>JARGYF010000037.1:0-613808 GCA_029203975.1 Mycena vitilis
ACGACATGTAGATACGTTAGACAACATTAGACTGTTTTCGTAAGTTGACCCTTATTTGTGATGGCTAGACTCCATCAGTGATTCCATCATTTATACCATCATTTCATGATTATGGATTTCCCAGCCTCCAATTGGCGTTGGCTCCAAACACTTTGGAGTCATGACAGCGGCTGGGCGATACAAGAAGATAGGCAAGTGCGTCGATTAAACTCTGGAGAATAGACTAGAATAGTGTAAAGATCTACTACTGAGGTCTAGGTTTATATAGTGCACTAGGAGCTAGGAGTGGAACAGGGACCGCTCCACAACAGTAAGGAGCCAGGGTCAGGAGTGACGGTAAGGAGGGAGGAACCAGGGGTGGAGTCCAGGAGTTAGGGATTGAGGAGGGGTCTGGCGCGGCAGTGATCCGGGTTCAAAGGGGTAAAGGGGTGGTCAAGAACCCCGAAGGGGTAAAGGCAAGAACCCGGATCCGGGTTGTTGGTGATGGGTGAAAAAGGTGAAAAATGAGTGGATCATGACATTACCCCCCCTTTAAGAATGCTTCGTCCCTGAAGCATCGGTCGTCAACGTTTCTGGATCTTCCAACGGCCTTTAGGAGTTTGTACCTCCCGTGGCGCCCGCGGGTTCTTCTCGTAGAACTCCTCCAGGGCTTCTTCTGCACCGATGAGATTCCTTCGTGGCTCCCACGTGCATTCCTCCTTTGGGTAACCCTCCCATCGAATGTAGTACTGCAGCTTCTTGTTCCTTGGTCGAATCCGGAGGACTTCGGCCACCTCGTACAGGTTTACTCCGTCGACCACGTCGGGCGGCGGCGGTTTACTGGCCCGCTGATGTTCCGCGACGGGTTCCACCCAAGGCCGCAAGAATACCGTGTTGAAAACAGGATGCACCTTCCAACTGTCTGGTAGGTCCAGCTCGTAAGAGATGGCCCCCACTTTCCGCACGATCGTGAACGGCCCGTGGCGTTTATCGTCCAGTTTCTTCATGGGTCGATGCGTCTTCAGGTTCTTCCCCGACAGATACACCTTGTCCCCGGGTTCATAACCCGGGTCTGCATCGCGTTTCTTGTCGTAGAACCGCTTCATGGTCTCTTGTGCGGCTCGCATAGCCGCAGCTGCTTCTTCTCGTACAGAGTGCATTCGCTTCGCGAAGTCTTCGGCCGCCTCCGTCGGCACCGCCAGCCGGGGTTCTGTCCCCTTCCGCGGGTGGAAGCCCAGCATAGTGTAGAACGGGCTAAAGCCCGTCGTCGTGTGAACCTTGTCGTTGTAGCTGAACTCAGCCATCGACAGCCAATCCGCCCAATTGTCTTGTAGGAAATTGGTGAAAACCCGCAAGTATTGTTCGACCTCCTGGTTTACCCGTTCCGTCTGCCCGTCCGTCTGAGGGTGATAAGCCGTCGAGGCGTTTGACTTAACGCCCAAGAGCTTAAGCAAGTCCCGCATGAAGTGGCCCACGAATATCTGCCCCCGGTCGCTGATAACCACCTCGGGAACCCCATAGTCCTTCCAGACGTGATCACGATAGAGCCGAGCGATCCCTTCGCCGCTGATGTGTTCGGTACAGGGGATAACCCGGATGGCCTTGCTAAGCCGGTCCACGATCACCGCAACAGAGTCATAGCCATTGCTCTCTGGCAGTTTGACGATCAGGTCGATAGAAATGTTCTGCCAAGGGCGCTCCGGGACCGCGTTAGGGTGTAGCGCTCCACGGGGTTTGGCAGGGAAAATCTTCGTCCGTTGGCAGGTGGGGCAAGCAGCCACATATTTCTTCGTGTCTTTTACCACGCTTGGCCAGTAGTAGTTCCGGGTTATTAGCTCGGCCGTGCGATACCGCCCGGGGTGTCCAGAAAGGTAGTCGTCGTGGTGAGCGCGAGTAACCCGGTGTCGCAGTGGCTCGTCGGCCGGTACGTAGACCAGCCCGTCCTTGGTTGCGTATCCGTCCACTTCTGCCCACCCGTTATCGCCTTCCCGTACCGCCTCCACTACCAGGTCCTCCCACTTGTCTTTGGCGTCCTTGATGTCCTTCATAAACTGGTCCCCCGGGGTGTCGTCTAGGACCGCGGGCATCGCCCGCAAGAATTCCGCGCCGGGTTGTCGAGAACCCGGTTTCGCAAACCGCCCTTCTGGCAAGAGGGTAATGTTGGAGTTATCCAACTCTCCTCGTTCGTGTCCCCCACGCCTAGACAGTGCGTCCGTCTTGGTGTGCTGTTTCCCGGGTTTGTGCACTAGCACAAAATCGTATTCGCTAAGCTCTAGCGACCACCTCGCTTGTCGTCGGTTGAGCTTTTTCGTTGTCGTGAAATATTCGAGGTTCTTGTGATCCGTCCAAATCTCGAATTGCTTCAGACTTCCTTGTAGAAAGTGGCGCCACTCGTATAACGCCCGCATCACGGCCAGCATTTCCTTGTCGTGGATGTCGTAATTGCGCTCCGTGTCACTGAGTCCCTTGGAGAGGAAGGCGATGGGCACCCATACCCCGTCCTGGCATTGCGTGAGGCATGCGCCGGTCGCAAAATCCGAGGAGTCCGCTTCCACCCTCCATTCTCCGTCGTCCGTCGGGAAATGGAGGACTGGTTCCGAGGTTACGGCGTCAATAAGCCGCCTGAATGCCTCATGTTCTTCTTGGCCCCAATGCCAACGGCGATCCTTTCGCGTGAGCCGGGTTAACGGCTTCGCCAGCCCTCCAAAGTCTTGGATAAACCGGCGGTAGAAGTTCAAGAATCCGAGGAAACTCTGGACGTCTTTCACATTCCGGGGTGTTGCCCATTCGCGCACTCCCGCGACTTTAATGGGGTCCATCCAAATCTTCCCATCCCCGATGATAACACCGAGGTACTCCACCTCTCGTTGTTCGAATTCGCACTTCTCGTGCTTCAGGAAGAGATCGTTGTCTTTGAGGATTTGCAGAACTTCCTTCACAGTTGCCCGGTGGTCGTCCAGATTGTCCGAGTAGATGAGGATGTCGTCCAGGTAAACAATCACTCGTCCTTCAGCGATTTGACGTTCGAATATCTCGTTCATCATGGATTGGAAGGTGGCCGGGGAATTGGTCAACCCGAAGAACATGACAAGGGGTTCCCACAACCCCCGATTGGTCATGAACGCGGCCTTTTCCTCGTCGCCTTCTTTGATCCGGATGTTATTGTATCCCCATCGAACGTCCAGTTTAGTGAACCAGGTTGCCTTACGGAGCATATGCATGATCTCTGAGATAAGCGGTATCGGGTATCGATTCTTGATGGTCAAGTCGTTCAACTTCCGGTAATCTTGAACGGGTCGTAGCTTCCCGTCTTTCTTCTTCACAAAGAAGAATGGCGAAGCCCATGGCAATTTGGACGGGCGTATTCTCCCCGTCTCGAGATGCTCCTTGATGAAGGCGTCCAACTCCCGCTGTTCCGCCGGGTTGAGCGGAATATTCCGCCCCTTCACGGGTTCTGCGCCGGGTTTCAGTTCGATAGCGTGATCCCATTTTTTACGCTCCGGTAGCTTGTCGAACTGGTCCTTTTCGAACACGCTGCGATAGTCCGCCAGGTAGTGTTCGGGTACATGGTCTTCCAGGCTTTGTTCCTGTTTCTTCTCTTGTGCTGCAGCGGCCAATTTGGTGGCAACGCTGCCCATCGCTCGCAGGTGGGCGGCATCCCGGCGAGGGTTGACCTCGTCGGCATAAATCCGGGTTATAAAAACCCGGTCTCCTTCTTGGATATCTTCGTTGTCCTCCTCGTCCCATTGTTCTTGGAGACGTTCTCGTTTGCAGGAGGGAGGGCAGCGGGAGAACGTGAGCTCTCCCTTCTCCCAGTCCACCTCCGGGTTGTGTTTCTTCAACCAGTTATAGCCGATGATTACATCGCTTTTACCCGTGTTCGTAACCGCGAACGCGAATACTTCTGAGTGGTCCTTTACTGTGAGCCGCATTCGGGCTACCCGGGTTATCATCCCGGCTCGATTCAGTGTGCCGTCTGCATTGTAGACGGGAACTGGCAGGGGTAGGGGTTCCGTTTCTATCCCTTCGTTGTCGACGAATTTCTCGTTGATGAAGACTCCGGTGGCCCCACAGTCGACGAGCCCGGTGAGAGTATATCCTTTCAGGTTGTTCAACCCTTCGATGGTGACGGGGAGGAGTAGGGAGTTCCCGTTCACGGCGCGAATGAACGCGGGTGGTTCTCGCAAGTTCTCGAGCGCTTCCAAGGCTTCCGGCCTGTAGGTCGCCAATAACCCGGCAACCAAGTCCGGGGTCACTTCTTCTCTGCGGTGGACGTTGGTCCAGTTCTTCAGATGTTGGCAAGCATTCCGGGGTTGCTCGCTCATCTTCGTCAGCAGCCTTTCGGCGCTTCCAACGGGGAGTCTGCGCCATTCCGCTTTCTCCGTCCGTTCTTTCTTGGTTTTCCTTTTCCGGGAGCGACCAGGGGAAGTGGCCCCTGTACTCCTTTCGCTTCGCTCGCTAGGCGTGATAGTTCCTTCTGCTTCGTCCGCCTCACTAGTTTCCGGGGTCAAAAGTTCAAATGAATTTGGGGATGCAACCGGTACATGTGAGGCGGGTATAGGTCGGGAGTGCGCAGTCTTTACTCCTGACCGTCGGAAAAATCCTGCTCGTCCTTTAGCGAGTACATGGCTCGGAACTGCGGGTCCTGCATCATCCGCTTGGGGCAGTTCCGAGCGAGGTGTCCTTCCTGCCCGCACGAATAGCACGTGGGGCGAGCGGTGTTGGCGTTTCCTTTGCCAACAGCCCGGTCGATGTCCATAGGCACCGGGGCGTTACCGCTGGTACCGGGGTTGGCCGGGTTGCTGCCAAAATGGGTCACCGGGTTGTTGCCCTGCTGGTTCGAGGAGCCGGCGGGCGCATTCCCGCCGCTGTTCGATCCCTTCGCGTGGTGCTCCGACGTCTTCCAGCCAGTCTTCTGCTGGGGCCTAACGTATCCGCCAGTATTGGCCTGGTGGAGCTTCGGGGGAGCGACGGCATGCGTGCCGTCTCGCAAACTCCCGTCCATGACCTGGAACGCGCGATGCAACCCGTCGTGGCGTATCGCGGATTCCTTCCACCCTTTATAGTCTGCTGGGAGGGCCGCCTGCCCGTAAACTGCTCGAATAACAGTGGCGTTCAACCCGGTCTTCAGTAGACGGATAAGGGTGACTTCTTCGTAGGCCGCGGTCTTGTTGAGAGAGTCGAGCACGGTGAAATATTCCGTCGCCGTGCTCTTGCCCTGGCGGAGGCGTTCCATCTTGGCTTGAGCGATCTCCACCTGAGCACCGCCTTTAAACGCCTCGATGACCGCCTTGCGGAAGTCCTCCCAAGTAGAGTAGGATCCCGTGGCGTTCTCGGTCTGCATAGCCAACACTACGTTGTTGGCCCACTGAGAGGCGGATCCGTCCTTCATGTAGGAGAGGGCGAAGGCGATCTTCGTGCTGTCCAAGGTGTAGGCGGTGTTCCCATGGAAGTTGAGCCAACAATCCGCCAGGAACTGGTCGACCTGCTCGGGGTCCCCCCCGAACGTACGGGGAGCAGCAACCCGAGGCTGCTTGGTGTTAAGCTTGACCTCTCCTTCGCCTCGTGCGCCTGCCTGGCGACTTTGGTTCGCAGAGTGGGACTCGCGAAGAGCTTGTAGCGCCTCCAATAGGAGGGTGTTCGACACCGCCCGTTCGCTGGAGGCCAGCTGCACTTGGTTTCGAAGCTCGTCCACGACGTGCTTGAGGCTCGCGGCCTCCTGATGCGCGACCAGGGCTTGCTGGTATAGGAGCGCCGAGCGCTGGTCTATATTCTCGTTGGCGAAGTCGCCCGGGTCGGGCATGGTGAATTCTCCTTGGCCAGGGGTGGCCATCGTATCGTCCAGTCGGGTCGTCGGTTGGTTGACACTATTCTTTTGTCAGCACAGAGCTTGGTTGCAGGATTACTGCGACGTAGGCGGCTGGGCGATACAAGAAGATAGGCAAGTGCGTCGATTAAACTCTGGAGAATAGACTAGAATAGTGTAAAGATCTACTACTGAGGTCTAGGTTTATATAGTGCACTAGGAGCTAGGAGTGGAACAGGGACCGCTCCACAACAGTAAGGAGCCAGGGTCAGGAGTGACGGTAAGGAGGGAGGAACCAGGGGTGGAGTCCAGGAGTTAGGGATTGAGGAGGGGTCTGGCGCGGCAGTGATCCGGGTTCAAAGGGGTAAAGGGGTGGTCAAGAACCCCGAAGGGGTAAAGGCAAGAACCCGGATCCGGGTTGTTGGTGATGGGTGAAAAAGGTGAAAAATGAGTGGATCATGACACGTGAGCGGAAACCGGTTTCCTATCACGTGCCTCCAAAAATGTTCCGGTTTAGGAAGACGTACCCAATGTACCTATCTCCCCATGTGCCCAAAGTACCCATGTCCCCATGTCCCCATGTTCCCATGTTCCCAATGTCTACGAAGTCTCCAACGTACTCACCAATGCACCCAGACTTTCTCCCCATCGTCAAAATGCCGGGTAATGCTGCAGTCCCTTCAGAACGAGTAGTCAACCTCGATTCCAAGAGGAAATTAGACCCCTACGAGCTTGCCATACCACTCCACGTACGAAAATCACTAAGTCAGCAGTGGAAGACATACTTCCCTCTGTCCGACCTTACCCCAGCCAACTGCAAGGCCAGCGACAAACATAAAATCGAGCGCCAAGATAAGAAGATTGTAATAGAGGACGGAGTGATAACCACCAAAGACGTGGAAAGCGACTCCCGCAGCGACGACCACCTCTCCCCTACAGACTACATGGCCGCCAGCCACAGAATCGTCGCAGCAGTCCAGAAATACTTTACCCCTCGTAATCAGGCCGAGCGCCTTGCCCAGCAGCTTAAACAGATGCTCGAAGGAATCATGTCACGCACCGACTTCAAAGAAAATTACATACGCTATCGTAATTACACGACATACATCCTCAAGACTTTCAGCCACGAGCCAAACTTCGACGTCAGCTTCTGGCAAGACGAGGTCTTCAGCAAAATCTGCGAAGACGATCGCGATTTTCATATTAGACGAATTAACCAAGGTCCTCCACAGCAGTCCTTTCGGAACAACGACAACCGTCACCCTAAACAGCAGCACCAGGTACAGGGACAGAGCCCAGGCGCAGCCAACACGCACAACAGAAACAATGCCGGTGTTAGTGGAACCAAAACAGGCGGAGAGCGCTGCATGTATTGCGGCTCGCGTAGCCACCTCCACACACGTTGTCCCCAGGACCGTGGCCCCTGGTGCTACAGGCATCAAGCCACGCGCAAGTGGCGCTCACCTATCAACGGCCTCCACATCTGCTGGGGTTACAACTGCAGCTCAGGTTGCTCCTCAAGCGCCCCTTGCAAGTACAAACATTTTTGCACGCTCTGCGGAGCCGGCGCAGAACCCGAAGGGAGCACTGCGCATTCAGCGCAGCGCTGCAACGTCAACTCAGCCTAGCCTGCTCCCCATAGTCACGCCTCTAAAAGCGGAGCGGTGGGAACACTGGATCGCAGCAGCGGGGCTGGCTGGGGAGTATTCGGATGTGCCGGAAGGCATCCGCAACGGTTTCGCTCACGGTTTCGATCATGCAACGCGCCTAGACACTACCTTTATCCCCAGAAATTTATCATCAGCTCTAGCGCACCCGGACGTCATTTCAGAATACATCGCCAAAGAACAAAGTCTTGGAAGAATCTCAAAAGGCTATGATCCCCCATATCTTGAGTCCATTATAGGCCCGTTTCGTTGCTCGCCCGTCGGCTGCGTCCAAAAAGATCCGCCCAACGGAAAATGGCGCATGATTAACCACCATTCCTATCCCCACGACGATCCCAATATTCCATCTATCAATTCCCAGATAGACAAAGATGCCTTTCCATGTGACTGGGGGTCCTTCTCCAGATGTTATCTTGTCGTTGCACGTGCACCCGAAGGCACCCAGGTAAGCACCAGAAATATCCGAGTGCATATATTTGCACCTAAAACACAATTCATAGGCATCTGTCTTCGATGACAAGAGTGCTTTTCGCAATGTTCCCACTAGGCCAGACGAACGCTCGCAGCTCATGATTGAATGGGGTGGCCAAGTTTTCTTCGACCACGTCTTTTCTTTCGGAGCTACAAGTGCACCCGGCATCTTTGGGCGTCTTGCAGACCTTCTTGTCCTTCTGCTCAAGCACCTCAGCGTCGAAGAGATCCTCAAATGGGTCGACGACTTCGTTTTCTTCCGTTTCCCAACAGAGCGTTCCAAAGGCAGCTTCACGTACAGCACTAATGAAAGAATCATATTCGATCTCGCAGAGGACCTAGGTTGGCCTTGGGAGCCGTCGAAGCATATCCCCTACGGCTTTCAATTCGCCTACCTCGGTTTTGATTGGGACCTAAAGGCGAAGAAGGTCTCCTTGCCCGAGAAAAAGAAGCTCAAGTACCATGCGAAGCTAACCGCCTGGGACCAGGGACATCTGGTATCCAGGAAGGAGTGCGAGAACCTTATCGGCACTCTCAACCACTGCTGCTACATTCTCGAAAAAGGACGCTCACATCTTGTTACCTTGTACCGTCTTCTTTCCACATTCCACAACCTCCGAAACCAATTCATGAAACACGCGATCACCGCAAAACTCGCAGAAGACATTCTCTGGTGGCGTCTAGCACTTCAACAGGAAAAGGTCGAGCGAGCCATACGCGAACCCCCACCCCCTCTACCTGAACAAATCTACGTAGACGCATCTACGGGTTGGGGCGTTGGTTTCATCTTCAAAGGGCAGTGGCTAGCCTGGCGCCTAAAGGAGGGCTGGGCCAGCGACGGGCGAAACATAGGATGGGGTGAAATGATAGCAGTCGAACTTGCCTTACGCGCCATCATCACCGCCGGCATGCGCAATTGCCACCTCATTCTACGTTCCGACAACCAAGGGGTCGTAGGTGCCCTCGCAGCGGGACGTTCTTACAACGCACAGGAGAACACCATCCTTCAGCACATCCTGCGGCTTTTTACTGCCTACGATATATGGCTTACCATAGAGTGGATCCCCACGGCGGATAACCCAGCGGATGCTCCCTCCCGTGGAAATTTTCCCCCACGTTCGGACCTTTTCCCTTTTCCCCCAGCCTTGCCAGAGTATTTAAAACCACTAGTACACACGGTAGATCACAGTATCACCACAAAATCATTGTAATTCTCGTATAGCGCAACTTATTTCTTGGATCAGAGATCGGAGCCGAAAGACCACAGCCACATCAACGCGTTTCCTCTGTCCCACCATGCGCACCCACCACGCCGCACGCTCCGCTGCTCAGGAAACCCTCGAATGCCTCAGACGCCGCTCTAAACCTAAATCCTTCAGTGCTATCCAATCATGTAAACGCAGAAAAAATGAATCCAACAAACTATCCGCCCAGGCGAAAGCAAAGATAGACTATGCTATTCGGCGGGCATGGGCAGACTCCACCCTTACCAAATACAGCCAAGGGCTAGACGCATACCAATCCTTCTGCGACTCCGAGAACATATCACAAGATAAGCGCCTTCCCGCCAACGAATTCCTGCTCTGCGCTTTCGCCGCTTCGAGAGTTGGTGAGATAGCCGGAGGTACAGCACGAGGCGCCATTGCCGCGGTTAAAGCATGGCACATCCTCAATGATGTAGAGTGGGAAGGAGGTATACGCCTCAGATACGTCCTACGAGGTGTCGAAAACGCGGCACCTTCCAGTTCCAAACATGACTCTAGACCCCCCGTCACATCCACAATGCTCGAAGCCCTCGACTCAGACCTCGACCACACCGACCCGAAGGACGCGGCAGTGTTCGCAGCGGCGTGCTGCGCTTTTTGGGGGCAGATTAGACTGGGCGAAATACTTTCAGAAGCGCAGGGCTCGTTCAAGCTGGGACGTATACCGACTGCCTCGGATCTGAAACCCCCATCCACTAAGGCAGGGTCACGATCACTCCACCTCCCCTGGACCAAAACCAAGCACAGCCAAGGCGACAATACCATGCTATGTCGCCAAAACAGCCGCTCCGACCCCGTTCGTGCGATCGAGGAACACCTCTCGCTGAACGCCATCCCCGCCAACCTTCCCCTCTTCTCTTACCGCAACGCATCCGACCAGCTAGTTTGCCTCACACGCAAGAAGCTCATGTCGCGCTGCAACGAGATTTGGAGCAGACACGGCTACCCAGCCATCACAGGCCACAGCTTCCGAATTGGAGGAACCACGGAGCTCCTGCTCGCCGGTGTGCACCCAGATGTAGTCCAAGCCATGGGACGCTGGAAGTCAGACGCGTTCAAGATTTACTGGCGGCGTCTAGACCTCCTCGCCCCTCTTCATAGCGAATATGTCTCCCAGTAGAACGATTTCTATTAACTCGCTTTGTAACAAATCTTCGTATTCACATACATCCCAAGTTTTTCCACGCCGTAGGCTTCGTTTTTTGGGTTGTCCCGCGCGATCTGCGTCGTCCGGGAACGCGCCTACGGCTTGTCTTTTGGGTCGTCCCCGGCCGCGCGCACATCCCTCCGCAGGACGAAGCAACACTTAGGTTGCATCGTCCCGCTCACCCCAAACACTGGCAGTTCCTGTCGTGCCGAAGGACACGAAGAATTATCCCCATTCTCCCCAGGCTCTCGTGAGCCGGAAATGAGAGGATCCGGGAGTGAGGCACGAGCGGACGGATACGGGGTTTCTGGTAGAGAGCCGGCCCGGGAGCAGCGAAGCATAAGCACAACAGCAACAAAGAGTTGCTGCTGGCGCATCTTCGCTTTCGACGCGTCGCTCGCTCTTCCCGACGCGTTCTCGTACGGGCTCCCTGGCCCTTCTAGCACATCTTTCTGTCCCACCCACCCTCACCTCTTCTTTTTACGGCATCCTTTCAGCCCTCCTCTCGTCCGTCCCCCGTCCTCCCTCGAAGGGCCTGCCAGGTGCCTGGCGTCCGGGTCGTCCCCGGCCGCGCGCACATCCCTGCGCAGGACGAAGCAACACTTAGGTTGCATCGTCCCGCTCACCCCAAACACTGGCAGTTCCTGTCGTGCCGAAGGACACGAAGAATTATCCCCATTCTCCCCAGGCTCTCGTGAGCCGGAAATACTCCGGCCGGCGTTGTTGCAAAACGGAAAATCGTGAGCGATTCAACTGTTCGAACCTCAGTCGTTGATTCCGCCTTTCCACTTACAGTTGTGCTTTTTCTTGGTGGAAGAGAGTGAACCTAGACCCTCCCACGGCTTCTGGTTGAACAAGAAGCTCACATACCCAGTTTTGACTACTTCCGACGTCCCTTGTCAAATCCGCACGACAAACATCAGAACTCTCCGTTTTCTGTTGGGGCCCATCTGCCGACGGATCACCGGTCAGATCCTCCCCGCCGAGCTCGTCCAACGCATATTGGACTTTGGGTATTGGGGAATGTCGAGAGAGGATGCGGAGCGTCACCGTCAAAGTCTCATGAAGGACCGCGTGATAGATCCTAAGCCAAAACACGCGTGGCGCAGCATCGGGTTTTCTCTTTGCGAGCATTGAATTGAGTAGTTAGGTTTTTCGTTATTATGATTCACTGAATCTGCCTCGGAAATCTGAAATTGAATGAAATGTCCAGAGCCCCTGTTTACAGCCCCTGATAGTAAGCTTATTACCAGAAAAGGCGAGCTTACATATGTGCAAGTAAATGATGTTGCAAGCGTCGTCTACTGACAAGATTTGTAGGAAGAATTAAAACCAGTAGTTGAATACCAATATCCCTTCTCTCTCACTCGACTGAATCTTAGGCGTACAATTCGGGATAAGCAGCTTTGATGATATCGGCACCCTGCTCGTCGTCAGTAAGAAGAGTTTTGTAGAGGGACTGTAAAGCTCACCTTCTCTGCAATCATGTACACGCTCATCTGGTGGTATTATGAGCGATTGGACTGGAGAGAAACAAAAAGGCACCAACCTGGATACGACAATCGGGAATGACGGGGATGACCGAGGCGTCGATGACGCGCAAGTTCTGAACGCCGAAGACGCGCAGCTGGCTATCGACGACACCCTGCTTGAGGTCCTTGCTCATGCGGGCAGTGCCGCAAGGGTCTGGGAAGGTATAAGTCGGTTCATCCATGAATGAGGATTGAGGACTCACGGAATCCGGTCTGCGACCGCTCGAGGATCATCTTCTCCATCGCTTCGTCGGAGGTTCTGGGCATCGGCCAGGGGTAGTCCTCCTTGACGATATCCTTCATCCCTTCGCCATTCATCACGATGTCGTCGACGAAGCGCACCCCCTCGCGCATGGCAACAAGGTCCAAATCCTCGGCAAAGAAGTTGATGTTGACCTTGGGCTGCTCCAGAGGATCGGTCGAGTTGAGGGTGACCGTTCCCGTCTTCGAAAGCGGGCGGAGCAAGTCGACGATAATGGTGAGGTAGTCGCCGCTGGGCGGAGTGGGGATGTGCCACTGGAACGCGTCGCTGAACATGGGCACAAAGTCAATCTCGAAGTGCGGCTGTCCGCCAGGACCGAACGGATCTAAACCGCCGTTCGCAGCCTGAAAATGTGCGATTGAATATGGGTTCGGTGCGGGAACACTTAGAAGCTCACCTTGGCTGCCTCATACTCTGGGATACCGCGAAGACGGTCATCAATGCGCGGCAGCCCGACCAGCTCGAGAAGCCCGCTCGTATAGGGGCCCTTGTTCTTCCAACGGTACGCGGAGACGGCGGCGTCTTTCTCGAGGCCGGCGCGGAGCAAATGGTGGTCGAGACCGTAGCCGTCTTTGAGGCGGAATACATGCGGGAAGATGGGATGGTCGAGAAGGTTCTGCCCGACGTGCGGCGAGTCGACGACCTGGTCGATCTTGAACGCCTTTAGCGTCTCCGCGGGTCCGATACCAGACAAAAGCAGAAGCTTCGGCGACTCGAAAACTCCGCTCGAGACGATGACTTCGTGCTTGGCCTTGTACGTTTCCTCGGTCCCATCCTCGCGGATGACGACCACCCCAGTGGCACGGCCGTTTTCGATGACTAGCTTCTTGGAGTTCGTCTTGCCCAAGATGGTGATGTTCGGCTTGCCAACGACATAGAGCCACGACGACGAGCGTTTGCCGTCGTAGATGCTGTTCACAGCCTTCCACAGGCCGCCCATCGTACCGTTGTGCACATCCTCGGTTAGGGGCTGACCCTTGCTGGTCCTGTACTCATCAATTAGATAAACCAAGTGCGTAGTCTCGCGAAGATCATACCATGCTTCAGTCAGCGCACGACGGAAGGGCTCGACTTCGGGCACCAGATCCGAGTGGGAGACGGGGATGGGTCCATCTTTACCGATGTACGAGAGCGAGGGCGGATAGAGCTGCGGGTCGTCGTGGTAGGTGGCCGACTGGTGAAGAGTGTTAGAATGGTCTGACGTGTACCGCTCAGTCAACTTACTTTGTACAAGTACTTCTTGCACTTCTCCCACGTCCACTCGTCGCCCCCGAACGCGGCCCAGTCGTCGTAGGTGGCGGCGCTCCCGGGGATCCAGGTGTAGTAGTTGAGACAGCTGCTCCCACCGAGCACCTTGCCGCGCGTGTTGGGCTTCTCGACGCGCGTGTACTCGGGGCGGTCGATCATGGTGGTCTTGTACCCCCAGTCGTAGATGCTGTCACGGAGCTCGAAAGCTCGGGCTGGCGTGGTGATGGGGGCGATTTCGCCCGGGTTGGTGATACCTGCCTCGATAACGAGGACCTTGACATTGGGATTCTCTGCAAGACGCCCCGCGACGGCGCAACCGGCGGTGCCACCTGAGTTTTGTAAGATGAGGCGCGAGCGGGATGGTGAGCGACAGAAGCTTACCTCCCACAACGATGAAGTCGAATTCGCTACCCATGGAGAAATACTGGAGTGTAGTTGGATGGAAGTCGAAGCTGAAGCTGGAACTGCTGAGAGTGAAGTTGGATTGGCCTCTTAATATAGGCCACAGAGCCTTCGGTGGCGTAGGTTCATTCCGCACAGATCCCGTTCCTCACCGCGCAGTGGTACCACAATTCCCACGGCAGGTTCTTTAGGTTTCCGGATTAAGGTTGGGAAGCCGGTCAAAAATTGTAGCGAGTGATCGAACCTGGACGATTAGAAACATTTTCACGAGGAAAACAAGTAAAGGTCGCAAGGCCAAGAATACAAGGAGCGCAGAGAAGCTCCGGACGAGCCGAAGAAAAGAACCGTGTTGACCCGACGCACAGACTCAGCTCTCGGTGAGACCCGGAGGAGCGCAGAACGTCGACGCGGATTTTCAACTGAGTTGAACCGCCAGTGCGTCTGAAGTTGAACCGACAGTCGCACCAGGACAAAGCAGAAGCGAGATCGATATCGGTTCCGATTTCTAACGACAAAGTACTATCAGCGATTGGATTATGCGAAGAAGACCATCGATTCTGCTGGATATGGACGGTCTGTTGTGGGCACATGGCATGGGAATCCACTGATGCCGAAATGGCCCGAGGTCATCTTTGAAATCCCAATGAGCTTGGGCGAAATATATCAGCAGATACTCACGGGGAGCCATAGACACCGAAGTGGACCGCCGCTTCAATAATGTCCACCGGTATGTATAGCTCGTGCAGATGGCCTTGCGACTCGCACAACTCTATCAAGGTGCGAAATTTGGTTCGCGGGAGCACAGAAGTGGCCGAGTCCGTCCATGACGGTTTTGGCGTTGCGGCGCTGGAGGATTCCAAGAAGGTGCAACGCTGTCAGTGCACGTTCAGTTTGCTGATGGACTTTCGTGGTATTGCACGGGGATGGACTGAGACACCGGTTGACCAAGAAGCGACACTGGAGCTGGAGTGATCATTTAAGAAGTGGTGCACCCGAAGCTTTCTGGCTCTTGTTTCTTCGCAATCCAGAGGCAGGCGCGCTTCAGTCTTGCAGCTTCAGACTCTCTTTTAGTAGTGTTTCGCCAGTCCCTGGTCGACGTATCCGAGTACCAAGGATAGTACCAGAGAAGGCTACAGGCGACATGGGCGTTCGACGTCGGCTGGCACCGTTTGCCCCACGGTATTTGTGCCCCCACGGTATTTGGGTCCTCACCAGCTGACCATGACGAGAAAATGACATCTAATACCAAAGCGGGAAAGAAGTTTCCTCTTTCATCCAGCCAGTTTTACTGATTTTGAATGCGTAGGACGCGTCGGGATATTGGACTTGCAGAGACGCGAATGGGTGGTGGAAGCAAAGTCCGAGCGTGGAAGCCAAACACGCGTGCTCTGATTGGTTCTCGGTGTCAACGGCGCAAACCGGGCTCTAGCCGCCGTTTACCGCCGGTGGGGGAGGCCAGATTTCGGCCAGGTTCTTTTCGTTTCTACTCTCATGTCTGTCGCTTTCCTTCGCGCGTCTGTCCGCAGGACTGCTCTCAGAGCTGCTCTGCCCCGCACAGCGCCCGGCCCTGCGCCGCGGGTCGCTTTCCGCAAGTTTTCCACTCCTCCACCAGCACCGGAGGCAAAATCAAACACCGGCCTTATCGCTGGCGTTTTGGCCGCTGTCGTTGTCGGCGGTGGAGGCTACTACTATCTCACTCAAAGCGGGGATGCTGCGACCGCACTGAAGAGCGGTGTTCAGGCTGCCAAAGCCAAAACCAACTTCACTCCTTCGCAAGAGGACTACCAGAAGGTATGTGCCCCACATCCCACTCCGGTTCGTGTATCTCATTGCTCGTAGGTGTACAACAAAATCGCGGAGTCACTCGACGGTGACTACGATGGCGAGTATAAGATTTATGAGGACGGCTTAATGTGCTGACAACGCGTCAGACGGCTCCTACGGCCCCGTACTTCTGCGTCTCGCGTGGCACTCGTCCGGCACATACGATGTCGAAACCAACACTGGCGGAAGGTGTGCTTTGTCGCGTCGAGTATTTTTGCAAATTTCCTGACTCGGTGAATCAGCAACTACGCTACGATGCGGTTTGCCCCGGAATCCGCCCACGGAGCAAATGCGGGTCTGGATGTCGCTCGCGACTACATGGAAAAAATCAAAGCACAGTTCCCTTGGATTTCTTACGGTGACCTCTGGACTCTCGGTGGTGTTGCGGCCGTACAGGTACGGGTGATCATTGCACTGGCGTCCAACGCTGACCAAGTTATCGTAGGAAATGGCTGGCCCCAAGGTTCCCTGGAGACCCGGACGCGTCGACGGTGTTGCTGAGCAGGCTACTCCCGACGGTCGCCTTCCTGATGCGTCGCAAGGCGCAGCTCACCTCCGCGCTGTGAGTGCAGGGCATGTTTGTATCAATTGACACTAACTCGCTTCAGATTTTTGGACGCATGGGGTATGGAGACGTTTTTATTTGGGGTGCCGTTGACTGACCGCGAGTCAGCTTCAATGACCAGGAAATCGTCGCTCTCTCTGGCGCGCATGCCCTCGGTCGTTGCCACGCTAACCGGTGAGCAGGGAGTCAAGCACATTGGGTGCCACGTCTCACTTTTCTTGAAGCTCTGGGTTCGAAGGCCCCTGGACATTCTCCCCCACCACCCTAACAAACGACTACTTCAAGCTCCTCTTCACCGAGAGGTACCCGTTCTCTTAATCTCCCTAGCCCCACTAACCGGTGTCCACAGCTGGGTATGGAAGAAGTGGGCCGGTCCTAAGCAACTCGAAGATAAGGCGACCAAGACCCTCATGATGCTCCCGTACGTTCACAGTCCTGTCGGGCACTTCGTTTAATCAACTGTTCACGCAGGACTGACTACGTCGTCGTCTCCGACAAGAGCTTCAAGAAATTCGCCAAGGCCTACGCAGACGACAATGACCTCTTCTTCAAAGAGTGCGCCCTACCTGCCCTACCTAGCGTCTTTCCTTGCCCACTAATGCTAACGCGTATCTCCCAGCTTCTCCGCCGTCGTCGCCAAGCTGTTCGAGCTCGGTGTGCCCACCCAGCAGTTTGTCGCGTCTGATCCCTGGAGCATGAAGACGCTGGATGAGCAGAAGAAGTAAAAGAAGTCAACTTTTTGGGTAGATCGTAGAGCGGGGTGTTAGATGAGCTGGTTAGACGTAGAGCTTCAGTCTAGATTATTAGATTTATTGCTGGTGCATCAGTGCATCTTTCTTGGGTATTTTTTGGGGGGGCCACGGCGCGTACGATAAGATTGCAGCACACGAGTTGCGTTTGATCCTAAACGGCCGACGCATGGAGGAGGAGGAGGCGGCGGCTAAACGGCCGACGCATGGCGATTGTGCGACCGGCGTTTCGCCGTCGCTCAGATGCCCAAATGTTGGCGCCCAAGGATCTGCTGTGTATATCACTCCTTTCCGTCCCCCATTCATAGCGTCCCCTTAGAATCATGGCCAGGCAAGCCATCTTATCTGAAATGCTTGTCGCGACATTTGACTAACCGAATGCAGTTTCTGGTCGGATTCGCTCATCCTCCCACTCTATGTCGCCACAGGATCTATAATCATCCTATTGCTCCAAGTCCTATGGGAATCACGAAAGGGCGTCGAATTACGCGCGCAGTACTTCAAGACCGTGCCGAAGGCGCCAGAGTACCACACGCCTGAAGTATCATCAATCGCCGGGCACGTCGAGAAACATGGGGGATCAACCATTTTCGCGTTCAAGGCTGCGAGATTGGTGGGGTGCCTCGTATTGCTGTCCTTGTCTATCGCCTCTCTGGCATCACAGGTGGATGAGAAGGAGTCCGAGAAGACGAGGTCATTCATGACCATGGTGGCGAGCTCTCACAGCACTGCGCTGTGTATAACCTACGTGCGTTTTGCGCGTTCCAGAACAATACTATGCGTATTGACTCGCACATAGTTTTATGCTTCCGTCCTGGCGATTTTTTCCGTGGCCGGCAGCGCAAAGTGGGGAAACGTTACTGCGAAACATCTCAACACGCTCCTTTTCGCCATCTTTGGCGTGTACTTTTACCGCGATGTCTTCCCGTTGGCCACATTCACGCGTGTGCCTCTCGATATTGAGGAGGGAAAACTCCTCTGGACGAAGATTACAACGCTCTTTATCGTGTCGTGCATTATCCCTCTCAGTATGCCGCGCCAGTATATCCCCGTCGATCCCAAGGTACCAAATTCGGAGCGCAGAGGCATAACGGCTGACGTGCGCGTAGAACCCTACACCGGTGGCCAGTGCCGAACAAACCTCATCCCTATTGTCGCTCGTTCTCTACTTTTTCCTCGATCCCATAATTTTCCTCGGTTACCGAACTCCCCACCTCAAATTCGAACAGCTACCCCCTCTCTGTGATTATGATGACTTGAAGCACCTCAAGCCGACGGCATTTCCGGTATAGTCAAAGAATCAGCATACCGCACAGTCGCTGACGACCCCTCGTAGCACCTGGATGTGTTTTCCGGTAAAAAACGGCACGTCTTCTTTGGGCTTGTCTGGACCTACCGCTGGACCGCTATTAACATGGCTCTCATGCTGGTCATCCTCTCAATTTCCAACTTTATCTCCCCGATTGCGGTCAACCGACTACTCAAGTAAGAGATTGGTTTACTCGCGCAGACTCCCTACTTATTAACCTTTGCCTCAGCTACTTGGAAAATCCGACACAGGAATCCTTTATGAAACCGTGGTTTTGGATTCTCTTGCTGTTCGTCGGCCCGTCGGTGTGGTCCCTTTCATTCCAGTGGTACATCTTCATCTCGGTCAGTCAGTTTCGAACCCGTCAATTGCGTTGTGGGCTGAATCAAGCTCGTACAGACACGTATCATGACTCACACAACGGCAATCATCACCCAGCTGGTGTTCGAACATGCCTTGCGCATTCGCGTTAAGTCTGAGACTGGGGACAAACCTGGCGCTGCACCTTCCGACAAGGCCAGCGCCAACTTGCTCGGCAAAATGACCAATCTGGTCACGACGGATCTCGGACACATAAACGAGGCTCGCAATATCCTGTTCCTTGTCATCCTCGTCCCTATCCAGGTCATCGGTTCCGTTATCTTCTTGTACCAGGTGCTAGGCTGGAGGTCTGTCTATACTGTTTTGGCCTCAGACCTTTTTACTCATTCTTGACCTAGTGCTTTCGTAGGCATGGGGTATGTGATCTCGGAGTTCTCTATGCGCGACCTTGACGGTGTCCTAGAGTCATGGTGGCATTGTTTCCGTTGCCAGGCTACGTGTCGAAGTTACAGCAAGGTGATGCATTTTACGCTTGTTTTGACGTGAACTTAAAGTTCCCCAAGCTGCTCAAAAGGCCACACTCAAGCAAACTGACGCAAGAGTCCAGACGGTGTCCGAAAGTAAGTATGTTTTACGTTGTGAGGATATTCAGTAGCTCAATGGTCTCTACTGGTCTCTAGCGATGAACGTTCTGCGAATGATCAAGTGAGTTTGGAGCCCCTCGATACACACCCCGGGTTTGCCTGACGTATATTCCAGGATGTTCGGATGGGAGAAACAAATGGACGAGAAGATCGCTGAGAAGCGGGAAGAGGAATTGAAGAAACTGTGGATACGAAGACTTATGGACATGGCCAGTGGTATGCTGAAGTGCGTTGTTGGCTTCATTGCCTATAATTCGTGCACCCACGCCTTGATCCAGCCATTTGATTCCGCTTATAACCATGCTTGCTACTTTCGCCACCTAGTGAGTTTCTTTGTGGATTGCGCGCACCAGCACTTACCAATCCTGCGCAGTGTCAGTAAAATATTAGTACATATAAGGTTCCAAGCGCTAACCGTCACCAGACCGTTATTGCGAAAGAAGACCTCAGCGCATCTAAGGTGTTCTCGTCCATGGGTGTCTTTGACATGCTGCGCGGCCAACTGTGGTTCACGTTCTATTGCATTTCTACGGCAGTAAACGGCAAAGTTTCCTTGGACCGCCTGGACGACTTCTTGCACAACACCGAACTGCTGGACTCGTTCAGCTCCAAGGACGATCCGGAAATCGTTGCCTCCAGCGAGTCCGAGTCCAACGCCATCGGCTTCCGGGATGCCACATTCGCATGGTCCAACGATAAAATTGACGGAACCCTCACGCCTTCAAGCCGCAACTTCCTTCTCAAGATTGAGGGTGAGCTCCTCTTCAGGCCAGGCTGCGTCAACCTTGTTCTCGGCCCGACTGGATCAGTAAGGATAGTTTCGTCCATCTTGCGCAACTTTGTTTACATAGCTCTCGCAGGGAAAGACTTCGCTCCTCATGGCTCTTCTCGGTACGGACCATCCCCGTCTTCACCACAGGTATTGACGAATCCCCCAGGCGAGATGCATTTCGTGCCGACCTCCCTCTCGTCGTGGTACAACCTTCCTCGAGCAAAGGGCGTTTCGTACGCTGCCCAGGAAAGCTGGGTTATGAATGATACTATTCGGGTTAGTCGCATGTGCTTTGGCAACGAACCATCTGACAGCTTCTCCAGAACAATATCTTATTCAATGCTCCTGTGAACGAGGAGCGTTATAGGAAGGTTCTATACCAGTGTTGTTTAGAACGAGACCTGGAGTTGTGGGATGCTGGCGATGCAACGGAAGTTGGTGAGAAGGGTCTGACGCTGAGTGGTGGCCAAAAAGCGCGGGTCACGCTTGCGAGAGCGATCTACGCCGAGACTGAAATCATTCTGCTGGATGATGTGCTTGCGGCGTTGGATGTTCACACCAGCAAATGGATCGTAGAGTTAGTACCCATTGCCAACAGCATATCTCTAAAGCTGACAAGGAACATTGCAGCAAATGTCTTCGCGGAGACCTGATCAAAAACCGCACAGTAATTCTGGTTACACACAATGTGGCAATGACGACCAAGATAGCCGACTTTGTGGTATCCTTGGGCTTAGACGGCCGTGTACGCAGCCAGGGCTCCGTTGCCGACGCCCTTGAAAACGACGAACAATTAGCCAAGGAAGTGGTCAAGGAGCAGGAGACTCTGGAGGCGGCTGAGAAAGAGATAGATTCGGAGCCCGCTGCGAAGGAGCCGGCAAAGAAGGATGGCAAGCTGATCATCCCAGAAGAGATCGCTCTCGGCCACGTCAGCTGGAAGGCGCTTACCCTTTACTTCCGCGGGATGGGCGGGGAGTACACTGTGCTTTTCTTCGTTGTGATGGTTGCAGCCCTTGTGGTTGAGCAAGTCGTCGATGCTGGGCAGACGTGGTATCTTGGATACTGGGCCAGGTATTGTCTTCAAAATTCTCAACCCCACAACTAACGGTGATTTCAGTCAATATGGCCAAGGGACTCCAGTCGCTGTGTTTAAGTGAGTCTCGCGTATCGTCAAGTAAAGCGGTTCTGAATCCCCCACCAGATATCTCGGGGGTTACTGTGCGCGTCTAGATTCGCCGAGATTCTTTCCATCTTGGCTCAAATTGTCTTCCAGCCGCCCTTTTATTCCTCATCATGGGCCTCTTCGTCTTTACATACATCTACTTTACTGTAGGATCGTTCAGGGCGTCCCGGAATATTCACCGGCAACTCGTTGAATCGGTCCTCGGCACAACCCTCAGGTTTGATCCTTCCCCTCCGATAAAGAAAACCACAACTCACTTTGCAAAGATGGCTCGACTTCACCCCCACGTCGCGTATCATTACGCGGTGTACTGCAGATATCAGTGCCGTGGATAGCATGATCCCGGAAGGCCTCCGTGCAGTCATAGGTGACGGTCTATCTCATCCGGAACTGTATCCATATGAACGAAGGGACAGAGATGACCGTTAGTGCGATAATCAAGTTCGGCGCGGTTGTGCTCTTCACTCCCGTGTTCTTCTTTGCGGGTGCTCTCGTCGGAATCCTTGGCGGACTGTGCGGCAAAATCTACATAGGTTCGTGCTTCTCGATCCTTCTCCTTACACCGTCCTGAACACCTCCAGCCTCCCAGCTTTCGGTGAAACGGGAGCAAAGCAACGCGAAGGCCCCTGTTTTGGCACAGTGCGCTCTCCTCATCTCGGTTGGGCGTGGCGCTTGACATATTATTACAGCTTCGGTGCTACAATGTCCGGACTCGGTATGTCGTAGTCTCCTGTGTCCAGAGAAACCTACTGAGACCTTCCTTTCCTAGCCTCGGTCCGTGCATACGGTGCTCAAGAAGACTTGATCAAGATCTCTCTTGAGCGAATCAACCGCCTCAGCAGGTATGGTTTCGGTGCTCAATCTTAGAGTATTTCTTAATCAAAATTTTCAGGGCTACCCGAACATTTGCGAACCTGAATAGATGGGTAGCTGTCCGTATCGGTCAGTTTAGAATCCTATTGTCTTGGGCGAACACCTGATGTCCCATCCACTCAGACGCTCTCAGCGGACTTTTTGTAAGTTGATTGTCCCTGTGTATTCACTTGTTAGCTGAGGAACATATTCAGGCTGCATCGCTGGCATTCTATATAGTGTATATCCAGGAGGAGCTCCCGTTCAATGTCGGGTTCAGCTTGAATATGGTCGGTCGACTTTCTTTTGTCGGGAACGCATTCATTGCTGATCCTCATCTCTCTAGGCGATGGGTTTCGCGGGCATCATCCTGAGCTGGGTCCGTGTGGTGAATCAGTTCGAGGTTCAGGGCAACAGGTAAGCTCACCCGTCACGCAACTCCTTTCCATGCTGACAGTGCATTCAGTTTGGAACGTATCCAGAGTTACCTGACGATCGAGCAAGAGCCGAAGCCCACTGCCGATGGTGTCCCGCCTGCTTATTGGCCCGCCAGCGGAAACCTCAGCGTCGAGAAGCTTTCCGCGAGGTATTCGCCAGACGGGCCCGTCGTCTTGGACGACATCTCTTTCGATATCAAGTCTGGTGAAAGAGTCGGCGTTGGTGAGTTCTGCGATATCCGATAACTCCGACAGAGCTGACCGAAATGGACAGTCGGCCGAACTGGATCGGGCAAGGTAGAGCAGAATAAATCTTTGGATTTCGACCGCATTTCTTATCCCTTCATTTCAGAGTTCCTTGACACTGTCTCTCCTGAGATGCATCTTCACTGAAGGAACGGTCTACTACGACGGCCTCCCCACCTCGTCCATCAACCTCGATGCTCTCCGCTCAAATATCACTATCATCCCTCAAGTGGTAAGCCCCTTCACTTGTCCTTTGCGACCTGGAATCGACATCATGCCAGCCCGAACTGCTCCTCGGATCCCTGCGGTCCAATCTGGACATGTTCGGCCAGTTCGACGATGCGACTTTGAACAGCGCGCTGCGCTCGGCGGGCCTCACCTCGCTCCAGGAGGACTTGGACGAAGGAAAGCTGACACTCGACAGCGAGATCTCGGCCGGGGGGTCTAATCTCTCCGTTGGACAGCGACAGATCATCGCGCTGGGTGAGCAACTTCCCCACACCGCTCGTTGCAGCCCCACGCTAACATTGCATAGCCCGGGCTATCGTCCGCGGAAGCAAGCTAATGATACTCGACGAAGGTGCGGCTCTTTCCTCCAATGCATGACTATGGGCCTGATGTCTTTCCCATCCAGCGACGTCCGCTATAGGTGCGAATCAATGGTACGCGGATGCTTTCTTGCTCACTGTGCTTAGATTACAAGACCGATACGGTCATCCAATCGTCCTTGCGCACGGAGCTGCCGCGCGACACCACTCTTTTAACCGTCGCTCACAGACTGCAAACAATCATGGACGCGGACAAAATAGTGAGCTTTGGGGAAAGGCTGGTTTTTGTCGACTTGGCTAATGACCTTCAGATGGTTCTTGACGCGGGACGTATCGTGAGTCGCTTGAGCTTCCGCTGTTTCCGTCGCTCACATTCGCCACTGCAGGTCGAGTTCGACACGCCCAAGAACCTTCTGCAGAACGAGGATGGGTTGCTACGCGCCCTGGTGGACGAGTCTGGGGACAAAGAGGCTCTTTACAAGATGGCTCAGGCATGAGCTGGGATAAACATCTCTCTGAGGCCGCGTACGCTTCGACAGGCACACTTGCTCGACTTTTCTGTGAATCGAATTTCTATCGCGGCCACGTGACCCAGTCTTAATTTTCAGATTCTGCTACAGTACAGTACAAGTGTTTACACGTCGAGGTAATACGAGAAGAGCGTCTATTCTGTATTCAAAGGCCCGCCTTGTGCCACTTGGCGGGCACCCCGTCCGCAATGGCAAGATACGGCATCAAGTCGCTGGTCAAGAACTCGCTGGCCCACTCCTGGCGGATCTGGCCCTTGAGGTAGTCCACCGCGACCTTGAGGTCCTTCTCCTTCACCCCGGGCGCAAGCTTCGTCACCCCCGGTGCGAGCTCCGCAATGAGCCCGTCGACGAACGGCACGGTGACGGGCTGCCCCGTGTCCATGCGCGCGGCGTACTTGACCCACTGCCACAGCTGCACGCGCGTAATCTCGGCGGTCGCGGCGTCCTCCATGAGGTAGTTGAGCGGGATGCAGCCGTTGCCGCCGATCCACGCCGCGGTGTACGCGAGCGCGGTCGAGACGTTCTCGCGCACGCCCGCCTCGGTGATCTGGCCCGGCACCTTGGTGTTCAGCAGGTCCGCGGCCGCGACGCGCACCTCCTCGCGACGGACGTGGTACTGCGTGGGCGTGAGCAGGGTAAGGGATGAATGAAGGAGGGAAGGTACACACCTGGTTCGGGCCGAGCATGTGCTGGTCGAAGATGGGGCGCGCGATTTGCTCGATGAGGGGGTGCGCGATCCATGTCCCGTCATGGCCGGCGAGGACCTCGCGCAGCTTGTCCGCGCGCACCTTGTCCATCGCGATGTTGTTGGCCTTCTCGTCGTCCTTGATCGGAATCTGCGCAGACATGCCGCCCATCGCTGCGACCTTGCGTCTGAGCCGAGTCAGTCAATGAATCACGCGAAAAGAAAAGAAAGGCGTACTTGTGGCAGGTTTGGATCAAGAGGCGGACATACGCGTCCATGAAGCCGACGGTCATGGTGACGTCCTTGCGGTCGGGCAGCACCGCGCTCCGGTCCGCACGCCGCTTCTTGATGAAGCTAAAGATGTAGTCCCAGCGCCCGCAGTTGAGCCCGGACGAGTGGTTGCGCAGCTCGAACAGGATCTCCTCCATCTGGAACGCGGCGGGGAGGGTCTCGATGAGCACGGTGGCGCGGATGGTGTTGTGCGGGAGGCCGATGTAGGATTGCGAGAAGAGGAAGACGTCGTTCCAGAGGCGGGCCTCGAGGTAGTGCTCCATCTTGGGGAGGTAGAAGTAGGGACCCGAGCCGCGTTTCACGAGCTCTTGGGCGTTGTGGTAGAAGTAGAGGGCAAAGTCGAAGAGGGAGCCGGAGATGGGGGCGTTGTCGACGGTTACACGGGGCTCGTCGAGATGCCATCCACGGGGTCTGGAGAAGAATTAGTATGGATTGCTCAAGATATTGAATTGTTATGTACCGAACGATGAGGACGGCGGGCTTCTCGCTGAGCTTGTACGCCTTTCCATTCGACTCAAAGTCAACCTGGCGACGAACGGCATCGCGCAAGTTGACCTGGCCAGTTACCAAATTGGCGAACGTCGGCGCGCTCGAATCTACAAACGCGAGATAAATACGGATTCGCTGGTAGAATTGAGACACGCACCTTCAAAATCAGCCATGAAAGTCTTTGCGCCGCTGTTCAGGGCGTTGATGACCATCTTGCGGTCGGTGGGGCCCGTAATTTCGACGCGACGATCTTCGAGACCGGGACCCGGAGGTACACAGTGCCATGACGGCTCCTCGCGGATGTGGGCGGTCTCTGGAGGGAAACTAAGGGGCACGCCCGAGTCAAATCGCCGCTGGGCATCGTCGCGGGCGTCGAGGAGCGACTTGCGGGTGGATTCAAAGGTACGATGGAGGGCGGCGAGGAACTGGAGTGCGCCGTCTGTGAGGATTTCTGTCTGAGCCTTTGCGGCGACGGAGGAGTGTATCTGGACGCCTTGGACCATGGTGGTGGTTGGAGAGAGAGAGAATAAGTGTGGCTACACGGCTCCCCGTCCCAATTTATGGCGCTCGGCGTCATTCCGTCACTTTCCTTTTTGGGTTGCGATTTTCCTGCCGAATCACATGTCTCGCAGCGAATAGCGGAACCAAACGTCCCGACCCCGGTCCTCCAGGGTCCTCCGTAGGAGTTCATATTCCTGGCCTTTCAAAATCGCGTTTGTACCAGGAACGACCGTATCAAAGGTTATCTTGACGTGGGAAGTGTCCCCAGATCCCAAGCTCTGTATATCGGGAACCTCGAAAACGGGCTTCCGAGCTCTTGATCCGTCTCGGTATCTCAACGCTTTCAGAAATTCAATGTTATCGGTTCGACGGTTGAAGTTTGAACACACGTCAACGGCGACGGAGGACCTCAGATTGTGTTTGCCAAGACGACTGGCGTGGAAGAGCAATACGCCGCAGAAATACCTTTTAGGATAGGAACAGTCGGGGCACCGCAAGCCTCGTCCAGACTTTTGTCCAGGTCGCTCGGTCACACATGTGAAAGTTGGAGCTCTGAGTGCAATACAAGCTGGCTACGTCAGACTCAGCGCACAGTCTCCGTCGGCGTCTCCTTCTCCTTTGTCGCTTCCGCCTTCTCCGCCTCGGCCACCCGAGCTAAACATAAAATACCTCCTGTGAAAAAAAAATTGCACGGAGCATACGAGAATAACGCACCCGCGCTGAGCTCCTTCACAATCCGCTCTCCCACCTTGAGCACACGTTTGCACGCCATCTGCCACACCCCGACGCTCACAGACCCTATCCTGCGGTAAAAAATCCGTTCAAAGTGAAATTGGGCACAATGCGCACCTGCCGGGGCAAAGGGGAACGCGAGCCACCACCCAAGGGGCCCGAACCAGCCCGGCGGCAGATAAAACACAGCCGCCTTGCGGTACCACCACCCGACCACAAACTGCAGCCCCGTCGTCAGCACCCATATCGCCGAGTTGAAGCGCAGCGAGAATGCGCTCTTGCGTGCAGAGATCTCCCCGTCTAGTGTCCTGGTCAATTCCTTTTTTCTTGAAATGTGGTGAGGCTACGCACTGAGTTTCTCAAGGTCCGCAAGGCCCTTATCCACGCTCCGCCTCAGCTTCGCCCATTTAGCGAACTGGTCCTGCGCGCTGGTGCGCAGCAGCTCCCCCTTGAGGGTGAGTATATCGCCCTTGAGCTTGCGCTGCCGCGCCGCCGTCGCCGAGTGGAATACCCGCAAATGTACAGCGTACACCTGTTGTAATATATGAGCAAAAAAAAAAATGAGAGGATAGAGAAGTTGCATACGAGCTCAAGGAGGACGGACTTGCCGATCCACGCTATGAGCTGGGTGACAAAAACCAGCGCGAAAATCGTGAAAAGCAAAGACATGGCGCGAAACGAAATTGGCGCGTGGCAACACGTAATGCTCACGTGGGGTATTACGTTAGCGGCTCAACGTGTTGGCAATGGAAAACTTGAAGACGAACCGCCACTGCTGCTTGACTGCTGCTGAGTTACAGCGAGCATGGGACCCCGTAATCATCCCAATTGAAGCGCACGGAACGCAGGATATCTCCAAAGTCCAAAGGAAAGCCCGCCACAGCCGACAAGATGAGTTCAGAGTGGAGCAATTCCGTTGACTTTGGAGCGTTTGTTTGATGGCCTCTCGGAAGCATTTCGTCAGAATTCAACCACCACCATCTCATACCAGAACGTTAACTGCATCGCTCCCCTGCTATGCTTCCCAACGCTGACGACTATTTCAAATCACTAACGGCGGAGGCGCAGCGACTGGTCGCCGCCGAGGCTGCAGGCGCCAGTACGGAATCGTTTGATTTCAGTGCGACAGTGCGTATGGGTCCTGAAAAGTCTTCACTCCATACTGACGCTCATTTATCCATCCAGGCTAATTGTGGGGAATGCGGAAACTTAATAATGGATAAGGTGAGCGCCGCTCTTTCGCACTTCATCAGACCCATTCACACAAGCCGTAGCCGAAAGTTTGCTCTGCCTGCAAAGCGGCGGTCTACTGCTCCCAAAAGGTATATATTTTTTGGGGTCAAATAGACGCGTTTTGACGCGTACATTAGTGCGCCACAGCCGACTGGAAGGTCCGAAAGATGCCCAAGGTCAAAACACACAAAGAACTTTGCGCAGATAATAAGGTGAGTGTATCCGATTTTTACCCACCTGCCATCAACCCACAAGAAACAAGCGACATATGCTAAGGCGTCCTGCTTTCACCGCGATATTGATGCAGTTCCCCTGGGGTAGACTCGAAAAAGACGGCACGTTCAACGACGAAATCGCCCGCGGACGGTTCGACGTTCTCGGTGCGGAAGGCTTCGGATACTGGAGCGATCGCGGGGGACCCAAGTCCCATCTTACCAAGGGATCCGCCCCTGAACACCTGCTCAAGGGAGGAAGCATGGGGAGAGGGCGCATGGGGAAGCTTATCGAGCAGCTCACCACGGCGTTCGACTATGTCAATGGTAGCGCGCTCTTCAAGACGCAACACACGAACGACCGCGATGGGTGGAAACTCGAGCCCGAGCTGATACCCTTCCTGACATTCTCTTCGCTCTGGGTGCCGCCACGGCTCGCGACGAAGGCGAAAATCAAGGACTGGGCGAGTTGGTATGCCTGGAGACGTATCCCGATGGAATCCCCCGCCGCCCTGCTTATGCACTTCCCCATGTCTGTGTATTGGCTCCTCGTCGACACTCTGCGTGTCGCCGACCCCAAAGCCGGCGCGCCCGATCGCCGTATCCAACTGAACATACAGTACATCGGCGCCGAAGCCGAGCTCAACTTCCTCCCACTGTGCGTGGTTTTCTTCTTTTGCCGTTTACGAAAATGAATCGCGGGTATTTCAGATTCGGCGAGCTCGCGCTGCTTCTGCCCTACACCGACATCAAAATGGTCGTCTTCGGCCAAGCCGTGCATACCCTTGTATCCGAAGCGAAGAAATCGCATCCCAAGAGCATCGCCGCACAAGCATCCCCCGCGCACCCCGTCTATTCATACACCGCCCCAGAGGAAATCGGTGTCGGCCGCATCCAAATCTACCTCCACGGCATGGCAGACCATTGGACTCCCGCCGACGCCGACGCCAATCTATCCCAGTACGGCCGCCCCGACGCGCTCGTCGCGCCAAATGCGGGCCTCGGCTCGTACCACGAGTGGTACCCCGTGATCGTTTACGCGCACCACACGGGCCTCGCGTTCGGCGCAACGGAGTACGCGGAGCAGTCCTGCGAGTTTCAGTTGACGCTGTTCCAGGAGCTGTTGTACGCCGAGGCGGCGCGCCCTGGGTCCGTCATGCGGCAGGTGCCCGCCGCGGCGGGGGTGGAGGCGGCTAGGGCCGCTGCTATGAAGCATTGGGATCACAAGGTTGAGGTGAATCCGTTCCAGCGGCCTGGCCAGAGGACGATCTCGAAGAAGATGCCGAATGCTCCTAATGGTTTTACTATCAAGGTTGTTGGGAAGTAGGTTGAATGAATGACTCAACGTTTTCGTATCTTGTACTTGCAATTGTTCTGAGCTCGACGACTTGCATCCCCAATCACAAGTGCGGATGTGTCCATGATCCTTTGCGCGACAAAAGACAACGGCTTGCGCATTCAACCGCCGAAAATTAAACCGTGGGCACTGATGGCGCGGGAATCGGGCTGCCGTTAACCGGCTATCACGAAGCCCGAACTCTCCTTCACTCAACCTTCACTCAACCTTCATTCCAACGTCGACAAGAGTTCGACAGGTGCTAGGATCCTAGAATAAGCCGCCCCGTGCACGAGCGAACCAAATCTTCCACAGGCTGAGGCTACATGTACACATGTACAGCTGCAAACCGCCGCGATCGCCCTGATGAGTACGTCAGCGGCAAGTCAAAGCGAACCACCCGTTTTATTCCTTGTCCGAAGTGAAATGGGAAGTAGGAGCGAGGTGAGTGTTTTAATCTTGAATTTACGCGTGTGCTGTAGCAAAATCTCAGTTCACTTCATCGGAACTGCGACTTTTCCGGTTCGAGTCTGCTTGGAGAACACTGGACGTTTCTTCCACTTGGACGATTACATGCCATCACAGGCCAATGGCATCCCATGGATTGTTATGGCCAGGATCCTCCTGCTGACTTGTGCTGTCGGCCGAGCTGCACTCCGAGTCGAGATCTGAAGAGGACGCTTTGTTGTCGCTGCGAATGGCCGCAAAATTACTTGTGGCTCGAAATGCAAGCATTTGTGGTGTGGGAAGAAATGAGGCGCAGTAGACAGTGGGCAGGGGAGATTCAAATGAGGCAACGGAAGCACGTCAACTCGGAAGCCGCACCATTTCTACCAAACTTGACCAAGCTTGACGACCACCACCTCCGCTCCATTCCTCTGCAAACAACGCCGCGCAAGGGTGTTGTGCTATGCCTTCCCAATTCTCCGCCCTGGCTGGTGACTACTTCAAAGCACTCACGGCGAACGCGCAGCGCCTCGTTGCTGCTGAGGCTGCCGGTGCCAGTACGGACTTGTTTGATTTCTCATGCACGACGAGCTGTTGGGAGTGCGGGAACCTCACAAAGGAGGTCAGCGACCCGCTTCCACAGCCTCCTTCACTCTCATGCGGAACCCGTAGGCGAAAGTTTGTTCTGCCTGCAAAGCAGCGGTCTACTGCTCTCAAAAAGTACGTGTTTGGATTGGGCGCCGTCACAGAGACGTAAACTGATCATAGAATAGTGCGCCAGAACCGCATGGAAGATACCAAAAATCCCCGGCGCCCAAACGCACAAGCAGCTTTGCGCAGATAATAAGGTATGCATGATCCAGATGTTCTACCACTTGCCATTATCTACGCTAACAAAAATAGCGGCATATGCTCAGACTGCCTGAATTCACCGCGCTGCTGCTGCAGTTTCCCTGGGGTCGAGTCGAAAAAGATGGTACATTCAGCGTCGAGATCGCCCGCGGACGCTTTAACGTTCTTGGTGCGGCGGGATTCGGTTACTGGAGCCATCGCGGTGGACCCATGGCCCACCTGTCCACCGGATCTGTCCCCGAAGAAATAATGCTCAAGCAAGGGACCAAGGGGAAGATGATACAACAGATAGCGGGTGTGTTTGACTACCTCGACGGCACTGCTCTTCTCGAAACCAGCCATGCGACCGACTGCGACGGGTGGAAGCTTAACCCCGAGCTGATTCCGTTTCTAAAGTTCTCTTCACTGTGGGTGCCGCCGCGGCTCTCGACGAAGATGGAGATCAGGGATTGGGCAAGCTGGTATGCCTGGAGACGGATTCCGATGGAATCTCCTGCCGCCCTGCTTTTAGACTTTCCTCTGTCTATCTATTGGCTTCTTGTCGACACCCTGCGTGTTGCCGATCCCAAAGCCGGCTCGCCCGACCGCGCTCGTATCCAACTGAGCATACAGTATATCGGCGCCGAAGTCGAGCTCAACTTCCTCCCCCTGTGCGTTAGCTTTTTTTTGTTTCTTCTTGTCGCGAAATTGAACCGTGTAATGCATCCCAGATTCGGTGAACTCGCGCTTCTCCTTCCCTACACCGACATCAAGATGATATGCTTCGGCAAAGCCGTGCATACCCTCGTGTCCGGCGCGAAAAATTTGCAGCCCAAGAGCCTCGCCGCTCAAACGTCCTCCACTCACCCCATATATTCCTACACCGCTCCCGAGGAAAGCGGCGCGGGCCGCATCGAAATATACCTCCACGGCACCGCAACGCATTGGACTCCCGCTGACGCCGACGCCACTTTGTCCCCGTACGGGCGCCCCGACGCCCTCGTCGCACCAAATGCGGGCCTCGGCTCGTATCCCGCATGGTACCCCGTCATCCTCTACGCGCACCACACAGGTATCCCGTTTGGCGTGACGGAGTATACGGAGCAGTCGTGCGAGTTCCAGTTGACGCTGTTCCCAAAGCTGCTTCACGCAGAGGCGGTCCAGCCCGGATCCATCACGGGGCATGTTCCTGGCGTGCCGGGGGCGGAGGCGGCGAGAACGGCCGCTGCGAAGCATTGGGAGTATAGGATCGAGTTGAATCCCTTCCAGCGACCGGGTCAGAGGGCTGTGTCAACGAAGGTGCCGAATGTCCCGAACGGCTTCACTATCAAGGTGGTGGGGAAGTAGATTGAACTGAGTTTGACCTCTTGTGTCTTGACCCATATCTTGAACTTGCGCGAGATACACTTATGTGACTTATCCAGCGCCATGATGGAGACACAATTCTTCACCGCAATCACACCGTTGCACTGAGCGCGAGAGACGAGGCCTGGCGGCCTGAGTGATGGTGCGGATTGAACAGGGATTTCGACAACAACTGTGACCGGATTCCGTGAACTTGAACTTCAAGTTGTACGGCCGCCGATGTCCACATGTAGAGGATCAGCTTCCTGGTGCGTGGGCGCTAAAGTATTCCGCGACGCTATTAGCGTATCAGACCTCACTGGCATGATATCATGTCAGGCATGTTCTGTAGAGTAACAGGGTTGCGACTGCCATCACCTCAAGTTCAATCATACCCTAGAGCTGGCTCAAATCGCTGAATTTCAACCCCGAATCTCCTATTCCAACCCATTGATGCCTGACGCTGTCTCAGCTCATCATGACGGCGCGTATGTGGGATCACATTCTCTCCAGATTCAGACTGCTGGAGCTCATGTGTCTATCGCTAGAACTGCGGAAACCCGATGAGGCACACTGATATATATCAGCCGCGGAGACGCCGTCGTGAGTGTCCCGCGCGTCTTCTCTATATATACGGCGAGTCTTTAATCGATACAGCGTTGCTTGGTGTGCTATTGCTGACCCTGAGATCTATCCGGGCCTTGCACTCAGCAATCTCCCCGCTGTCGCGTGGTTATGATCCCCGTGAATGGACCCACAGGACTACATACATGTATACCACGCTTTCCCCCCACTCCCACTAACAGACGACCGCCATGCATTTGTCCCTTCTCTTGGCAGTCATCATTGGAGGGGTGACTGTCATTCACTTCTTTCTCGGGCGTCAAAAGCGGCCGCGGCCTCCTGGTCCTCCCGCATTGCCCCTCATCGGAAACCTGCTACAGGTGCCAAAGTATTACGCATGGAAAACTTATGCTGCCTGGGCAGAGAGATATGGTCAGTTCCCGTAACAAATACGCATCCGATCTGCAACAGTTCGCAGGCGATGTTGTATACTTTGAGGCTCTTGGGCAACCTATTGTCATTCTGGGCTCTCTTACGGCGGCCCACGATTTGTTGAACCAAAGATCGGCAATTTATTCCAGCAGACCTCGTCTCGTGAGCTATTCATTTAAGTATCGGTACGGCTTTCAACCAGGGATAGGTCATGGCAGGAGAATTGTGAGTCAACTCTTACCCATCCACCGCGTCACCCGGCTCACTGGAGGTCAGGGTTGGTTTTGACCAGGCGGTTTCTTTGATCCCTTATACTCCTCGTTTCCTTGCCCTTCGACGGCTTATACACAAGGAAATGAGTGCGAATGCTCTCCGAAAATATTGGCCATCACACGAAGAGCAAAGTCGTATCCTGGTTGAGAACATTCTCCTCGATCCGGACCATTTCCTTGACCATATTCGCCAGTATGTTTCCACGTCTTGTCCGACCATTGGCTTATCTGTACACAGCTATTCCGGCTCCTCCATTCTTCGGACTATATACGGATATCAGACGGCACCTCGCGACGACGAATTTCTCATGCTTGGTGAAAAAGTCATGGAGTCATTTTCGCTGGCCGTCCAGCCCGGCGCGTGGGCAGTGGATGTTTTTCCATGGAGTATGTACACAATGGAGGCCACGCGACCGCTGACTTTTTCACCACGCAGTCAGACATCTCCCTTCATGGCTTCCTGGAATGGGATTCAAAAAGAAGGCGGCTATCTGGTACCAATTGGATGAAGATCTCGTGGCGCGTCCTTTCCAATGGAACCTGGATCACCAGGTAACACTCATCTCTGGCGTTGAAGTGAATGCGTGCCGATCTCTGTCCCAAGGATTCTCCACAGCTGATACAGCCCAACTTTGTGTCCACGATTTATGGCCAATGGAACGAACCCTCGGATGAGGACAAAAACCTTCTCGCGTGGGCCGCAGGAGGCTTGTTCGGAGGTAAGATAATCTTTTTTTTGCCGTGAAAGCTCAGGGCCTCATTTGTCCCAGGTGGAGCAGATACGGTACGGATTCCCTTGTATATTCTCTGTCTGTCTGAACTCTATAGACGGTTTCGGCACTGTCAACATTCTTCCTGGCAATGGCGTTGCACCCTGAGATCCAGGCCATGGCTCAAGCTGAGATCGACAAGATCGTGATCGACGCCAGACTGCCACAGCTTTCGGACCGTCCCTCGTTGCCCTATGTCGAATGTCTCATGTGGGAGGTCCTACGTTGGAAACCATTGGTACCACTAGGTTTTTATCTCATCTTCTACCATGTTTTAATCTCATTGATTGAAACTAACCCAGGATTGCCGCACATGCTGACCCAGGACGACATTTACAGGGAATACCATATCCCGTCAGGATCAATTGTCATGGTTAATATCTGGTATGCGACATACTCCAGTTATAGCTCCAGAGATTCAACAGTGCAACAGGTCAATCCTACGGGATCCGGTTGTCTTCCCAAATCCCGAAGAGTTCCGGCCCGCGCGGTTCCTGAATGACACCAGAGCTTTAGATGTTACCAGATCCATTTTTGGGTTCGGAAGACGGTGCGTTGATCCTTTATTGGACCTGATGCCCAAGCTAAATTGCACAACTCTCAGTGTTTGCCCAGGCACTCACTTTGCAGATGACTCGATGTTCATTGCTATTGCGACGACACTATCCCAGTGCAGAATTTCTGATCCGCTTGATATCAACGGTGCCCGGATATCCAAGGATGTCGAGCCTCAGCCGGGCGGTATACGGTAATGTCTATTATACTAGAAGCCTGCCTGAACTGAACGCACATCAGACACCCTCAAAAGTTTACTTGCCTCATCACCGCCCGGGAGGGAAAGGGAGGCGTACAGGACGTCCTTGATATTGAGTGAAAATCCGCTCCGGGCGATTTCGTGCTCAAAATGAGGGGATGTAGAATTAGTCTACTGACAAAGAACAAGTTCCTGTGCATTATATTTTTGAGCTGTCATGCATGATCTACGACTTCCGAACCTGGTTCAACCAGGGAAATCAAACCGTGGGAGATCGCGCATCGGTGGCAGTGCGAATTGACTAATCGGCGTTGCAATCTGCCGGCAACTCTCAAACCCGGACGTTGCTCTCCGCACATAGTCTCTCCAGACAGACTATCACTCGTAACCTCATTACTTACAGTAGAATTCTAGGTATGAGCTAATTCCAAGTCCCCGCCTTGCTTGCCGTCGTCGCGAACACACTTGCCTCATTCTTACCACACCAACCTCAGTTTGCACGGCGCCAATAATCCGGCACAAAACCCCCGACTACTAAGAGCCAACCAAGAGCTGTACTTAGTTACTCAGGCTGGCCATGTAGGTTCACGCAAATACCTCAAATCAGGGAGACGCTGATTTAATCTTCTTCCCTTTGAAGCACCCTGTCATGGCAGTCCAATCCACCGTATTCAAGGGTTCTGCTGGCGGCAACATCGTCGAGAGCACCACCCGCCTGGACGAGCCGACAGGAAATCAGGTCCTGATCAGAATCACGCACTCTGGGATCTGCGGCACCGACGAGCATTACAAGCACGCCGATATGGTACTGGGACATGAAGGTGTTGGGAAGGTGGAGAAGATTGGAGATGCTGTCTCGCAGTTCAAGGTCGGCGACATCGTGGGCTGGGGTTACACACATAAAACGTGTGGACGCTGCGAGCAGTGCGAACTGGGGCAAGACCAATACTGTCCGAATCGCGAGTCGTGCGTTCAACCGTCTTATCTTCGTGCATTTCTGATCAAGGTCCAAGCTATGGCGCGTCAAATTTGCACCAAGGCTCCTTTGGCTCGCACGCCATCTGGGACGCATCTTTCGTCTTCAAAGTCCCGGAAGGCCTCTCTCCAGAGGACGCCGCCCCTCTCATGTGCGGTGGGGCAACGGTCTACAACGTTATCGAGTCCTACAATATACGTCCGACAGACCGAGTCGGCGTCGTTGGAATCGGGGGTCTAGGGCATCTCGCCATCCAATTTCTTGCAAAGATGGGGGCAAGTGTGATTGTTTTCTCAAGCACTCATTCAAAACGCCAGGAGGCGATGCGCCTTGGCGCAGTGGAATTTTACGCTACAAAGGGTGTCAAGAAATTCGACATGGCGAAACTCGACCATCTTATCGTCACAACGAGCTCTCTCCCAGATTGGAAGTTGTGCGTGTAGTTTCTCACTCAGATGGATTTCGTCCCAAGGTTCTCCCACCAGGTTCCTCAACGTGATGAAGCCCACAGGCACGATCTATCCACTAACCGGTGATTCGGGAGAGCTCCGACTTCATTTTCTGCCCATCATTCGGAAGGGCCTCAACATTCAGGGCTCACTCGTGGCCTCGCGCTCTGTGCACCGGAAGATGCTCGACTTTGCGGCGCGCCATAAGATACGACCGATCATTGAGCGCTTCCCGATGACCAGGAGCGGCGTCGAGGAGGGCATGAAGAAGCTCCGGGAGGGGAAGATGCGATATAGAGGGGTGCTTGTTGCACAACGAGCAGCATTGTAAATTCCACCCGACAAACATTTTCCTTTGCTGCTGTGCGTTCGAGACACTCCAGCAGGTTTGTCTGTTTTTAGGCTCAGGCAACGGTGAGAGCTGAATATACAAAAATTGAAGATTAAAAACGAAAACAAAGATCCAAGGCCACTTGAGTTGAAGTGCATGGTGACGTGTAGGATCGATCAATCGTCAGACTTCGAACCAAAAAGATATTATATCTAGCTGCTTTCCATACCGCAACCCTTGGGTATACAAATCCAACTGGAGCAATGGATATACACACCCGATCGGTCTGGAGATGGAAACTGGACGATGCCAGCTGAGAAGGATATGCTAGGCCAACGTCAGTATACGGCTAACTTGTTCCGGCTCAGAGTTTACCGTATGACAGTATTCAAAGACTAGATCAAGGACCACATTGAGCTCGATTCATGGGTGTTCAATTTGTTCTGTCTGCTTAGCTGTTGAGGTGAGACGACGGGCTAATAGCCACCTTGTCCGGCGCCGTAGGTGAACTAATCCTTGAATAGATACTTGAGGCAAAATCCGTGCGAAATTCGAAGAGGGGATGTTAAAAAGGAAAATCGGATACGCCTGACGAGACCTCACAGCTTATATTGCAGTAGCGCCATGAAATCGATTCTCGACGCCGTTGTCCAAGCGTCTGCGCATATAGATTGGCCGACCAATGAAACTACGAGCAGACGGCTGCGGCGGCTGAAGTCATCAGGAAATGACTGTTAACACGTCTATGGTATATAGCTTTACAGAAAGTAGTTGCTTACGTGCGCTTCCTGTTCTGCAAGCGCTGTTCCCAGGTGCCTGGCCCAAATCCTCTCTGTTTCCCCAGCACTTCATCAACCATTTTCATCATTGCCAGGACCTTTTCATCCTCCCATACTTTACCGACGATCTGCAGCCCTATCGGCATGCCGTCCATTGCAACAGGGTCATAGATAGGTTTCTTGTCTTTGAAAGTCTTGTAATAAAGCTCGCTTTCGCACATTGATGAGCCGTGTCCTGGTCCTTCTTTCCACTCATTCGTGAGGGAGTCGAGTGAGGCATCGACATATGCCACTGGTATAACACCGACGGGACTATCGACCAGATTGTAGGTGAATGTTGGAGTTGACATCATTGATAGATTTTTCGAGCCGCTAAATCGAGATATATGTCAGATAAGTGTGTCGTATAGATTTGCAAAACCTGTCACCCGTGGATGGTTTGAGGGGACGCATGCACATTGGTGAGAATACCATCGAGATTATATTTGTGCCAGAACTAGCCAGAGCACCGGATATCAGGATCTTTCTTTGGCTCAGGTTTGCGTTCGACGCAAACGATTACTTACCAGTAGAACTTTTGCTTCATCTCATTACGCCTCGAGCATTCTGCGTGATATCGTTCGACGCTGAGCAATCCGCTCACGCGCACGACATCAGCCATGACCTTGTCGCCCACAAACATGGCAATGGCCCATGCCACAGCACTGCGAATGAACTCTAGAGTTAAAATGAACCTCAGGCTTGATTATCAGCAGAACCACGTACGAGGAACTTTGGGGCCAAACGTCAAGACTGAGAGACTGGTATCCTAAGGCAATCGTATGAACGTCCAATATAAACAAATAGTCAAGACATACGAGTGGGTCGGAGCCTTTCTCCTTTAGTAAAGTCTTGTAACCGTCGGCGCAGGTAATTTTGTGATACGTTAGCATGATCTCCGGTGCCAGGTCTGCGGGTGGAAATCAGTCATAAGTATAACACGGAAACTGAACATACGCTGATCGAGTTCAATACAGTCGTGGCCAGCAGATTCCAGGGCATCTATTGTCTGTTTCACGGCCCGCATACACGCCGGAGATGCCTTTAAGACACCGTCTGGAGTTGAGTTGTCATACAATGTGCGAAGTGCCGACCGTCAGACCCACCGCTCGTGTAGTATCCGAAACGCAGCTTCTTTGGCAAGTCCACATCGTGAAACGGAAGAGGCGGATGATCATTGTAGACCCCTGGAGCACCAAAAGATACGCGGCAAGCTAGCTCAAGGTCTTCCATGCATCTACAGAAAAATCATTTCAATATCATCGTTTCAATGCAAGTTGGCTGATCGATTCACGCACCGTGCCAACGGGCCACAGACACTTTTAATCCCGTCCATTCCAGGGAATGACTCTATCGGAGTCTCAGGTGAACAAAAAATCGCTGTGGCGAGCTGAGGTCGCTTACCTTTTGCGCCCGACAGTGGGCTTAATCGAATAAATTCCGCAATAAGCAGCGGGAATTCGCAAACTGCCTCCGATGTCGGACCCCAAGCCGATGACGGAGGCATCGAGAGCCAGCATGCATGCTTCCCCTCCCGAACTTCCGCCACAGGAATAGGCCGTGTTGTAAGGGTTGCATGTTCGACCCCACATTGGATTGCTGCACTCGTATGCAAACATAGTTTGCGGAACATTGGTTTTAACAAAGGGGACGGCTCCGGCATCTACCATGCTCTGCACAAACTAGGCAGCCAAGAATGAATTTAGCGGTGTAAGGTGCGGACGAATGAGCCTTACGTCCGCAGTAAACTGGGCAGGGTGATTGGCACACGATGTATAGCCGATGGTGGTATCGACCCCCGTCATGTTGTCTGTGTGGCTGTCAACTCTCGTGTATGCATAGAATAAGCTCAACAACCTGACATTGATCCTACATTCATCGTCAGAGTGTTCGAGGAATAAGGGCCCGGATACACACTTTCACGCTAATGGGCACGCCATGGAGAGGACCTTTAAGACAATTTGTTTTCTTGAATTCGGCATCCAATTCTTTGGCCCTCTGGCGAGCATGGTCGAACAAGACTGCAATTCGGGCGTTTAAATTACTGGTTGCAACTTAAACGGTTTCAAAGAGCCACACCTTCTGTGATGCAATTGGTCGCGGAATGCGCAATGAGGGACTGTGCGATGAACGGCTCCAGGACCTGGGCTGCCGTCCATAGTCCACGCTCGATGTTCGAGACAATCTCACGAGCAGTAGATCGAAGGAAAACAGCTCGATCGGCACCAGAGAGATGCGGACCGTTGTGAGTCTCTTTTTCGAGTTCGCAGTCGCAGTCATAGGAGAGGGGAGGACGGCGAGGCGAGGACGAGGACGAGGATGTTTGTGGGAACATACTTATAAAAAGTGCACGCACAACAGAGCTGGCAGTGCGAATCATTACATCACGCCATCAGATTGATGAGATTTCCTCCCTTCTTTCTCTTCCTCGGCAACTCACACATCATCATCTCATCTGTCAACCACCAACTTGGTTGAACTTCCACCAGAATATTAGCAACATTCCGCCTTCCACAATGCCGACGCGGACGAGCTGGTTCGTCCGATACGTGGATACGGTATTACGTACCGAATAGCAAAGGCGCTCCCCCAGCTCCGAGTCCGCCTATCTCCGAAGCAAGTCACTGTGTGAGGACACTTGTTACCCTGGACTCAGCGGACTTGGGGCCATGGGTTATCAATCCTGGGGAACGGATCACCCGTTTTGCCTTGGTTTTGCCTTTGAAATTCGGCGTGTTGTCGCCGCTGGACGCCTAAGTACCTTGATCTGGATTCTGCTCGTCGTTTTAAACCTGGTCACTCGAGCTCTTTTCGCGTCGCTTTCAGGATGTGTGGCATTTCTGTTGTCTGTTCCGAAGCCTTTTGTTAAACGTTCTGCCCCCAAAGCCCGAGTCTTTTGACATGGGCGGCAGATAGGCGATGCACCAGCTTGTCTCCAGTCAAGTTGGACTCCGTGAACGTGGAAGGTTTCCCGCCGTTTCTGGACTGGGCTGCCTCTGTTCAACCGAATCTCCGGTCCGTTTGTGTCAATTCTCTTCGCACCCACAGGAGCTATGGCAACTAGCGGGAGCCGTCCATTTTGATTCCTCTTGATTTTCAATTCCCGTTTTGCGCTGCGGAGATACTGATCACTAGCACCGTCTCCCTCCAACTCGACTGGCTCTCCTGGCTAGATAGGATTTGTCGTTTAAATGCGGTGACGGTTGAGACGCTGATAAGAGTTAGCTGCAACTGCCTTCGCCCGCAGACGTCCGAACAGCGCTCGAAGTTCGGCGACCTTCCGCCAAGGTACCTCATGCTAATAAGTAATCATCTTCCCATGATACCTCCGCATTGCACTGAACCGTGCGGGTTCGATAATCCATTCTTCGATAGACCACCTGAGCGATTTTCTCTCAGATCTGCCGCGTTGCCCGCGGTTCCGCGCATCCCTATACATGTACATGACGAAGTGCACATGTTCAATCGGTCTAACCCCTTCTTTCTGCTGGAACTTCAATTTTCGCCTTGGTGAGACTATTTGCGTGGTCAACCTGACCCAGCTCACGTTTGTGACAAAATTATTATTGCCCCGGACCATTCGTGGACTAGTGATTCGAACAAGCCAAGCCAGATTCAACAAGTGGCTTCGGGACAACTCTCTGGATCTCCTCACAGATGCCTGCCTGCCGTACAAACGCTCGGACCAGCTACCCCTCCTTTCGGAAGCTCCAAAGCTGTCGAGATTATATATGAGTGCTCTTTATTTCGACACAGAATTTGCCTTCACGCTTATATACCAGAAAGGCAAGAACGGTCGGAGAGGATCCCAAATCAAGCAGACGGCGTCCGAGTGCGACGGTGATCAGTTCTGAGTTGAGCCCACGCTTATAAAGTAGAATGTATGGGTGATCTCGTCCTCTCTTCCTCCCTCCGAGAATTAGATAGACCAACTCAATGATTACTGACGGGCCCGGTCTCAAATTCGTGAGTGGCATCCGAAGATACACATACACGTTCCGAAACTTACCCTTGTGTCGTCACAGATTATTGTGGGGGCATCCGTGGCAGGCAATACGCGCTTATGTTCTCACAATACATGTAAGAAGTTCATTTTTCGGTAGAGCGGCCTCGGAACTGTATCAATGGGCTCCAATCGAGGTACGTTGACACCGAATCCTTGGATTCGAACTAAATATACTCCCATAGCTGCTCAGACTTGAGTGGTTCCATACCGGCCCCATGGGTTATTTAACCTATGAACAGGGCAAGAGCAATGATATAGCATTCTGGGTATACACCCCCGACTACTCTCAAGATGGAAACTGGTCAACTCCAGCTGAGAAGGATATGGGTGATATCGTAGGCGAATGCGATACCATACCACGTCGGTATACCTTCGATCGGCTGAGGTACTCACTCAGAACGCTTACCATATGACAGTATTCAAAGACTAGCAGCACTTTCGAGCCACTGTATCTGCGCACAGATCAAGGACCACTACGAGCTCGATTCATGGGTGTCCCAAAGCAGCAGAGTTCTAATATTGGGTGAAGCAGCTCACCCATTTCCGGTAGGTGAACACTGATACAGCCTCAGATCCATGAATTAAATAACCCCTGCCCAGCCGGCGTCCTTGCATACTTATTCTATTTCTCTGGAAGATGGTGCCTTGATCGGCAAGATTTTCTCTCATACGCGTATGTAATTCCCTGCTCTGATACGAAGCGTTTTTGAGCATTGATAGGGATCGCGTACCCGAGTTCATGCATGCATTTGAAGAGCATAGGTAGGTGTATATTTCGCACCCGAGCTTCGTGCTCAATTTTGTTGCACAGACGGGAGCGCTGTACTCAAATCCGCGGATTTGAGAGGCAATATATTGAGTTGATCACTATGAGTCAGCGATGGCAATGAACAGGCGGCACGAGATGCGTCGATGCTGGAAAATCACGCAGCGGGTCGAACGAAATCTGATGGAAGGCCCTGCGACTGGTCTGTGGCAGGTGCTAGAGGAGACACGAATGGTGCAAGTCGTATGGGCTTCCGTCAATAATTACTGAAGATTATCTAGGTTTGGCTACGAACCGGCCGACGATGCAGATGAACGGTGGATGTCCTGGGGTCGGCTTCGCGAGGCTCCCGCAGCCTCAGTCAGTGCGATATGAGATGCAGCACCTCCCTTGTTATCGAACCGAAGTTCGCAGGGTGGGGCTTCTCTATCTTCGTTTGAACTGTATTATGAACCGTGAGAATATATATGACGCCGGTGCTCGGGCCGCTCAGTGCCGACTACTTACCTAATGCTCCTTCAACGCTCCTCCCACAGTCACTGGGCCGAACTCGACGAGAAATGCTGATTCCTCGGGCAAATTGGTCGTGGAGCTGCCGCTATTGCTCAAGCCTATGGAGCGCAATTCCTGCCGGCCAACGCAATGTACGAGGAGCTCCTAAAGTCCTCCCATTGTCATCGCGACACATTCTTCGTTCTTGCCTTGAATTTACCCGCCCCTTTGGCACTTCAGCCTCATCGGCTCTACCAGAACACCTAGATTTACTGGAAAGATATCGCGAAATGGTTGCCACAGGAAAAATAAAGCACGACGAGGACCAGATCCGTGTTGTGATGCATGTAAGTTTGGCCGCTATCGCAACAGCTCAGATCCTGATACGCTGCAGCTGAGGAGATTGCAGAAAGACCTCGTCGATTATTCCCCTGCCATGGTAGCCCCACATTTTCTTGACAACCCCGCCACGTCATCCGCTTGGTGGGCAGACGACGCCTTGCCCGCGGCCGAGTCACCAAACGCCGACTCTCCTGCCCTCGTTTCTCTGAAAACTCGTGCCGACCAATTAGCTGAGCTAGATACACCAAAGGTGACCCAGACCCCGCAAAAACAGGTTTGTGGCTCAACTGAAACATACTTCAATGCAGGGCTTGTTGTTGACGGGTCCCCCCGGCTCCGGAAAGAGCTTCCTCGTCGATCTTTGGCTGTCCTGTATTCCAACGCATCATAAAACAAGAAAACACTATGACCAACTAGTTCTCGAGATATACCGCGGTGTTTGGGAAGAAACGCAACGCAGGATGGCCCTTACAGAGACACCAACCGTGAACAAACCGGGGCCATGGAGCAACGGCATCCGCGACACATGGCGTCAACTTGTAAAAACTGGAAACCTTCCCCTCTTTTGGCGACAAGGCGCATCATCAGATCCCAACAGATCCACCCCAACCATCGCCTTTTCAGTCGCCCGCAGACTTATCCTCCACCACTGGCTGCTGGTATTCGATGAAATCCAACTGCTCGACATTTCGAGCGCTACACTTTTAGCCGATGTCTTGTCCTGGTACTGGAGGATGGGCGGCGTTATCGTTGGGACGTCGAATAAAGTGCCGGACGAAATCTACAAGCACGGAGTTCAAAGAGAGCGTCTCGAGCCGTTTGTCGAGGGCCTCAAAGCCCGCTGCCCTGTTCTGACCATGAGATCGGAACGTGATTGGAGGCAACAAGATTACGGTGGTATCGACGAGGTTGGCCGAACATGGCTGCTCCTGGGACAAGAGGAACGATTTCCGCCACTTCTAAGGAGTTTTTGTGGCCTTGGATCAGGTTTGCCGCCTCTTCCGAACCATGCCTGCGTAGAGCTCAATTTCATACGCAGAACAGCGGGACCAAAAGTTGACCGTCTTTGGCAGGACATTACACGTACCCTGGTCCGCTGGGGGAGTTAGCCAGTTTACCTTTCACGAACTATGCGACGCATCACTTGGACCAGCGGATTATCTGACCCTGGCCGCCCGGTTTCACACTGTTGGGATTACTAACATTCCAGTTCTCAGGCTTGCGGCCAAGAATCAAGCTCGCCGTTTCATATCCCTCATCGACGCCTTGTACGAAGCACGCTGTCGGGTCGTTTGCCTGGCTGAAACGAAACCAGAGGAGCTTTTCTTTCCCATCGCGCCAGACGAATCGTCAGAGGATATCATGCTAGCGGAAACTATCGGCGAAACAAGAGACAGTTATCGTCCTAACGTTTCTGCGTACGACAGCCCGGCCATGTCCCAAAATCTTGATGGACCTCCGAAAGCGTTAGCTTTGGATACATTGTCTATTTTCTCCGGTGTGTTTCTCGGATTGAGTCTTTCCTTCATCGTGAAAATGATACTGCTCTATCCAGGCCAAGAAGAACAGTTCGCTTTCAAGCGCGCTCTCTCACGGTTGATTGAGATGACAAGCCCCGTTTACGTCCGCTATGTTCAGTGGGCTCCGCTGGCTGACAGAGAGCGCACTTGGGAGAGAAGCATTGCTTATACCGGGGAGCTGCACACTCGCGCGAACAATATCGACCCGCCCCCGGCGGAACGGGATGATTTTGCTGACGAAGCCGCCTATTTGCGACCGCAAGGAGGGCTGGGTGTAAAACCTACCGCTCCGCGGTTGAAGCCCGACCACGTTTGGGGTGTGCGAGACGACTGGGGAAAGCAAACTGGTGTGTGGGGGCAGGGAGCAACGGCGTACAATAACAAAGAGAAAGAGGATACGGGCTCAGGCTGATGTGTATGTACTTCAACGTTGATTCTGGTAAATCGGTTGAATTAGTCCTCGGGAAAAGTGAGGTCGAGACCTTTCTCTCTGATGTCTCTCATGCGTTCAATAAGATCCTCGTCCATGGAGTCCTCGGTATAGCGAGAAACTGCAACCTTCTCCAGTCGCGCAAAGTCACGCTCCTCACCAGCCACCCACCAGCGCGACCTGATCGCAGCTTCAAAGGAGTCATCCGAAAATTCGTACCCCACGCCACCAGTCCAACTGCCGGAGTCGCGGGGCCAGGATTTCGTCCCCGTCTTTAGCGAAAGCCCTCAGAAACTCATCGTCTACGCAATCCATGCAGTATCTGAGCTGGAGCTCTGTGACTGCTGGTGCCAGTCGCAGAACCGTTATCAGCTCTGCGGATTTAAGGGGACAGTTCGTCAGGCCGATGTGAGAAATGCACGGAGAGCGGAGCTGGAACGAAGAGAATTTCTCTCCGGACCAGACCACCCCGGGGGAGGGGTCAAATACGAGGTCGAGAGTATGCAAGACAGGGAGGATCAACGGTTCAAAAAAGGGTTCGACACGGCCAACACTGTCTCCACCCGAATCGAACCGCACTCTCAATATCTCGAGACAGGGCAGCACCGTGGGCGGCGCGCCAGTGGGATGATCCGAATTCCATTCTGAGGTCATGAACTCTGCGGATACTAGTCGGGAACATCGCAGCAAGATTGCGCGACATCCAGAGAGCGAGGCGCATCCCAATTCAAGATGGGTGAGTTGGGTCCACGGCAGAAGTAGCAACTCCGACCACTGGTCGCCGTATATCCGGAGCGCAAGGCGGCGAAGCTGCGGAGCGGGGAAGAAAGTCCTTATAGCATTGTGCGCATAGGTTTCATGCTGCATATCGAGGCTTTCCAGGGACGGAAACGATCCCTGAGGAAGCTCTGCCAAGAGCCTAGACGAGAAGGAGTCCAGTTTGAGACTTTTCCACCGATTTATGGTGGGAGCGAGAACCTGAAATACGCTCTCGGTGACATGAGCAAGAGCCTCTGGGAATGCCGAAAGCTCTCCGACATCCTCGGCTATGGAAACCGAGACTGGGAGGGGATCCGAACGCTGCAACAATGACTTCAGCCCAGACAAGTATTTTGCCGTACTGGTGTTTTTCCTCGCCAACCGAACATCCACAACACCAGCACTCCAAAGCCACGCCGTGCCGTTGACTACCTGTCTCCATGACGGGCACACGTGCGAGAGCAAAATTGCTTGACGCGTTCGAGGTCGCGGGAGATTCGGATATTGAACAGGGTCAACCGGCGCCTCGGAGAGTACCGAATGCATAAAAATCTCGGCCAAGATTTCGTTGGGGACCCTGCCGATCGGTGTGATTCTGAACCATAATTGGGCTAGCATGGTGCGTTCATTTTGGAGCGATAATGCAAGTTGGTGGATCTGAGACGCAAGGTGGGCAATATTTGCCTCTGTGGCTCCAATTTGAGTCCTAACAACCTCCAGGTCATATGGTACTGGACCCGGGAGGTGCATGATGCGTGGCGTCAGGCCTCAACCTCTCAATCAACGAGGTGAGCGTCGAGTCAGAATTCAGAAAGGCTTGAACCGCAGCCGAGTCACGAGTGACAGACTCGTGGCACGATCAGTCACATCACTCGCCTTCTCTTCAAGTTCCTCCATCCCAACCAAATCCCAACTCCATCCTCCATGGCATAAATCCGTTGGTTGCTGGTGCCGTTCGCGATAGGCATTGATCCCCTTTATTTTTGGCGGAAACTTTATGGCGGCACCATTTTCAAGAGTGTTTTTTTTTGCCGTTTCTCGTACACGTAACGCCGCTATGGCACCTGCAGTGGTGCACGAAACACCCCTGATTTCCTATGCTCTCAACGGCCCCCAATACTCCATTCCTCTGGGTCATTTCTCGACTCTTTCTGCTGGTGAACTTTACTGCCCTACTGCACTGCCTCTCGATCACGATCGGGGTACTGCTTACGGATCAAGAAATGTGCTTGGCTAGCGACGAGCTCCGTGTCTTGCTGTTCTATTTCTTTTGGTCTCTCTGGTAGAGACCCATCGCAGGTCGACTTCTTCAAGGGCAAGTTGGCTCCTTAGCATATGGACTCTGAGTTTGAACTCATTGGCAGCATCTACATTTCCTTCACGCTCAAAATGAGGTCATGCGGCCACGACTACGAATCTTTACCTGGAAACATTCAGGTCACGACAATTGCCACGATTACTCCCACTGCAAGCTCGACGCACTCTCATAAACACCCGCTTTATGTGACCACCACAGAAACTGAGACTGTAGATCAAGTCGTTCTCGTCGCGAGCATCGAAACGGCAGTTCCTTCCGCTAGTATGGACGCGGTACCTGGTATGCTCTTGTAATCCGCTTTGGACATATGCTCATATGCATGGACGGGACGGCAGTGTCTTTGAGATCCAACATGTCCACATCCACGTCTGCGCTGACTTTCGTAACGGTGTCTACCACGTCGTTGATTACACCGACTTCTACCTCCGGACCACCCATTTCCTCCTCTGGACCGGCACCTCCATTTGCTTCCTCAGTTCTATCTTCTTCGGCCGTGGGCTTCGAGACCGTACTTGGCACTGATCCATATCCTTCTGGAATGGATTCGGCATCTGGTATGTCCGCAACCATCCGTGCTGGATGTATGCTGATCGAACGTGGGGTGCAGCGACTTTGAGCACATCTGCATCTGCGCTGGCGTCCGTAACGGCGTCTACGTCCACGCCTTTTGTTACGCCCAGTCCAACATCTTTATCTATGTCCTCAATTTCACCGCCTTCCGTGAGCGTCGAGACCATATTTTCTTCAACTGGCGCACAAAGTGGAATGGACCGGGGTTTTGGTACGTCCTTTTCTGTCCGCTCTCAATGCATGCTAATGGACGGGAGGGCAGTGACTCTAAGATCTACCATGTCTACATCCGCGTCCGCACTGGTGCTCGCAACGACGTTTAATAACACAACCACGTCGTTGGTTGCATCCACTCGAACCTCCAGACCGACAGCTTCACCCATGTTCTCACTTTCGCCATCTTCTGTATCCAGCTTTGTTTCTGGCAGTTCATCTGCGACCATTCTCGGGCCCAAGGCGACTTTCCAGGCTCCAGGTACGTATCGCGATCGGTATGTCTAGCCATGCTGCTCACCTATTTACTCGCTTTAGGGACTGTTGAAAACAGCGGCTCATCGAGTACGTCTCCTCCACCCTCGATCTGTCCGACATCGAACCTAAACTTCCTGATAGAGGGAAGTGGGACTCTTTTGCAGGCAGGCTCCAATAGCACCAACAAGCCTCTGCGCGCATCAAGCACCAACCAGTCTCTTTCACTCGGAGCTATATTCGGTGCCGTGATGGCGGGCTTGCTGGTATTGACTCTCGTCGTGCTTCTTTTGGTTCTTTGCGCCCGCCGCCGCCGTTCAGAGCACGCAGCTCGAAATGCTGACGGCAGATACAACAACGGTACAGCGCACATTTTCCTCCTTATTCCACACGGACTGAAATCTTCAGGAACGGCAGAAGCAGGTCCAATCACGCCGTTCCCCTCAAACATGCAACCCAACCGCGTCGCAGGGGGTCGGCTTCCGAGCTGGATGCTTCACAACAGTAACCTCGCCCCACTCAACGGTGGTCCGCATTCCAGCCTCGCGGTGGACCAGCAGTACGCTTCCGTGCCGCCCGCCGTACAGTCGCCGTGCCGTCCAGGTCGGCAGAGGGGCGATAGTCTGAGTGGAATGGATTATTTCTAGACCGGACTTGTGGGACCCCTGACCCTATTTATCAATCAATGTGGTCATCCACCGCGGGAGACCTACCGTGTAATAGTAACTACCTAATCGTTGTGTGTTTTTGTCGATCCGTGAGGTTGAAACTGTTTAAACGGCGTTGAACGAGATGTAACGGCGGGTTGATATGCATTGGGTATCATTTTCGATCGTTCTGGGTTTTTTTTTTAACAAGTACATTATGGCGAACTGGATTCGATATGATTATTATTGCTGCTCTCGTCAAGTAGTTTAGTCTAAATCATTGCCGGAAAAACATCTATGCAGCAACAAGCACTCCTCTGTACCGCATCTTCCCCTCGCGTAACCGGGCCATGCCCTCCTCGACCCCGGTTTTCGTCAACGGGAACCGTTCGATGATCGGCTGGATGTGGTTCCGCGCAGCAAAATCGAGCATCCTCTTGTGCACAGAACGAGCCGCCACCGCTGTGCCCTGAACATTCAAGCCAGTAGCGACGATTGGCAGGATGGGAATGACAAGGTTGTCCATGCTGATGGTGAGCGGGTAGATGGTGCCCTTGGGCTTCATGACACTGATGAATCTGCAGGAAAAAAGTCAGTTGACATGTATGGGCAGGAAGGGCTGGACGACGCACGGTTTCCAGTCGGGCAGGAAGCTCGTAGTGACAATCAGGTGATCCAGCGGGTCCATTTTGAACTCGGTGACATCTTTTGTGGCGTAAAATTCGGACGCGCCGAGCCGCAGCGCCTCCTCGCGCTTGCTGTCCGTACTGGAGAAGACGATGACACTAGCGCCCATCTTTGCGAGGAATTGGATCGCGAGGTGTCCCAGACCGCCAACGCCAACGACGCCGATGCGATCGGTGGGGCGAATGTTGTAGGATTCGATCACTTCAAACACGGTCGCGCCGCCGCACATGAGCGGGGCGGCGTGTTCGGGCGCCATGCCGTCGGGAACTTTGAAGAGGAACGACGCGTCCCAGATGGCATGAGAGCCGAACGAGCCTTGATGGAAATTCGCAGCGCCGTAGCTTTGGATAGATATCAGAATGATTAAATGGTTCAAGGGAAGATGAGCAACGCACTACTCGCGCGTCGGGCAGTACTGGTCTTGACCTATAAGTTTGCGGAGATCAGCGACAATATTGAAAGGTGGGACGCGAAACGCACCAAGTAAGCAGTGTCTACATTTACCGCAGGTCTTGTGGGTGTAGCCCCAACCCACGATATCACCGACTTTGAGCTCGGACACGGCGTCCCCAATCTGCTCCACGGTCCCAACACCCTCGTGTCCCAGGACCATGTCGGCGTGCTTGTAATGCTCGTCTGTACCGCAGATCCCAGAGTGAGTGATTTTGACGAGAACCTGATTTCCTGTAGGTTTGTCGTGGTGCGTCTTGGTCTCGATGATGCCCTCGTTGGCGGAGCCTTTGAACACGGTGAATTCGACGCTCATTTTGTGAAGATGAAAAGAAGGAAGGAGAAGCTGGGACGAATTTTCGTTGCACTTTGTTCAACCTCTTTATAGTTATGCGGCTCCGAGTTGAAAGTACCAGTAAGCAGAGCCATTGCTGGGCAAATTTCAAATTATTGAAACGCTTTTGCTTCGGCTTTGTCAGGCTTCATCCAGAAAATAGCTTTGGTAAGAGGATGACTGAGGAACACGGTTAGAAAACCGGTTAGAAAGAGTTGGATGATCAAGCGTAACTTCGGCGACATGACGCGGCCGGGTCGGCGGAAACGATGCAGAAAACGAGTTTGTGCCTTTAATCTTGTCCGGGGATATGGCGACGACAAATTGGTGCGACTCTTATTCAACGAGCGAGCTGTTTGTACACCCAATCCTCGACTGGCACGGTATACTAGTAGTCTGAACGAAGTCGGGATTATATCAGTGAACAATACATTCAATTTCCATTCCACAACTGAAGATCTTCCAATCAATGGCCTGGGCGAATTGAGTGAATATCTAGTTCAAAAAATCGCCTTCAATGGATATCAGCGACGATCATTCACTGCTTTGCCTTCACCCCAGCAGATAGAAACTCTGACTCAGCTCGTCAGCCTGCGTCGATGCGTCTTGATCAAGTCTCTGGTTTTATCCGACCCTCTCTCTTTTTCGAAGGCTTCCATGGCTGTTTCGATTTGGTCCATGCCACCCCTTTGCATGCGCGCGTTACCGAGTCCGCATTTGCTCCAAGGGACAACTGGGAGTAGACTGATGTTGCGCAGGGTGGTAAAGCAGAATAGATATTGTAAATCTTTGTGGCAACTTCGCCTCTCATGCAGATTTTTGAGCAAAAATTAGGGCTGCGCGTGGCTGTCCGATCCGAGGATGAGCGAAGTGTTCGTGCTAGCTGGTGAGAAAAAGAACAGAGTCGCGTCGGCGTGCCGACGGGGCCAAGTCGAACCGAGATCATGATGGGTCAAATCACGGCGGCCACCATTCCAAGAGACCGTTGAGAGACAGCTGAAGTCTCATGACTCTATGAGTATGCGAAAGGACTGAAGAATTCAAAGAGCAACCGCACCATTCGTCGAACATTGCATCTTGTTGGTTTCACTGGATCGCCTGAGAGGGAAGCGACTTGCAGACGAGACCACAACAGTGACAGCTGTCGAACCCTGGGACTCGGGATAGTCGTCACCCTATAAGTAAAGCATGGCAGTGGTGAGATTTCAGTTCCCAGCCCCCACGAATGTCTCACCGACTTGGTTGGATCGTATCCGTGATCCACATATTCTCCCTCATCGCCCCTCTCGCCTTCGCCCAGTCTAAATCTCCACCAAGTCACCTCCCACCAGCAGCACCGGGTGTCTTTGCTGCTCATGCGAGCATCTTGATCAATGCCTCCATCGACGACGTCTGGAGCGTCCTTCTTGATTTCCCTTCGTATCCGGATTGGAATCCTTTCGTTCGGTGAGCACAATCGAACCGCTAGCATTGGATGATGGACTGACCTTCCTTTCTCCTCTTCCTTCCACAGCTCCCAGACTGTTACAAGCACAACCTTGATCCCTCTGCCAGACCAAACACCGCACGAGAACCTGCGGCTGATCATCCAGTCGCAGATTCCTCCTTTGACACCGCCTGTAACGGCGGCGACACCTCCAAACCCTCTCAACGCTCATACGACAATAGAGAATATCACGCACGTCGACAATCCAGGATATGCTGTCGCATGGGCATTGACTGGTACCCCCGATGCAATCCTCAGTGCCGAGAGATGGAGCGTGCTGAGCGCATTTGAGAACGCAACATATTATGAGTCGAGAGAGGTGTATGCTGGCCTCCTGGCGCCGGCCGTGCAGCTGTTCTTGGAGGATGGATTGGACGAGGCATTTGAGGCGCAGGCAGAAGCTCTCAAGGTTAGAGCGGAGACGACGTAGTCAATGGTGATGCGTTTGATCATGGCTTGCGACATGATTATGAACGAACTCCGGTCGGTAAAGCACCGAAGACTGGGAGAGAGATACAGAGAGATACTATAAGATAGAACTAGCGAAGCACAGCTGCGTTATACACGTTCAAGGACAAAACCTCGAGGGAAGACAGGTCACAGACAAGTCACAGACGATAGTAATTGGCAGTCGGATGTTTCGTCAAAGACGACATTTCGCGGACGTTCTTCCGAGCAAGCTGCAAGACCAAAAGACCAGCCGGCGCCGGGGTAATCCCAGAGGGAACGAACAGTAGTTTGGCACATGATGGTGGTGACGACGTCGGACCAAGAGGAGAAGACACGTCCAGTGACCAGTCACATCTCGTGATGTGGAATTACACGCCAGTCACGAAACATGAAACAGAAAACCCTGATTGAAATACGGCCTTGCATCCACTCCAGCGAATGGTCGAATGAAGGTCCGCTGTCTTGGGGACTTTGAGATCTGACAGAAAGCGGGAAGCCCCCGATCGAGGTGCTCGACGATCCGTGATTCGAACTGGTCTAATCTCAAGCTTGATTACGCCAAGTTCTGCATACGATGGTCCGCTCAGAATAGTGTCATCATCTGAGGGCAGAGGGTTAAGCCAACGTAAAACAACTTGAAAACAACACATCATGAGACTGACCGATGATTTCCAACGACGAAACCATGAAAGGTTTGACTGAGATGCCGTCTCCAGATCGGACACCGTCTACATTTCTCGTTTTCGGCACATTGCCCCCGCGTGTGTCTTGGATGTAAGACGTGTTGCTCCAGCGGACGGAAAATTTCTGGTCCCGATGTGAGTGTCATTCAAAACCGGCAGTCAAGACGATATATCCACCTTGCCCAGTTCTGACGCAATCCAACAGGTGACGGTTCTCTTATCCTTGTCAGCCTCGACGCCGTATTCTTCATATTCTTCAAGTTCTCGACCCTCGATAGAGATCCACGCAGAGAATTCCTCCCATTGAAGCATGTTGAAAACTTGCGAGAAGTTGGTGGAATGAAAGAGAATTCGAAGGACGGCCAAACAACACCATCGCAATCAAGCTGCGCAACCGGCATTTTTCCTTTTAACCTTGTTGAAATTGCAACGCCCAACCCCCACCCATCCTCACACGATATAACAGCCATGTCCGATTTTTTTCAACATGACTCGGCCCTTTTGAGAGGTTCAACATCTACCTCCCAGGGCCTGCCAGTGCGTTCCACATCTCGTAAATATCACCCTACTTCGTCTCAATTTGCCCCCAAGCCTGGCCCTTCGCTCCTCTCTGCAGCGGAAGAAGAAGCCATCAGAGTTGAACTCGCCAAAAATAAACGCGACCTCGTGGCAGCGGAAAAGCGCATCGTCGACCTGTACCTGCCTGCCCAGGTAGTCGAGCATGTCCTGGCCGAAGCTCGCATTATCGTCACCTGCTGCGAGACAATGGAACTTACCCTCGCAAAGTACCGCGTGCCAGATGCGGCCCCAGAAAGCCAGCAGGCGGAGATTGAGCTCGAGATGCGCCGGTTGGCTGAGGCTAAGAACTGCGTCGAGCATTACATTCACTTGGTCGAAGCGACTGCGAATAGTTACAAACTGGCGGCTCACAGCGTTCGCGTGGCAGAGGAGGAACTGAAGCTCGCGACTGAGGCTGCCAAAATTGAAGGTGCGTTGATTTTCTCCTGGGTGATAATGTAAATCGAGCGGGGCTGAGTATCTCTGTGACCAGCTGATATGGAAGCGGCTATGAATAATCTTAGACTCGAACACGACGAAGGTTGGGTTGACGTTGAAAACGAGATTCTTGTTGACGACTAAGCTTGAACTTGAATTTGGTGCGTCGATTTCGCTGTCTAGCCTGATAGGTCGGTAGGGCCTGAATACACGACTACAGATATCGCGAGTCCGAGCCCTCCGAAGAAACCGCTTAGCTGCCCCTGCTGTATTGTGTCAAGTCAACCTATCTGAACACTGGATGTCCTTATTCAGGAAAAGTCCCGCTTGAGAATTATATTAATCCATCCTTCCTCTGAGCTCAGCCGTGCACGCTTCCCTCCATCATTTGGTAAAAGGATCCGACATTCAGACATTCATACCTGCGCCCCAATGGCTGCGGTTCGGACGTTAACTCGAATTCTGATGGACTCGTGACCCCGTGTCGAATACTCCGACATAGGAGTTGGCTCTCCGCGTAGTAGCTTCGCAGAGTGGAACGACAAGACCTTGCACGTCAGTTTCAGTTCCATCTCCTTTGTCGATTGCAGTGGAAGATCCACCTCTCACCTCTCAAGAAAAGACAATTCAACCTCAAACTCAACCGTGTGACTGTAACAAGCTTGGGTCATCTCGCGCCTGGCGGGGCGAACATCTTCGCCAGACAATAATCCGATGCGGCAGGACGATTTCAACCGAAAACTCAACCGTGGGACACGAAGTCGGGTTAACTATCCCGCACGCACTGGATGGGAATTTAGTTGATTTCGGTTGATCTACTTTCGCTGGCAGTCAGCCCTGTGGGTGCATTGCGTCTTTCAAGCATTTAGCGTAGGCAATTAGACGACCCTTCGTGCACTGGAGACGTGGTCCACTTGTAAGCGAACTCAGCAATGGTTGAACACTAGCGGTTTCGTTTTGAAGTCCGTGAACTCGCCCCACGACCGGGGAATCCGCCGTGAAGGACAGACATGCTGCCACACACCGGACCAGAATTTAAACATCCGCGAGTCGCTTCAACGTTTTTACCAATTCTTCACGTAAGATGAGCAAGATAAACATGGATCTTCTGTCTTGAAACACACACCACTACTCCCCGCCCTGCAGGGACGGGCACAATCGCAACCACAATTGCGATATCATTGCACCTGTCTGAAGCACACATATCCCAAGGTCATGGCAATGCGGCAAGCCAATTTCAACCGAAAAAGTCAACCGTGGGACAGAAGTTGTGTTATCTCGCGTCGAGTGCGATGTCCTTAGACTTTGCGGCTCGAGCGGGTGGCGTCTCCAAAGTCCCAGGGCTGTTATGTATTTGGCAAGCAATTAGACGACCGCTCGTGCATAGTGTGGTGACTCTTGGTGATATCAGAGTATAATTCAGTTTAAGCGATGGTCGATTCTGAATGGTTTCGTTTCGGAGTCTGGGGTGAAGAAGTTCGCGAAACTAGTCTCGCAGGGAAATGGGCCAGGAAATCGGCCGTGAACGACACGCCGGACAAAGGGGAACCAGAAAATCGCTCGGTATGTCCTTTAAGTTCCATTTTATTTTTGTCGTGTGGGACAAAGAGTTTTTTCAGATAAACTTCTCTCCCTCAACTGCGACTGAGCAGGGATCACAGCTGTAATTGCGATTATCGTTGAATTTGCCCTGAAGCCAAGGTTCCCCGTCGCCCGTCGCCGGTGGTCCCCGCATTCCCCGAATGCAGGGTCGTACCGTAACGCGGGGTATTTAATTTCCGACGTGCATAAGTCGTGAGTCGCAGTCAGTCGGGGTCTGTCGGAGTGGGAGGTGCTGCGTGATGCGCGCTGCGGGGAAGTGAGTTGCGTAGCAATGAGGACTTGTGGAGTCTGGACAGTGGACAAGACTCGCCTGCTCGATAACGCAGGGTATAGTTTCAATTGCCCGGCCTTGATTGCGCGGGAAGAGCTTGCGAGACCGCGCGTCTCAGTCTCATTTCTCCTGCCGGTCCGATTCGCCCCTAGCCAGCTTGAAGAACCGGACGGAGGTAGGTAGGCATATTCCGGCGCGGTCCCGTTAAGAAACAGCCGGGGCCCGTGAACAGCTCAACAGCTCTTCCGCCTCAATGTCTTGGTCCTCAGACATTGAACCTTAGACCCGCGCGAGGCACCGCACCGCGCACTGAACCTTGTACCGAATCAACATCCCACCGCGTCTCGGAGGCTTATATCGCGGGAAGCCGGCGGTAACTGTCCAACTTTGAAGGGTCGCCTGTTGCGTCGTCGAGAACTCGAGAATGCTTGAATGGTCGTCGTCGAGAAGTCGATGCGAAATGTATGGGAAATGACGTCAGCGGCGTTTTCCGTTCGCAACGAACGCTTTGACCGACCGAGGGTGTTGGGTGGGGGTGTTAGGTAGGTGTGGGTGTGGGGCTGATTGTGATCTCTTTCGTGTGTGCGAGGATTTAGATGGGAACAAGAACAAGGAGGCCCCATTTTGTCTGAGGTATTTTTGAGAGCGTGGCGTTCGGAAAGTCGAGGTGGAAGCGGAATGTGGAGAGCGGGGAGTGGTGTATCGTACAGCACTGTGGCACAGCGCACGGAGTGTTCGGTGTTCCCAAGTACGCCCGCGGCGCCAAATATTTTCTGCCGTCTTGAATTTGAAACCGCAGGAGGTCCAGAACGAATCAATATGTTGTTGCTCTCCGAGAAGAACTTGCGCTCCACGTCGATGTGAAATAACCACGGCATCCGCCGTCGTCCCCGCATTCCCCGCGCTTGGGTACACGCGGACGCGCGTTCCCGCGGTGGGTTCTGCCAGTGCTGACACTATCGACTCGGAGGCGAGTTACTGAGTCGCCTGCTCCATGGACGGTGGACACTGCTGGATCCGGAGGCTGGGGCTCCATGTCTGCTGGCTGGCGCTGTGCCACTGCTGTTGATAGTTAACTTGCACTGAATCATGAATCACGGATCCGGGGGCAGCGGAAATTGTCCCGGCAGTGATAACATTAGAGTTTCGTTTTAATCGCGTTGCGCGGGGGAAAGTGGATTCGGTGCGTCATGCATTTATGATCTGGGCCCGAAGAGCTGTAATTTTGCGTTGCATGGTCGCTATACAGCCAATATACAGCAGGGGTGCGATGCGTCGGTGCACTTGGATTGGATTCAGGCAGTTGATGGTGGTGGGCAACGCCGAATGCCGATCCGTTACGATCACGTGCACGGCTAATTGGTCGTCGGTCTGATTCGGCTGACCCGCCACTTTTTTGTCCCTCCTCGCCTCAACTCGGACTCAAATAACAAAGTTTGAACTCAAGTTTCCTTGAATACATGCTAAGATTGCCTATCCAGAGTCTTGGAATATTCCCTCAGGTCCAAGGCCATTAAAATCGAACGTCTTCGTACGAGCGAACCGTCCAAATTTTACCTTGGCAAGTCAAAAAACCAACTAACGTGCACTTGGAGCCATTTTAGTGCGACTGGATCATAAAAAAAGTAGTCAAATGATATTTCAATGAGCTTTCACGGCACAGGAACACAGTGCATGGCGGTTCGAGCCATATCCATGATAAAAACGCGCATCAAAACCCATCAAACTCGATGGTACTTGGCTCAGTCGCCGGGCGTTTTCGACATCATTTCGTCACATTTACCTCTGACTCAATTGATATGGATCGTAGTAAATACCTATATCTTGTGCTCCTCCGTGCCGGAATTTGTGATTTATTGCATTTGACTTCGTTATCCTTGTGCCTAGTGGAAATTTATTGCGTTCCATGTAGTAAAATCTCGAATTCAAAGAAGCGGCACGGACAAGCACAGGATCTTCAGATTTCAGGTAGGGTTTCTCTTTTGCTCGAGACTGGTTTACCGTTGCACAGACTGAAATGACGACTGTCGAACATTTGGGTCAATTTGTCGAGCAATTTGATCTCGTGATTAAGCGTGGGAACATCTTTCGGCACACGTCAATTGCCCACCACCACAGTTGAATGCTGGATTGAGCGGGAATGCGAGCCAGATAGAGGTGTTGGAGATGATGGGTACACATTGAAGTGAAACTGTCTCGATGACTGAAACGGAATCGAGAACGGGCAACTTAGAGATGACATCATTGATTGATTTGTGGACAAACCGCTCCTCTCCACTGCCCGATGAATCCCTTTCAATCCTCCAACAACCCACCACAGACATCCAGAAAGCTCACCAGGTCAGACATGCCTTCAAAGGACGACAAGGACCGCAGAGGTGCGTTGCTTTTCATTGCGTTGAAGCTATCGATTCCACCGCGATTCGTGTGTTTTTTTTTCCATTGAAAAACACCGAGTCGCTGCAATTATTGCGCGCAGGCAATGGGCAGCAGCTGTTGTGAGCATACGGCTGCCTGAATTGCCATTTTGCGCGGTGGGATCAGCATGATATGCGCATGCAGCATGGGCATGATTTATCCGGCGTTTTAACTCGTTTTAACCCAGGCCCCGTCGCCAAACGCCCCGACCCCCCACACCGCACCTCGTCCTACACAAAACGCCACGCCTCCTTCAACTCCCCGCGCGAGGTGCCCCTGCCCTCCCCTGCCATCCAAGGCCAGCCTACGATGCGCGCCCCGCCCGACGCCCAGTTCCCCGTCTTTGACGACGTCGACGACTGGGAGCTCATCGTCCCGGGCAGCTCGAAGCTGCATAAGGACAAGGGTAAGGACAAGGGAAAGAAGGTGGCACCACCCGAGACGCCCCCCTCGGCCTTTGCAGCGGGCAAGCTAAAATCCCAGCCGCAGCAGCAGCAGCAAGAGTCGGACAACAAGAACACCATCCTCCCGTATGCACGCCCGTACTCGCTGCCCGGCATGCACTCGTACCAAGGCCGCTCCCCCGCAAAGGAGCCCCCGCCCCCTGCCCCCGTCGACCGCACCTCGTCCGCCAGTCTGCCCCTGCCCATGCAGATTCCTTTTTCAGCATTACCCAAGGCAAAGCCTGCATTGCCGTCCCCTGTCCTCGAACGCAGCGCCGCAGAGGCGCAATTGCGGCCCTCGAGCAGCAGCAGCTCCAGTTCCCGCAGTTCAGGTAGTCTCCCCTCTGCCCCTGCATCGCGCAGCCGCACTCCGCCTCGTGGACGCACGCCCCCCGCGCCCTCACCCGCCCCACGCCCCACCAACACCTCCACCTCAACACCCCCCACCTACTCCTCAAAGGGCCTCGCCGCCATGCCCCCGCCCGAGCTCACCACCTCGCGCTCCGGCTCCATCGCCTCCTACCGCCCCCCGCGCACCACGTACTCCCCCGTCCCGCCCACCCCGCCAGACGCCGAACTCGCCACCGCGATAACGCGCACACCGAGCGTGCGCAGCCCCGCGTTCCCGCCGCCCGAGCCGCCGGTGATTCTCCCCACTGCGCCGGGGCTGGGGGAGGCGGAGGTCGAGGCGCCGAGGGCGCGCGTTAGCGCTAACGGGAGCGGTGCAGGTGCAGCAAGCGGAAGTGGGAGCGGTGGAAATGGAAGTGGAAGTGGAAACGCGAGGAACCGCGCCTCATACGAACCATTCCTGAGCCATGCGCCGCCGCCGGTGGACAGCTGGATCGAGGTGGAGACGACGCAGGGGGAGTATAGGCTGATCGTAAGGTTGCCGGGGTTTAAGAGGGATGGGATGTGCGTACTTTTTCTTTTTCGTTCTTTTCTTTCTGCTTCCCCCACTCTCGTCCTCCGCTCCTCCTCCGCTTCTCCCTCTCCTCCGCTTCCCCTCAAACTCCCCTTAACCACCCACTAACGCACCCACAGAACCCTCGCGACGAAAAAACGCCGCATCCTGCACGTCGTCGCCGACTCGTGGGACGCCGGCGGCGGGCACTTCGAGCGCCGCATCTCGTTCGGGTACGATGCGGACCTGGCGCAGGTGCGCGCGGAGTTTGACGGGGAGTTGTTGAGGGTGATCATTCCGAGGCGGATACCGCCTGGCATGGGGGCGGGTGCAGTCGCACCATTAGGGACGGGCCTTGGGGTTGGGCCCGTGGGTCCGAATGGGTCGGGGGCGCCACCACTGGCGCCTGTGGGGAGGAGTTTCTAGGAGGGCAAGAGAGGGAGGAAGAGAAGAAGACAGAAATAAAGAAGTATTTATCCCGAGGCGTCCCCACACCCGCCCCGCCTACACACCACCACCACCAAACGACCAAACGACCTCATTGTATAGCACCGCACCAGCCAACAACACCACCACAGCATCGCACGCCGTCCCATCCCCACCCCCTCTCACCAGCCTCACAAACCGCACACGCACACCATCCAGCATAACTCATTGCATATGCATATGCATATGCCTCCTCAGCACGAACGTTAACCCAAACCGCATCACTCATAACCGCTGCATCATACACCTGCATGTCACGACCTCACGAGGACCTCTCTCCGTCGCCCCTTAGCTGGGTAATCCAGCATGCGCGCGCGCGGAGCCGGTCCTCAATGACTTCACCTCGCTCGCCTACACTTACACCCACGCCCGCGCGCCCGTCCGCGGTCGTTGTATTTTTATCACCACTAACCTATCTATCTCTATCATTCCCATCGCTCCTCCCCTCCCTCCCTCCCTCCCTCTGTGTGTTCCCCTCCGTGCGTTCCCTCCCCTCCCCCCGATCTACCACCCGAGCCCCCGGGTCCCTACGTGTGCGTGCTTGCTACCCTACCCTACGTCGAGAGCCACAGTACCCTATACCTTATACCCCCCCTGCTCTCCCTCTCCCCGCTCCCGCACCCCGCACTCACCTTCCGCTCCCACCGCTCCGCTTCCGCCTTGCGCTTGTACCCGTACCGCTACCGCTACCTTATGTCCTCCCTCGCACTTATGCCTCCGAGCCACCGAGGGATGAGCGCCCGAATGATATCGCTATTTTTTTTGCTTACCCCTCCGTATACTTCGCTACTACTGATTACTGATTTGTATAATGGCTTGGAAGACCTACGACTGGCGTGAATGAGATGATGGACTTTTTTGTGCTTTTCTTTTCGTGTTGTGGGATCGGAGTACATAGGTAAAAAATGCATTCAAGCATCAGAGGTACAGTTCTCGTGCCAAGATCACTTGTGCGTTGTACTAAAGGCTACGCTACGCCGAGAACGTGAAAAGAAAAACGCGAAAAAAAAATGAGCTGAAGGGAATGGGGATGCCGACGGCGAACTCGAACGCCGGGCGGAGCAAGCGGAGCACTCAAAGGGCCGGTACCTGCCGGTACACGCGCGCGCAGATCCCGCCAAGCCGCACGCGCACGCGGTGTCGTGACGTCATCGGTGGCGGGGTTGGCGCCGATCAGGGGTACGGGACCGACTCTGGGTCCGCAGCTGTCCGCAGTGGGTCATCGCATTACATGTACTTAGTCCAGTTGCTTGAAAAATAGTACATACTTAGTCGACGTCGACATTACTGGAGAGAGAGGGAGACAGCTTTATGTAATAAGTACATTTCTAGTCGGCACGGCGGGGCGAAGTTGGACCAGAGTCCAACGGATTATACTTGGGCCGATTTTGGAATCGGAAGCGTGTCTGGACCGTGTTCTGTTCGATGGTTGCGGGGAGATATCGGCGTCTTCGGGACTATGTTGCGGTTGGTTGGACTGGGGTCGAAGTTGAATCTTCTGTCGCTGTTATGTAACTCGCTGTGGTTGAAATTTCGGTGGCTGTTCTCGAGCGGATTTGTAGGGCAGAAACCGACGGTTGCAACTGAGACTAGAGCCGTTTAAGAAACTGGTGTCACCGCACGGGTAAAGCATGCTAGTTCCCAAACGCCCGCAAAGTGCAGACGTTCAAAGAAAACTTCAAAAACGTGTCGCTGCGCAGGCGGTCTCGACGATGAGGTTCAAAATCAATGTCAGGTCAAAGGAGAACCAAGGGAAATTCAGAAAGGGGCTATCAATAATCAAAGGTAAGTAACAACCAGTCTCCTACCCAGCCGTAGTTACGAGGTTCATAAGTCCGAGTAGGAGTTTTTGAATCCAATTCCTAGAAAATGGCTCACCCGGAAAATTCGGACCGAGAAGTGACGTGACAAAAGTGTGACGCAAGTTGGGATGAACCTCTAGGTTCATCCCCAACTTCAGTCACAGTCTTCGTCACATCACACTTCGGTCCGATTTTTTCCGTTGTCAATTTCTTGGATTCAGCAAAAACTACCGCTACTGAGACTGATGAACCTCGAAACCGCGGCTGGGTAGGAGACTGAGTAACAACCAGTCTCCTACCCAGCCGTAGTTACGAGGTTCATAAGTCCGAGTAGGAGTTTTTGAATCCAATTCCTAGAAAATGGCTCACCCGGAAAATTCGGACCGAGAAGTGACGTGACAAAAGTGTGACGCAAGTTGGGATGAACCTCTCCACAACGGCTGGAAGAAAATATTGGTAAACAACATAGCCACAGGACCCCGGCGTCCGAATCGGGCCACTCGCCCAAATCAATCTAGCCGACATTTAGGCGCTGCTGTCGCGCCATGGCCTTCGCCTCACGGACTCAGCTCTCAGAGCTTCTGGGGGCCTTTGATCGTCAGAATCTGAACATATCTGACTTTCTAGTCTCGCTTCTCGGGCATTCTGCATTTAATGATCATCCCTCTGTCGACCATCTCTTAATTCACACCGAAGATGTTCTCAACGCATTTCTGGCCCACCCCAAATCAGCACAACCAGTACTGCACTGGGCCAACTCCCTGATCAAGGGCAAATATGCCGAAGCCATCCAAAATCTCACCCGAAAGGAGAATGGCTGGCATTTTGTCCCGACTCGTGCCGCTATGGAGAAACTGGAGGAGTTTCGAATCGAGGACATGGCCCGGGAGATGAAGGAGTTATCCCCGGAGCTTTGGGATTTGATTGGGCTGCTTTTGTCCGCGGACAAGCAGTCGTGCGAGCCCGGGAACGATCCTACGGAGATGGACATCGACGATGATGACCTGCCAACAGATCCCAAGTCAAAGGCTGAGAAAAAAGCGGAGCGGAAGGAGGCGTTGATTGTGATTGTAAGTCCTTCTCTCGGAGTAACGACAAGACGGCAAATCTAATGCCAGTTTGGCTAGAAAAAAGTCGTTATTATCAGTATCATGATGCAGAGTACCAATCAGCAATCTAACATGCTCGAGAGTGTTATCGGCATTTTTCTCCATGCCTCCAATACTCCGTCGAAGGTTGTGGAAACACTCGCGCGCATGGGAGTATCCATCTCCCTTGACAGCATCCACAATGCCGTCCATTCCCTTTCTCGAGAGACATATGACCGACTTCGCACCATGGGTCAGACACTGCTCGTCAGTTATGCCTATGACAATTTTGATATCAACTTTCCTCATGCCATACCCACACTGGAAAACTCGACGGATACCCTCACGCACATGACATCCGGTGGCCTGATTTATATGGAGCATGGAGTCGTGCCCGAGCATCTACGGTGCTCCGAAGAACTGTGGAGAAACAATCCTCTCAACCCCATATTCGACACAAGCAACGCCCTGCCTGTACGAACCGTGATAGATTTGGAAGACTTGCATCCCGAGGCAGATCATTCGTCCGGTCTTACGCGCCGAGAGCGATTCAATGCCTGGAAATTTCTTCTCGATCTTATCACATATGGCCCTCAGTTCTTCGGCCAGTTTCTCGCCGAGCATGGGAAGCCCGAGATGATTGAACAGACACCGACCGTGAAAATGCGATGGGCTCCAGCAAAATCTCTGGACATAAAACAGTCCACCGTCGCCGGCAATATTCAGGTGATCCCCGAGTTGCTGGAACAGGGAGGAGTTGGTGATCCATCGCAGGAGGATGACAGCGCATGGGTCCGAGATGTGCTCTCCATTGTGCAATATGTTGTTCTCTTTCACGGCGACCTTGGAACCGGCGAGCGCATCATGTCGCTTCTTCAGCGGCGCTCTATCGAACACAGCCCCTGGCAGCGCTACCAATATGTCATCTATGTTATGGGTCTCTTTCACCTCAAGATGGCCTGCGCGGATGCTATTTGGCGAATTTTCATTGAGCCCAAGGCTGGCCGTGACGACCCCAACAGTCTCATGTATTTTGTCGGACAGCAGCGGCCAAGTGAAACTGGCAAGATTGGGTCAGACCCTGGTTTTCGCCGTATGCATGAGGATGTGTCTGTGCTCGTCGTTGCGGGCGCTGGCGTGAACGAGAGGGATAGCGAAGAGGGTATGGTTGGTGTGTTCGTTAAGCCCGTGCCGCGATATAAGGGCTTTGGCTGAGGTCGCAAGGTTACGGGTGTTTCGGGAGGTGCGGAAAATGGAGCGGGAAGCGCGAAGGTGCCGGCGGAAAATGTGAATGCTGGGGTCGGAGTCGATGATGAGGTGGGAGAGTTCTCGTTCCGTGGGTTTCGTCGTGCTGGCGTTGCTTTGGGTACATGCTTTGGGCATTTGCGATTTGACGCTATGTCAAGAATGTTAGAACAGATTCGGAATGGTGAATATGGAAAGACGTACAAATGTGACCATACTGGCCGCAGTTGCTGCATTGCCGCGGAGCCTTGGTCGACGAGCTGCTCAGATTGTGGGAATTCGAGGGACGAAGTGGAGTTGTAATCAGGTTTGGAGGAGGGGGAGGAGGGTGGTGCTGCCGAATGAGAGTGAGAACGGTGTCACCATCTGCTGAGACTCGGTGCCAGCGCGTCTCTTTTAGCAGATCGTCGGAGGTCAGGATCTTGTTGAAGTGCGCGCAGTCGACGATGCGGTTCAGCACGTCGTCGGGCATGATGTAAGAAGCCCCAAAACTCCGCAAGTGTGCGCGGCCACGAAGCTCGAGCATGCGGGCGGTGCGGAAAGCCTGAAGATCAGCCTTCAAGGCGAAATCCGCTGGCTCAGCCTTGTAATCTGCGATGCTGCTGCGTTTAGGCTGCGGCTTCGTCTTCGGGAGGTCGACGTGCGCAAAATCGATGAATTTGTCGGGGGTGCAAAGCTCGCAGCAGACATCGGCCGGGGCAACTTTACACCGCGTGCAGCCCCCCTGCAAATCCGGTCTGCACAGCAAGTGGTCAGAGGCTGTTTGTCTGGTTAGCAAATTCAGGCGCGAGAAGGACGCAAACAACGCACTGGTGGTGTCGTTCCCGAAATAGATGGTTACCGGAAGGCGGAGGCAAGGAGCACCAGGCTGCCTTGTGGAGGCATTGATGAAGTCGTCGAGAGCCGGCTCGATCCGATCTGCTCCTTTTTTCTTAGTCTGCTTCTTCCACTGGGGGGTCGGGTGCGCGACAGCGTCGTATACAGCACGCCGATCGAGCTTGTACATCGCGCTGCTTGGCCCCACCGTCGTCGAGTTGGAGCCGATGTCCGGAGTAAGGTCTGCCGGAGCTGCTGAGTCCTCTGCAGCGGAAGTCGATGTAGACGGCGTAAGGGACGCAAAAGCGGCTGCAGATGGCGCCAATGGGACACCACCATCCGTCGAAACAGTGGGGCTTGGCGGCTGCTGCTCAGCGAGGTCGCCGGCGATAGCTGCGGCAGTAGGCGAGGGCGCTACAACTGGCACAGACACAGGCCTGTGCGTGTCTGCTGCAGCCGTAACTGCAATGCGCTTGGCGGGCGACTGCTCGAGGGCGTCCGCGGCTTCCTTTCTCTTCTTCGAAGACGCCGCTCGCTTCGCTGCACGGGCCTCAGCCTTCTCAATGTTTGCATCGAAACGCTTTGGCTCTACGAGGAAAAGACCGGTCGCCGTGAGGTTCAGAGCACGCGCAGCACGCCCGAGTCGTTGCCAGAGGGTGCACATGTCGCACGTCGAGCGCCACTGGATGACGAGGAGGATGTCGGGGAGATCGAGGCCCTGCGGAAGCAGGTTAGTGTCACGCATCAGTGTGTCATGTCGTGAGTACGTACCATTCCAAACGAGTCTGTGCAGCTCAGGCCCCAGATTTGGCCGGACTTCAATGCGTCGGATTCGAGGTCCTTGAATTCGGAGGACATCTCGGAATTAAACCACTTGATTTTGTGGCGGTACTCCGGGGGGAGACGGGCGCGTAGGAATTTTGCGGCCTCGATGGAATCAGCGATGCTGTCGAAGAAGATCAAGAACTTCGAGGGCAGCGGATCCCCGGGCTTCCAGTCCTCGGGGATCAAGAACGCGAGGTCCTTGTAGCTGCTCATCGAGTACTTCATTTCCCGTACGACCAAATGAATATTCGGTCGGTCATTAGACCGCCGAATGATCGTGCATTTCTTGGGTGAAACCTGCAAGTTATGCATAACATCGGAAAGTACAGCAGGGGGGAGGGTCGCAGATACAATCAGGAAGGGGATGTCGCGTGGGATGAGGAACCGCAAACGGCTGACGTGCTTGTACTCGGGCCGAAATCCCGCCCATGTACTAGCACAATGGCCCTCGTCCCAGACGAGGCTGATCAGACGCGACGTGAAATCCGGCTTCTTCCACAACCTCTCGAACCCTCCGTCCTGCTGCATCAGAGTTTCGACGTTGGTGACGACGACACTGTATTTTCCGTCCTCGATGTCCTAAACGGTGTAAAGACGCGTCAGTTATGTAAATAACGCGTCGCGTAAGCGAAATAGACGCGTACCTGGAAGTTTCGGGGTGTTGCTGTCTCCCCGGTGATGGTTATCCCTTGAATATTCATGCCGGCCAGCTGCGCGACATTTTGTTGCCCAAGAATATTTAGCGGACTGATGACAAGCTGAATACCGCCGGTCCGGAATAGAAGCGGCAGCCAGAAGGTGAGAGTTTTCCCAGAGCCTGTCGCCGCGATGCAAACGACGTCCCCGTCGCGCTTGAGAATAGCCTCGACGACCTTGATCTGCCAAAGGCAAGGCTGATATCCGAGGCGTTCGATGGCTTTGGCGCGGATTTCCTCGAAGGAGTACTTCGGGGGGCCAGTGGGGGCTGCAGGCATTATGCTGGGGGGTTTGCGGGTCGAGAACGCGAGAATGAGAGACGCGTTGCCAGGAAGAAAAAAGCACGGAGTGCCAGCGGGTTTGCGGGGTCCTCTTGTGGCTATGTTGTTTACCAATATTTTCTTCCAGCCGCTGTGGAGAGGTTCATCCCCAACTTCAGTCACAGTCTTCGTCACATCACACTTCGGTCCGATTTTTTCCGTTGTCAATTTCTTGGATTCAGCAAAAACTACCGCTACTGAGACTGATGAACCTCGAAACCGCGGCTGGGTAGGAGACTGAGTAACAACTCGGTGCAAATTGGGTGCAAAGTGAAAGTGAGAGGGCCCGGGCCGGCAACCCCGACGCCATGGTGCCCGGCTGCCGACGACGTGAACTTGCTTGATCATCCGCTTTTTTAACCGTTTATCCGACGCCGAGTTCCTCACTCATCCGCTTGCCAGCTACTTTCTGGATGACGAAGGCCGAAGCGAGCTCGAAGTTTCCTCATTAATGGCTCATTGGCTTACTGGTGCTCCTGGCTGAGGCTTGCGTCAGTATTTTCCCGCTTAGCTATAAAGCACTTCAAGAAAATGGCTATGAAACCTATTCTATCTTTCACATCTTTCTCATTCTGACAAGCAAGCAACATGAGCGTCGAATTCACCGTCTTCAAGGGCTCCGCCCACGAGGGCATCATCGAGACGAAGACGCGCCGCGATAGACCTACGGGAAATCAGGTTCTCGTCAAAATCACGCACTCTGGGATCTGTGGCACAGACGAGCATTACAAGCACGCCGACATGGTACTGGGGCATGAGGGTGTTGGGACCGTGGAGCAGATTGGGGACGCCGTGTCCGAGTTCAAAGTCGGTGATATCGTGGGTTGGGGCTACACCCACAAGACCTGCGGTAAATGCAGACACTGCTTACTTGGTGCGTTTCGCGTCCCACCTTTCAATATTGTCGCTGATCTCCGCAAACTTATAGGTCAAGACCAGTACTGCCCGACGCGCGAGTAGTGCGTTGCTCATCTTCCCTTGAACCATTTAATCATTCTGATATCTATCCAAAGCTACGGCGCTGCGAATTTCCATCAAGGCTCGTTCGGCTCTCATGCCATCTGGGACGCGTCGTTCCTCTTCAAAGTTCCCGACGGCATGGCGCCCGAACACGCCGCCCCGCTCATGTGCGGCGGCGCGACCGTGTTTGAAGTGATCGAATCCTACAACATTCGCCCCACGGATCGCATCGGCGTCGTTGGCGTTGGCGGTCTGGGACACCTCGCGATCCAATTCCTCGCAAAGATGGGCGCTAGTGTCATCGTCTTCTCCAGTACGGACAGCAAGCGCGAGGAGGCGCTGCGTCTCGGCGCGTCCGAGTTCTACGCGACGAAGGATGTCACAGAGTTCAAAATGGACCCGCTGGACCACCTGATTGTCACTACGAGCTTCCTGCCTGACTGGAAACCGTGCGTCGTCCAGCCCTTCTGCCCATACGCGTCCACTGACATTCCCTCCAGATTCCTCACCGTCATGAAGCCCAAAGGCACCATCTACCCGCTCACCATCAGCGCCGACAACCTCGTCATCCCCATCATGCCGGTTGTCGTCGCTGGCCTGAATATCCAGGGCACCGCCGTTGCTGCCCGCTCCGTGCACAAGAAAATGCTTGATTTTGCTGCCCGAAACCATATCACACCGATGATCGAACGCTTCCCGCTGACTAAAACCGGGGTCGAGGAGGGGATGGCGCGGCTACGCGAGGGGAAGATGCGGTACAGAGGGGTCCTTGTTGCCGCATAGATCGATGTCGCCAGATAGAATGCCGCATGCGAGACGTTGATGTTGAGCGCGGTCGGAAAAATAGATATCCTATCCTTCTTTCTATGAGTTACGCAAGTCTTATGATACTTCATTCAAGGTTCGTCTCTCAGGCCTAGCCATCCCTTGAAGTTGAACATGAGGACATCAATCTGAAACAACGACCTTCTCCCAAGGTTGACCTACGTAACTGCTGAGTCAAAAGTGATTACGCGCCGAATTCTTTCCTTCAAACCGCCACAACGATTCGCAAGTGAAGCATTCACTGCATCAGACACCCCTTCGAGGCCCTTTGATACCTCGCGCAAGTTAGCATATGAGCGCCTCGTCCCACCGCAAACCTCTAGGTCGCGGTGCATGCGATTTTTGTAGGAGACGCAAAAGTGCGTTCGTCATCTCATTCGTTGCCACAGGTTGACCCATGTAAATAGGTCGTTGTACGCCTTGTTTTAGCTACACACCGGAGGCTGCATTGATTGACCTCCTTCCGCAGGCGACAGTGGCCAAAATCCCGCCCGTCGTTGCACCCGCTGTATAAACATGGGCCTTGAGTGTACCCATACAGATCTCACGAGCTTCAAGGTGCGCTGGGCTTTGCCGCGCCGTTTTAAACGCGCGTCTGAATGATCTCTGCTCAAGGCCCTGGCCTCCTCCACCGGGTACTGCAGTTTAACCGCCACTGTCATCGACCGGGCTTACCACTTCATCTGCAGATATGTTACAGCCTTGGAAGGTCGCGTCCAAAAAATGGAGAGGCTTCTTACCAAGGAAAGACGCCATCATCGGCGCATTCGAACTTGAGTGTGCTAATGTAACCTTTGCAGCTCTTACCAGGGATAGACTTCACGGAACAGCTTGAGAATGGACATGACGTCGAGCCATTTGTTCATCAGCATGTTGAGACGCTACCTCGCAATGATGTCCAAGCCGTGCCGGAGGTAGGTCTCGGCAGATTGGAGTTGAACCCGGAACGCAATCGTTTCTTCGGAAAATCCAGGTGAAAAACGTTCACTCAGTTTCTCGATGGCCTGACTAACCTTTATCCCAGTGCTGGCCAACTCGTACAAACAGCCTTGAACTTTCAGAAACCTGCCAGTAGGCCTTCGATATTGAGCCACAGACGAGAAGAATTCTGGCGACCAAACCCAGTGCGCTATATTGTGACGACCGAATTGTATCTCTTTTCACCCCCTCTACGCAGTGGACAGTTCCGCCCCCTGATCAAAGTCCAAGATACACATTCCCTGATGCCGACTTACTTCCGGTGCTTGTGAATCTATACTTCAAAGAAGTCAACCCTTTCTTCCCGGTTCTGCATAGACCCACCTTTGACCGCAAGACTGCTAACAATCTCCATCTTCGCGACCCCCGATTCGCCAGTACCTTGCTCATGGTCTGCAGTTTGGGGGCACAGCATTCCGATGACTCGCGTGTATTGTCTCAAGGGGTCAAAAACCATCCCCTTCACTATGCCGGCTGGAAATGGCACAGTCAGGTACATCATCTGCCGAAGCTCAGCATTTCGATATCCTCAACTGCGAACTTAGGTTCAAGTCGTACCCACTCATTTCGCGAACAAACCCGATCTGTATGAACTGCAGGCAATTGCCCTTTCTGTGCTGTACCTTCAGGGCCTTTCGGCGCCGACTGAGGGCTGGACTCTCATTGGAGTTGGTTTGCGACGGGCCCAGGATGTAGGCGCTCATCGCCGCTGGAGTCAACGACACCCGACGGCGGAGAATGAGGAGTGGAAGCGTGTGTTCTGGTATCTAACTCGCCAAAACTTCCGCGGAATATTCTCACACCGTCAGGGTTCTGCTGTGCTTAGAGTGGCTCTATTGCACCCACACTGGGAGACCGTCATCCATGCACGAGGGAGAGCAAGTGCTTGTTTTTCGTGATAACATGGCGGCTGACTGGTCCTGTTCAGCTTCGACCAAGATCTTCCGGCTGAGTGTGACGATGAATACTGGGATCAAAATTTCCAACAGCCTAAGGACAAACCCGCAACTATATCCTATTTCTCATATTACATCAAGCTTCTCGAAATTCAGGCCGCCGTCGCTACCGCCATCGTGATTGTTCTTTTTTTCTCGCGACGATTTATGTTCACCCTGCGTTATGATTGCCATTAGTATTCTCCCAGAAAGCCAAAAGATCTTGAGGGTCACCGATCCGCCTCCACAGCGGCACAAGACATCGCGGCATTGGATTCAGCCCTTAATTCTTGGCTCAACGAAGTCCCGAAACACCGTCAGGCGTCTTCTCTTCTTCCTATCCCCACGTCTAACGCACCGCGCTCTGATCTCAGTACGATGGGATCCTGACCGCAGGAACAGATTGCACCTGGCTCAATCAGCCCTCCTTTACACAGGTATGACACCACGAAGAAGCTTGGTGAATGGCTGATAAGTGGACAGCATACTACAACGTACAAATTCTGGTGCAGCCTGACAGTCACTTCATCCGTTCTCGCTCATATCTCGCTCGTTAAGGTCCACCGGCCATTCATTCCGGATCCAGCATCATTCCACGCCTCTGCCTCAGGCAAGCCAGCTACCTGACAGCCCGCCCACACGCTAATTCCCACTCGTTACCATAGGCCCCCTCCCGTCTTTCACCATATGTGTCAACGCAGGGCGGTCGTCTGCCCGCATCTTCGATGCTTACGCTCAGCGTGGATTATCCGTGCATTTCAACATGCTGGCAAGCCATTCATTACGGCTCTTACTGGTATATGTCCGATAAACAGCTTCCTAGACTGCAGCATGCACGGCCGGGATTATCCTGCTGATACACGCATGGAGCGATAAGAAATCGGCCGCATCAGTCTCCGATTCGCCCAAGGAACTATCCCAGGTTTACTCGTGTCTGAGGATATTGACGGTGGCCGAGAAGAGGTGTGGAAGTCATCCACCAACTGTATCCCTGCCTGGCTCACCTCAATCTACAGAAATCCAGAAGCCGGGCGCTTTGCGTGCGTGATTAGTGATTCTCCGCCTCGACGGTCTCATCCTAATCTAGTATTTTAATTAGCGACCTCTTGGCTCGCCTGATATACTCGGAAGAGCTCGAATTCCAGTGTGGATTGCCTCCTGGCCAGCCAGTTGGCCCGCCGCTGACATCCGACAGTGTGAGCATAGATTCCATCTTGAATCTTTTCTCAATCTTGGCTCACTCCTGACAGGCCGAGTTGGCCACCGGCTGGTTTCCAGGAGTCAACCCCAGTTTCGACCCAGCTTCGGACGAGTTGCATGACGGGCTATCTGCGTTCGGGCTTCCTGGGACGGACACCGATAGTTTGGAGCCCGGGCGATTGTATGATTTCGAGAAACTACCGACCATCGACGCGCCGCAGTCCTCTGCAGCGATGGGTCTGGCAGCGTCCTCAGAGCCTTCCAGTTTTCAGTACGTTTTCACGTTTACTTGGTCTCTGAGCTCGTGAAGGCTTGATTGAATCGCTCCTAACATGGCCTAATAGGTTGGATGACTGGTCGTACAGCTGGGCCATGGATATGGCAACGTTCTCTCCTCCAAAGACTCAGACGTACACGTGCGTTGCTCGCGTCTTTTGCGCACTTGTCTATTCCATCATTTATTAATATGGAACCCAGAGCTGACCCGAAGCAGGACGAGCAAGTTCGTAGGGAGCTATGTGCGTTCATGGGATGAGTTGAGAAGAAGAGGTGCAACTACTAAATTCAAAGATTTCCCGTTGCCCGTTGTGCGCGGACTTCGACACTCCCTGCAGCTCGGTTCGAACGCTGCCAGGATTTCTCGGATGTGGCCCTGGTGGTCACCGAGGCCGATACAAAACCGAGATAGATCCTTCGTCTCATGCAAGACAAGTACGCACTGCCCGAGCCACCGCACTGCGCCTTAAACTGCCTGGATCGAGTGAATGGCTCGACCGAGGTGATACCCGATCAAACGTTGAGGATTATTTCAACATCCGACCCGAAGCCTAAAGTACCCGAACCTCGCCCGAATCCAGTCAGCTTCATCCTCGTCATTATCGGGCGCACAACTTCTCGGTCTCATCGGCCAATTCTCTGCCCATCGCTCCATTCGACGCACCGAGATCCTTGGCGTGAAGATGAAGTATAAATGAAGCCATCGGTATGACGGTTCGTTTGTACAAATAAACATTTCCGCGCGCGCGTGTGATCTAGCGCGCGCGCGACCCTAAAATGCGCGCGCGCGGGGCCTGGTGCTACAATTATGAGTCGATTTATTTCCTTCCATCTTCCCCATGAACTTCTGTTCGTTCAGTACTTGTTCGCCGCGTTGAAGACTGCCATCACAAGATTCCTGAAATCACTGATGGGCCACTTCGCTTAAGGGGTTTCCTCTCTGTAAACCTTCCCTCAGATAGACAAAAAAAATGGCGGATAGACAGTTTATTCCCAACAGAATATGTAGTATGCTACTGCAATAAATAACACATGCGATAAACGAGAGTATGTATAAGCACGTAGGGACAGTTAACAGCGTGAGGACAGTGTAACAGCGTAAGTACAGTGAGTAACATCGAGGGGTGGAAGATTGTATGGAGGCATAGATAACAACGTAGGCGGAGGGGAGGACGATGAAATTAGGATATTGATTAAAGAAAGATGTACTTGCAGAGGAAGAAAAAACAGATGTTAACTGTGTGCTCATCACATGCTCTTGCGAGGGCGCTTCCAGGGGTTGTAGGCCGGTCGCTCGGGGGATTTCAGGCCACTGCTCTGGAAAAGGGCCATGTCAAAAGGCTGCTCCAAGGTGGGTTCGCGATAGTTGCCGAATTCATTGAAGCTTTCCATGGCCGCCGTTTCAGCTGCGTAGTCCACAGCGGGCCGCTTGAACGGGCGAGATACCGACGGAGGAGCCGAGGACAAGGACGAGGACGGGCCGGCAGCCATGGAGGTGCTGGCAGATGCGGAGCCTCCAAAGTAGCGAGTGGATCGGCTGGCGGACGGCGTGAGATTCGATGGAAGGCCGAACCCAACGAGGTTAGCTGCCGCTGCGCTGGAAGCATAAGGAGTGCCAGTGGAGGATATGCTGTTCAAATTGTATAAAAAATACACGCGCAAATAAACTGGGGTTTGCGCGCCGTATGAACAGAAATCAAGCGCGCGCAGAGTTTCATGTCCGCGCGCGCCGGTCCAAGCAAAACAATTGTGCGCTGATCTGTTTAAAAACGCTGTTCTTTTGAAGGGTTTAGGGGTTTATCTGTGCGCCATGTTCTAGTTGACACCGCGCAGGAAACTTTGGAAGCCTCTGCGCGCGCTGAGCGGAGCAATATCAAATCTGGAGTCCGGGGGTTGGGATACCAAATTGGTATTCCTTTGTCAACGTTCTCTTAGCAGAGTGGTCTTCGCGTCTGAATGTTGCTGATGCCTGATGGTCTTGGGTTCGACCCAGCGTCGTGCCTTATCTTTTTTCCTCTCAAAGACCTGGCTGTACAATACACTTTCATCGAGTCCTCGATGCACTGCCACATCGTCTTCGCGTCCTCCTCGCCGTCTGCCCCCCATTAAATCAATGAAAATCATCTTTTTGCACCCATTTAAACTGCACAAGGAGTAACTATCAAGCCTAAAGAGATCGGAAGTAGCCCGCCACCGCAAATGACGCCGCATCGACAACGGCGTCCTCAGAGAAGAATCCCTTCTGCTCGATCTTGGCAGCGACATCTTCTTTGCAGATGTCCTCCATCACCTTCCACCCACCGACCCGTTGGACCTGGAAGGCAGTCTCTCGGACCTTCGCCGCAATCTTGCTGAAGTGCAAGGGCTTTGCTGGATCGATCATCTTCCGGGCAATCTTTGTCCACCACACCTCGTTGAATACCTCGGTGCAGGCCCGGTGGTCATGGGCATCCGACACCCAGGCCGGATGAGGCTCCAGCTGCGGTGGGACTAAGCATGAAGTGTGAATTTCACCCCACAGTGTTTCCTTTGCGCGTACGATGATGCTGTAGGTCTTGGTTCCGAGGCAGTCGATGTCTTCGGGCGTGATCCAGTCGAGTTTGCCTGTGACAAGCGCTCTCACCGGCTGGTCGATCCATTCGATGTCGTACAGTGAGAACATCCTCGCCAGCTGGAGCCTGCGCGATGACGGCAGGTACATGGCATCGAGGTGGAACTTTGCATACTGAACGGCTTCGTGGATCTCCCAAAGCCGCCCAACTCGAAGGAGATTGACAAGCCTGCGCTCCTTGACCACAAGGTCGGTGGATCCAAAGGGGGTCCATTCCCTGGTAAGCTGAGTTAGTATCTATTCCGTGGCAAACAGGATCTAACTCACGCGCGATAGATCCAAGCTAAGAAGTCCTCGAAGACTTCGCACGTGAAGCCCTCCAGCAGGATGGGATTGGCTTCGCTTCCTTGCTTCGGCCCAGCCATATTGTCGGGGATATTGAGGATACTGGCGACATTTGGCGAAAGGATCTTGAAGTGACTGACATGGACCTTGTACACGACGTCTTCAACCTTGCATAGCAAAGAGTTAATTTCCAAGTAACAAATTAACTGCGAGCATACCTGGAAGTGAACAGAACCGTCTTCAAGCCAATATTTATCGCTCTGTTTAGCCGGGGCAGGGACCACACTTGCATCTGCGACTTGTGCCATGGTTTTGGAAGGAGTCAAATGGTATCGGCCCGAAGAGAGCTGCACAGTTGGCTTAGAAATCTGCGCAACGGATGCTGTGATTCCATTTTAGGACTTACCACCATGGCGCCCGCTCTGCCAGCCCTTCCTCCGAATCCCGTTGGACAACAGTGGTCTCCAAATGTCTACTATGCCTTTGACATTATATCCAGCACCTACAAATCTGCCGCCAACGTCCTCCTTACTGAGGCGGCCGCCAGTCGACTGAAATTTCATTCGCATGGATTGACAGAAAACATCGTCCCGATTCTCGTTGCTCTGGAAGCTCACGCAGAGGAGGAACGACTCCCACTCCCATGGATTCATGAATGTGCCCATGCTGTCGCTCGGCTGGTCAAGGAGCTATGTGATGCACAGACCGTAGCTTTGGAACGGTGCATCCATAATTTATCGTGGGGTTCGAGGGAGTAATTAACAATTTTGAACAGGGACAACTCCAACGTTGCCGTTCCCGAGCCTGTCCAGCTGGCGCGCACCGGCAAGCGTGGTCGGCCTAAGAAAGTCATCAATGTCGACTATCTAGCAGAGGCGTTATCAACAAAGCGAAGAATCTCGGTCTCCGAGCTTGCCCGGATGTTAGGGGTCTCACGCCACACCCTCATCGCTCGCATGAAGGAAAACAATGTCTACCATAAATTCTCCAATCTCTCGCGTGCGAGCCTCGACACATTCGTCAAGCAATTCCGCACCGAAAAGCCGGACTCGGGAATCCGGTACCTCATTGGCTTTCTGCGGACTCAAGGACTCCGCATTCAGCGGCGGCGTGTATTCTCATCGGTCCATCGGGTGGACCGTCTCGGGCGTACATTGCGCCGACGTGTTACAATTCCACGGACAAAATATCATGTGTCGCGTCCAAACGCAATGTGGCACATAGACGGCCACCACAAGCTGATTCTCTGGGGATTTGTGATCCACGGCATTGTGGACGGCTTTTCACGGACGGTAAGTGTCACAGCCTCGCAGCATATCAACCGACTGACTCTGCCAGATCACGGGCCTTCGTGCTAGCACCAACAATCGGTCCTCAACGGTGCTTAGCGTATTTCTGGAAGCCGTTGGGAAATATGGTATGCCGTCCCGTACCCGGGGCGATCGAGGCGCCGAGAACAAGGCCGTCTCTGTCTACATGATCCTCAGGAATGGCCTGAATCGGGCATCTTTTATGTGGGGCTCGTGAGTGAGAATTTTTATATCAATGGTATAGATCTGACGGCAGTAACAGATCGACTCACAACACGCGTATTGAGCGGCTATGGGTAGAAGTGGGCTCCCAGTTTGCCCGCCGCTGGCGAGCATTCTTCTATCGCCTCGAGCGTCTGCACGGCCTGGATCGCACCGACCCCCATCACCTGTGGCTTGTGCATTTCCTCTTTCTAGACGCCTTGAATGAAGACTGTGCCACGTTCCAGCAGGAGTGGAATGCCCACCCGATATCCGGTGAGGGCCATGATCAAAGCCCGAATGTACGTTGCTTTTGCACTGCGAGAACACAGTATTAACGCCACAGTACATAGGATATGTTCTTCATTGGCCAAACAAGCCACGGAGTCTATGTCGACGACTGCGAGGGGGTGCATCCAGAGGTCATCAGCCAGTATTATGGTGTGCATGGGCCTGTTCGAGACCGTGCGGCGGGACAGACTGGCGCCGGGCAGCTGGAGGACGAGGCCGTGCCGCAAGTCGAAGAAGATCAAGAGCTGGACGAGGACGACTGGGTAGACCTCGAAGAGCAGATTGCGGATGCGCACGAGGCCAATTTCCATCATGACCCTGTCGCCGTCCCCAAGCATGCTAACCCTTTTTCGGGGGAGGCTGCCCAGGTTTTCGAAGACGCTTTCAAGCGTGTCAAGGCTGCAGGCATCGTTCCCGGTGGATATGGGCTGTGCGAGGAAGAATGGGAGGATGGTGCATACCCAAGTTTCGAGATCCTCAAGTCTGGACGACGTGGAAGGAAAGAGCTTCGCATAGCGCTACCCGATTTTATTTGGCGGCCGAGAGCAATCCTTTGGGGGCAAGCACTAGATGTATTAAACCAAGTCAATTATATCTATGCTACTTAAAATCACCGCTCTCTGTCTTGGCTTGATACTTGTGGTGCTATTTATTTATCTGAAGCCTTGGGTAGACAGCGAAATTTTAGCCGAGAGGTATAAAAGCATGGCTGCTGTGTGACCGCACCTTGCCTCAAAACCATCCACATATCTTCCCTGTTTCTCGCACTTCCCTATGGCACCAAAGACCGGTGAATGCCACGCGCAAGATGAAGACTCCCAGGCGGAGTGCGATTGCGAGCGATTCCGAGACAAGAAGGATAAAAAAGGCCGGTGTGCCGACTGTGGCCACCGGCGTTGGCACCACGAGATAGATGAGTCGTCCTCCGAGGTCGAGGACAGCTCAACTGCAAAAGCCCCGCCCAACGTTCTTGACATCGTACTCGGTGCGATGCCCAAAGGCTCCGTGGTCTCCGGCAAGAGCAAGGGTGGTGGTCAAATAATCTCGAGTCTTTTCGGGCAAGCCAACAAAGAGGCCAATAAAGGGATGAGGCCACCGACGTCAGACGCAGGATCGTCGACAAAAAAAGACAAGGTATGGCTGTCGTTCATATTCCGGATGTTGGTCTGAATACTGTTACTAGGGGAAAGCCAAATCCGATGGCAAAACAAAATCCGCCGAGGCCCAGGACAGTAACCTTTTCAAGGCGCTTGCCATAGTCGTCATTCCAGACGGTGTCGTCTTCAGTGCGGTGAGGTGCTGTCGATCTTGGATTATGGAGAGCTAACAGCCAGTGTAGCAAGAGGGACGGCATATAGTGCACACAAAGACACCAGACAGAGACACCGTCGGGATCCTTTCACGCCGCGGCTTGGCTTCGATTAACCAAAACGGCTTTGATCTTGACCGCACGTGGACGCACGAGCAATTGGCGGACTTTCTCTTCAGCATCCTTCCGAATGTGTTTGGCTGGTTCAGGGACCTTGAGGCCGAGACACCGGGAGCGCCTCAGTGGTTTCTTGGCAGCGCACACCGCACAAAACTCCAAGTTGTGGCAACTCTTCGCCCAACGGGCTTCGACGTAGAGTACAATTCTGTCCAAAGTCGCACCTCTTTCCGCAATGTGCAGATAATCATCTGTGAGTGAGGTGCCTTGTGTACATGGAGCTTTCCTTACCTTCATACAGTGGCGCGTCAGGCGATTCCCATCGAAACATCCTCGGCTTGGATTGATCAAGAGTTTCTGTCCTTTATTGCGCAAGAGGAAGGGAATGGTGAGGTTTAGCATCTCTCTTCAGTCCACTGACTCACCGTCCCTCCAGCCCCACTGTCGCGATCTCCTAGTCCTGAACCTGGGCCGTCAGCCCCTCGTGGGCGGAACAAGCGTCTTGTCTCGGTCTCAAGCGATGATGAAGGCGGATCTGTTTTGCAGAAACCTAAGCCGTCAAAGAAAGGTCCGGGGTTCTTGGGTCCGTTGGCGAAATCACTCTGCTTAACCTTATCTGTAGCACGTACACGTCGGTGGACCCGCTCTAAGGATAGCGACAAATCCGCGGGTGAATGCATCGACCTGACTGCCGACGAGGCTCCGGTTCTTCGCCCGGCCACACCCCCCATTGCGCCGCCCTTCCCCGAACCCGTCTCGCCCGAGCAGACACTCAATATAAATCCTTACAATAGTACTCGTTCCTTTTTCTTTTGACTTACATCCATCCTTGCATCCATCGTCTCAATCCACAATCCTTTTGAATTTCTGATGCTCTACACACATAATTTATGAACACTTTAATACAATCTAATTTCTTTCTTGTAAAGACGAAGCTCGACACCAGGGAATTCAAGAAACATTTTTATTTGATGGTAATAAAAACGACGATGACGAGACTGTACACCCCGCATGTTGGGAGTGTCTGCGGGAAATCCTAGGGAGCATGCATGTCACGGAGACAGAAATTTGGGTCAATACTCACTGTCCATGCTATTGAATTGGTGCACACCCGACTCGCCGCCGCCGTGCCAACGCTCACGGGCGCGGATGACCAAACGCGATGCGGGGCGGCTTCTGGACATCTTAAAGTCGCTGAAGGTTGATGAGACCGGTGGTTTCGGCGAGTAATGAAGTCAAAACTTACCTTCGAGTGAGGCACCGAATTGGGGTATGTACGCCCGACTCGACGCCGCCGTGCCGACGCCCACAGGCACGGATGGCCAAACGCGATGCGGGGCGGCTCGTGGACATCTTAAAGTCGCTGAAGGTTGATGAGACCGGTGGATTCGGCGAGTAATGAAGTCAAAACGTACCTTTGAGTGAAGTGCCGAATTTGGGTATGTACACCCGATTCGACGCCGCCGTGCCGACACCCACGGGCGCGGATGGCCAAACGCGATGCGGGGCGGCTCGTGGACATCTTAAAGTCGCTGAAAGTTGATGAGACTGGTGGATTCGGCGAGTAATGAAGTCAAAACTTACCTTCGAGTGAGGCGCCGAATTGGGGTATGTACGCCCGACTCGACGCCGCCGTGCCGACGCCCACAGGCACGGATGGCCAAACGCAATGCGGGGCGGCTTGTGGACATCTTAAAGTCGCTGAAGGTTGAAGAGACCGGTGGATTCGGCGAGTAATGAAGTCAAAACGTACCTTTGAGTGAAGTGCCGAATTTGGGTATGTACACCCGATTCGACGCCCACAGGCGCGGATGGCCAAACGCGATGCGGGGCAGCTCATGTACATCTTGAAGTCGCTGAAGATTGATGAGACCGGTGGTTTTGGCGAGTAATGAAGTCAAAACTCACCTTCGAGTGAGGCGCCGAATTGGGGTATGTACACCCGACTCGACGCCCACAGTGTTAGACTCAGAAAACGCAGATGGGGGCCGCAAAGGCAAATGGACACAGATGGGAGGCGAAAAGCCCAGATCAATAGCACAAGTAGCTACTTATATACAGCTACATGAGTAAGCATAGTGAATAAGCCGATCAGTAAGCAGGCATATCAGTAAGCACATCCGTAAGCAGCCATGAGTAAGCATCTCAGCAAGCACATGAATAAGCACAAGTGGTCCGGCCCGGACCATACTCCAACACACAGGCACGGATGGCCAAACACGATGCGGGGCGGCTCATGTACATCTCAAAGTCGCTGAAGATTGTTGAGACCGGTGGATTCGGCGAGTAATGAAGTCGAAACGTACCTTTGAGTGAAGTGCAGAATTGGGTACGTGTACCCGACTCGACGCCGCCATACTGACGCCCTTGGGCGCACACATCCAGAGGTCGATGCGGAAATCAATGTATGACGGCTGGTGTAAACCTTGGAGTCTGTGAATGTGGATGAGACCGCTGTGTTGAGCTAAAAAAACGAGGTAGAAACAAACCCCCGAGCAAAAGACCCAATTCGAGGTGCAGCCGTTCCAACGTCGTCGAGCCCATACAGCCGGGATCATATGCGGGGTATACATAAGATCCTTGAGTAACAATCAGACCACTGAATCAAGTCAGGGACAACACAAGAAAAGACCATGGAGTGAAGTGAAGTGCTGAATGTGAGATGGATCCACTCGATGCCACTGTGTCGAAGTTTCCGTGCGCACATCCAGAGTCCCATGTAGCGCCACTTGTACGCGAGAGAGCTATCGACGGGGCGGTAGGCATGATCACGATATTGAGGAAGCCAGTGAAAGCCTTGAGAATGTGACGGATATAATATGGTCCGGCCCAAACAGCATGCAACTGGGGCATGCAGAAACGGTAATGCTCTGGAGATGACCCGGATCCCGCTGTGTCGGTTGGTTGGGTTCTGGGATGCAGTTGGAAAGAGGGAGGAAGGGAGCAAGAAGGGAGGGAGGAGGAGAAGGTGCGGGATCAGTCCATCAAAAATGTCAATACACAGCCACTATTGACAAGATTCAGTCACGTGGAGGAGAAAGCAGTCAAGAATCGCAGAGAAAAATATCAGAGAATGATCATCGAGTCCTGTCTTTAGTTCTGAGGTGGAGGAGGGCTTTTAGCAATTTTCTCGTACTGTAGGAACTTCAATACGTTTGCAGATTGCTGCCTCTTAGGCCAAACTTTAGGCCCTCTTTTGCCAGCCCGATCTTGCATTTCCCGTGAATGTGGCTCCATAGAAGATGCTCATATGCCTATAAGAAGAGGTACCAAGCTGTTTCAGCTCCACGGAGGGCCTGTAAGGGCTGAAATAATTGGGGCTTAATCAACGGTGTCGAGCTTTACCATCACGGATTGATGGTAAAGGCTGACACCGGCGATTTATGGGTGGCTGTGCTTCCGGACCGGACTCCGACTGCTATAATAAGACTCATATCCGGTGAGTGCGCGCAAAAGCTCTAACTAAGTCTGCACGGTATCGCGCTGAAAACAACGTGCATGGGTGAAATTTGTCTGACTTGTTTCGCTGTAGTTGTGCAAAATACACAGGCAGGCTTGAGGACTAAAAAAATCCTCAGTCACAGTCAATGGAGGAATACTTAATACAGACCTATTGAAAACCCAGGAAAGGAGAGCACTTGTTGGACTTAGGTTTGTTTCAATCAAGTCAGACGCCAAAAGATTTAGGTCTGCGCCAAAACGGTTTGGGGTGAAACTTGAGGCAAGTCCACGTGAGTTTCGATGCCGTCACGACGGTGTTTCCCACTCCTCGATTGATATTCCGCTGCTTGTAATCCGAAAGGCACACAGGTTATATGTACAAGATACTGGAGATAGCGAGAGTATATTGCAGGGGTAGAGAATACAGTGAAAAATATACAGGGAACCCGCATGACAATGTCGCCTCCCACTGCTCATTCGACCCTGATCATCTCAGTGCCGTCGCACGCATGCCTCGCCTGCAAGCTTCTGGCAAAGGCGCAACACGGTCGTGTACCACCGGTGCATCGGCGCCCCCTCCGACAACCTCGTGTGCGCGTGCCAGATGGACTGGCAAAGGGGATATGAGGAGGTACTGAGGTAGTCGTCCGGACTCGCGTACAGCAACATCCGACAAGAGCACGTCGGTGCTCATCGTCGTACGGTGTACGGGATGTCCAGCGAGAGCGTGGCGGCGCATCATCGCATCGACTCGTATGGATCCGGCGGACGGTGTACGGGATGTCCAGCGAGAGCGTGGCGGCGCATCATCGCATCGACTCGTATGGATCCGGCGCAGTGTTCTCCACCGGGGCGTTCTGTGGTACCAAATCAGTTCAGTGACGCAGGGATTCAGACCACTCACCTCCAGGGGCGGCAACCGTCGAGATGAAACTCGGCCTTCTGACCACGGGCAGGGTAGGGATGGGAGACAAGAGCCCTGGAGAGCGCGCGCCGGAGAGCAGCCGCAACGGTGCATCGGGGATTTGAGGCGACTTGAGGTGACTTGACGCAGCTTGACACAGCTTGAGGTGAAAGAGCCCAACTTGAGACCAAAGAACTTGAGGTGCGGACTTCAGGCAGAACAACTTGAGGTGGATTGAGCAAGAATTGAGTTCCGGCTTGGAGAGCTCGAGAGATTTTGAGAACAACCCAGGGATTTGATGTTTGTGTTTGATACGGAATTGAAACAGAGAGGGCGCTCTCGAGAGCAGAAGACAGACGGCGAGGAGGAGCACTTGACGGGAGAAAAGAAGACGAACCAACTCGTCGTGCATGTGATCACAGAGGCTGATGTCAAACAAACGCAAATTCATTGTCTTCCAAGTCGCTTCTGGCAATTTGTCCAACCGTTTCCTCACTCCGAAGGGATTGCAAAAATAAGACGCAGTATCATTCGGGCATAAAAGACTACAAGTTATCAAGAAGGGCCCAGCAAAGAATGCAGCGAAGAACGGCCGGTGGTCGAAGCCCCAGCGTGTCTTTGCATGTTTCCGCCAGCAGCAGCCGACAATTGTGTGCCCGACTCATTCACGGGATGGCCCGGAATCACCCCCCGAAAGTGAGCATTGTCGTCGGCAACGATCTGGTCGATGTATCTGGCCAAGGTATCAGCGGGGAGCACATAACCGGAAGAAGAACGCACGGCTTCCACTTGAGCCCCGTCAGATTGGTTCCACGGGTCTTGAGCTCGCCTTTGAAGAATATGTCGACCTGTCCCCAGAAGTCTTCGCCTTTGGGGATGCGCCCGCCGGACTTGGCTTTGGCGCCTCGTGGTCTGCTTGCCGGCCGAGTCCTTTTCTGAGGACGCCCATCATTCTCGCCATCCTCGTCATCTTCCTCTTCCACCGGGGCGGGCGCTGGCTCAGGAGGGTTGAGGTGTGGGTTATCAAAGGCAAAACGCCGCTGTGTATGTTTCAGCTGAATGCACTCGCCGACTTTGTGAAAGCGTACCAAGATGGCAAAATGAGCCGAGTAAGTCTGGGGAATTGGCGAGGGGGCACCACCAACCTTGTGCTTGCTCAAGCAATCAAAAGTGAACTGGGAGAGTGAGACCCAAGTGTCTGCTTTGATGCTCGCAACAATCTGCGGGGGTGGTTAATCCAGATTGCGATATCATCGAAAGCCTCACCTCCTTGCGAAACGCGTTGCGCACACTGGAGCCGGCGTCCCGGACCTTCGACGCCAATGCTTGCTCCCGGGCTGGAACACCTGGAATGTTGTCAAGCCCGTATGTCTCAGGGCATTTCTTGATAGCGGCCTGCATAAAAAGATTAGACCAGTCAGAAGAAAAGGAAAGGGAAGGCCGACATACCAATACATCAATGTGGATTGTCCCATATGCCGTCCTCAAAGCCTCAATGATGAAGTCTCTGACCAGGCCGCGGATGTTTTTCTATACGGATGTAAGCCCGTAAGATGTTAGACTCAGTTGCGTTTGCTCACCTCCTGATCCTTGGTGAAAGTGAAACTGCTGTCGAGTCGGATCTTCAAGTCCCGCCACAGAGCCTTCCAGTCGGTGGGAGTTTCGGAGGCAGCAATCCGGCGACGCTCGGCAGTGTCAGAAAATTGGGCAGCTAACAGGTAGAGGCGAGTCGCAAGGTCCGCCTGGGATAAGCCTGCCCCAGTCGATCCGAGCTGAGGACAGAGTCAGCAGTGCCGGGAGGCTGGTCAAGTGGTAAAAAAGACGCACAAGAACAAATTCATGCAGGTTCTGCGTCTGCCTGTCCTCCAACTGCATGTCTCGGGCGAGGGTGTCGACAAAAATGGGGTTGATGACTGAGGTCGACATCGACGACGAAGAGCTGGGGGTCGATGAGAGGCTGCGCTGGTGTATGTGGTGATCCGGTGGGCTCGAGTGGCGTTGAGTGTGAAGGGAGAAGTCGTTGTAGGCTGGCTGGCTTGGAGTCTGGTGGTATTGGGTGCCGCCAGGACCACTGACTGGAGATGAACCCCAGCCCTCTGAATCCTGCGGCACTGGAGGCAGGCGCAAGGGCCCGCCGTTGTTGGTTTGGGAGGAGGAGTAATGACTCCAGTCATCGGGAGTAGAGGGAAGGCTGGTGTGGGGTGTCGCGGGCTGGAAGCCGTCGGAAGACATTTGAGAAGGGAGATAGGGGTGCACCAAAAAGTGGGAGGGATTGGAGCTCGGATGCGGTGTGGACCCCGGCTTTTATAGGATTTCCACGTGAGGCGCGTTTGTTGAATGCAGTCAACAAACGCGAGAGCACTGTTTACGCGTTGTTTGGGGCATTTCAAAGATATAAAATGGAGCGCACATTGATTTGGCGACCCCATCAATCCCATCAATGCCCATCCCGTTTGAGTCAAGCAGCGGCAATGCCAAAGCGTCTCCTCGTTTCTCCCCCCTGAAATCCCCTCGCTATCCTCTCTCGCATCCGAGGCAAGCGTCTCGCAATACTGTGGACTCGCGCCGGACCTCCAAGTGAGAATTTATGTCTCGGGACCATTTCACAAATTCACTTCATGCACGAAGATTATTTGCATCCCAAGCAGTCGACGGCCAGGGCGCATTGTCTTCGCAGCTTTCGGATACACAATATCTGGGACAATGTGAGGATAAACCAGTTGGCCCTTTCACAACAGCACTCTCAAACCTGTACAGATGGCCTGGATTCCTCGCCCCGCAAATCATCCGCATTTACGACCCCGCCGCGCAAGTTAAGCCCATCTAATCTCCCCAGTCTCGCCTGCTCTCCACGGTCGACGACGAGCCCAGCAGCTTCTCAGGATGGTGCTCAAGATGAAGAAGAATTCCTCGCCGGCGACTACCAAAGCGGTACCAATTCGTGGACCTACCTCCCGGAGGAAGACGAGGCCGACTTGTCCCTTGCGGACACATGGTCATATGAGGAGTATTGTGCCGCTGGCCGCAAGCTTGACGTCGATGGATATCCATTGAGCCGTAAGTCCTTCGTTATCTCTTCTCTCCGTACCCTGCTAAATGGTGCCAGCTTCCAACCCTCCTTCACCTGTAGCGCAAGCCGGAGCCCTCAAAGCTGAGCCCGTATCGCGTGCGTTTGCTGTCCTGTAGTCCGCGGACACTTTCTTACCATGATTCAAGCAACGCCGGAGGCCAAAAACCTTGGCTGTGTGTCCTTCGACTTGACCCCGTTTGAGCAGTGGATCATCCAACGGGTCCGCGAGGCGGGGAAAGATGGCATTTCCGCCGCCGATGGCTTGTACAGGCTGCGTGAGCGCTGCCGGGAGCAAGAGCGACGGGAGCTCAATTTGATGGCACGGGAGCTGGATTTATTGCGTCGTTTGAAAGAGATTAACCACTTGTCTCGAGATTTGGAATGAACATGCCTTGTTACGACTTTCTTCCGCTTGATTGTGTGGCCCAGGAGCTTGTTCGCAGCATTGCCCAGTTGTTTTTGGTGAGCTCGGAGTCATTATCAATCCCTCCTCGGAAGATGGATCTCGATATACAGACCTGCCCACACTAAAGCAAAAAATCAGAGCACACAGGGTAAATTGTCAGCATTTAAGAGCCTGGTTTGATATTATTCCTAAGGACCCCCCGTCTTGACGAAAATCTACAAGTTTATTCGGGAGGAAGATTTTACATTGATGACGGTGAATAAAAATTCTAATGTGGTCCTTGCAGGACAGAAATCCGAAGTGGGGTGGGGCGGGGTTGAGAAGCGGTCGATGAGGCGGCTACGGACTGCACTGCAGGGCCTCGGCGTGAGTTGGGGGCCAATATTTCCGACGGAGTAGGCTCTCCGGCCTTTCGAGCTCGCACTTCCTTTTGAGTGCTGTCGTACACAACTTTGTCGAAGTCTAGTACCTCAGAGGGTACACGAAATCGCTGCAGGTGCACGGCATCTCTCATTTGCGCGGTATTAAGAACGATGTCGTGGATGTTTTTGCTGTGTGCGATTTCTGCGCGGGTTTGCGTTGTTTTTGTGCGTTCTTGGAAGACCGGCCTAGAGCCACTAGGCCCGCATTTATTGTCCAGGCAGTTGTGCTGAACGTTCACGGTACATAGCAGCTCCTGTAATATTGAGTTTGCATAGACCGATGCAAGCAAGAGAAAAACTTCTTACCTTCGTCGAGTGCATAGACCATTGATTTAAAAGTTGTATGGAAGGCATGCCGTATCGAGAGTGAGTGGTGTTGATCAGGGCGTGCTGAAGTAAAACACCGTCTGGTTTAGACGAAAATGCGGCCAGTGAACCTGTCTGCTGGATGATCTCCTCCACGCGAGCAACGAAAGTTTCGCCGAGAGATTGAGGGTTTTGTGCGATGATAAAATTACCGGGTACGCAATGGTCGCCGTTATGAAGTGTGAGAGATGCATTGGTCTGGAAGAGGCCGGTCTTTGTCGACCAGCCGGGTATATGTTGCCCAGTCAAGGTGTTTTCGACGGTGCGCGGACCACGTTTATCGGAAATAGAAACACCTGGAAAGGCTCAGTGAATTTGTTCTGCGGTTCAAAAGATTGGACCTACCGCCAGGCGCAATTTTTTTGGTGTCAAGTCCGAGATACGAGGATACGGTGGAGTGAGATGTGATGAGGCTGAGAGGGCCCGGACCCACATGGGTCCAGTCGTTCTTGGTAGATTCTTCGATCCGGATACTAGTCAGCATTACAGCGGGCATTTTTTTGAGAGGAGTTGTGGTTGGGAGGGTGGAGGACTGTACTTCGGTATTTGGAGCTACTGCTGGGCCAGTCGAACGCGCCTCGGGTGCGACGGTGGAGGGTTGTGTTGAGGGAGTCGGGACAGCGGTGGAGGGTTGCGCCGTTGGAGCCGGAGCCGGAGGAGCGACAGTGGCTTTTGCCATAAACAGGCCACCGCTGAGGAGGTGCCGGATTCTGTTCCCTTGCGCAAAGGCTTGGGCTATATCCCGAGAAGGGGCATGTCGATTCGAGTGGACACTTTTTTGCCTAATAATGGCGTTGAAGGATTCGAAAGCCTCTGTGGCGAAGAGGATAGCTGGACCGAATCTTCGAATATGTGCGGGCAGGTGCACAATAATGTGAAACTTTGGTTTGTTGAACCAACGATTGGTCCACCGTGCAGCACAAAGGAGAAAGTGCTCAATCTCCTTGGTCAAGAGAGCCTGAATTTATCTTGAGAACACTGTGTCGAGGAAGAAAATGAAACTAACGATGTGCGACTCGATGTCGTCGATTTCAGGCTGCCAGATTAACGGCACCAGCTTAGACAGGGCTTGCCAGGTTTTGAAACAATCCTCCGAGACAAGGTCATAAACTACAAACGGAGCCACTTGCGCGATGGCTCGGAAGTCACGCCCTGTCAGCGAGCCTGAATATTTCACAAGTGTCCGCCCGGCAAGAGGGGATAGTCCCAGGCCAGAGACGTCAAGGGAGGACAGTCGCGTGGTCAGGAGGTCTTTTTTGGCATCCTTGTTTTTGAGCTGCAATTGCACGAGGTCGCGCCAAAGGTACTTGACAAACCCGAGCAGGACGACATGTAAGATCTCGACGGGAGTATCCTGATGCGGGTCCAGACCTAGAACATGACAGCGTAAATCATACAGAAAACAATGAGGCGAGGAGTTTGTACCTTTAATTCGCCAAACGGGACTAATCGTAACAGCGGGGAGTTGTGCTTTTTTTGCGTTGAGTGCCGCCTGCTTGGCGGGAATTCCTCTCTTGCCTTTATAAGAGTTGAAGAGCTGCTCGATGAAGTGCGTCTGGAATTTATCTTTGATGCCGTGCTCCGTCTGAGAAGCCTTAACTTTGGTTTTGGTATTCACGGTTTCCGATGCGTCGGTGAAATAGGACCGAAGGTGCTCGGTGGTTTCGTTTCTATTGCGAAGTCGTCCAACCTAGACATTGAAATCAGCGAGAGGTCAAAGATAGAGCTTTGAAAAACGACCGGCCTTCATAAATGACTTGACGCGGTCGACCATTTGTGCCATGGACTCCCGGATATTTTTCGATTTCCCCTTCTTTGGCTTTTCCGTGCCGCTCGGCCCAGACACTGCTTTCCCTTTTCCCTTCCTCGGCTTCTCCGCAGTCCCGACATCGCTCCCCGTATCCGAGACATCTGAGCCTGCGGGACTTGCGGCAGCGCTCCCAGTCTCACTTCCGGCAGCACTTCCATTCTCACTCCCTTGGTGATCACTCGCAGCATCTTCCCCGCGCTCATCATCCTCATCCTTCTCCATCGCATCGGTTCCTTTCACCCAGCATGCCCGGCAAAACAACTTCCCTCGCAGCCCGATATGACAGGAAAACTCGCTTTGCATCGGGTTGTCACCGAGCAACGCTAACACCTCGGGGATCACAAGAACTAGCTCATCCTCGACGATGTCCCAGGCCCAGATACCAGCGTCTTGAGCCTCCCTGTCGCTGTCTGTCAGCACAATTACAATTATGAAGCATAGAGCACATACTCGAGCTGCTCAACGATGCCGTCAAGCATTTCCAACGGTCGGGCAAGGTTGGACGTGCATAGAAAATGTATATTATACTCTTTCTGTGATTCTTCGCGCGGCAGGCCGGCGGGCGTCATCAAGAAGCTATTGTGCTCGTTCCATTTCTTCGACATGTTACCTGAGGTGTCGTCGCAGTACATCCAGACAGGGAATGTCACGACCCGGTGACCGTCTGCCTTGGCCCGCCAGCGATTCCCGAGCACAGGATTCGTATATTTCCAGGGTGTGCTCTTCATCGTGGCCGAGTCGACGACATCTAATGAAATGTACATGAATTGATTGAACAGTTGACGGAATGACGCTGAGCTTACCAACAATATGGGAAGGATGAGGAAAGCTGTACCGTGCAGCATCCCTTTGCAAGGTGATGAAATCCTTGAGAAACAAGGTTGCGGGAACGACGTAATCGGGCGGCTGATACACACGCCATCCCGAAGAGTTATCCTTTGTTACTGCGTGCATTTCCCAGCATTTGGCAAATAATTGGCCAGCCTTGAAGAACCAGCGGGCCGGAATGACACACTGGCCGTTTGACAGCATGGCAGGTTCGTGAATATAATAATCCTTGCCAGAAATTCGTGCCATCGGCGTTGTGCGCTCATCAGGGAGCTCCTTGAGCCATCTTTGGCCCTGACGAGCCTCCGACAGTTTTGGACCAGTGTCCTCGGGATAAAAGTGCAGGTGAGGTCGAACTTTGGGGTTGGCCATTTCCTGTATCACCGTTTAGGGCATGAATTGGACTCGGGCGGAAACAGTACCTGTGCGATTATCTGCGCCAAACTATTAACATAGTACTTGTGACCAAGTGCGCCGTCGTAGGGAATGCTATCAATGCCACACAATTTCTGTAGCGCTAAATTTATGGTCTGCATGGACTTGACCGATGGGACATCATCGACGTTATTGACTTTCAGCAGCCATAGAAATAAATCGAGTTGACGGTGCGAAAATACCGAGCGGGGTAAATGCATCAGTATGTCTAGCGTGCAGGTCTGTCAAGTGTTAGAATGGGATGAAGAAAAAGCTCAAAGAAAAGCTCACGATACGGTCGGTCCATGGGTACCAGAAGCTAGAAGCAGCAGCCGAGTCCTTGGTACGTGCTCGCTTACGCGGTTGCCCTTCATCCGTGTTTTGTTCATCCAAAACTGAAAGACATTAGTTACCGGATGAGCTGCAAATGCTTGTTAAATACCCGAGACTTTTGGTTCATCCGGAACTGGCTGTTCATCGTCTGACCGTTCCTCAAACTCATCCTCGGACATCCCCGGGTCGTCAAATCTCTCCAATATGGCCTCGGCCAGTGATGCGACGGCTTCTTCATCCGCGGAGAAAGACAGTTGTGCGTCTTCGTTCGCTTCCATCAGGTTCCAGTTAATGCCTATGTTGTGACTTGGCGGAGGAGGAGAGTCATCTCTTGACGAGTTGGGATAAGGCGCAACAGCTCCGTGCGTCATCGAGGAAAGTAGATTACGAAGAGCATTGTCAGAGATATTTCTCTCTTCTTGACATTGGGCCGGCGTGGACCGGGACTGCGACTCCGCTGCGGCCTGCGAGAGGGAATGTGCAAGATTTGTTTGATGGTTTGCGCTGGCTTCGTGACGCGAGCAATGATGTTGAGGGTGAAGGCGGCCGTCATGGCAGATTGTGCACAAAAACATGGCCTTTCCATTGTCCTTGACAGGAAGCCAGACTAACAGGAATACTTGTAAAAAGACGGCCAGAGCGACCGATCTGGATGACGTACTGCTCTCCGAGTCGGATTCCATCAATTATGGCGGGAAGTGTGATGGCTCGCAGGCTCGACAGATGTCGTTTGTGTTGCAGCTGAGTCAAAATCTCGGTGAGGACCCGAGTCGTCTGTGCTTTGGGTTTTCGCTCAGTCCTGATTCCGGGTTTGACCCATTTCCAATATTTTGGCTTTCGTTTAAAACAAACCTAAAGTAGATCTCTGATCCGGATTAAAGACAACGTCGTAACTAAGCACCCAAGTCTCGTCCATCTGAAGCTCTGGCAGTGTAGCGCGTCAATTCCGGCTTGAGCCGGCGCGCGCGCGGACATCAAACCTCTGCGCGCGCTTGATTTCTCAAACTTACGGCGCGCAAACCCCAGTTTATTTGCGCGGGTATTTTTTATACAATTTGAACAGCATAGGAGGACACAGATGTGCCGGTGCCGGTCGCAGGGGCCATGAGGGACTTGCCGACAGTGCTTGGACCCGAGGACGAGGATGACGTGGGAGCAACGGCCAGACTGCTGGGGACGGGCGTAGAGATGGACGTGGAAGCCTTCACAGGTCCGGTGATAGATTTTTTCGAAGATTTGAGTGAAAAACCCTTACCTAGTATCTGGCATGTGCACCGGATGCCGCGTCGACATTGTCAGGGAGCAGACACAGCCTGGTGCCCGGGGGTGTCTTGAATGCATCCTAAGTATGATGTACGTCAATTAGATCGAGGGATATGCAGAAGATTTGGGTGAATAAAACCTTACCTAGTATCGAATGCCTGATCTGGCAGGTGCACCCGAGGCTACGCCGCCGCACCGACACCGTGCGGTGTGTACACACAAGATTCGGCGCGGAGCGGCTGTTGAGCATGCGAAGCTCCCTGCATATCCATGAGAGCAAGGACATGGAATGAAAAATCGAGTGTAGACTGACCCGGAGCCAAATGCCTGATTTGGCAGGTGAGCCCGAGTCGACTCTGGCCCGCCAACGTTGCAAGGCGCGGGTGCCTGTAAGCTTATGCATGCGAATTAGTTGCATCCTAAGTTCGATGCATGTCAATTGGTTTGAGAACTTGGAGAGGAAGTACGCGAATAATGCTCACTTCAGAAGGACCGAATTTTGCCAAGCCCGGACATGCCCCAGCCATGTCCGAGGCCAATGCTGGCATAGTGCAGCAAAGGGCACGAGAGAGATGCCTGGAAGGTGTCGCAATAAGCATGGTTCACGGAATTGGCGAGAAAAAAGCGAGTCTGTTAACGAGTTCGTCAAATTAGCCAGTGATTCGACCGACTTGTTAACGGACCCACTTATTGCCTTTCTGGGTCAGAGCTCCTGCTCGTGGATAGTCAGGAGCAGCCGGGGCAGCTAGGTGGCCAGCTTGCAATGCGAAGCGCAGATGTCCAGTCTCCAGGTACTTGAAGGGAAAGAGCCGGACGGGGTCGATTTCAGGTCCTATAGGTTGTATCTTCGCCGTAAGGTGAGAGAGCATGTGCATATCGCCTTGCGAGCGTGTTGAGGCTGAGGTGTACTAGTACGGTGGTGCGGAATGGGCAACTTGGCTCCCCCAGGACCCGGCCCCGCAATCTCTCGGGGCTGTGTAAGTTGTGCATATTTGTTGTGCACGTGTCCTTCTTTGTCCCAAACCACCACCTCAAACTCCGAACGTCCGACTCCCCTCCAACCCAGACAACGGGCAGCTGGCTTGAATCACCGCGCCACAGCAGGCCATCTCTCCCTCTCTCCGGAACCTGCCTCATTGCCTAGCGACTCCACGCTGGGCGAACGACAGTCCACTCGCAACGCTCTTTTCACTACTCTGCTCAGCACCTACACGGCCTCAGCCTGCAAACACGACAACCCGGCAGTGCGCTCCACAATATCTGTCAGTTTCGGGTGGAGCGTTGACGCACGATGGTACGCATCTCTAGCATTTACCCATCTTGCAGCGGCTCACATCCTCCCCTCATGGAAGCAGCCGAGACGCTGATGGATTGGCATGGCAGCACCGAAAGGTATAAACCCTCTTTTTCTTGTTTATTGCGAGTGTATGCAGGCGTAGTGTATTATGTATGTTTTGTGTATGTTCACCGGATTCTGAATACATTACCCGCGCGCGCGCGCCTTTTGGTCGCGCGCGCGTGATTTTATTATTTGTACAAAGGAACCGTCATAATCGGAACTGGTGATTGCTCACTACACTTCCCACTTACAAGCCCTCCGACCAACATGAGCGTTGAATTCACCGTCTTCAAGGGCTCCGCTAACGATGACATTGTCGAGAGCAAGACACGCCACGACGGGCCGACAGGAAACCAGGTCCTAATCAGAATCACGCATTCGGGCATATGCGGCAGCGACGACCGCAGATGAACGGATTATCCGTTCCGACAACTTGTGGAGGATAGGATTTTATTTCTAGGTCGAATTGTGTAATCCTAGGACATAGTGTATCTAAGTAGTCTACGGGTAGTGTCAGGTATTGGCGGCAGCGACGAGCATGCCAGGCACGCTGACATGGTGCTAGGACGCGAGGGTGTCGGGATAGTCCAGCAGATCGGGCCCGGGGAGGACGTATTTCAGTTCAAGGTTGGCGACGTCGTCGGCTGGGGCGTGACACATAAGACATGCGGAAATTAAAATGCGAGCAATGCGAAACTGGAAAAGATCAGTACTGCCCGGATCAGGAATCGTAAGTAGGTTTAATCCATGTTATCTCTGACCTCAGGCCTCAGTTTCAGCTATGTCACCGCAAATTTCCACCAGGGCTCATTTGGTTCGAACGCCATCCGGGATGCCTCATTCTTGTTCAAGCCTTCAAGGTTCCGGAAGGCATAGCACCAGAGCACGCTGGCCCGCTCATGTGTGGCGGGGCGACCGTCTACAACGTGATCGAAGTCTACAACATTCACCTCACAGACCGCGTCGGAGTCGTGGGTGTCGGTGACCTTGGGCACCTCGCGATACAATTCTTGGCCAAGATGGGTGCAAGTGTTGTCGTCTTTTCCGGCACAGACTCGAAGCGCGAGGAAGCCATCGATCTCGGCGCGACAGAATTTCATGCGACGAAGGGCGTCGAGAAACTCGGCGCGGCCAAACTCGACCATTTGATTGTCACGACAAGCTTCCTGCTTGATTGGAATCTGTGCGGCGGCAGTGTGCGCCACTTCGTTGATTATAACAAGTCGTTTCGCTTAGCGTCCTCACACCAGGTTTATGGACATTATGAAGCCCACTGCCACGATATAAGCCTTGACGGTGCCGACCGGCGACGTTACGCTCCCCTTCGCGCCGATATTCTTCCAGGGCCTTACCATTCAGGGTTCACTCGTCGCCGCGCGGTCCGTCCACGCGTCCACCGCAATATGCTTGACTTTGCGGCTTGCCGCGCGCAACAAGATCACACCCATTATATTGAACGCTTCCCGATGACGAAGGCGGGTGTGGAGACCGGAATGCAGAAATTGAGGTCCTGGTTGCAAAAGTAGAATAGACGGTTGTAAATTGGTTGTAAACGTTTAAACTAGGAAGCTCCGACTGCGTCGGAAGAGACCTTGCTTGCTACATAATCTAGACTCGTAGGGGAACTGCTGCTTAGTGTGTTAGCTCTCTTGCGCTTCGTTGAATTTCAATTGTTGTGTTGAAAACTTAAAATTCAAATTGTAAGTGTTTGTGGGAAAACTGCTGCTCAGGGCTTTGGTTAGCTCCTGCTTGCGCTGCATTGGAATTTGAATCGTTAGGGTACTTGAATATATCTTTTCCGAAAAGACTGTGGCCACTGGCTGCCAGTTGCCGAGCTTGTGGATGTTGATTGATGGAATGATTGATGAAGTGATGGCGCGGAACAATTAGGATCAGCGGGTTACCTTTCATCTCGAAAATTACCAATGTCTATGGCGGTCTATGCTAGACCAAATAGAAGGAATAGACCGATAGACTGCCCCCTGTCTATCTTAGACAACCATAGACAGTGGGTGTCTGCCGTAGACCACGATAGACCACTTAGACGGATAGACGGATAGACCGATAGACAGCCATAGACGGATGCCAGCATCGCGTAAAGCATCAAACGACGATCGTGGCCCTGATTTTGTCTTCGTAACTGTGGTCGTTGTCAAGCAATTATTATTCGGGGTCATGCAGGATAGTAGCAGAGGGGCAGCAACTTTATTTGCAGACAACTATGGAACTATCCAACGTAAAACTACTCGCGACCAAAGAGACTACGAATGGTACCCGATGCTGAACAAAAACAAATTTCAATCAACGTTCGGAGGACTGCGAAGATGGAGGTCATCGAGTTTCTACACGACGGAAAAGGTGGTTAGCAGGATCTGTAGAACCAAGCGTACCTCTGGCAGGATGAGCGAGAAGTTGTAGCAATTGAGGGAACAGAGGTGACAGAGGGGATGAAGACCTACAGCAAGGGTGGGTGAACGGAGAAAGACTGCAGCGTAAATTATGCCAACCACGCGCCTTTTATAGCATTGCCCCTTCCCCACCCCGATCACTATTGGCAACGGAAGGCAACGGACTTGTGAAAATTTCCAGAGTCGCACGGCACCGTAGGCGACGTTGGAATGTGGCCAGATGTAGCCATTGCGACAGTGCGATGTCCGGATGATGAAAATAGATGTGATGCTGCTAAAAGACGCATGCGTCCGCACGACTTCTTTCTCTAGCCGTGTCTATCGCCATGTGACCGTGTCTATGGCGGTCTATCGGCGGTCTATCAGTCTGTCCGTGTCTATGCTAGAACTCACAGGTCTATATGGATACCGGATGTCTATGCCGCCAGAATGCGTTTCCAGATGTTTCGTGGGGCAATTATGAGGGTGGAGAGACCTTGACAAGCAAGGTAAGTGTAACCTTTGTAATGAGAAGTTTTATAATTACGGCACCCGCCAGGGCCTTGATCAGAGATCATTCAAGCACAAATTTTCCAACTGTCCAACGAAGCGTTAACGCACAACTAACGCACCTTAAAGCTCGTGAGATCTGTACGGGTACATTCGAGGCCCACTGGCATATTTATACTTCATCCGTTGATTCAGGCCAGGGCAAGTCGGTCCCTAGCCTCGGACAAGCCTCGGAGATGTACCAGGGTTCAAGTAAAGGTCTCGCACAAGTGCAATTTTATGATGGGTAGAAAGGATAGAACATCTAAAATGCTTCACGAACGCACTCGACATCAAAATGTATCTATGCAGCAACAAGCACTCCTCTGTACCGCATGTTCCCGTCGCGTAGCCGGGCCATGCCCTCCTCGACCCCGGTTTTCGTCAACGGGAACCGTTCGATGATCGGTTGGATGTGGTTCCGCGCAGCAAAATCGAGCATCTTCTTATGCACAGAGCGGGCCGCCACGGCTGTGCCCTGAATATTCAGGCCAGTGGCAACGATTGGCAGGATGGGAATGACAAAGTTGTCCATGCTGATGGTGATTGGGTAGATGGTGCCCTTGGGCTTCATGACGCTGAGAAATCTGAAGGAAACAGTCAGTGGACGTGTGTATGAACAGAAGGGTTAAACGGTGTACGGTTTCCAGTCGGGCAGGACACTCGTGGTGACAATCAGGTGATCCAGCGGGTCCATTTTGAACTCGGTGACATCTTTTGTGGCGTAAAATTCGGACGCGCCGAGCCGCAGCGCCTCCTCGCGCTTGCTGTCCGTACTGGAGAAAACGATGACGATGGCGCCCATCTTTGCAAGGAATTGGATCGCGAGGTGTCCTAGACCGCCAACTCCAACAACGCCGATGCGATCGGTGGGGCGAATGTTATAGGATTCGATCACTTCGAACACGGTCGCGCCGCCGCACATGAGCGGGGCGGCGTGTTCGGGCGCCATGCCATCGGGGACCTTGAAGAGGAACGACGCGTCCCAGATGGCGTGAGAGCCAAACGAGCCTTGGTGCAAATTCGCAGCGCCGTAGCTTTGAATGGAATTAAAAATTAAACGGCTCCACAGAACAGAAGTAACCCACAACTCGCGGGTCGGGCAATACTGATCTTGGCCTACGCGCGGAAATCAGCGATATTGTATTGAAAAAAATGGGACGTTAACACGGACCAAGTAAGCACTGCTTGCATTTTCCGCAGGTTTTGTGAATGTAGCCCCAACCGACAATGTCGCCGACTTCAAACCCGGACACGCTATTTCCGATCTGCTCAACGGTCCCGACACCCTCGTGTCCCAGGACCATGTCGGCGTGCTTGTAATGCTCGTCTGTACCGCAGATCCCAGAGTGAGTGATTTTGACGAGAACCTGATTTCCTGCAGGTTTGTCGTGGTGCGTCTTGGTCTCGATGATGCCCTCGTTGGCGGAGCCTTTGAACACGGTGAATTCGACGCTCATTTTGTGAAGATGAAAAGAAGGAAGGAGAAGCTGGGACGAATTTTCGTTGCACTTTGTTCAACCTCTTTATAGTTATGCGGCTCCGAGTTGAAAGTACCAGTAAGCAGAGCCATTGCTGGGCAAATTTCAAATTATTGAAACACTTTTGCTTCGGCTTTGTCAGGCTTCATCCAGAAAATAGCTTTGGTAAGAGGATGACTGAGGAACACGGTTAGAAAACCGGTTAGAAAGAGTTGGATGATCAAGCGCAACTTCGGCGACATGACGCGGCCGGGTCGGCGGAAACGATGCAGAAAACGAGTTTGTGCCTTTATCTTGTCCGGGGATATGGCGACGACAAATTGGTGTCAACGAGCGAGCTGTTGTACACCCAATCCTCGACTGGCACGGTATACTAGTAGTCTGAACGAAGTCGGGATTATATCAGTGAACAATACATTCAATTTCCATTCCACAACTGAAGATCTTCCAATCAATGGCCTGGGCGAATTGAGTGAATATCTACAAAAAATGGCCTTCGATGGATATCAGCGACGACACCACAGCAGATAGAAACTCTGCCTCAGCTCGTCAGCCTGGCGTCGATGCGTCTTGATCAAGTCTCTGATTTTATCCGACCCTCTCTCTTTTTCGAAGGCTTCCATGGCTGCTTTGATTTGGACCATGCCACCCCTGTGCATGCGCGCGTTATCGAGTCCGCATTTGCTCCAACGGACAACTGGGAGAAGACTGATGTTGCGCAGTGTGGGCATGTTTTCCGCCATCTCCAGGAATTGATTCTGCAAAGGAACCGATTAGCAAGGTTCGACGAATGTCGCGAATGCTCACCACGATGTGCGCATCTTTCTGCGTCGACGACAAGTCTGATCCACCGACACTCATCTCGAGCGTCTGAAGCCGCTTCAGCCTAGAAATTATAGGGACGTGCTGCTGTCTGAAGCTGCATGACCCTTCCCCGGCCGCGGTACACCGTAGCACAGTTAGCGACGCCTCGTGTTTCTGAAGAACTCTCTCAAAAAACGCCTCTGCCTGCGAGCTGCTTAGATCATTTAAATACAGCTTCTCGAGCCCCGAGTACGATGCGAGGTAGCGAAGCAGTTGGCCTGGGGCATCTTCGATGGAGACACACTTCAGACAAATCTGGTGTTCTTCCAGGACCTGGCACATTTCAGCGCAACCCGCCCGCGACGTGAAGTGCAGAGTTTCGAGATGTCGGTTTTTCTGTAGGAGCTTCCGCGTCCAGGTAAGAAAGCGACTGTCCGAGCTCCAGCTGGCTCCCGGAGCTTCTATGCTGAGAATGCGGAGATTCGAGAATGGGGGGAGGGTTGCGAACTGATCGTTGATGTCCGTCTGGTCGATGAGGCGGAGCTCGCGCATAGCGCTGAGTGCGTTCATCTCCTCAACAACAACAAGCTGAGCCCAGGGATCGTCGGAATCGCGGATGGTCCAGCTGCGAAGGCGATAATTGAGTATTTAGTTCCAGCAGAGAGTGTGGGGCAACTCACTGTAAAGTACGAAGACCCTTCAAAGACTTCAATGCCGGTCGCAGATGTTTATGCATTCGGTGATTCGCCAGCGTGTACTTGACACCTGTGGCTCCTTGCCCGCCAGGCGCCAGCGAGGAGATGGTCAGCTTCCGGCAAAAAGACCAGGGTGTCCCTCCAGCCAGCACTTCTAACTGGGACTGGCTTTCATCTGCTACATTCAACACGAGGGTGCTCACGGCGCAGAAGAGGGGCTCGATAACATATCTGAGACGTCTGGACGCCGCCCGCAAGGCTTTCTTGCCCGCCGTAGGAAGCTACATCATAGAGTAGTAAATACGCTGGATGGAAAGGCTGAGACGTCTAGCGTACCTGGAGGCCAATGGTGAGCAGCAATTCGACGCAGAGCTTGGAGTCCATGGTGGTAAGAAAGGTGAAGGTGGTTAGGGGTAGAGCGCATGAATCATTCGGAAACGATCGGTGACTCGCAGTCGTAGAAATTATTTGCGAGAGATACTTCCCCTCGCAACCTTACGTGCCACAAAGGGATGGCCAAGAGGTGGTTGGACCGGAGCACTCAAAAAAACCCGCCCGTCTTGCCGGTTCCGAATCGGTCCCCGAGGCTCTTTGCCTCCTGCAGCATTTTTTTTCGCTTTGCGTCGTCTATAAGACGTCCACTGAGAGCCACGTCGCGGCCACCGTCCCAGATGCCTCTATTGCGGTCCTTTTCCTCCCCCTTACGTGCGCGCGCGTGAAAATCCACCAGCGCGGACCCGCGCGTCTGACGCGTATGTTCCTCGACGTCACGCCGCAAGTCTTCATCGATTCGCTGGCGCTTGCGCGCTTCGAGCTCGTCCACAGCCGAAACTGCGTCGCCTGTGTTCGCCACACGGCGTTTCTTGCCAGACACTTCGTCCGCGAGGCGCAGCTGCCGCTCCGCCGGCATCTCTGTCCAGAGTATGTTATCAGCGGTCTTGGATGGTGCGGATGTACGCGCGAATTGGCGCAGCCTGAGCTTGGTAGGGTCGAGGTCTGGTGCAATGTAAATCTTCGGTCCCGGAGTCGAATGCTGGAATACGCACTTCCGAGCACAGTCGAAGATGGTGGAACAAGCATCCACTCATCGCGCTTCTGCGCCTCGGGCTTTGCCGCTTCCTGGTAGCAGACCGCTTCAATTATCCATCAGCGTAAGTGTAGGGGCATGCACACCTCAACCTCCCTCCGCCGCCGGTACTCTAGATCTTCCACCGGTACTCTGCCACCATAAACTCCTTCAAAGCGTCCCGTTCTTCGAAGCCCACTCCGAGTCCCTCCGGCAGAGGCTGTGGCCCCACGTCGTGGTCTGAGTCATCTGGCTCGTGGTATGTTCAAGTTTCACGCCCGGGCGTGAAGGTACAACAAGCGAGGTACGAGTTTCGCAGTGTTGTAGCGTCTGTTTATAAGAGACTAAGTAGCGTGAACAAAAGGGCATCGTTGGCCCCACGTGACCAAGAGTTTCTTGCACGAGGACCTATGAGGACATCATTTCTGGTGGCAAGGCCGGGGTGTAACACTCCGGAAAAAAAGAAGTTTTGGCGCTCCTGAAAACGTTACTGAAACTTGAAGTATCAGGGTCGGATCAGCGGGACGGGCCGGGCCGGCCTTCCGCTCCTGATACTGAAAGTATCAGTAACGTTTTTGGGCGACCCAAAACGTCTTTTTTTCCGGAGTGTAAGTACTCGTCCTCCGAGTCATCTTCATCGCCCTCAGGTTGGGGTTTCGACTGGGCCGGCAGCAAACCTGGTTACTGCCGAACGCTTCAAGCCCTCAAACTTTGCTCAAACTTCAAAGATTGGTGCCACGACTTGGCCACGACTCAACTTCAGCACAAACGTAAGTACCCAAAAGTTGCCCAAAAGTAATTTCTGGCAGTCCACTGGTAGCGTCCACTCGCAAGTCTAAGCTTACTTATACCCGCCAGTGGAACCAAAAGCTCGTCACTGAATCCAAACACCAAGCCTCAGGCTGCCAAGTAGACCTGACTTTTCGTTGTTCTAGAACCGTGAACGTAAACTATATCACCTTCTGAACAGATGTGGTGCCTCGATCCTTCCCTCCGGCCACTGACCTCCGGCGGCTCGCACTGACGCTTGTTCCTCCCAAATGCCGCGGGGAATGCTGGCACAGGAACGGACCCACATAAATCAGACGACCACTTGTCGTCGTTTACCTCGCCGCGACCGTAAACTCCTCTGCCACTGCCTACACTTAAAAACATCATGGATGTCGAATGCACCGTGTTCAAGGGCTCTGCCAGCGGCAGCATCGTCGAGAGTACATCACACCTCGACGCGCCAACGGGAAACCAGGTCCTTATCAAAATCACCCACTCCGGTATATGTGGCAGCGACGAGCATGCCAGATACGTCGACATGGCGCTGGGACACGAAGGTGTTGGGACAATTCAGCAGATCGGAGAGAATGTCTCGCGGTTCAGGGTCGGCGACATGGTGGGCTGGGGAGTTACTAATAAGACGTGCGGAAACTGCGAGCAATGCGAACTCGGTAAAGAACAGCACTGCCCGAACCGTGAATCGTGCGTTCATTCCCTTTCTCTCGGCGTGTTCGATTCTGAGCCAAATTCCAGCCACAGCGCAGCTAACTTTCACCAAGGCGCATTTGCCTCGCATGCCCTCTGGGATGCCTCGTGGCTATTCAAGATTCCAGAAGGTATGGCACCGGAACATGCCGCCCCGCTCATGTGTGGTGGAGCGACGATTTACAATGTGATCGAGACCTACAACATACGTCCCGCAGACCGCGTCGGCGTCGTGGGGATTGGGGGCCTGGGACATCTTGCCATACAGTTCCTTGCAAAGATGGGGGTGAACGTAATCGCATTCTCCGGAACTGACTCCAAACGCGAGGAGGCCATACGTCTCGGCGCAGCAGAATTCCATGCGACGAAAGGCGTCGAGAACATTGACACGGCCCAGCTCGAGCATTTGCTTATCACGACGAGCTTTCTCCCTGATTGGAATTTGTGTGGAGTCTTTCTATCAACCATGTGTTATTTCCTTCCTCACCGGTTCCATCAGGTTTCTAAACATCATGAAGCCCACGGGTACGATCTATCCGCTGTCAGCTCCCCTGGGCGCCAATGGCAACCTTACACTCCCCTTTGGGCCGCTCTTCTTCTTGGCCCTCAACGTTCAGTGTTCGCTCATCGCCTCGCGTGCCGTGCAACGCAGAATGCTTGACTTTGCGGCTCGCAACAAGATCATACCGATCATCGAACGGTTCCCGATGACGAGGGATGGCGTGGAGGGTGGATTGGATAAACTGAAGGCCGGCAAGATGCGATACAGAGCAGTCCTTTTTGCCAATGTCGAGTAGAGCCAATGCAGAGTAGGCCAACGCATGTCTCTTTCGATGAAATAATAATCGGGGCTGCCAGGAAGATATTTGCACGATTTAGCTTGAGAGCCAGGCCGTGCTGCGAAGTTGGAACGGATGTCACGTTCTTGTTGTTGTGAATTCAAAACTTTCATCACCGGGATTTCCTCACGGGCGGGAGGAGTGACACTCCTTCACGGTCGGTTTGAATCCCCTACCTTCCTTCTACAATAATTTAAACTCAAAGCCTCCTGGAGCACGTTCCCTGTACTTGGAACTAGATGCGGTCCATTAAAAGATCGCTTGACAAACTCGACCACGGAAGTGAACGCATCACGGCGACTGTTGTATGGACCAAGATTCTTCCACTGCCTCGAGCTTGCCTCGAGCCGTCGTTCCGCTTATCCGACTGAAACGCCCCTGCGGAGAAGCATGTCCCAGACGCCGTCAATGGACCCACATCGGTGACACCGGTCAACCTGAGCCACAAACACGCACCGCTGAAAAATTCTGTAGGTTGAACTCCGACGATACTGAGAGCTAGTATGGCAGTTGCATTTGTAACTGGTTGTTCCAATGGCGGTATCGGTGCTGCACTGCAAGTTGTGCCTATCCTCTATGGTTGTCTTGGCTAACCTCTTCGCCAGATGCAGATGTCTTCTCTCCAAAGGATACACCGTCTACGCAACGGCTCGCTCAGTGGAGGCCATGGCCGAGCTCGTACACGAAAATGTCAGAAAGCTCGCAGTAGATGTAACAGACGATGCCTCTGTTGCAGCTGGGATCAAGCACGTCTACGACGAAACGGAGGGCATTGACCTCCTCATCTCCAACGATGGCTACTCTCATATCGGTGAGTTGAAGCTGAGCTTGTCCTCAAATTTGACGTAACTCGAACTCATGTCATCCCCCCCAGGCCCTCTGCTGGACACCCCGTTCGAAGAAGGCAACAAAGTCATGGAGACGAATTTCTTCGGATTTGTGCGCCTCGTCAAAAATGTGGTGCCGCTCATGGCGAAACGAAAGAAGGGCACCGTCGTCGCGGTCGGTTCCATTCTCGGAGAACTTGCCACTCCTTTCCAGGGCTTCTACAACGCAAGCAAGGCTGCTCTACATTCTTACACCGAGACACTCCGCATGGAATGCGAACCTCTGAACGTGAAAGTCGTGCTCCTTGCACCTGGATCAACAAAAAGCAACATCTCCGTGGTAAGCACCCGCAGAAATGTTTAACGGAAGTTTATAACATGTCAGAAATCTGCGTATACTGTTCCGGAAGATTCGTTCTACAAGGCGTTCGAAAAGCAGATCAAGCATGTCATGTACGCCGTTCTTTTTCACAAGGGGACCTCTCAAGTCTGACCCGTCCTTCTAGGTATCAGAGCCAGACGAAAGACTTCGGCGTGATGGACACTGACAAATTTGCTACCACCGTGATTGGAAAGATTACTTCCTCAAAACCTCCCTTGTATCTCACTCTCGGGGGGTTTACCACGCGGTGGTGGATCCTGAAGTGGCTCCGCCGCACGACCGCTGAGGCTCTGCTCTGGACGATGGCGCAGAAAGAGCCTAAGCCTGGCACTTACGGACCCATGTAATACAGTTTCACAGTTTCATTCAAGGAAGTCCGAGAAACTAAACAAAAGAGTTGTCAGACAATCGATTGGATTCCTTCTCTGACTTGAGCTGGAGTAGACTGTCCGTGTACTCTGTTGCGGAGATCACGAAAACTGGATGTTGGACGCCCGCGACCATGGGTTGAAGTTGGCTTTGTGGCCCGGACAAGGTTGAATCACTCAGTGAACCATGTGCACTGACGAGCAGCAGTACGACCGCGGGATATGCGCCCTAGTATTATGGTCAACTTAAACAACCAGAGAATTTGAGCATGGCGTATGTACCGCAAGCTGGACGTTGATTGGCGTGTACAGATCTCCGAGTGTATTTCCGGTCGGTAGCTTGCCGGGGATGACGGAAAATAGCAACAGCGAGATCTGGACAGCTGGAATAAGTGCCAGGTATCGTACTATGCGGGTTCACACACAGCGGATATAGAGTACAACATGCCGGATTCGACAACCAACGCCAAGGTGTGGTTGGTATTTGTCCCTTGTTTCATATCCGGAAAGGCAACGCGAATTGTCCGCCAATGCCGCCTGCTATAATTCAGCGCAGTACTTGATTTGGAGATAAGGTGAACGAACCACAATGTAGCTCCCACCACGCCCATCGAAGAAAGATTGGAAATAACCGACGCGCCCACCGCCGTCATTTGTGAGATGTTGATAGCGGTGGCAAGATGAGGCATCCACGACGAGTTGAAATTTGCGATTCGAATCATGATCGTGGAGAGAACGGCGACTGTATCGGGGTTTGTTTTTGGTCAGGTTCGTCGAACGCTCAAACAGTCAACTTTGAACGCACCGGAGGTGAGGAACAAGAAAAAGAATGGAATGCACATATATTTCCTGTGACCTCGTACGCATATGACCCAGGCCCGCCAAACAACTATCCCATCGCTGAGGGCGTACTAAATCGGTCGGGTCATTACAACGGAACAAAATTATAGAAACATTGACGCACATTCATGGTTATGAGCGCGTTGAAGAGGGGAGACAACCGCCGAATCGCATCAGTGCCCGACGAAGAGTCTCGCTCATTTGTTGCGAGTTTGATGTAGACTTGTATCCGGTCCCCAACATAGAACAAGGAGTATCCCCAGTACGCCGCCGCAAGGAGATACATGAAAGACGTGATACTGAACATGATCGTGTTGATTCTGGTCTTGAATCCGCGTTGCCTGGTCCACGAGTGGGTAAGTCACTCCAGCATCAAGACGGGTAAATTATACAGCAGCATCCGAGTCGACATAAAAATCAGGATAGTATAAATCCCTGTTGAACAATTGTCGTGAGCCATGCTGAGGATAAGGCAACTGAAATCACTTGCCGAAGACCAGAGTCTGCGCGACAAGCCCAAAAGTATAATACATAACTGACTTCCCTTCATTTAGCATGGCGGTGAAGTTGGGAGCGGGTGAGCTGGTCATGGCCGGAACAAATTGAAACGAAGGGGAAAAGAAAGAGAACTTGAAAAGGCCCTCGCGGAGGGAGTAGAAAGTGGGCAAAAAGGGCGGCCTACATAGACTGCGCTCGCTTACTATATGATACTCCTCATCATGATGATCGATGATCATTTGTTCGTTTGGAAGTGTCGGCGTTAACGAAAACGGCCAGTAGCGCCCTGAATTGCTCTGAATGGTTCTGCCGTTAACCCGCCGTCGTCATAGCGTTGTTGAGAGAACATAATTAGTGGTACCGGATTGGTACCGGATGCTGATTTTTGAAGGTGAATTGATGAGGACTCAGAGGGACTCAGAGTGCGCGGAACTAAAAAGATAAACCGACCGAACGCGTACGAGGATCGGCAGAAGGCTGTACTGCCACCACCGTTGATCTCCGAATGACACAAGAATGACAGGCGGACGCTTCTCCGCCAATCAACTTCTTTTTTCATTATGGTTGTGAGCAGTTTGAAATTGGTTTGAAACCGATTTGCAGGATTTAGTGAGGTTTCTGCACCACAGCGATATTGCTCTTGCAAGTTCAAACACATTAAACACAGTTTGAATGGACGTACAGGTTAACCGTACACGAAAGGGCGTGAACATATAATGACTGCCCGCAACATCCAATAAATAACGTGAAAAAGGAGGAAGGTTACCGCCGTGGAGCTAGACGAAACTCTCGTCAGAAAGACGGCGATTCTTCTCGATCGAAGTTTTAGGCATCGATGTCTCCGCCTCGGCATGCAAGCTCATAAAAGTGTCTGTAGCCGTCCAGTCAGGATTCCGCGCGAAGTGTGTTGGAGGGGGCATCTTTGGCCTGTGGGGCGGGCGAATGGTCGAGTCGTTTGATGAATCCATCTTGCCGAATCTGATAGGCGCGGAGATCGTGGAGGAGGAGCTATCGTACGAGTCATCCGAGAACGACGACTCGCTCAAGGACTTTTTTGAGCTGACGAGAAGCAAAACAACACAAGGATATGCGCCCTTGCCAAAACACAGTCAGCAAGCATCCTTAAAGAAAGACAAGTAGTATTCACCGCGAACTGTACGTTAATGGGGGTGTATAGATCGCCCAGCGTGCCTATGGGCACCCGTATCACGGACGATAGCACTACGATCACCTAGATAAGCGGAAATTGGGCAATGAGGAGGGAAGATACATCAAGTGATGCACGGAACTCACGGCAGAGACGCAGTACAGCACCCCAGTTTCCACGACCAAAAGCAGGATGTGGTTCGTCCTCAGCGAGCTTGTCTTTTCTTTCGAAAAGACCGCAGCAGTTGTCCAATAGTGTCTCCTGTTGATTATTGCCATTTGAAACAGTGCATTTACGGGTGAAACCGGCGAAAACCAACCAAGCGGTAACTCCGACGACGCCGGTCGCAGTAAAGTTGGAGAGTAGCGATGTCCCCAACGTTATGACCTGCAGATTGTCGATTCCGCTCTTTAATGCGCTGCCTTGCCTCAGACTGTCGATGGGAGATACTGCTTGACCAACTATTCGAAATATAATTGTGAGGAGGACGGTGACTGCATCCGAAAGTAAGTGAGAAAACACAGAGAATCAAAAAAGGGTGACGCACTAGCGGTCATCGCTAGGAAACCCACAGTGATCCACAAATATTTTCGATGATTGCGGAGGCAGATGATCCATGCTCTCCACACAACCACCCCGTCGCTGAGGACATACTGACTCCTTTGTATCAGATGCTATCGGAAAAAAGGCAGAGGAGGACCAACATTGATGAGCATGATTGCGTTAAACAACGGGGACCATTTGGTGACTGTGGTGTGGTCGAAAGTCTCTTCGAACGGATGCAGCGCCAGGTCGATTACTTGCTGCATCTTATCGACCCCGTTGGCAACAGAGTACACCCAATACGCTGCAGAGATCGTATACATGAAAGTCGTGATGCCGAACATGACCTTGTTCACTCGGGTGTTTAATTTACGTTGTCTGTTCAAGCGTTCATTAGCCCTGGCCTCTCGACGAGAGACGTGAACAGTTCTACATCAGCATCCGCGTCGACATCCATATTAAAAGGGTGTATATTCCTGTCGGATCAGTTCGCGCGCGTCCTAAGGCAATACCCGAGTATGCAAAAACGACGCACCGAACACGAACGTCTGCACGACGAGGCCGACCATCACAAACACCTCATCCTGCCCCTTTCCTTGAAGCCTCACCACCGCGTCTTCCTCTGTGATCACGAATATCCCATTTGCCGGCATGCTCAGAAATGAGAGATTGAACGAAAGTCAAGTAAGGCGAGAGAACCAAAAGAAGAAAAGTCCCTCGCTGAGGGGCGGGCCACTGAGACAAACGAGGCTGGCTGCTCGGGGTGTTGGTGGTCCGGGAAGAAGAGAGGAATGCGGCCGGCTATGGCACTTTGGAATTAAAACCACCTAATAATCATGATGATCAGTTTCGGCGCCAGGATTCGTCCGAAATCCAAGTATACTGACTTGATATCGGAAATCAATGATACAGGTGCCACCTTTGGGTCATCTGGAGCAAAGATGGTTGCCAGCAAAGACTTGAAAGCTCTCCAGGCGGGTGGACAGCCTGAGGTTACCGAAGGCTGCAATAACGGAGTAGGCGCTAGTCCCTCTAGAGAAAAGTAACGACATAGCGACTCCGAGGCCTGGTGCTTCAAGTTGGATTTGACCCAAATTTGACCGTTCATACTTGAAGGTCTGAAAGTTTCCGGCCGACTGCAAAGGGGGAAAAAAGACCGCATTGGATGGGGCATTCGTGCGCAGAGAATTGCCAGAAAGCAGGAAAACTGGGAGATGGCCTCAAGAGCAACGGAAGATGGATGGAAACAAAATTTAAAAGGGAACCATGCTGATGGGCACGCCTGGTGGCTGTGCTATGATCCTACTCGAGTACACTGCATCCAGCGAAAGAAAAAAACGCTGGTCATCCCACATTTAGGGGAGCGATACGCGTCACGTCGCGTTTTTGAGAGAATACTAATGCAAGGTTAATAGGATGTAGCGTAGAGAAGATGCTTGCGTAGGTATGTATAAATGCGTAGGTGAAAAAGACGTGCGGGATAGAATACAAAGTGGATAAGTTAGATGTGTAGGGGGTAGGCCTGTGGCGTACAAATGAAGTCCTGGAATAAGAAGTCGTTAAAGAGATCCATGCAGCGTCCATGCGCCAAGTAGTCCGAGTAGTAGTCCGAGTTCTAGTTGTCCGAGTCCGAGTCCAAGGCTGCGCGCGCCATTGTGATCACTCTGCGCGCTGCCCCCACCACCGCTGGGGACCGGAACGAGGCTCGACGCGGGGAGATCCGCAATCGCCTGCACGGCCTGCGTCCCAATCACCCCCGAGCCGACCATAATCTGCACCCCCACACTCGGCACGCCGTTCACCACCACGAACAGCAGCGCGGGGCCCGGCGCAAAGATCGCAGGGTTCGGCGGCAGCTGCGACACATGCAGCGTCGCGGTGTTGTTCGCCGCATACGCGGTGTACGTCGCGTCGAGCTGCAGGAACCGCTGCCCCATGTTCATCGCGTGCGTCGAGAACCCCGGCCGGATGATCACCACGCTCGCGTTCGCCGCGTTCTGCGCGTCGCCCCCCAGGTCGTCCGCGTCCAGCCCCACGTCGAACGCGTCCCCACCGTACCCCAGCATGGAGAGCAGCCCCGTCGGCTGCGGGCGGCGCTCGTTGTAGTAGCTCGGGTAGAACTTCTCCACGCGGTACTCGGTGGGGTACTTGATCTCGGGGCCGATGTTGAGGTCGGAGTTGGGGTTCGAGCCCGCGACAAGCACGGAACCGTCGGGGAGGATCGTGGCGGTGGAGTGGTACATGCGCGGGATAGTGGAGGAGTTGAGACCGTCGCGCGACCAGCGGGAGCCTTTCGCGGCGTTGGGGTCGTAGATGACGGGCGCGAGGATGGGGTTGTCGGCGTAGGACATGTCGATGGCCCATGACTCGTTCCCGTACCCAGCAGTGCCTGCATGTAGCGCGTTAGCTCACACTCAAAACATCAGGAACGGGGGGCTTACCTGTTTGAGCGCCGTTGAGGCACAGTATGCGCCCGTCTGGCAGGTTCACCAGGTTTCCCATCGAGCGGCCCTCGGGCAGCGGGTCGACAGTCGTGTACGACTTGTTTGTGTCCGGCGTGATCGTCACGCATGAAGTCGACGCCGGGAACGACGCGATGTCCCAATCCGTCTTCCAGTCATCGTTGTCCGACCCACCGCAGAACAGCACCGTCGCGGTCCAGTTGTTCGCGGGCGTGAGCGGGAGCATCGCGCTGCCGGCGCTCGCAGGGTACGCGCGCACGGCCACGGGCATGTCGTCGAGCGGGTACTCCTTGTGCGTCTTGGGGTCGAGGAGGATCGTCGCGCGGTTTGCCTGCATGAGCAGCTTCCCCGAGGGTAGGAGGAACGTGAGCGGGTAGAGATTGATCGGGAGCGTGGCGGAGAGGAAGGGCGAGTTGATGGGCGCGCCGGTGGACGGGAAGAACTCGTAAGTCGGGTTGTCCTGATTTGCAGCGTTGACGTAGCCGCCGTCGTTGCAGCCCCCGATCTAGGTAGAGTCAGGATTGGTGTTTGGAGCTGAATGCAAATTACTTACGATGATGGCGGTGCCGTCCTCGAGGGTTTCGCTGGATGAAACGTGAGTATTAGAGAAGGGTATGGACTAGGGTAGGGCTTACACGGTGGGGTACCACCGGCGGGTGGTCATCTGCTCGCCCACGATCCAATTGCACGATCCGTCGTCGCAGGGAACTAGGGTGCTGCAGGAATAGATTAAGTATTGATAAAAATATGGTCCAAGGAGTAACGGACCGAATGCTGGGACAAAGATTAGTATGACATCCCGCGCCATGAAAAAAAGTGGAGCTCACGATTTCCCGCCGTCCGGGTCGTCGTACGGACCACCGCCGTTCTGGCTGGCTGCCTGATCACCGGCGTACGTGACGGCCTGGTTCCCGCCAATGTTGATCCAGGTGCCGTTCCCAAGAACGTTCCCGCCCGCACAGAATGTGTTCGTGACGGCGTCCATGGTCCGCACCGTGTTTGCGCCCACCGCGTATTCTAGGGACCATCAGGCGCGTGGCATTAATTAAGTGCGCAGGTGAAATTCGATAAGGCACGCACCGGAAGCCCAAGCGGGGTGGCCATTGATACTGGCGGCGTTGTTCTCGACCTTGTCGAGGATAAAAACCTTGTCGGGGGTACCGAGAAACAGCTACGACGCGTCAATTGACAGACGCGAGCCAAGAGGCAGATAACCGACCTGCTGCGCGCTTACGAGACTGTTGCCTATGATTTCGAATCCGCCAACGAGGCCGGTAGAGGTGGGCTGGGCGGGGGGATTAAGCGTGGTGGCGGTGGGGGCAGAAGGAGAGCCTGTCTGCGCGAGAACGGAACCAAGAGAGACCAGAACCAGGAAGAGAGCCATGACGGGACCGGGTGGGTGTGGGCAAGGGATAGAACGAGCGTGAGGCCCAAAATATATAGGCGGGAAGAACTAGCCGGGGGCTGGGCGGGGAGACGGCGAGTGCCAACCTACACATCAACTTTTTGAGGAAAACAAACCAGATCAAAAATGAAATAACGATCATAAATGTCAAGGGCCCGCTCCTTTCTGTTCTTCATTAGACAGCGTTTGGAAAGCCTTGACAGCATCTTTCAACCAGAAACACGACAGGAGCTTCCAGAGCAGGCCAGAGCACCACAAGCAAGTTGTAAACGAGGAGTCGCTGAGGACAAGACACGATTTTCCTTTTTTGGTCTAGTGGAGTTGATCTTTACCACGGTTTCTTCACCCGGACCAATGTCCATCTTTCAGGCTCCGGGAAGACGAGTACCAACTTGACTCTCGGCCCACATGTTCCCTCTACCTCTGGTCTACTCTCTGTGAAGACCATGTCTCTGCTGCTTTCCCTGGTCATTTACACTTGTCACTGGGCCCTGGGGTCTTGCTTAATGACTCTGCACTGCGGACGCGCTCATTTTCTGATCCGTCTATACGCGTGGCCAAAGCATCGGCCTCACCGTGCGTTTCATGCCTTCTTTGAATAAAAATCCAGTCCGACTCCGTCATAAAAATCTACCGTCGAACCGCGTTGGGCTTGATTTCCCTAGTTGCGGTGCTCGGTGTCTTCACGTCTATTCAACGCCTATCGCTGCAAATCGAATCGCCCCTCCTTCCAATTTTTTTCTTTGCGGGCAAAGAGACGGGTTCACCAATTCTGGCGACGGAGGATGCAGGGCGATCATCGGAATTCGTCGATCTTCCATAGCGCTCGTTGTCATTTTTTTGGGGCTTGTTTCGAATGTACAGACGAATCCCGTCTTTGGAATGCTTCTCCCTCGAGGCCGATGTCTATTCTGCAGACTGCGACCTCCACGGATTCTGGGCGGTTATACTAGCGAAGCGGCAACGGCCTCTTGTTTTCTCTCCGTACCTTCTTCTTTTTTCGAAACAATCCGGCCTAGGAGGTGACATCGGTTCGGAGGCTTATTTTGCGCGGCGTACCTCCTGAAACCAGCGCGCATCTGGCGCATCGATGGTCGCTTCGGGAGTTTCGTCGTTTTACTTTCATCGCTATAATCCTCAACAGCCCAGAGCCCACCACCCTGGATTTACTTACACTGCATTCATGCCTTAATTAACAGCCCGCGGAGCCGATATTGCATTTTTCGGATAGTGCAAGGGCAAGCGTGTTAATCATCTTCATTTACCCCCTTGACACTATTTCATATACAGTCTCCCCTTATCTTACCGGCTCAGCTTTGAACATCCACCTTGCAACCTCGCCCTATCCCTGGCCGCCCCCTCTGAGTGGGCCCTGTGCCCCACAGTATCTGTAGGCCACCGCCCCTGTACGGTGCAGCAACCAGGGGAGACTATCTTCGCAACGAGGTTTCACAATCACAACGCTGCGGTACCGATGCTGGATATGCTGCGCATCTTCTGCGAGGACGTCTGGCTCTGGATTACCCGGTGTACATTACGCTCTTCCTGGGGGTCACCGTGTACGAGGCACGGTGGCAGGCGTGCCAAAAGTTTGCCTCTTCGAGGCGGACAGCTACGGGAACGCGACGTACGCGCTGGTCGTCTACAGCGACTGCGCGGTAGGTGTCAGTGCCGCGATGTGCTTGTCTCGTCATCCTTCCATTGCAAGCTCGGCGCGATCAATGTCGCGCTTCTACGCTTCGCGCACTAAATCAGAGCTGTTTCCATGTTTGGGACGGGAGCGAGGACGAAGTGGGTCACGGCGGTAGGACGGGCAGGTTAGCGTGTAGCGCTGAGCACGCTATGAAGAATGGTGGCCCTCTAGTATCGAGCTTTTTATTCGACCGGTGGTTCCTGGTAGCCAAGCCTGTCGATAGACGCAACAAGCTGCTTTAATCGATAGACACAACACGCTTGCTTTTATAGCCAGGCCCAATCTGAGCTATGCTGCAGCGGTACAAAAGTATCTCGAAATATCCGTACCGCCAAAAAAAACCGATTTCAGAATCTCGTTTGTTTTGTCCCGAGCTACTTCCACTTGTGGACCAATTGCCGATTGGGCCTCTAAACCTGGTCCTTCGGTAGCCCTGAGCTCTCCACCCACCTCCTCGCATGCCAGAAGTTCGTTCCACCTCATGGGATCTTCTTTCTCTCTCTCTTTCTTGGCGGTTCCAAAATCCCACTCTTCCCCCGTTATCATCCTTCCCGCGAGGTTGAGCACCTCTTCCTCGACCTTCTCCCGGTGCTTGGCCTTGTAATCGGCATAAAATTGATGTCGAATGCGGGGTACGCCGTAATCATCGCCATTTAGGAATGCCTGCCAAACGGACAAGCGCACGTTGGCTCCTCCCCTCATCTTCATCGCTGCGACTATGCAGAACCAGCCAACGCGGCCGACGTTCGCGCGGGGATTCCCCAGCTCGGCGCTGCCGACCCCGACGAACCTATCGCCTGCCACAACGGGGGGACCGATGGCGGCGACGATGCACGTCAAACGCGTTACTTTGACTTCAAAGAAAAATTGGTGGATGGGTGAGTGGCACGTATATACCTCTGGTGTCGTTGCTGAGCATCGGACGCGCAGTGGAAATGGACGAGGAGGAATCGAATGATGTGAACTCGTTCTCGTCGGAGGAAACCGCGGTGGAGAGTCGATATAATTACGACCACGTTCCCTCGGATGTGCACCATTCTGAGCACAAGGTGAGTCTCGCCAGACGAATCGCTTGAAGGCAATCGTTTATGCTACGGCAAGGTGCGCCCAACGCCCACACCAGCAACCTCCCAACCAATATTCGCGCCGCCACGACACCCCAACTCGCTTTTCTCGTTCCCCACTCCTCTCGCGTATACCGCACCAAAAGGATCTGCAAATCCAACCGCAAGCCTCTCCCCATGCGCGCACGGCTCCGCGTCCGAGCTCTTCAAGTGCATCGTCAAAAAGCCCGACGTCGTGCAGCTCGAGATCAACGGCGAGATGCAATCGAATGCGCACGACGTGACAGTCCAGTTCCTCGCTGAGCTCCGCGTGTACACCACGCTCGCGCGGCATCGGAATGTCTGTGCCTTCCTAGGCTCACTGGAGAACGTGGGAATGGTGTTGGAGTACCTGGACGGGCGGACGCTGTACGACGTCGTCATCGCACGCCCGGTACTGACCACAGCAAAGAAAAAGGACTACCACAACCAACTGCTCGACGGCCTCGCGCACCTGCACTCGTACGGGCTCAGCCACGGCGACCTCTCCCTGCTCAACGTGCAAGTGACCACCGGCTCAGACACCGTCAAGCTGCTCGACTTTGGACGCTCCGTCTCGGCGGACTCGGACCTCACATCGCCTGACGACGCGCCGGCGGATCCGTTCCAGCTGCAGCAGCAACCGCAACGCCTGACGGAACAAATTCACCCGGGCACGCGCCCGTTCTCCGCCCCCGAGGTGCTCCGCGGCGAGTGCACCGACGCGCGCCTCGCGGACGCGTACAGCTTCGGCATGCTCCTCGTGTGCCTCGACCGCGGCGAGAGCGTGGACGTCAAGCCCTGGGACCAGCGGAAGGATATCCTCCCCAAGGACCTCTTTGACGGGTGCGACGTGTTCGGGGACCGTGCGCGCGAGTATCTACGGAGATGGGATAAGGAGCGGAGGAGGCTGCGCAAGGAGGATGTGATGGAGGTGGTGGGGACGTAGGCGCCGTGCACTGCACTTTGTTTTATCGGTGCGCACTTTGCGCACCCCCTGCTTGGGCTCGCTCGACCACATCGCCTCGCCTCGCCGCAACATACGATATGAGATACCCCCACTCGTTATATATCCCCGCTGTATAGCACTGCGCCACGCCACCGCAGGGTGGCTCGGACTTGAATGCGCTTCGCGACAATGTATTTCATAGTTTTTTTTGGTACACAAATAAATTAACGGATCTTCTTGGGTCGTCCATGTGTACAGACAATACGTATCGCCTGTGCTTCATCCACCTGAGTCCTGCACCGTACGATTGGTTGCGATTGCAAGGGCAAGGTAATACTGACGACTAATGCGGCTCTAAATCAAAGGCGAATTGAGCAGCCGACTGTCCGCAATTCAAAGCATCGCAGTTTTCTGAAGCTGGGAGAGCACCTCCTTTCCGCGATCTATGCTAGCGTCGGAGAACCGACTGTTCTTGGGTTCCGATATAATCCTTTTCAACGGGCGCACCACATCTGGGCCAGTGATCCGATCCGGTCCCCCGACGTTTGCGGTCGGGCTGGCAAATGGACTGGGGAATACAGGATACGAAAGCGAAGACTCGGCGGGAAGTATATCCAACTCGAATGAGGTCTTCATCCTGATGAGCAGGATCACAGTTAATGGATATACACCCTGGACGACATATGAATGATTTTGAGCAATGCCGAACGTGGATACTTACCGCGAGGTTTATAGCGATGGGAGCATATATGTCTCCGAGCCTACCCTGAGGTAATTGAATGAATGACAAAGGCAAGATCATGAACTAGCCAAAACGTTGAAAATTCGACCGTGGATTCGGGGGCTTGTACTTACGGTAGTCATGCAGTAAAATGCACCCATTTCGACAGCCAATGCCCAGTTACCATCGGACTTCGTGCCTTCCCCGGGAATGGCAGAGGCTTTGAGCATTCGCCGACGCCGCCTATATCGCAGAAATTTAATAATCAGCTATCGAGAGAGAACATTTCTTGCTCGGCAGACCATGCGGCGATTGTAACAACGGAGATCGCGGAAATGTTCGAGGCTAAAGAAACCATCCACGAGACCAGTTGCATGATACCGGTCAGATTGGACTGGTTTCCGGCGGGAGCGATCCTGAGCCCGATCGTTGTGAGGACGGCGGCTGAGATGAGGTGTTTGGAACAGAATGCTGTAGAACGAGATGTGAACTTACCTGCCCCGAAAACGAGCAAGATCCGTGAAACCCAAAGAAACTTTCTCAATTTGCGAGGACTGATGATTTGAGCCCTCCAGAGCACCACACCGTCGCCGAGAACGAACTGTGATAGTAGCGTTAGACAGCGGGAGAGAGGGCTGCAACGTAGACAACATTTATCATCCCGATAGCATTGGCCAAGGACGATTGGGTGATTCCATTGCGGGAAGAAATGAGTGACCTCAACGGAGCTCTATTCAATAGATTTGCAGTGTAGGAGACAGTGTGAGCCCAATATCCAGCCGAGAGGAAGTACATGAAAAGCGTGATGATGAGCATGGCACTGTTGGCCCCCGTCCTCAACCCTCGTTTCCTATTAGCCGGCGTAAGATTTGGCAATCCATATGTAGGGAGTGCAATATCGTACAGCAATATCCGCGTCGATAGACAGAGCAGAAGGGTGTATATGCCTACTCATGAAGGATTTGAGTGGACTATGTCATAGCATCGAGCTGGAGACTCCACTTACCAAAGACAAAGGTCTGCGCAAGTAGGCCGAACACAGTGTATGTTACATTTTGTCTGACAGCGTCGAGAGCAGCCAGGGACTCCTGGGATGAAGGAGGCATTGTGGCAGGCGGGCGAGCAAATGTGGCTCCTCACAGAGGGAATGCCGGGAGAAGATAAAACAGCGTTTCTGTCTGGCAGAATGAGGTGACCTTTGGAAGCAAGTAACCAGTATTTATCTGTGTCGGTTACGCAATGGGTCAACCGACAAGATCGTTTTGCAACCGGACAGTACGACTTGGCCCTCAGTCATAGAGTTGTATGAATGGGTAGGGATTGGGGCGGGAGAAAGCTGTTCAGATGTTGATAGGCGGGTGGATGTTGCGACCCGCAACGGTGGCAGGATCGCGAAGTCGAGACTCGATAGACTTGTCCGAGAACTGACATGAGAGCGAAGGATGAATAAGACTGTGGATAACATTAGAGCCTGTAGTTACGATTAGAGTCATGCCAAACTGCAGCGAGTCCCCGATTGCCCGTGTCGGTCGGACCGTTCCATGTCCCTGGCGCGAGCACAACTCACTTGAGCTTTCATTCCACCAGATAATCTTGAGTCTGAAACGGTATGTATGTTAAGCGCGGAAGTTTGCGCCGTTTCTGAACATGGCTTGGACCAAGGAGGTTCGGCCCGGGGATAAGTCGGACCGGCGCTGGCACACCTGGCACTCATGTCGCAAAACCCGAGATTTCCTCGTTCGCGGCCTCTCCCAAAGGCATATACGGAGCCGCAGCTCAATTTCTTGAAGAGGCTGGTGTAGAATCTCGCCTATTGAAGGAAAAACTCACCTTTTATCAGCTATCTGCCGGAATTTGAGCGACGAAATCTTGGACCAGTCAGAGGGGATGCGAAGAAATTCGCCCTGGAGCGCGCCGCCGACTTTATCACCAGATTTGGACTTCCAGATGACATGGAGCCCGGCGAAGACGCGGACGGCAGATTTCGTGAGGTGTGTGTTGTTTTGCGAGAATGCTCGAAAGCTGAATGCAGCAAGCAGCAATTGTACAACTGGTTCAAGAATACTGTGGGACGCAACAGACGAAAGGCAGAGGGGAAGCCCAGGTCTACCAAAAAGACGTCGGAGAAAGGTGATCCAAATGTTTGTGTCCAAGTTATTTGCTGATGAGGAGCAGCGACCGAGTCGCCGAGACAACGCGAGGGATGGGATTCGGGCACTCCGACAATTAATGGGGACTACTCGAGCTCGTCGTCGACCATCACGGGCACCTATTCTCATGCAGAAAATACTCCAGCGGTGACCCCGTCCCCGACCGTGCCAGCCCGAATACCAGTCCAATATTCGGTGCCTAGTACCCTCGCAAACGCGCTTCAGCCCTCCCCCTCTCCTCCTCCGCCTCCTGTGCCTACTCCCGTTACTGTTGCCTCGTTGCGGGATGCCTTCCTGAACAACGTGGATGCCCCGTTGCTTGCGGCCCAGATCCAGACCTTCGTCGCATCCAACCCCTCGGCGCTGGCTCTGAAGCCCGTCGTTTGTGCCCTTTTCCAAGCCATATCGACCGAATGGGACAAGAACAACACCCCGCCGAACCTATTCTTGACACGCTTCCTTGGGGCCGCGACTTATTTCACGTCCACAATCATGCATGCAGGCGTATCGGGGCCCATCGCCGGGGCGCGCGCTCTTCAGATGCAGATCCGCAAATCTGCCAAATGGATCCCCACAGCCGTTGCAAGCCCTCGCGCGTCTCCCTCTTCATCCACCGCTTCTTCCATGTCGCTCGAATTGCACCGCATCACGCTGGATCGCGCGCGGCGCAAGGAACACATACAATGGGCGCGCATTCATGCCGCTGCTCTTGAAGTCGGCGTCTTCACTTTTGGCTACGAGCTTCGCAATCCTGGTGTCGATGGCGCGTATGACTACGGCGAGAGCCGCATGTGGAGCGATTTGGTAGCCCAGGATGCGCTATGGGAAGAGGACGAGGTGGAATGGGTTGCTGGCATGCTCATCCTCCAAGCTCTCATTCGGACTTCGATGAGGGGAGATTCGGGCCAGCGGAGATTATACGAGGATTTGCTGGTGAACTACGAGGAGAGGTGGAAAGAGATGAAGGATGAAGCAAGACAGGCTCTGGTCACTGTGCGTTACACCACTTTCTGCAGGATGGCTATTAATCGTGTTGTAGGAGGCTCTTTTTGCTGCGAAGAGAGATCTCTCCAGGCGGATGGGTCCGTGATTCTCAGCCGCAAATGATGATAAGCTGTGAGCCGGCACTCTCGATGTTTGGGGTGATTTTAAACTCTTGACAGATTATTATTTATAGTCCTCTCGAGTTCTGTTATAGCCATGCTTTGAAGTATGCCACGACCCGTCTTTGTACGTCCTCCGCGTGTTTTCGTTCCACGAATCTGCGTAGATCAGGTCAGTCCACTTATCACGCCAGATTGAAGTGCCACTTACCCGTGTGGCTCTCTAGGATAGACGACCAGCTGCGCGGCCTCTTTTCCTCTGTCCGCTCCACGTCTCTTCAGGCCCCGCCAAAACCCGATTGCCTGCCCAACAGGCACGCGCTCGTCCTTGTCGCCATGGAGGATCAACACCGCGGTGGAAACGCCAGCCACCGAGTGCACGGGGCTCGTTTTGCGCTCCGATTTCTCAGGTGCATCGTGGTCCCACGGCGTGCTCTGTCCGATGGCCGTCTGTCTATACCGCGTCAGCATCGCTCCACAGCCAGCAGCAGCGCACTTGACCTCGAGCTCCGGCGAGCCGGATTCCATCACCATGCCTTCCCAGTTCGTCGCTCCCGCTCCAATGATTGCGGCCTTGTAGCGTGTCTTGCTCTTGGTGACTCCCCAGGCGGCTATGGATCCCCCTTCGTTTTCTCAAATCAGTCACATCGACCGCGTTCAGAGCTGGTTCGGGCTCACCGTGGCTCCACCCGCCGACACCCAAATGGTCCGGATCGGCGACGCCGCGCTTTACCATCTCGTCGACCATGCTGTCGCAGTCCGACCAGTCCACTACTCCGACCCCGAGATTCGCGGCATGCGCAAATTCATGCCCCCGGCCTTGACCTTTCCTTTTGTCAGTGCGTCTGTTTGATGCCGAACTACTTTACTCACTCCCTCGATAGTTGGGTGATATGACAAGGTATCCAGACCACGCGAGGATCTCGCGCCAGTTGCAGAAGTATGGCATATAATCTGAAAGATCCGTCAGCCATTTGATTCAGATACAGCGGACGTCGAGTCTTGCCTGGTATCATTCGACTGCGAGGAAGCGAGAGCATCAGCTTCCGTTCCGAATACGACAGAGTTGCACTCACCGATATGGTCCACCGTGGAGGAATAGCACCGTCGGCAGCTTTCCCGACTCGTATCCCGGGGGATACCTCACGAGGCCGCTTAGCTGTGTGCCGTCCGCGGCCTTCCAATACACAACCTCTGTTTTGAGACGGGGCGCGTCCGCCAGCCACTGCAAATGAGAAGAGAGCTTGACGCGCGCCTTGAGCGCGCCCTTGCCGTCCACGCGGATGGTCCAGGCATTCAGCGGCTCGTGACGGATGGCCGAGCTCAGAATCGCCGCGAAGATGTAGGACACCTCCCCGGACGCGTCGACGATACGCTTGGCATCCCAGGCGCTGAACCACACAGCGTCGTCGTCCGTCTCGAACATGGTCACGGACGTGCGAACCCCCTCGGCGGAGCACACGACAACGTCCATGTGTGTGTCGATGTCGTTGCAGACCTCCACGGCGATGAACGCCTCTCCGTCTGCATTTCCGGCTCCGGACTGCATGTTGACGATGCGGACGGCGTCCTCGGAGACGCCGTAGAGCCGGGTCGTCGCGCCCTCGCCGCATGCAGAAAACGCCTCCCCGACACGGCTGATGAAGAGGGATCGCGCGTCGAGGGTGTTCGCCGGGACGAAGCTCTGCAGGTCAGCGATATGGCCCGACGCGAGCCAGAGGCCTTGTCCAGAGGGCGAGCGCGCATACGTTGCGACGGGGACTGGAACCGGCTTCTCCCCCGTAATCGCGATGCGCTCGACCACGATCGGCATCTCGGAGTACTCGGGGCCCTTGTTCTCGCGCATGCGATAGAGGAGCTGCGCGCTGTTGGGGCTCCAGGTGAGGCTCTCGACCTGCATGTCGTCGCGTACGCCTTTGAGCGCGGAGGTCTCGCCCGTCGCGAAGTTGTAGAGCATGATGCGCGAGAGGCCGGCTTTCTCGCCGTAGACTTTGGCGTCGTCCTTCGCCTTCACCCGCGCCGCATGCGCCTCGCTCGCGTCCGCAGGGCTGAGGAACGCGATCCACTTGCCGTCCGGCGAGATGTCGAAGCCCTGCACTGTCTTTCCAGTCTTAATCGCTTCCGGCTCCGTTTCTTCACTCGCCGTCGCGTAATCGAGGATATACATCGCACCCGCCTTCCCCGGAGTGTCGCGGTCGCTGAGGAACACGATGCGCCTCCCGTCCGGGTGGAACACGACGCCGCCGTTAAAGGAGCCCCCGCTACCCGTGAGGAGGCGCGCGCTGCCGGGGACGTTCGTCTGCGCGACCCAGAGCTCCGCCTCGGTGCTCAAGCCGACCTTGTACTGGTGCTGGTTCTGGTAGACGACGTGCGTGCCGTCCGGGCTGATGCGGATCTCGCGCACCTTGCCCGATGCCGAGATGCGCGTGGCGAGGTCCCCTTCGTCGTCGTGGATCGCGCTCGCGTTTCCGTTCGGTACCGTCCCGTTCGCGGCCATGCTTGTAGCTGGACCTATGGGTAGCTGTGTAATAATAGGGTAAGGGTAAGTTTCCCGCCTGCGTCTTCTTATATATCGCACCCCTGAGACGGTGGGAAGCGCGTTCACGCGGTCCCGCGTCTGGGAAGTGCTATGTTCTTCCTCTTGGCCCTGTTGACAAATCGGTTGCATGATATGTATCGATGGGAAACTGTTTTTTCCACCGGAGCGCGTTCCCGGGCTTATGCCAAATTGCACGATCAAGAGCGGCTCGGCGACAATGTGACGTCTCATTCGATGAATTCCGACACCGGACAGTCTTCTTCACTTCTTCAAGAAGCCTGGTGCGAGAAGTTCTTGCCCATTTCGACACGATTGTGTTTCGCGCAGGGTTACCGGAGATACGCGACGCGACTTAATCAGATTGCGATAATCTCTCCAGCACTGCATCTTTTACACGACTGTCTGATGCCGAAAAGCTCATCCAGTCTTCTCCGTTCCATTCCACGGTGACGCGCCGTTTTCTCCTTGGCTGCTTCCGAAACTCGATTTCTCATCCTTGTCGTGATCCGGCGATACCCTGAGGAGATGGTAGATTGAACTTGGAGTGTTCTCAATTGCTTTTTCGAATATTCACCTGTTTTCCTTCATGACTGGTGGTTAGTGGTTTGGGGTCAGGGAGTAATTTGTTGTGGCTTCAGTGACAATATTAATTCGGATACAGTCTGATGGCGATACGTAGTCAACCGAACCGGATCGGGGAAGGTAAGTCTTCGATTATGCAGCTGTCCACGTTGATACAGTCTCCTTTCCGCAGAGCTCTTTCACGCTGGCAATCCTGGGGTATGTCCTCGCCAAGGAACGGTCTTAGATGACGACGTTGCAACGTCTTCGTTGAAAGGCGACATCCTTTTCAATCACCGTGTCCACTTGTAGGCTCAATTCGGACATTTTTGGTCGATTCTACAACGCGAAGTTACACAGCGCTCCACGGCGCGCAGGCGTAGACTAACATCCGGCCAGAAGACACGGCCAGCTGATACTGGACAACAAGGCATTCTACGTCCGGTCTCCCTCTTCGCGAGAAGCAGGATCATATTACGTCAGCACTCAACCGTGGGAATCGCAGAGTTGAACTTCGACGTCGCTCGGGCGTCAGACGAAATAAAGTAGGCCACTTGTTTCGAATGGATTCCAGTCATGACGTTTCCAATATTTTTCCATAGCTACATTCGTTCATGATTCTGTCCAGGCGTCGGACTACGTCCACGAATGATCACGAGCGCGACCTCTATAGATCTATTCCGCCACAAGCTCTGTACCGCATCTTACCCTCCCGCAGCCGCGCCATGCCCTCTTCGACGCCGCTTTTTGTTAACGGGAAGAGCTCGACAAGCGGCGCGACCTGATTCTGCAGCGAAATTGAGCATGCGTTTGTGCACGGCGCGTGAGGGGACTTATGAGCCCTGGATTGTGATGCCCAAGGCAACGAGAGGAAAGCTGGGGATGGCATGGTTGTCGGCGCTAATAGTATGGGGGTAGGTCCTGCTCTTGGGTTTCATGACGCCGAGGAATCTATGGGGAAACAGTCAATAGATGTGTATGAACAGAATACGAGACGTACAGTTTCCAATCCGGCAAGAAACTCGTAGTGACAATTAGGTGGTCGAGCGGGGGCATTTTCAACTCGCTAACATCCTTGGTCGTGTGGAACTCCGACGCAGCGCCTCCTCGCGCTTGCTGTCCGAGCTGGAGAGGACGACGACGCTGGCACCCATTTTTGCCAGGAACTGAATTGCAAGGTGTCCGAGACCACCAACTCCAACCACGCCGACACGGTCGGTGTGGCGAACGTTGTAGGATTCTATCGCTTCGAACACGGTCGCGCCGCCGCACAATCGTTCGACTCAGCGAGTTGATTTGGAAACTGTCAAGTAAGCAGGAGAATACTGCGTACCACCTGGCAACACACTGGTCACAGTGCGCATTCAGGCACGTACTATGTACGGCCGGAGTTTTTCTTGCGATGAAATTCCTCGAGGTGTTCCCAAATCTGCTTTCCCGCCCCTACGGCGCACGCACATTTAGGTATCTGATTTTCTGCCTCGGAACACCTTCTGGATCTTGCCGCATACTCTCATTAAGCGAGGACTACAAGGATCAGAACGGCGACCCGAATGTCTGAATGTTTTAGATCAATCTATTCACAAGTTGAGCCTAAATGGGTGCCCGAAGACCGAAGAGCACGAAAGTGAGTTTGAAAATAAGCTATTACCAAAGATCCAAAGCAAAAAAAATCAAGCGGCTGGTCAACAAGGTGCCGAAAACTTGGAAAAGATTGTATCAAATCAACTTTCATGTCCATTGTGGCAATGGTTGAACGTTAACGTTGAACAGTGGTGGGACAGTGGCTACGCTTTTTACGCACTTGTTTGACCGTGAGTTTGCCGTGAGTCCAAGTTTCTTACTCATGCAGCCTTTGCGGCCTGGATGACGGAGGCCGAAGCACCCGGTGACCCCGGGCCCGAGCGGTTTGCTCAGTAATGGTTCAATAGATGATCGGCCGATTGAAATTGGCTGTTCCTCGACTCCGCGGCTTGCGGAAGTCTGATCCCAGATATATAGCTATAATAGAGGTTTACAAATGACAATAAAACCCTACTCAACTTCCTCCATCTTTCTCAACCTGACCTTGATACATGAGTCTTGAATTCACCGTATTCAAGGGCTCCGCCAGCCACGGCATCGTCGAATCTAAGACGCGCCACGACGGTCCCACTGGGAACCAGGTCCTCGTCAGAATTACGCACTCCGGCATTTGTGGCACCGATGAGCATTTCAAGCACGCGGACATGGTCTTGGGGCACGAAGGGGTCGGGACCGTGGAGCAGATCGGGGAGACCGTGGACGAGGTCAAAATACATAGGCGACATCGTGGGCTGGGGGTTGACGCACAAAACCTGCGGAAAGTGTGAGGAATGCGAAACTGGCAAAGATCAGTACTGCCCGAACCGCGAATCGTGCGTGTATTCCTATCCGTTCGGCGTTTTCACATCTGAGCCACATTCCAGCTATGGCATCGCGAATTTCCATCAGGGCTCCTTTGGCTCGCGTGCCATCTGGGATGCCTCGTTCCTGTTCAAAATTCCGGAAGGCATCTCACCGGAACACGCTGCTCCGCTCATGTGTGGCGGGGCAACGGTGTACAACGTGATTGAGGTTTACAATATACGTCCCCGCGACAGGGTTGGGGTTGTTGGTGTCGGTGGTCTGGGGCACCTCGCGATACAGTTCCTCGCCAAGATGGGCGCAGGTGTTGTCGCGTTTTCGGGCACTGACTCGAAGCGTGAGGAGGCCATAGGTCTCGGCGCAATAGAATTCCACGCGACGAAGGGCGTCGAGAAACTCGACACGGCCAAGCTCGACCATCTAATCGTCACAACGAGCTTCCTGCCGGATTGGAATCTGTCTGATAGCCCGTTAATTATGTCAAGCTCTTTTCCTTACGGTCTTCAACAGGTTTATGGACATCATGAAGCCCACTGCCACGATCTATCCACTGTCGGCTCCGCCGTCCTCCTCCAGCGGCGAACTTACGCTCCCCTTCACGCCGATTTTCTTCCAAGGCCTTACCATCCAGGGCTCGCTCATTGCAGCGCGCTCCGTGCATCGCAAGATGCTGGACTTTGCGGCGCGCAACGAGGTGAAACCGATCATCGAACGCTTCCCGATGACGAAGGAGGGCGTGGAGGATGGAATGAAGAAATTGAGGGAGGGTAAAATGCGGTACAGAGGTGTTCTCGTGGCCTAGACTATTCAATGAATGGCTGTAAACCTTTCCAACAGACAGTCATCGACGGAAATACAGTCTTTAGGAGGTAGCGGTCCCTTATACTCCCCTCCAAATTCGGGTTTGGAATGGACGAATTGTGAAGCTGACTCTAGAGAACTTGAGTTTTGAAATACCCATTGGAACACAAAACCCAGAGAACGTACTGTTTGTAGAACCAGAGGATCAGCCGCCCTGGCGTTCAAATTCAGGTGGCGATCGAAAAGGCGATAAATCAGCAGCGTGCGTTGACGTGGAGTGGTCGAAGAAAGAAAAACGGGCCGGCTTATCTGATGCCCGGTGATCCCTGGTCTTAGCGAGCCCCTAACTTGAAGGCTCAATCAGCGTTCCGAGTTTGTGCATCCGCGTGCCGGCTACGAAAGAATATAAAGAGATTCAAGGACGCTAAGATCGATAACTCTTCTTTCCCTCCCTCTCACCAAAAATGAGCGTCGAATTTACCGTATTCAAAGGCTCTGCCAACGACGGCATCGTCGAGGCAAAAACGCAGCACGACAAGCCCACGGGAAACCAGGTCCTCGTCAAAGTTACGCACTCTGGGATTTGCGGCACCGACGAGCATTACAAGAACGTTGACATGGTGCTCGGGCACGAGGGTGTTGGGACAGTCGAGCAGATTGGGGACGCCGTGTCCGAGTTCAAGGTCGGGGATATCGTTGGGTGGGGGTACACGCACAAGGTCTGCGGGAAATGCGAGCAATGCTTGCTTGGTGCGTGTTTTTTCATCGTCCTTTACTTGTGCGTCGCTGAGTTCTGCGGCTCAGGCCAAGACAATTATTGTCCGAACCGTGAATAGTGAGGTCTGGACACCTTGTAACTTTAAATCTGACCTCCGTCCAAGCTACGCCGGTTCGAATTTACACCAGGGATCCTTTGGCTCACGCGCCATCTGGGACGCGTCGTTCCTCTTCAAGGTTCCCGAAGGCCTCAAACCCGAACACGCGGCCCCGCTCATGTGCGGTGGCGCGACCGTCTTTGAAGTGATCGAGTCCTACAACATCCGCCCCACCGATCGCATTGGGGTTGTTGGAGTCGGCGGCCTAGGACATCTCGCGATACAATTCCTCGCCAAGATGGGCGCCAGCGTCGTTGTTTTCTCCAGCACAGACACCAAGCGCGAGGAGGCGCTGCGCCTCGGCGCAACCGAGTTTTACGCCACAAAAGATGTCACCGAATTCAGAATGGTCCCGCTCGACTACCTGATCGTCACCACGAGCGTCCTGCCCGACTGGAAACCGTGTGTCCTGCGTCCATCTCACCTTACCCTTTTCTAACACACCATGCAGGTTCCTCAGCGTTCTGAAACCCAAGAGCACGATCTTCCCCCTCACTATCAGCGGGGACAACCTCTCCATCCCCATCCTGCCGCTCATCGTTTCGGGCATCGGCATCCAGGGCACGGCCGTCGCCGCGCGCTCCGTGCACAAGCGCATGCTCGATTTCGCTGCGCGGAACCAAATCACACCTATTGTCGAGCTCTTCCCGTTGACGAAGAGCGGCGTCGAAGAGGGCATGGCACGGCTTCGGGAGGGAAAGATGCGGTACAGAGGGGTGCTTGTTGCGGAATAGTTTCACAAGTTGATATCTTGCGGTCCGTGTTTGTGTCGTGGCATCTGAAGACGAGGTTGTTTCATCGTGTGGGGATGCGCATTTCTACACATTCTCCGTAAACGACTTCTTAGAGTAGTGTCTCCCTTTCTCTGACTCTCGCCCGTGGCCCCGAGTTACAAAATAGGAATCAACGATACTTTCCCACGGCTGATTTGAACGGTTGTCAACCAATATGTAAATCGAGACGATCGCGACAATACCAAGTAAAAGTGAGCTCTGACGGCGGCTCCCGACCTTACTCGTTCGCGGTTAGTAAATCCCAGCTTCGCCATAAGTAGGCCTTGATCGACTGCCATCAAGTCTTTCGGCGACCGCGATTGGTTCGACCTCCAAATTTCTCACATGGCTTTTTCGTCATTTGGACGAACCTGAATGCCTTTGCACCCGGATTTCCGCTCGGTCATTTAAACCAGGTCTGCGCCCTATGTCCGAGAGCAGAGGTTGTTCAAAGAGGGGCGTGTCAATCCAACTCACCCAGGACGGCCAAAGATTCTCATTTCCTGCGGGGAATATAACCGCACTCCACATGGCACTCTTGAGGTGAAATGCATATTGTACCATCCTCGTCATCGTAGTCCAGCCTCGTGGAAGAGCAGTCGATGGATGGTCGATTTCGCAGGAAGTCCCTCGCGACACGCAGATGGATTATCTCCATGCCCTGTGAACGAATCTACGGACGCTAAGACAATCTTTGGCCGTCCTGGGTGAGTCGGATTGACACGCCCCTCTTTGAACAACAACCTCTGCTTCCGGAAGGAATCCACCGCTCGGCGGAAACAGTTCTGTCGATTCCGCGTTGAACGCCTCACGCTATTGTAGCATGCTGCATCATGGCTTGAAGCCATTTGCCCTGTGCGGGAAAGAAAGTCCAGAAACTTTGTGTATGAAGCAAAGTCATTGGAATGGTCTGAGAGAAGCTTACGGGAGAAATATAACGCGAAATCGAATCTGCAGTCAGACATGTCAAGCTAGCCGTTAGTCGTGGCCGACAACGAAACTAGAAGTTGAGAAAAATCTCTGCCAGAGGAGAGACAATTTTGTTCGTCTTTTGCCGGGCCGTAGACTCAGAGGCAGGTTACCGTGAAAAGGTCTTGGGTCAGAAGACTCGGATTTGGTCTTTCAGTGTGCGCCCGACCAGTGTTCGCCTGAAGGGCGAAGGCCTTCAGGAGTATCCGCCGACATGCCGTAAGCGAGGCCCCCGCGCTGTATGAGTAAAGGGGGCCTAAGAGGCCCCATCCGCCGCGCGGATGTTTTTCCCATTTGGGGAAATATGTCTAGGCGCGTACAGCGGCGGGTTCAACCGTCAGCACCAGCGCTGCTCCAGTATTGATTCTGCTTTGCAGGAGCTTGGTCACGTAATTGATCATCTATGAGAACAGACACTTCGTACAACAGGTTCGCCACCCTGGAATAAAATTAGTCAAAAATAAAATACGTGGGTCATGCATACTTACGATACACACGAAGGCCGTGGAAGGGTAACATAGACACTGAGGGGACTTTGGGTAAATTAAGCAGCCGAAAATGTAAGAGGGGACGTTGCTCGCCCGGCAGATGAGGCGGCGGATGCATCCGCCGCCTCCACAAAAACTCATTCGTGATCCACCAAATATTTCTGAGACATAATGAGGTGTATCCCCACAAAACTGTTGAGCCGGATTTTTTGTGGTCGACGGGCAAGCCGTGAATCGCTCGGTTTGGGTCGATCACGTGGGGCAGCCGAGTTTGCCTGTCCAGGCCTGTCCGATACACTCTTGAAATTCCGCCGCATGTCACGCTCCCAAATCGGGAGATTGATCGCGGCATTCTTCGGCTCAAATCTGATGGTTTGATTGGCATGCAAGCACTGAGCAAACAATGCCTCTTGCTTCCAGCCACCACACCCACGCCGTTGTCGACCATGCTCGCCCAGTTGCCAACATCCCCGCTGACCTCCAACGGCCCGTCCCGTATCCACATCGCTCCTCCGGCTCGGAGTCCGGCACCGCTGGCAGCTCCAGAGTACGCTCTGTGGGAGAGTCACACGTCGGGACAATGTCGGCAGCGCCGTTGCGATATTTCCGTATGTTGGACGCCCCGGGACCTCGCCCAGCTGCTAGAGATTCTCGTGAGTACTGTCCACACTCACCCAATTCATGATGCACGCGCTGATGTGAATCTTGGCACGAATGCTCAGGACGGCGGTCCAGACTCGGAGATGTGATATCCGTACCTTACTTGTACCGTAGTGCCCGCGCTGTCCGTACATACATAATCTGTCATCTTCTGTCTGGAATCCTTGTTCCAGACTTCCAAAACCTGCATCTTCGAGTCGCTATGTATATCTCAGTTAAACGAAGGACTTGCGCGCGCAGCGCGGCCATCAGCACTGCCAAAACGTGCCGCGATCAATCTCCCGATTTGGGAGCGTGACCTGCGGCGGAAAGTGCGAAAGTCTCCGATACCTTACGTCGTCGTCGATCACTCAAGTACTCATGAGTCATCTTGAGTCATCACTCAATGTTATGATGATCGGCTCGGACTCGGAACCAATCTGCTTTCAGGACTCGACCACTATCACCATCGATATCTATCTACCAAGAGTTAACGAAAATTGTTGCACCGCTGTCATGGCTCGAGTCAGAACGTCTGACGACTATTTCAAATCGCTCACCGCGGAGGCGCAGCGGCTGGCTGCCGCCGAGGCTGCAGGCGCCAATACAGACTCGTTTGATTTTACCAAGACAGTACGCATGAATATCCTTATCCTTGAACGAATTCTGAAGCCACCAGCTTGGCTGTACGGAGTGCGGGAACGTGATAGAGCATAAGGTGCGCGATCAGATTCACCTTCTTTCCGCCCATCTCTCACACGGAAGGTAGCCAAAAGTTTGCTCTGCCTGCAAAGCGGCGATGTACTGCTCCCAAAAGGTATTTCTTTGGATTGGATAGATTGATTTAACGCACAGTTTAGTGCGCCACAACCGGCTGGAAAGTCCCAAAAATGGCCAATGCCAAAACACACAAAGAACTTTGTGTAGAAAACAAGGTATGAGCGATGGTTTAGCACTGGAATTCATTTGAACAATGAAAAATAGCGACATATGCTCAGGGTGCCCGCAGTGAACGCGATACTGCTGCAGTTTCCCTGGGGTAGACTCGAGAAAGACGGCACATTCAGCGACGAAATCGCGCGCGGACGTTTCGACGTTCTTGGCGCGTCGGGCTTCGGGTATTGGAGCCATCGGGGTGGACCCATGGCCCATCTGTCTACCGGATCCTTGCCGGAGAAGCTGGCCAGGCAAGGGAACATGGGGAAGATAGTCGAGCAGATAGGTGATGCGTTCGACCATCTCGACGGCAGCGCTCTCCTCGACACTCGACACACGACCGACCGCGATGGGTGGAAGCTCGAGCCTGAGCTCATTGCTTTCCTCACATTTTCCTCGCTCTGGGTGCCGCCGCGGCTTGCGACAAAGATGGAGATCAAAGATTGGGCGAGCTGGTATGCCTGGAGGCGTATCCCGATGGAATCCCCCGCCGCCCTGCTTATGCACTTCCCCATGTCTGTCTATTGGCTGCTCGTCGACACTCTGCGTGTCGCTGATCCCAAAGCCGGCTCCCCCGATCGCCCTCGTATCCAACTGAACATACAGTATATAGGCGCCGAGGTCGAGCTAAACTTCCTCCCACTGTGTGTAACCCACTTTGTCTTTCCTAATTACGAAATTGAACCGCGGGTGTATTTCAGCTTTAGCGAACTCGCGCTACTCCTTCCTTACACCGACATAAAGATGATTTGCTTCGGCCAAGCCGTGCACACCCTGGTTACCGGCGCGACGGTCTCTCGCCCCAAAAGCATCGCCGCGCAGGCGTCCCCGGCGCACCCCGTCTATTCGTACACCGCCCCCGACGAAAACGGTACTGGCCGCATCCAAATCTATCTCAACGGCGCTGCATCCCACTGGACGCCCGCCGATGCCGATGTGGCGATGTCTCCATACGGCCGCCCCGACGCGATAGTCGCGCCAAATGCGGGCCTTGGCTCGTACACCGCGTGGTATCCCGTCATTGTCTACGCGCATCAGGCGGGCATCGCGTTCGGCGTGACGGAGTATGCGGAGCAGTCGTGCGAGACGCAGTTGATGCTGTTCTCGCAACTTGTGTACGCCGAGGCGGCGCGTCCTGGCTCCGTCATAGGACAGGTTCCGGGCGCGCCTGGCGTGGAGGCGGCGCGAAAGGCCGCTGAGAAACGCTGGGAATATCAGGTCGAGTTGAATCCCTTCCAGCGGCCTGGCCAGAGGTCGGTCCCGACGAAGTTGCCGAATGTTCCGAATGGTTTTACGATAAAGGTGGTTGGGAATCAGAATAATAAATAAACTTATAAAGAATAGCCCATTACACCTGGTTCTGAGCTTGGCGGATATGATCTACGACTGTAGAACCATGGGCAGTCGAAAGCGTGCTCTACGCTCGACAAACTGCTGTAAAGCTTGCTCTACCCCACGTACTAGACACCCATACCCATCTCGCTCTCCTCCACTCTGAAGGAAAGTACGAAAAATAACACCGGCGAGGCGCGCTCGATGTACTTGTGACTATTTCAGACTAATTGCTTTGCCAATGTCGAGTGCTATTTCGCAAATTCTATGTTCAGGCGTTCACACTGCACAACGGATACAAAGTGCCATCTATGTTGCCTCTACCACGATCAAACTGCGGTAGATAAGGTATCCGACTTAGTAAACAATAGGTCATGATCATTGTGGATTGGAAAAAGAGATGATGAATGGCACACAGAGAGCACACAAGATGGCAAAAATGAATGCATAACCCCAAATGTGAAATGAGGGCTGATTGTCCGTTCGACGTCCTTCGACCTGTATCAGGAGCAGCGCGTCCCCCGTTCCTATATGTGTAACCCATTCTGCTCTTGAAGCTTTAAAACCGTCGCTCAACAGTTCTCGTTCTTCAATCTTCTCGAAGCAGACGATATCGGATGGTTTTCCAAGCGCGTCATCGTCTGACTTGATGAATTTCGTTTTCATCACGGCGATGGGTCCATATGTCTTCGGCCTCTGGAGTAGGTCACACGCTCGCTGATTGAGGGGTCGCGCAGCAACAGCATTGTCGTCCATCCAAGCTTCGTAAGACCTGTGGAAATTGCCGATTCCAACTCCGTTGGACTTCTTTTTTGCCTGAATGACATCAAGGTCAATACTTATACATGAAGAAGCTTCAGATGAGAAACAAGAACGAACGTAGGCGATCTGGTCCTCCGAATGCAGCACCACGCTGTCGACGAATGAGCATCCGAGTAGCGCAGCGATTCTTTTGTCAACAACAGGGCCAAGAGGCAGCTCATGGTGAGTCAGGGGCGCTGTTTGGGACTGGGGAATAAGGAGAAGAAGCAGTTTGTTGGATGATTCAACCCGAGGAGGCTCCACAGGGATCGGGTTTTGCCCCTTGCCGGATTTGAGGGCACCTCCGCGTCGCTTTCTCGTCGACATGAGTGCAGAGAGAAAAGAGGAACATCAAAACCATTACCAAACAATGACGATCGATTGTGTTCAGGCAATTTATGTCGCTTCCCGATTTCCTCCTAACAGCAAGGGCTTTCAACTCTGGAAACACCGGGAATCGTTTTCTGAACACCAAATGCATTCCAGGTTTTCCTGATGTATGGCAGTGACAGGCAGCCCGCTTCGAATACAACACAGCGCTCTGAGGATATATCGCGATGGCCGCCGAGCACTTTCAGCAGCGCCGTCGTAGTCTTTCGACGCGAAGTGTGCGTTGCCAGTTGCCAGCGGCTTTCAGTTCCTCTGCCATGCGGAAAGGGATGATGGCGATTATGTAATAGATGGCCAAACAAACAACCGCGATGATCCCAATCAGGAAGCTTTCCTGAAAACTCAACGGCATGGGCAAAGACATACTTTCAAGGCTAATCTAAATGGTGTACCTAAAATCCGGCGCTCTGTCTCCCATCCTCCTCAACTCTTGCCGGCTGTATATGTTCTTCTCGCCTCTTTCTTCCAGATCACGCGCAAGTACGTCGCGACGGTTATTGATGCGGGTGTACGTCAAGACAGCGATGGGCACGCATATCATGCCAATGCCGACGAACATAAGCTCGCATCCATCTATCAAATCATTGAAAAAGACAAGAGCGCTAAACAGGTGCCGTACGTCCAATGAGGAACCGAGGCTTGTCTTGAGTGCGGTATATATTACTTGCTATTGCTCCGCTACAATTGGGAGAGCTCGATGAGCAGTCCTCTTTGAAACTGAAAGGTGAACTTGCCTAAAGTTTCCGATTCCAATGTGTAGCGCCATGCCTACTCCACGTTTGCACTGCCCAGAGAGATTATTCCCGAGCCTGTGATAGTGTTAGCGTGTTTTGAATCAGTTTCTACGACTATACGCAACGAACCAAGCAACCACACCCGGGAAAGCTGCGTAGCTCCCTGCGACGCAGAAGAATGTGCCAAAGTATTTGACACCTATCAGTTAGATGATGAATGTCCGGGCAGGAACGAAGGACCAGCGCCAACCTGAAGGCGCATTCGAAATATTGATAGAAAATCCCGTCAAGCACATGAGGAGACCTGCGTAGATGAATGGTGACCGTCTCTTAACCTTATCTGACCAGTATGCGAAGATGTAGAGGACCAGGGCTGTACGAAGAGGGAGATGTGATTAGATCTGTTTCGCAAAGTCTTCTTGGCTTACTGGCAAAAACCTAAGGAAAGAACAACAGTTTTAGTTCGATTGACGAAGCACATCAGCACGGTCTCGCACATAAGGGGGAACTGTAAGTTCAATCAATACCACGAGCACACGGAATCAGGAGGACAGAGCTAACCTGTTAGTAACTGAGAAACCGGTACATTGTGTCCAAATCTTCACAAAACTGTCAACCCAGTGCACTAGGATGTCATTGGGGACCATTCTTACGTGCTGATTATGGTTCTGAGCAGAAGTGAGCCCAATCTGTTCAAAAGTTGCAAGGCGTGTACTCACGGGAGGAATAGAGTGATCCCATAGACTATATGCATGGTTAGCGGCGGTAGAAATGGGGGAGAAATTCATACGAGGTCCGATGATAGACATATAAATGAGGATATGGAGCCAGATCTACGAATCATAAGAACGGCATCGTCGGAAGTGGTGTAAAATAGGGCAACCTGCCAGTCCAGGAGAGCCTGCACAAGATGGCGTATTTCGAAATGTTCTTCCTCGCCCACAGACGAATTGTCGTATTCTGAACAAGTTAGGTGCGATTGCCTTTCGAAAACTTTGAACACGTACTCTTTCGCCAGACAATGAAAGAGCGCTCCTCAAGGGTCAGGAAGCTGGCCGTAGAGGGAAAATCAACGAGGACTGTAGGTAAAAACGCCGTTAGGACGCGAGCGCAAGCTTTACAATGGACATACTAAAGAATGCCAGGAGCCCAACAAAAACGGTCGCGATGCCTTCCTGCAGCGCCGGAGTTGGTCAACGCCTCGAGATGTCGTGTAAAGCCACACGGACCAGGATAAAAATCCAGGACCACCCCAATAACCCGCGGGTGCCGCTCATAAAGTTGATACCATAGGCCAACAGCCCGCTGAATGCACCCGCCAGAGATGCAGCGCCAAAGAAAAGGCCGATGCGCAGCTGCAACATGTGGCGAGGGTACCAAAGTGAAAGACTAACCACCATTCAGCCAGGGTAGCCGCAAGAGAAGAGTGATGCGTACTAGTAAACCACTCCGCTAGACCCAACACGTCAGTCCATGTCGGGAAAATGGGCAGATGAAGATGGATTCTTACGGGAATAAACCCGCCTCTGCAACACCGAGACTGATGCGGACACCGACGAGTTGCGGGTAACTGCCAAATTGTTAGGGTTGTCGAAGATCTTGATAATACACGGTGCCTACGTCTTGACGAGGCCCATGAGAGTCCTGATTACATCTGTCAAATCGGCTCAGAAAAGATTCAAACGCCACGCACATTATGGTTCCCCAAACCACCGTGATTCCGGGAAGCCACCTGCGAAATACCCTCGAAAACGACGATTCTCCTCACCAAGAAAGCCTTACCTGGAAGGTCGGAACCGCTTGAGGACCAGACTAAGATTCGGCGCATCAGTTTAGGACGCATGGCAGTGCAGCGAAAAGACCGACTTCGCTGGGCACTCGAAGAGACAATACGGCTATAGTCGGACATGAGAGGCAAACGACGCACTCCGGTGCGCCGGCTTACAACGAAGAACATGGTCTGTTCAATAAAAGGTAAGCCATACAATCATCAAAGCTGGATTTATTTTACCAAGGCGATATTATATTTGTTCCCCGCGAGATTCAGTTGGTCCTGAAGTCCGTCCAATCTTGCGTTTCCTGAATATCACCCAGTTGAGCCTCCGATTTCTCCAAGTCTGTATACGATGACCGTACCGATGTTTCCTGAGGAGAACAATTTATATCAGGCTTCCGACCTGAAAAGCGGCTTACAACTGACCTCGATCCAAAAAAGATAGCAAGTACATCAAAGAAAGAATCGGCATCAGCCTCAGGTCCACCTTCCGCCATAGCTTTCGTTCTTCCTCCGTGGAGAGAGTAGGCGGAGGCGGAAGGCTGGAGTCTCCCCCGAAGTCGAGATCCGCGTTTGAACTAGATTCAACCTTGGTATCCACAACCTGCTCATCCGACGCTTTTTCGAGCGAGGTCTTGGGCTTCTCGTTGGTGGACATGGTGGTTCGAGGAAGAAGGGTGGGGAAACGAGGTCAGCTGATATTTCTTAGCGTCTATAAGACGGCCGGAGATACGCAGCCGACGTTATGGAGTGAATGTCAATGACATGATCCCGTGCGTGAAATACAACGACAATCTGACGTATCGCGCGCCGTCCGTTTCCAACTCGGAGCTGGGAGAGATAGGGAGAGACTCCGTGGACATCCTCAAAGGCCTGTCGCGATTGCAGAATTGCATTTGGAATTCCGGCTTGGCGTTCAAGTTGAACTTGGGACGTGTGGATTAGGCCATTGCTGGCGCATGGCAGTACGAGTCCAGTTTACTAATTTTTTTTTTGATCCGTGCTATATTCTAACTGCTGCCGTCTGGAACCTTGCTACTATGTAACGCTAAATCACGCCCTCAAGCCACACCATCCACCTTACGACGCAAGTAAACGCCATGCGCAGGTTGTTGACGCGGCGCTGAGTTTAGACAGGGAGGGGAGAGGAGGCGCGCCTCTTGCCCTCCGAAGGGTGGGAGACGGCGTGCGCGTCTTGAAGGGTGGGAGACGGCGTGCGCGTCTTGGTGTAGGTCGTCGTCGGTCGCCACGAAGCGCGCGCAGGGCGCCGGACAGGCGTCGGACGCACGTCGATGACGTGGTTTTGGGAGATGGCGATGGTGCGTTCGCGAGCGGCGACGTTCGCACTGTTAACTCAACACGCGTACGACGCAAAGATATAGGGTGTGTTTCATTCAGCTTGCTAGCATATGTCGACGTATCGAGTATCCATTCTGCCTATTCGTATCTTCTTTCACCTAACCGAGCTCAGTAAGGCAGCTACCGACAATATTTGGGACTCACCAGTCTCTCCAATGTCTCCAACGGCCTAGTTACTGTCGGCGTTGACGCTATACGCGGGCGGGGCCTCGTCTCGGGTGCGCTGCGCTTCAGCCACAAGCTCAACGCGTCGCAAGGCGACTCACCCGCAGCGGTAGCTTCCTCGTAAGTGGGAGGATCCTCGTATGCAGGCGGCGGGTCGGCGCGCATGGCCAAGGGCGGCTCCACGATGGAGAACGTGGCTCCGGTCGCCGTTAGCTTCTTGACTTTGGCGGCGGCCTTCTTGGCTGCTCCTGCGATCTTGTCCAAGATTTCTTTGTAAGTGGGCATCTGGAAGCCACAGAACTCCTGTTAGTGGTCGCCGACAAGTCTACAACGGAGGTACGAACATTTTGTAGCGTTGTTTCTGGAGAGTTGTTGTGGGTGTCTTCTGAGGCACTGCTGCGTCACGTCACGGTCACCGCCGCTCAACCGCCCTCCGCCCATCGACATCCCCTCCCTCGGCCTTCAGCGTTCGAATACCATCCCCTTTTCGACGCTACGTCGTTCGGTTGTGGTGAAGTCGTCAGCGCACGCGCGTCCCGTAACTGGTTGGTCCTTTCCGCTGGGGACTGTTTTAGCGCAGCCGGGGGACAGCTCGACTCCACTGTAACCGCGCTCAGCTTGCGACGGTACTGTGGGGTCCGGTGAGCCGCTGAACGAAAATTAAAACGCATGGACCACTCACCCACTTTTGCCCTTCAGCTAGCGCAGCGGCGGCAATAGGGGTCATGCCCAATTAGAACGGGTTTTCTGCACGTGCGACCCATTGACCGTGAGAGTGATGTCGAATCATATCGCTCTCACGCTCACCTGCAATGCGCCTCAGTGTGAGCTTTCGGACATGCAAGTCAGGAGGGACCTTACCGCTCTCCCGACGTACATAGATTCCGAAGAGCAAAACAAAACAGAGTCGATCCTGCATATTGTGGTGCTCCTTCGCGGTACGTGCCCTGGTACGATAATTAGCTCCAATGTGAAACAAGACGTCGCTGGGGAATGCACGTACTGGTCCTCCGTCTCGGGTGATTACAGTGACGCCCCCAAGCCCAGTGCTTGGAGAAAATCCGCATTCTCAGTCTTCGAAAGGGGCGTCAGTGAATTCGAAACAGTCTCTGAGAGCGTCTGCGAACCATTACTGCGGATCCAGGTCCATCGCCTCCTCAAAGAGAACAGGTCCTCATCCAGCGATTCCACACTTCGCGGTTAACGACGTGCACGCACACATGGAGGCGTACATCGAGACCGTCTCGAGAGCAGCCGTTTCTCCAAGGTGGACGAGCAAGGTGCGGCATGGACATGCTGTTTCGCAAGCTCTGGAGATGGGGGTTCTGGTCAAGGTGGGGGAGTGTAGTGGCTTATTTGTTGCAAAGACACGTGTCGATGCCGTGGAAACATCAATACAATACAGTGATACACAAGGGGTCAGCAGAAATCTAAGCGAAGCCCAGTCAAAAAATCCGCCGAGGTCGAATTAAAGGTGGCAAGCATGGTTACCAGAGTTGTGTCGTGGCGAAGCACAGGTTAAAACAAAATGCAAGAACAGGTGGTGTGAGAAATATATATTATGTGATTATATTATTAGACTACACCCTACGTCCCCGCCCCCCTCGCCAGGTGCGAGGAGAACCACATTTTATCGCCATGAGCAGCGTTATTTCAGGCCATTGGATTTTTATTTGTTTTGTTTTATTATACATGTTTTACATTTACCGATATCGATTGCCGAAGCGATCGGGTGTCGGTGCTTCAGTTCATATTCTAAGTATCGATGTGGGCTCAAGGTTCCCTTCACACTTTTGCATAGATAGCGGCGCAAAGTTGTTGGTCATTGTACCAGTGGAGGCTGCTCAAGTTTGGAAGGGCTGAAATGTTCCCGTGGTTTACTGTGGTTCTCTTTGTGCTTATCCCGTCGTGATACCATAATGTGCCGTCGTCATCGACGACTATGCTCGTAAAATGCACGTTCCGTGCCGAGTGGTATATTAAGCCTCTGAGCTTTGTTGTTTCTGTCCGGCCTTCTACTCGGAATGTTAGTACCGGATCTACGAGCAGGTCAGCGTAACCGATACCTATTAACATCAAGTCTGGTACGGCGGTTACAGTTGTCACCCTGACCATACGCCGTTGAGCCTACATTGAGGGCAGCTAGGTCCCTGTTGTCTGAAGTGCTGTGAGAACCAGTCTGTAACTGTTATACCCTGAGGGAACTGTATGCGTAGAGCGTCATGTGGATAGATTTCCATCATCTGGCCAAAGGTGTTTATGGTGCCCTGCTGAGCGAAACCACAGTTTTCGCATTGTGTGGTCGCGCTACCGTAGGCCCTTCTGTCAGTCATGGCCATAAATAAAGGGTCCAGTCTGATAGATCTTGGGCCCTGAGGAAAATCTGCCGGGTTTTGAATGTGCAGCAGGTTACGGACAGTATCTCTCGCGAATTCGGGGTGCATTGGGTTTTCCGTAGATGCCACCGCCCATAAACCAAGCAGCAGACTTGAGTTTGACAGGCGCCTTGTCCATTCGACGGGGTCTTTCCTCCAAATGTGGCCGATGGATGTGAACAGGGCGTCGTATGCGCAGCTATAGTTCGTGCTGTCCCATATGAGGCCCACAGGACCGGTGTATGCTTGCTGCGTGATTGCTTGAGTCGTTTGGGCCACTTGCGTTTGTCTCGATACAACAGGCGCAACACGGACCTGCGGTGTCAGTGCGTAAGCAGTTGAAAGCTCCGTAGGGCGCGGCACTCCACTGTCGACCTCCGTGCCAGTTTTAACTTTGTTCTCAGCGGGAGCACCGGACTCCGGCACCATTGGCAGATCCCGTTTTCTCTTGGCCGCGCGTACACGACCGCCTGTGAGTCGCCATTCCCCGTATTCAGGTTCTTCTCCGACGTCTTCACCCGGTTTTGACCTGATAGCGGGGTGAAAGTGAACTGGATCAGGAGCGTGTGCCCCTTTCCATGTGCGGTATGCGTGGAGAAGTTTGCCGCGGTATATGCCAGTAACAGATCGAGGTAATTTGTTTTCGTGCCTGAGCCGCGTGATTTCATCCAACAGTTCAAGTTCCCTCAGCTCCTGTCTGAGATTTCCGTTCATGCCTCTAGATATCTTCGTTTCATCCCAGCCTTGGATAATGATGGTGTCAGCAGCTGAGTAACCCCTGGATAGTGCGACATAAACTCCCTTGTGATCATTGCAATTATTCAGATGGACTACGTTGGGATTTCTGGACTTCCCCTGCGAGTTGTAGTCTGTCATCGAGAAGTTCGGAAGAATCAGCACTTGCTCCCTATTGATCGAGATCACTGAGTCGTCTTGAAGCAGTGCTGTCACCCACGTAGTCTTTCTAACGACAGGTACTACGTTGAGGGGGAGGTCGGGAATTTGGACATCGCGAGGGGGATTCGCGAGTTTGACGAATAAAGTGTCGAGAATTAGTTTGCCATCAGGTCCCTCGGACGTATCCCAGGCCCATACGTGACCTTCTTGACCTTTGGTAACGCATAGTTCCGTAGCCTCGTTCGATTTAATCATCACAGGCATCCCTACGCAGATCCGTATTTTTCCTGGGACATGTTCCGATGTTGTACAAGGCGTGGCGTTCCAAAGCGCTTCTTTTAGCTTAGGACCGATGGTTCGAAAATTCGACTGTTCGCAATTAGAGAATTTGTATCTATCCACTGCTCTTGTACTGAGGGTGTCGACGCTATAGCAGTCCACCAGAGTTTGTCCCGTGTCACGGGCGAATCGCTCGGGACCCAGATCGTTTATGGCGTCTTTGTGGACGTTGTGAGAGGTAATTATAGACACGTTACGGTATTTTTTGGAATTTAGATGAGGACAGTCAGGCCTGTCACTTGCTTCCCTGGTCCGCAGAAATGCTATGTCCTCCGGAGTACAAGCGGCGTAGCGCATATTCACCAAGGCGGTGCGCAGCTTGGCGTCGTCGGCCGACTGTACCTTCTGTCTCATGTTCTCCCTCAGGAGCACGACCGTGGTGAACTGGTGCCATAGAATCTTTCCGAGAACCGCATTTTGAGCTCTTGTGTTCATGTGTGCTTCCGTCCTGATACCCACTTTAGATTGGTACAAGGGATGCCCCGATGTAGGAGGAAGCTGCGCAAAGTCCCCTGCGAGTATCACGCTAAGTCCGCCGAATTCTTTGTCGTGGATGCCCCTGGCTTTGGCAGCTTGACTAGAAAGGGTTTGAAGGTCGGTGCAAGAGACCATTGACACCTCGTCAAGCAACACGTATTCCACGCCCAACAGTCTTTCATTTACTGCAGCCATGGCGGCGTCATCATTTGGTACGCCGTCGATGTCATCTTGATTCTTGCTTTTTGATTCCCGAGGTATTCTGAAGACAGAATGGTACGTGGATCCGTTCAGAAGAGCAGCCGTGGATCCGGTTGGTCCCAGCACAATATACCTGTAGTCCTCCTTTCTGGCCGCAAAGAACGCGATTATTGCTTTGAAGACAACAGATTTGCCAGAGCCGCCCATGCCTCCTAGGTACATTTTTAATGGCGCAGGTTGCGGGGACGAGGCATGTACTGCGACCAGCCTGAAGGCGCGTTCCTGCTCCGCGTTTAGGGTGAAGTCAGCGCATATTTTAGAGATTAAATCCATGCTTTCGGGTATCGAAAATTTTCCACCTGGCAAGACGTGTGTATGTGGTAAAACTTCTACGGTGTTAGTATCCACCTTCTGAAACCCACCCTCACCGCTCGAAATTGGGGGCATGTCAGCGAGTTTGTTCATTGTGTACATTTTCCTTTCCGCCTTCAGCAGGTCTGCCCACGTCTTGCGGGCTTTGAAAACCGGATCGTTTATCGTGGTGTCAATGTCTGCTAGACCGTCTCTCGGATTTGACAGCCAGTTTTTTTCCTGCAGTAACGCTCGCATGGCGTCTGCGGATTTTCGTAGTCCGTCAGTCTTCTTGCCTATGAGAGTGTCGGGTCCGTATAGTAGGTCTTCGTCGTCAAATTCCACGTCGTTACAGTCGTTGACAAAATCGTCCTTGGTGCCTAAGACGGGGTGCGCCGTATGTTCACCCCTCGCCGCCATTTTTTGTTTCATTATCGCGTAGTGGTCGTCTCGGGCGTCGTTGCATTCGTAACGGAGGTTAAAGTTGGCGATGAGTTCCTTCTGCCTGTCAGTGAATATATATTCGTTGAAAGTCTGATTCCACGTCGAAGAGTCTTCCTTCAGGTCTTGGGCTGAGCGCCATGGTTTGAATAGGGTCATCATTGACATGCAATAGTAGTCTCTGTCGCCTTTGTCCGATCGTGGGACCGCTCCGCCCAAGAAGTTAGGTATGACGTGACCTAGCTTCCTGAAATCGCAGTGCACGGTGTGGGTCTTGTACGCAGCTTTGTGCTCTGGAAGAAAGGCGTGCCTTACAATACGGTACGCCTTGCGTTTCTGATTTTCTTTTTTCACGACCGTCTCGTCGTCGTCGTCGGAGCCCCAGTCACTGTACATGTCGTAGTCGGAGTCGTAAGTAGCCGTGCCATTGTCATCTTCGTCGGTCTCAGAATCGGAGCTGTCAATGAAATCATTCCAGTCAGAGACGTCGGATCGGCTATCGGACAAGTATCCATCATTTTGTGTCGGATCAGCGCCATCCGTATCGTTCCACGCTGCATGCATAGCTAACTGCTCAAGAAACTCTTTCTTCTCCTTTTTGGTTCTGGCCTTTTTCTCCGAGCACTGCACCCATTCGTATAACGATAGCGACTGATATACCAGTGGTCTGAACCGGTAGTCGTCCACTACAGACGCGGCAACATATGAGCCATCGAGAGCTTTGATGGTGACATAGTCCTCTTGTTCTTCCTCCAGTACGTCCTCAGTAGTTGTCTTTGCCCAGAACTTTTTGACGAACGTCACGTAGGTTCGCCAAGGGAAATTGACATATACGTGGCTCTGGTAGTGGTCAGGATTCCCCAGGATATACATTGCAGCCATAGGGCTCCCGATCTCGAGTTTAGTCGACATGGAGTTGATCATTTGCCTCATCAAATTCTTCGATGTTGTTAGACCCTCACCCCCAGTGCTCAACGTCTCTGAATTGCGCTCAAACACGTCATATACGGATGCGAAAGCCTGGTAAGTCTTCAACCCCAGCTTTGACACATAATCAGAGACGTATGAAACAACGGCCTTAACCGCTGTTCCCGACAGAAGGCTTGTCACGTCCGTGTTGCATCGCGACCAGTAAGTGAGCACTTTTGACATGGTGTTTATGTTGGGCTCCAATTTCTTCAGGTTGATATGCCCGTCTGCGTCAACATGAGTATTTTCGTAGATATCACGAGGAAAGCGGGCTTTACAAACGCCAGTCCTGGAGAGACAACCCCTCCGTTCCCAATATACTTTGGTGGGTTCAGCTTTCTGGGGTGCAAGATGTCTCCAGTCTTTTTTTTTAGCCTGTGTCGCTTTGTCTTGGATAGATTCCCTGCATTTGTGGAAGTTGGATCTCAGCCACAGGTCGTCGACTTCGTTATCATACTGCCCCCACCAGTGGGCGAGCTTCAGGCACGCCACACAATTTTGGTCTCCGTGGTTCTCTGTGCATACTGGAGGAGGTGCAGTTGGCAAATGGAGAGTTGGCACCTTGTAAAGCGGAGTGTTTTGGTCATCGATCTCATCAGGAGTCGCATCGGGCGGTAACCTCACGCGTTGGCGAACCTCCGCCAAAGTGCCGTTAGTAAATTCCCCTTGATGAGCGGATTCGAGGTACGCTACCAATCTTTTTTGAAAGACTGAATCATCGCTCATAATTCTGTCCCGGATTTCTTGTGGCGATAACGCGTTCATTACCCACAGCAACAAATGAAGATGCAGAGTCAGTCGACCTTGCTGCTCGACAGTTCCGTAAAACGCGTTGGTGTGACCATAAAGCCCAGCCGTTTCTGACTTCCAACCTAATATTTCTTCTAGGAATACAGTCACCATGAAATGAAAAAACCTAGCTGCTGATACCGGATTCCGGGACATCAGCAAGTAGCGTTCGTCCGACTTCATAAATTCTGGTCTGTACACGGTGTCTGTTTGCGCGTAATACAAGGCTAAAGGGTGGTTCACGTCCGCCCAGGCCATGGTGATGAACCACGTAGGAGCACCGACGAAAGCAGTTGTGGACCAAATCTCATTCCTCATATGTTTTTTTGAGGTGGCGGAACCCATGACATGCGATCCTATTCCGTCGAGGTCGGTGAGCAACTGAAAACACTGCTTCTCTGATTCTGATTTCGGCGTGACGTGTTCCCCCCCTGCCATTCTGTCTGCAAGGTTTCCTGCAACTTCAGGGTTGGTAGACAGGAGCCTGCGAGACATTTCTGCGAATTTCGAACGCTTCACAAGAATGTTGGCCCCGATTGCGGATCCCTTCAGTTGCTCGTGGTTGAACGCTACCATAGGGAAGTACATGTCCATTTGAAAGCGTTTGTCGTGATATAAAAGCAGGTTGCGCTTGCGAGTCATGTCGGAAACCTTGTGTTTGTGAGCAGCGTGGCCCAGTCCGCCTTTGCCATAGGGGAAAAGCCAAGGGAACATGCCCGGATAAGCTCCGACCTCGTCGTACATCGACACGGGGATTTCACCTCTTCCAATTCCCAGCATTGATCCTTTATCCAACAGATGCTGCACTGCTATAGCTTTGATCTGGGACATACTTTTCTTGGAGTATTCTGCGCCCGTTAAGCCGTGGCCCGCCCAGGTGCACTGACCCGAAACTGTTCCGAATTCTTCATTGTTATCATTCACGCTGCGAGCTTCAGCGGGGATTGAATCGTCCGCTGTCCCTTCCGTTCTTTTATAGTCCACGACAACAGGGATGTCGACATACTTATAGGAAGCCAGATTCTCCTCTGAGATTTCCAAGTCCGCATACCCCTCATGATTCAGCTTGAGCCACTCTAGGGCTTCAACAACCTTCTTTCGTCTCACGATCATCGGTGTTCTTTCGAAATCCTGTTGAGTGGGTGCAGAGGAGCCGGTGAATATGAAGGCGAGTACTTCGCTCATTTCGTCTCTGCTCGGGGGTAATTTATGGTATACTTTTAGAACGGGTTGGGGAAACATTATTGCGTTAGCGTGCATTCGGACCCTCCCCGAATTAACTCTGATCACGCAACGGTTGTGGCGCACCCGCGCTATCATTACGCCCTCGGCGTACGACAGGTCGCGCAGTTGAGGAGGTGTCTTTCCCAGCCAGCTGTAGTTGGCCAAGGCTTCTCGCGGAACAACGTGTTTGAGGATGGATCTCTCGCACTCCACGCATATGTCAACGCAGTCGTCTGCTAACACGGGCCCTTCCAATTCTTCTATAGGGTCAGCTACTTCTGTTCTTTCCTTTCTAGTAACCCCTTCCGCGACGAGGATAGATTGGTCGCCTTTAAAGTCCGCCAGAGGAGACAACTGGGTCACTGGGGTCAGTCTTCCACACACGGCGCAGCCACGCTCAATGAAGCTATGCGGCGCTACAGCCTCGCAGGATCTCGTGAGGATACCATGAAGCGCGTCTCCGCTAGGAGGTCGCGGTGGGAAGCTCTGGCCGGCGAGGGTCTTGCGGTATACTTTTCTGTTGTACCTGTGAGTGCGAGCTTGCTTAGCAATGTCCCTAGAGTGGAGAGCTGACAGAGCTGCAGAGGGTGCCACTATACCGCCTGCTTTACGCTTTAAATAAGCCTTTGCATTTTTTCTCGAAATTTTGTCCTCCGCGCGCGTAGCCTTCATGATGGACAGGATGGGAGGACATTTCTCGCAAGAGTGGGCGAGCATCGCTTCTTTAGCGACGGCGACGGGAATGTTGCGGTATACGCGGACTCTGTGAAGGTCCAGGACAGTGTTTAATTCAGGTCGTGTCAGATGTGGTACCAGATCAACTAGAGGCATGTCCACGGCGACGAAGTCATCACCCCTGGAAAAACCATCCGCTAATTCATCAGTGAAGCATTGGAACTCGAAAGTATAGGTCAACAGGGCCGGTTCCGCTACGCCGTTCGCGTCGTATAAAAAGCCAGCTAGGATTGACCCAGGAATTTTATTATTCCGTCCCCCACCCGACAATTCTTTCCAGTCTACCACAGAGCGGTCGCGCTTAAACCATACTGAACGCAATAGAAGTGATTTCAAATACGCGGCAAGCCATAGAAGATGAGGTGTCAACAGATAGACGGCCTTTGCGATGTTCGCGTACGTGGCCGTCAGACGTTCAGAGTACCAAGATGATATACGGCCATTAGGGCCGTAATCCACTGGGGGATTCAGTCGAACTGTGAATTACTGTGAGAACCGGTCACGTAGTAGTCAGAGAATATCCCACTTTGACAGGCGATGGCGCGAAGGAGAACGTATCGGTCACCAAGGACATTTTGAATTTTGGGGCCTACAGAGAATAGTTGCTGAAAGACGCAGGTTTTAGCGGAGCGGCTGGGGACTGGGAGTGCAAACGACATCGAAGGAGGGGAGATAAGGGTGAAGACAGAGGGTGGTCAACATACACGTGACGGCGAAAGACCGAGCTGTGCCTCCGAGGACCGATACAACGAGCTGTGCCTCCGAGGACCGAATGCCGATCTACGTTCAGATAATTATTACGTCAACGACAGCGGAACCGGATTGTGGGCGCTTGTGTCCTCCCTCCTATAACGACGTCGTTTTCGTGCGACTAGTTTATGCTGCAGTCGAGGGCTTCGACGCATCCAGGCGTCACACTTTCTCTCCCCAACGTACATCCGACAGAGGTCACCGTCAGCGCTTTCTGGAGGCGCATATCCGACCTTTCCTCCCGAACCAAGGACAAGAATGGCCGATGGATTGGCAGTCCAGAGGTATTCGAATGGAACGTGCGAAACTCCAAGGTAATCAACACCAATGCCACCCGCTACTCAAGCTGAGTATGTCGTAGCCTTGCGAGCGATGTCTGATAGGGAGCCGGTGGAAACAATGTATAGTCGATGAGGATCACCCCAGTTGTAGGTCTTGTCGGACGGCCAAGGTGTCTTGTGACCGTAAACTACGGTTTCTGTACGAAAGCACCAATGCCGATTTCTTCTCGTCTTGGGAATTGTTTCTCCACGTTTACAATACGCGGAGAGGGAAAGAGGTCCGGGCGTTCCAGAAGGACGCGAACAAGAGACGGAACCGTGAAAGTGTGCAATGTGAGCAACAGTTATCCTACTGTGCGACCACGGATGGCTCATGCAATGTGAAATAGATGCAGCAGTTGGTCCGTCCACCGAAAGTAAGACAGTTTATGTCGATCGCTGTTCTGGTGTCTCACAAAGGAATAGCGACTGCGACGAGAGAAGCTTTGAGAGCGGCACTTGAGCAGATACGCGAGCTCAGGGAGCAGCTCCAGGTGGTCAGAGCGCCTATTAGATAGAGACAACACGCATATTTATTGAACTATTTATGAGCCCTATATCTTTACTCGGAGTTGGATTTCGGCATTGCGCACACCACTACCCAAAGGATATTGCAACCAATATGCTCTTGCTTCCCAGACTGTCCCGACGCGTTGCCCAGGAACGTTGTGGCGGTATAACCGACGACAATAAACGCGCCTGTTGGAACCTCCCCTAGCCACGGAGGTAGCTTGCTTGCAATTTGTGGTAGGTCGGCGCGGAAGTCAAAGTCAACACCTACCGCGTTGTACGCGGGTACTGATCACCGTCAGTGAGGCAGAGGAAACGGGAACGGGAACGTAGAACATACTTCTGTCATCAGGCATTAAAGCATATTTTTTACTGACGGTATATTCAGGTCTGCCACCCCTGTTTGGGGTCTGCTGGGGCGTCGTGGGAGCAGACGAGTTGCGAGATGCAGAGATGTGGCTGGTAAGGAGAGGATTTCCCCAGTCTTCGATGGGCGCGGAGCCGACTACAAAGGGAGTAAATGGCTGTTAAAGATGGAGAAGGGTCGACGGACTGTTGGCTGCAGAGTTTTTCATGATCAACATCGTTCCGAACTGGAGAGACGGGCCGCGCAGGGTAGCAAAAAGATGGGGATGTGCGTAGCAAAGACACATGAACGACATCCATCGTTCCCAGTCTTGATTGTGAAACGTCATGTAAAGGAACTTGTGGCAGCGAACAACGGGACCGGTGGTCTCGATTACCTCGGTTATCTTGCTTTGGGTGCAGAGCCCGGCGGAGACAAATATGGCAACTTTTCCGTCCACGCTCAGGCGCCGGTTGGAGCTTCCCTCCTTGGTCGGCGCAACCGACATCTTCCTCGGGTCGATACGAACAGGGTTGATGAAAGATCCAGATTGAACGAACATCATGGCGGAAGATGCGGTGCTAACAAGCAGTCCAGGTAAGCGTTCAGTCTTTCAATATAAAAAGGAGCGGCTTACAGTCGGGTTAAGCCAGTGACACACTTTCCCCAGACGCTAAACCACACACCTCCGCCTTTGGAGCCGGGGGGAGGAGTGGGCACACTGTGGTGTACGAATGAAGCGTACACCCAACGCTTCCTAAATGCCGCGTTAACGGTGGGATGCAAGAGAAGTAAGGCACTCACTGCAACGGCCAAAGGCCACGATAAGTGGCAGCGAGTGCTGGGTCGTGCAGGTCAGGATCATTTGTTTCACAGACAATTGAGGTGTCGCTGTTTGAAAACGGTGAGTACTGGAATCGTATGAAAGTAAACAACGCACTAGTACACTTTGTAAGTGCTCAAGTCACTCAAGTAGACCCCCGGGGTTACAGTCCGTTCGGTGCTTGGCGCTTTCGGTTCCGCGTAATTTCCCTCCAACAGAGTCATCGAGGAGTCAGAGGGGGTGTCCGTGTGGGTCACCGACCCGCTTGCGTCGTACGTGACGTCCATCGTGGTGGAGGAAGACGCTTGGACAATACTGAAGCACATACGTTAATGGAATAAGCACCGGGTGAAATCTAACTCACGGTTGCGCTGCGTCGTGGAAATCTCCCCCGAGTAAACCCGTGTCGTTGGACTCTCTGAGAGAATGTAAAAGTTAGTGAGGGAGCTGGGCAAGACGATTTGTCTGCTGGAAAACTGACGCCTGCGTTGTGTGGGTAGCAACGGTACCAGATCTTAGTATCAGTTAGCAAAGGACAGCGAGAGCAAGGCACTGCAGAACGCACTGAGAACCAAAAGAGGAGAAAGGAGGATCGAGCGACATGTCCAGGCTAGTTTGACCTTTTCTCCCGGCCGGAGAGGGACTCGCTTGGAGAGGCGACGGAGCAAGGTAAGCTCCTCCGGGCGGGGTGAAAGGGTGATACGTCAGCAGGCCAAACCCGGAAGGTTTACTCGGTGACGGCGGCGAGGAAACTGTGCCCAGTATCGTTAAAGGGACATTGTAACAGGACGGACTAGACTTGCACTGAGAGGACCCTACGGCGAGAAGCGAAGGAGGCGGCATCTTCGGTGTGCCAGCGAGAGACATTGCCTTTGCAGGGGATTGAGCCACAGAAACTGAGAGCGCAGATTAGCGCTTCGGTGTAATAGCGAGAGAGTGAGCTTCACCTTGAAGAACATCAGCCATCGACGGAGCAGGCCGAGGGGGTGTTGACGGAATTACGGTGTTTCCGGCAAATACTGGGCCGGACGCGGAGCGGGAACCAAATGGTGAGTCGACCGAAGGGAGCGTTTGAGGTGGTCCCTCTGTGCCGGCAGCCGCCGTATCTTGTATAGGACCGGAGCTGTCAGGCGTGTCGGGCATTGTTGCGGGTATAGACGTTGTTGGCGCGGGCTGCTGGTGCGGGTTGGAGAAGGGGGGAAGTGCGGCTACAAAGCTTGTTGAAAACTTGGTCAGGGACGAGCAACACCCACATACCTTGTGCAACGCGGTGTGCAGGAGCTGGTTGTGCAGGGACCGGCTCTGTTTTGCTCCCCGCCGCAATCGCGGATTTGAGGACAGGCAGTACGCTCTCAAGGACTGCGCGCGTTATTGCGGCCTGTTGTTCCTTCATAAAAGCCTGCAGAGAGCTGGGAAGATATGTGAGAATCAGCAGAGTTACGTCGGATCACGTACTTGTCCATGTCGTCGCTGCACAAACAAGTATAAGATGCTGTTGGTCTCGAGATGGATGAGTAACGCGCCTTGACTTCGAGGGGTTGGCCACTTGTTTTCGCTTGCCTTGACTTTTGGCAGTGCTGACAACGCGGGATGAGATTTGGCGGGAACAGCACCAAAGAGCAGACATAATTACATTCGCTCTTTTTTAGGCGTTTCCACCTTAGCTTTTTTCGAAGGAGGGGGAGCATTGTCGGAGTCGGAAGATAGAGTAGCGTCGGACTGGACTTTTGATGGCTGTTTTGCCGTGGCACTGTGAAAGGATAGTGAGGAACATACTTTGAAGCGAGGAAGTGCTGTCTCGTACCTTCTAGTAGCCACAGCGGGAGGCAACAGGCTTCGAAAGAGATCAGTGAGTTATTAACCGGAGAAATGCGAAGCGGGCTGTACCTTGGCTTTACACCGAACCCTTTTGAAAAATTACTGTGAGACATTAGTGTCTGATGGAGAGCGAAGCCAAAAAAAAAAGTTCGCGGACCTGTCGCCTTTGGCCAAGGCGGTGAGATCCCTGCCATCGATAAGTAGAGCGCGTGTCAAGCACAGGAAAAGGACCACGTACTCTTCGTCGGAGTCGTTGACAGGCGCAGTCTTCCGTCTTAATCTACTCGGAGTGGGTCAATGAAGCAGTTCAGCATGAAGTTCGTACCTTCGACGCGACCTGCTCGGGGTGTTGGACGCATCTCCAACATTAACAGACTCACCGTCAGCCTCCCTATGCAATCGGAAATGGTAAACCATCAATCGTGCTCAATAAAGAGCACCACTCACGGGTCGGGTTCCGGGGCGGCGGTGGAGTCGAGCTCTGGGGCAGCGGCGGGTTCGAGATCGGCCGAGCTATATAAAGGTAATGCGCATTAGAGCGAGGGTAGTTGAGGAAGACTACACTTACCCATCCGCAACATCGAGTGGATTGGGAGCAGCCGGGCTGCGATCAAGCTCAGCCTCCATAACGCCTTGAAGCGGCTGGTCGTCCGACGCGGACTCATTGCCAACAGTATCTGCCACAATGAAGCTACAAAGGGATGAGTGTGAGTTACTGAAGCAGAATACGTCGATAACTGTCTAACTTATCCATTCCGCTCGATGGTGCGTCGTCTGGTACGTCGGACCTGTTGGTTCAGGCTCAGAATGGTGGACACGTTCCAGTTATTGTAACACTTACAGATCGCTTGATCTTGCGTCCCCCCCGTTACTAAAAGGGTGGAGTTAGCTAACGTTGACGACCAGAAGTGGAGCATCATATTGACCCGTCTGATTCTATCGCTATATCGTCGATAGCCATAGCGGTGGGAGACTGCGGCCGACGCTGGGAGCTGGCAAAGAACATGAGCGTCGCTCACCCGCCCACTGATAGTCATACTTTTTGTTTTTGGGACGGGGTTTTGGCCTGGATGGTTTGCTGCAACGACAATTAGCAGGAGCGAGAGAGGAAATGGGAGTCAACGGATCGCACCCCGTAGATGTAGGCATAACGAAGGTGCAAAGCGACGTAGACGAAAGTGTAAAGCGACGTTGAGGGAAGCTGAAAGGGATGCCGGAGAGAAACTCAGAAAGGGGAAGAGCGAAGTCTCGGCTGAACAAGACCACGACAAAGGCAGAAACTTCGCAAACCTGTTTATAGGCAAAGACAAACCAGCACGATCAAATGATGCGCTGCAATCAGAAGGTTCCGACCCAGCTCCACTCGCGTTTGACGACGCACCAGGAACCCAGGGTTTCGGCCTTCCCCATGAGGAACGGGAATTGATTGAGGCGGATGCAGGCCTGCGCTGCTATCGGAGCCGGGTGCGTTAAACGCGATCTGCGTTCGGAATCTCAGCGCAACCGGCGATTATCAAGTCGATATGAACCTACGTCAAGAAATAAACACGAAACTAAATACAGCATCGAGCCGGAATAAGTAAGGCCAGATTGATATTGGACCCCCACTCGCCGGTACCGTCCCTCCCCACGATATCGAGAATGAACAAGCATTACGACGCCGCTGCAGCCAGTGAGCACACTGACAGCTGAGAAGAAGCGACACACTGACGACCACCAGGCATGGCTCTCGAAGCCGCGCTGGCTTCGAGCGTCGAACAGATGAAAAGCCCAGTTGACAAGGCGGTCCAGCATCTCAGTCTGTTAGACGTGAGTTTCGTTTTGGACTTCAACCGGCGGGAGGGGAGAGACGGAACACAAAGGACTCACAATAATTGTGCAAAGGTGGATTCGTTAAAGGTCATCGCTACCGGCGGTAAACGTCAAGTCTGGAAGCTAGCTGCAATTGAGGACGGCGTCGCATCGGAAACTGAGTTCTGTTTTCGTCTTCAAGGGATCGTGTCCAAACTTGCTCTTGTGCCGGGGGACATCCAAAAGTGAGGCGGAACCGCGGCGCTGAGCGGATGATTGGCTAATTCTGTTCCTGTAGGTTATCACCCGTTCAGGTGCTGAACACCAGTCAACAGATAGGTCTGACCGGACTGTCCTGTGCCTCCTTCGACCAAGCTGTGAACGAGCTGCAGCGTGTGGACGCGCTGTTTGCCCGTTATTTCCAGGCTGGCGTGCAAGGGGCAAGAAGGGCGCACGACGAAAGCATAGTGTTGAACGCCAGCAACAGATTCCTTACCGCTCTCGCGGACGAACCTGGCGCGCTTCACATAAAGTTCCAAGACGGCGTCGATCCTATGGGAAGGCTAGGCAAGTTCATCGGCTCCGAAATCGTGCACACCGAGGACAACGTCGTCAACTATTTCAAGCGCGAAAAGGACGACGACACCGGGTAAGTGGAGGCTGTGAATGACGAGCTTTCGCTGACGCGGAATAGGAAATTCACATACTGCGCGGTGACGCCGGACACCTTCAGAATCGGCGACATCGTGGAAATCGAGGCGTCTCTCATGGCATTCAAGAACAGGCACGACCATGTCAAGACGCACTGCAACCTCCGGCTAGTCACTCTGATAGACGCCACATTCTCCAAAGTAAGCTCTGCGTCCTGGTCACGAACACAAGCGAAGTAGCTGAATCCCGACCAAGGAGGCAGAGAAAGCCCACATGGCTTTTGTCCACGTTGTCGCTGCGCCGGCAATGAAGCTTAAACGGAAGCAGCCATACGCAGGAGAGGTCGTGGAAGGCAAGGCAGGTAAAAAGCAGAACATAAGTGCTGGCATGCGCGCAACTGAGGAGTGATACGTATGTAGATTTGCCAATGTTAACAGCGACACCGTGCAATACACAACTCCAAATCTGGACCCCTTCCGTCGCCGCAAGCTTCCTTTCAGGACCTCCCCTTCGGTATCAGCGCGTCACATCGACAGGCACAGCGGGTAGGCCACGGCAAAATCAAACAGGCGAGATATGACAGCTCAAATTATAACAGGGCCATTGTTGGATGGACGGGAGACGGCGCACGCTATTTTTTCCCCCCAAAGCTGCGCGTCCAAGGTCAATGGAGCTCCTGGATGGATCGCTACGTTTTCTACGACGGATGTTGATGACCCGTTGCTTACATTTTCTTGCGTACGCAGTAGGTTGTGAATAGCAGGCCAAAAGCCATAGTAGGTTAAACTATTCACTCTTGCAAGGATGAACCCGCACCTCAGTGCGAATGCTAGAGGACAAAGACTAGACCGAACGTCAGCGCAAATGCTGACCGAAAGGACGCGAAGTCCGAAGTCCGGCCACCGAGATCGAAGGACCGACTCCGACTACCGAGCGGACATGTACCGATCGGTATTTATGATTGTTCAAGTACACATTAATATTTAACAAGGAAATAAGTCTAAACGATCAAAGGCGTCGAAAAACGCTAAGTTACGGCCGTTCCCTGAACGAACGTCGCGGGAATGGCCGGCGGTGACAAGAGTAAAGCGGTCGCAGGCAACAGGCACCGACACGCAGGAAACCTTACCCCCGGAGACGATCTGCATAACACGGGCGCTGTCGACCCAACGGGGCAAAACCAACGCGGATAAGAGTGGACCGATCTCGAAGAAGTCATAGTTTGAAACGGGGTCAAACGCGGATTGTGAGATGTCCAGGCGGTCGAGGCGCGGTAGCTGTGCCAACAGCGACGGCCAATCAACGCTATGGCTGGGCAAACCGATGACGAGATCGACGACGGCGGACAAGTATGTCTGCGGGAAGACGAAAAATTGGCGGTATGCATGGATGCATGGAAGAGTGAGGTGCAACTTGGTTAGATTGGGGAGATCGAATCTGGACAAAAGCACGGCAGTGCGGGAGTCTGTCGAGTGGACCAAGAGGTTGGTCACACCGGCTAAGCGGACCGGCGCGTAAGACGCCGCATCAGTCACGGATAAGAAGGTTTCACAAGCGGTGTCGACGAGATGGAAGTGTGTGACGCTCTGCGCGGCGGCCAGGGCCAGCGATAAATCGTGCCAGCTGACACGGAAGAACGCGTGCAAATGCAACTGCGTGACAGATGAAAATATTGCGGGGGAAAGAACCCCCGTGAAACCGCCTGAAACCTCCATGCGTGCGAGGCGGGGCAAAGGCAGTTGAATTAGAGGATCTGGAAGAAGTGCGACACCGTGCTGCATTGGTTGGAATAATTTGAGGACCAGCCTTCTCAGGATGGGAAAGTGTAGATGCCGCATTCCAGAGAATAGGGCCAGTGTGCCGGAGCGGTCGTGAGATTCGAGGGTAAGTGTTTCGCAGCGCTCCACATGTGGCTGCAACGAATGTGTAATGGTGTGCAAAATGGCTTCGACATCAGGGCGACCCATGTGCGCCCGATGGATCATTCCGAAGGGGTGAAGCTCAATGTGGATAGTCAAGGGCAACGTGCCCGAAAGATTCAGGGATTCCTGTAGCGCGCCAAGGGGCTGTCGCCGTCGTGATAGATGATGGCCCAAAGGCTGGGCTCAGAGCGGACCGTCGTGAACCAGGAGCGGGAAACCATTTGGACCGTGAAACGACGCCCGGGTATGTCGAGGATATCGAGTGGGGCCTCAAGGACGAAGGAAACACAGATACGGGACACAATTTCTACTGGGAACAAGGTTGGCATCGGAGAAGCCGAGTGTGGTTCCGGAGCAGGGTGTGGTTCTGGAGCAGCTAGTCAGTAAAGAAGCACGTCTGAATGGAGGAAGGACATATGTATATTACAATACAACTCGGCACGTTCCGAGAAGGGACCTACCGCAGCATAATGATTATCCCGAAGCTTATCCAATGAATCGTTATCGATAAGAGACGGAGACGACAAGGAAAAGGAGAGAATCACGCCGTGTTGTGACAACATATTTAGAACAGGGAATTTGAGACTAGATTAGCACCGACGAACATGGCAAGCGCACAATACGACCTCCCTGTGAGCGGCGATCCACAACTGAAGGGCTGAACTAAGAGAACGTAGATTTATAGAACGAAGGGGATATGTCGATATATTGCCAACGAGTTCGAATGCGACAATGCCCTTAGAAAAGTGACGGAGGGTCCACTTGGCCTGGACACAGAATTCCTGGACGTCCTGGCCCAGAAGGTACTCGACAGGCCGCCGTGGTTTCGGATCGACTGGTACTCGATCAAGTTGTGCGTAGTGCAACTAGCGTTGAGGGACCGCGTTATAGTAATTGACGTGAAAAGAATGAGAGGTAAGTAAATGCGGCCCACGGATAGCAAGTGTATTGACCTTCCTAAAGTGGTTCCGAACGAGCTTGTGCGCATTCTCCAGTCGAGAACGATAGCAAAAGTGGGCGTCGGTTTCCTTGCGGATGGACGAGTAATTTGGGACGGACCAAGGATCAACGTCCAGAACCTTGTGGACGTAGGGCTCATGGCTAAGCTTGCGAAGCCGGAAAAGTATGCTGAGGAGGACTTCGCACCTTTGTCACTCGAGCGGTGCGTCAAAGACGTGTTGGGCATGCAACTCGACAAAGCCCTGCAACAAAGTGCCTGGGACGAAGATTTAACCGCGGCACAAGTGACGTGTGAGTCGCAATCTGGGGAAGTCGCGCCAACTAACATAGAGTGTTTTACAGACGCGGCTTTGGATGCACAAGCATCATTGGAGGTATTCCATGTTCTCAGTGCAATGGTGAGAAAGAAAGGAGTGGCATTGGGCATACAAGAGATACCGGAGGATTGGTACAGCTTTGATTGCCAAGCGGGCAAGCCGACCAGACGAATGTGTTCATGGCGCGGGGAAGTCCTTCCATGGTCGACAAAATTTTGTCCATGGTGGTCGGCTGGAAAATTCCAGGGGTATTACAAGTAGAGCGGGGGTCGAGCTACTTGAAGCCGGGCGAGTTCGTGGTATAACGGTCGAAACAAGTAGAATTAGTACGATGTGGCACAACGTTCGCTACGTATTTAGAGCAAATCATGTACTGTGATAAATGGTCAGCCACAGCATTATCGAGAAGGAGCGGGACATACCGCAGAGCTTAGCGCTTGCACGAACGAACTGGTAAGGACGGCATAGAGATGTAGGAAGTTGTGTAGTATTCCAGGTAGTACGCGCATTCTGCGGATGCGGACCCAAAAGGCACCACCGTTACGTCTGCATTCCAAAGGTAAGGAGTGCAAAGACGGAGAAGGGGGAAAGGATACCTTTACTTGTGCAAGATAGCGGCCCAATTTTCGGCTCCTCGGGGAGCTTATCCGACAACGACGGCGCAGATTGGTGAGGAAAGCGAGGTTTGCAAAGGAAAGACATCTGTATCACCAAGTTGGTTGGGACCAGGAAGACAATACGCGAATGAACGCTGGCTAAGCCGCCAGACGGACGAGAGAGTGATGACATAAGCACCAGCTCGGACGTTGGACTCGGATAAATACGTCGTATTCGGAGTTCGGAAACTCGGGTAACAGCATCTTTGTGACGAGAAAAGCAAGTGATAAACAAATTACACTGACAACGCAGGACCGAGCCAGTAGTCTATGGTGCATGCTACAGGAACCCTCGCGGTGACACCATCTCGGACAAAGTGATCATACAGCAAGAAACGTTCACGGTCAGAAAGCGGAAGTATGAGATGCAAGTCCTTCGCGGCGCTGGTCCGCGCGCCGTGCAGCAGTTCGTCTATAATGGATGAAGCCATAGGCTGCAGCACGGCAACCGAAAGGTCAGTGAAGCAATAACGCAAATCCGTGACAACGTCGTAGAACGCGTCTGCGGTGAAGGAATTGCTGTCACGGAGGTCGAGGCGTCGCAAATGGCCCATAGGACGCAGCAGATCAGCGAGGACGTCCGTGTCCAGAGTACAGAGGTCGAGAATGGCTGTTGTGATATATGGTAGAATACCACGACACAACAGCCAAAAGTCGAAAACCTCATCGTCGTCGGCGGCCATAAACTCCAGCGTGCGGAGTGCAGGTGTGTGCAGGGAGGCAACCAAACGAATTGTTCCGGGTACGATGGAGCCAACACTGAGGTGCGTAAGCAGGCGCAGAGGGGGGAAAGAGCCTGGCGGAGTCGTGGGGACAATGCATCCCGCGTACCGGAGGTACAAAGACTCGAGGAGAGGGGTCGCCAAAAAGACATCATGCCATTCTTTCATTGTCGGGTCGCAGGAAGGACTGTCAAGGCGGAGGTGCCGTATGGACTTGAACGCCGGTGACTGGCCCCATAGAAAGAAACCGCGGACAATGCTGAAATGCATGAGCCGAGGCATTTTCGCGCGAAACATGGCAGCAAATTCGGAGGTGTTGGTTTCTTCAATGATGCGGCGCTGGGTGTCTATGTGGTTCGCCACGACATCCAGATACACCGAACGTAATGCAGGCGCGTCGATATTGGCCAGACGGGACATGAACTTGTGCGTTACGAACGCGTCGGGCGTAACGAGTGCAAAGTGCACACATCGGCGAAAGGCGGGCACAAGAGGGTGCGTTAGCCTGTCGAGGAACCACCCAACATTGGAGTATATCGAGAAGTTGATATGAAGGAAAATGGCCGTCCGACCGCTTCTCTGCAGACTATGCGAGATACGGCGAGCGGAGGTTTCCTCGGTGATGTACATGGCCGACCACATATGTGGATCTGCCAGCGCAATTTTCCTCCACAAAGTACACACGTTGCCGAGGGTGTGGCGATTGCCGTGCAGGTTGCCAGGGTGGATCGTGAAGGGACCTATGGCATAGCGGAAAATTTTTGCAGAGGTCTCGGGAGGAAGGTCGTTGAACGACATGGCTGCAACAAAATGAGAGACGAACAGCACGACGTGCAACAGCGTAACCCACCATAGAAGAGTGTTATAAAGAGGCGGGCGATTTGTGGTGGGGGATCTATGTGCGGCCGATTGCGGGCGTGAAAGTCATATCATGTCTTGCGTTATGAAATAAGGGTGCTATCTTATAAGTGCCGCATGCAGAAGGAGGGTGACCGGTAACCAGTCCGATGGATCGGGAGAAAATCATGGATCGGGAGAAACTCATGGATCGGGAGAAAATCAAAACCTGGGTAAGACGTCGCATCTGTCACAGTCACAGACACCGAGCATCGATCGGATATCGATGGGTTTATATAATCGGGCAATTATGCATGATCCATTGAATGTACATGCCAGGTCGCCGTCTGGTAAAACAACTATGAACGGAGGCCGCGTCATTCTTCATTGAAGATAGCATTAAGTATATGGGGATTCAAAGGCGGCCAACAGCAGCTGTAGACAAGAGAAGTGACACGAGCGACATTGTATAAGTTGGTACGACCCATCCTCTCCCAATGCAAAAAAAAAAAAAATAGAAAATACGTAGGACAATGCTTCCCTGGAAGCAGAGGAGGAAGGGTCCTCGAGTAAGCACGTTGACGGACACTATTTGAGAAGGAAGCCGGGAGAACATAGAAGACGGTCGACACTTCTGACAAAAAGCGAGACTGGAGTGCGGTGGACGGGGATGAAAAAATGTAGGAAAACACCGAGAGGGAGCACAGAAATATCGAGGTAGAGGAGACTAGGTCAAAAACTGTCAGAAAGCAATGTAGGTCACACCGCCTAAGATGATCCACGCACAAGACGTCGCATCAGTCACGGAACATTGTTCAACTTGCGCTTTCCAGCGGACGCAGTATGAACGTGAACGCGCCGAGGCAGTCCATGCTCCGGCAAACCACACTCCTGGTATGGATCACCAGAACAAAAAGAACGAAAGGAATAGAGGAAGCGGAGGCTGAGGACGACAAAGGTCAGTGCGGCAGCAGCTTGACGAACGGGTACTAACAATGGGGTGTTCAGTTGTAATACGCACGAATCTGGACGTCTTCCCAAATGAGCTCCTATTCAAAATATTCAGTGAACTTATATTATGGTCGCCCACGTTGTCCTACACAGAAAGGGCAAAACAGAAAACAATTCTGCGGGAAGCGTCGACCAGCTGGTATCGATACATACAAGCCGAGCCGAGATTCTGGGTACATGCGCTTGTGGGCGACACAGACGACGATTGGATCGAGACGTATGCCGAACGAAGCCAAGGGCGAAACCTCAATATATGCTTCCAGTGGAAGTACGATAAAGTTCCGACCACACCTATAGCGGACGATAGTGCAGCGGAGAGCGAGCAGGGATCGGAGTTAGGGAGCGAGGAAACGGAGGACAGCGCGGTCGATGAAGAAAGGAGAATAAACAGCAGCTTGGATTCCTACAGATCGGAATGGGAAAAGGACAACCTCAGCTGGGGCCAGAACGACAGCAGCGACGACGACGAAGGGTACTGCAGCTCTCAAGGCAATTGGTTGCTGGAGAACGTGCCAGAACAGGTGATGGACGTGGACTGTTACGTGGAACGTGCCAGCACCCTTATTATCGACACGGATTATTCCGAGGCGCTCGTTGCAATGCGGAAAACAAGCGCGCAGATGAACCCGAATGCGCTGAGAAGGCTTTGCATCCGACTGGCGTACAGGCAACTAGACGCGGACGAGGAATTGGAGGACCATCCACTGGACGCCATTCCGTGGTTCACGGCAGGGGTATGGGAAGAAATCGAGGACTTGCACATCACGAACATTGCGCTTCCTCTCAAATCAATGTACGCACCAAAACTATCCACCCTACACATGTTCGGTACAGGAAACTGGGCGCTGATGGACATCGACGCGTACGCGACGGTGATCGAGAACGCTCCGAATCTGCACCACCTGACGTTGGCGAACATGCGATGTGCATACTTAACGGAAGAAAGCCCGCCAAGGAACATACATTCAGCGTCGATGCAAACCTTCCAACTGAAGCAGGCAGGAAATGCGTCAATGGGCATCTTGGCAACACGATTCAGATTCACGCAGCTTGAATGCATGCGGGTTCAGGTGGCGAGCATCGTAGATTTGGAAGATCTAGCGCGGACCGAAAACATTCTCGGAAGGATAAAGCGTCTTCAAATAGACGGACTGGGGGCAAAGGTATTTGACTGCAGGGCGGCATACAGGGCATGCGTCAATGTGGATGAGCTAATCCTGAATGGGTCGGCACAACTTTTCACAGACCTGATGCTGGAGTCGGAACGCCCGGACTCAGGAGAGGGAACAAGCATAATGCCGAATCTGACCACATTATCGGTCGGCAAGATACCGCTTAGGGTCGTGAAAGAATACATCCAAATGCACGACGACCAAAAAATTTTCACCGCAATACGCATAAAAAGAAGGGGGCCGAGTTGGGGGATATTCGAGACATGGAAACATAACTTCATGTGGATAGCGAGCAGGACGCACGAACTGATAATTCACGAGGGAACATTCATGGGGGATATGGAGTATGAGAACGCGAGGGACTGGAGCCAGGAGAGTATATAGTAAAGGAATAATATTGCAATCAATCATTGAACGCAGCGGGAAAGAAAGCGCGAGAGCAATCGAGGTCATGCAACATAGCGGCGATAATCTGCTCGAAGAACTGATAAGAATCCCGCCACGCAACAAGAGCAGCGTCGGGAAGAGCATCAGAGCCGGATAAAGACGTCAAATGCATGTCCAGAAGCATCAGGCCAGCGACAAGCTGAGTGTGAGCTCTGACGACGTGACGTTCGCAATGTAGGGGGACGTCTAAGAAACAAATAAGCAAAAGGACAGCCGGGAGAAGAGTGTTATGAGGGACCTTGCACGGAAACGGAGTTCTGGGAGAGGGAAGGGAACAAGGGTTCTGGAAAGAAAGAGGGCACCGTTAAGCAAAGGGAAATAAAAACGAAGCATTGAAGAGCACCTTCAAGAACACGGACTCTGGAGGCTAGGAGACGCACAAGACGGGACAAAGTTTCGCGGTCGATCGCGGAGAGATCACAAGAAGTCAAAATGGCCTCAATGTCGGGTAAACCGGAGGACAGGACGCCAAAATAAGGGGGAGGAGTAGGGGGGAGAGGAGCAGTGTCAGGGACGATCGGGCCAGAAGGAGCGGGTGGAGCCGGTGGTGAGAGGGGCGGAGAGAGCTGGCGTGAAGAAGCAGCATCATCTAGGTAAAAAATTGTAGGATGATTCAGAATAAATATAAAAAGAGGTACGCAGGGTGGATGAAGGTAAGGAGGATCCGTGGGGAGGCAGAGGAACGACAGTATCGGGAACCGGGACATCTGAAGATGTTCAGGGAGAGCGTTACAGAACATCGAAGACTTACCCGGTGGAGGGGCGCTGGGGGCGACTGAAATAAAAGCATGAGACGGATATAAAGCTTGAAGGTGACAAGGGTGGTTACCAGATGACGACTGAGCAACAGAAGAAGGGCCTCCGCGACGTGGTCGCCGAGTGCGAAGAAGGGATCGAGCAGAGTCGAATTCAGAACGTAACGAGTAATGCTCGTGTTTGGTGTGGTGGAAAAGGTAAGTGTCCTGATCAGGACAACGGACCTTGCGAGAAGTACATGGAGTGCATGCAAGAGATCCAGGAACCCGCTGACAGGGGAGACACAATCTGAGACAAGGCGGGCATTGCTAAAGGAGGAAAACCGGTAAACGTTAGCAAGGGGATTGCAGAAGGCGTTGGGGAAAAAAAAAAGAAAAAACCTCGGGATGCGATGTAGACCACGCGACAATGAGAGAGGCGTCACCAAGTAATTGGCGGACAGCAACACTGAACGCGAGCAAGCGTGGGTCCTGCTCGTGGGACATGAGACACCGATATCGATAGGCGAAGCGAGACGAAGACCGAAGTGTCGGTTCCGAGGTGCGAGTTGAAAATACAAGGACAAATAAAAGACAAATAACGCGGACACGATGGAGAAACGGGCGACCTGAAGCCAATACATTGCAAGTGGACGAAAATCATAACAATGGAAACAATACACGGACTGTAAAGTGAGTAAACATTCTGACACGCCTAAGAAGAGAACGTAAAGCCCGAGAACACTGTTCCTCTGTAACTAAATGACACAGGGGGGCCAAGCGAGAAGCAGTCAAGGTGAGGACAGTGAAAAATTCAAAGGCAAGAGCATTGTCGGAGTAAACTGAAAAAAAGAGGAAGTCAGATCGAAAGCAAGCAGGCGCATTAGAAGGCGGAACACAGTACAAGAATAGAATGGTTCGGGAATTTCCATGTTGTATATTTCAGCCAGAAGACGGGACACAGGAGTTAGTCCAAGCGTCCAAGGTAGAAGACACGGCATGAAAGATCGAAGGTGGAGCTCGATGAAGTCAAGGATATGAGAGTAAAGGGAAGAGGGCGGCAAGAGGCACTTGGCCACAATGGCGAGGGAAAGGAGAGTAGATGTTGAGATTAGTAATGCAGCTCGGCCTTCGGGCAATTGATTGATAAGATAGTTGGTAAGATTCACAGTTCGTAGATACACGTAGAATATTCTAGAGACAATTCCTGTAGTATATAAGCTCCCAGTAGAATCCTGCTAGAGCATCTGATTGCTCTAAAGCAGCCTTCCAACCAACAGTGCTATTGCAATCCTAAACTACCTCTTCCCTTAATTCGCCCTCCCGCTTTTATCACAACAGTAGAACATTGAGCGAAAGCGACAAGATGCCAAGGGAAAGTAGGCAGAGAAGGATCGGAAGTCTGAGGAGACAAGGATGAGAAAACAAAAAGGACAAAGAAAGGGGAAAGGCTTACAGTAAGGACAACGTCTAGGCTTAGGACACGTCGCCAGGAGATAGAAGCGAGTACCTTTGGAAGGGAGGACGTTAGCGTTAGAAATGATACACATGGAAAGGGGGCGGAACAGAGGAAGAAGTGCATGGTACAAAAGGGGAAGGCGAACGAGATAGCGAGGTGAGAGAGGACAAAGGGGACTAGAGGGCAGTCAGATATAGAGCGCCTTTAGAAAAGACGAGACACACGGAGGCAGGAAGAGGTTTGGGAATACGGCGCCGACGAAGGGGAGGCATTGACAGTAAGAAAGACGCGAAGAAAGGCAAGGGCCCGAAAAGTACGTGAAGGAGAGAGAAAGCTGAAAAAAACGGCAAAAAGCCCAGAAGCAATCAAACACGTGAGCGAGGAAACCGGGCTGAAAATGATGGCAAAAAGCCCAGGAGCAATCACGCACGTGAGCAAGGAAAACGGGCTGAAAATGATGGCAAAAGGCCCAGGAGCAATCACGCACGTGAGCGAGGAAAACGGGCTGAAAATGATGGCAAAAGGCCCAGGAGCAATAACGCACGTGCATCAAAAGATCAATCAAATCAGCACAGCGTTGATCAAAAAAGGCTGAATGGACGGAAAAATTTCGCGGAGCAACCGCTTACAAGAACGAGTCCTAAATAAATTTAGGACTCGTAATAAGGGCACGTGTTGAAAGGAAGTTGATCGCAACGGCCATCCTGCACACGGTTGGAGGTCAAAAAATCGTACACACTGTTTCACGATCGTGTTCAATACATTATACCTTGGGCTAAGATAAATAATCAAGTCAATGTTTCTCGTTCACATCCGTCTCCGAGTCCTCCGTTTCTCGTTTTGACATGGTAATGTGAGCGAGGAACCTGAACAGCTTCCTCGCGGTCTTCACCACCCACAAAATACTGAAAACCAACCACTGGAGTCCCATTAAAAGCCCCACCAAAAAGCACCCCACGACCACCGCCGTGGGCCAGGCACTCCAGGCGACGATCGACATGAAGAACATGAGAGAGATCGCGCTCGTCAGCATTAGTAGTGACGGAACGCGTGCCGTCAGGGCAAAGAAAATGTAGGAGGGAGCCTCGCTTGGAATGATGTCCTCGGTCCGGGCCTGCGGTTTCGCATCAACATCGAACATAACAACCAGGGTGGCGAGGGTTGCGACTGACCTTGAAAGTTTCGAGGGGGACCCATGCATACCGGACGAGGAACCACGCAGAAGTTGCGATGCCGAGCCCGGACGCGGTACTGCTAGCCGCCACTGCGCCGCGGGCGATAGAACTGATGGCAAATATTGAATCCGGAGAGATTGAAAACACAGCGGTATCGACCGCGGCCAAGGCCACGAGCTAGTCCGTCGGGCGTAAATGCATATTCCACGGGACGGAAGGTAAGAGACTCACAGTGCCAGCGGACCATGTCCACTCCAGTTGTAATCTCGTATGGATTCTCTCGAAAGCGTCCTCAGACTTTGGGCCGGAGCAGCTTGCGCACTTCATCTCATTGTAAACAGTGAAGGAAGATATCACTCGCTCAAAGAAGTTGAGCTCCGGATACTGAGGCACTTCGATGCGCTCTGTGTACTGCGGAAGAAGAGAGGCAGCGATCCACTGCACCGGATTGAACGATATCTCGATCGGGGAAAAAGATTCAACTTCCTCAACATCGTCGTCGTAGAAGGAAGGACCGCCGAGCAGAGCCTTGCTCTCGTCGTCGTCGTCAGTCTCCGAGCAGGATTTAGGCTCGTCATCCGAGTTGACGCAAAACCCGCGAATGCGACGACGCCTCCGTATCGGCGCTGGAGGATGTTGCTCCACGGAAGGTGGGGCAAGTGTGTCCGAATCATTCGCTGACGAAAATAAGATGTCTGTGAACATGGCGGTGACCGTAAGGCTTACATGATGACATGGACGAACTTGAAGCTGTGGAGTACCCATCGTCATCCTCCGAGGGCGGCGCAATGACCGACGCAGGTGGATGCAGCCTTAGATGAACTAAAGCTCCATTTTGCGGCCGCCCCCGACTGGAAACTGACCGATTCGTCGGGTTTTGGCAATGGAGTCGTAATTCTAGCTCTTGAGGTTAGACAAGGGTGGGTTGGCACGGACATCCATGTGAATGGAACAGAGGGCACTCACTCGGGTCCTTCCCATGCTTCTTCCACATATCACCTAGCGAGCAGCTGACGCTGCCGACCAGATTGCGCTTCTTTCCCTTCTTTTTGCTTTGGGAACGGTAGAACACCTTTACTTCGACTTGCGAAGTAAAGGACGCGTCTCGGCTTGGAAGGATCTTAGTCGGCGAAGGGCCAGCACCCAATGGAAAGAGTCTCACAGGTGAAAACACTCTTTGAGATTGATGTTCTGCCCATCCGAGCCAAGAACCGTCTCGTGCCGCAGAGTCTTGTCTAGCTCTACAGTCACGATCGGCCTCCAAGATTTTTCGGGACGCATGAGATGGAGCCCATGCGCACGCACCACTGTCCCCGATGCTCGTTAGGAACTGATGGCTGGAGCTCCGTGGAAACGACTTGCCTGTACACGTCCAAGGTCTGATTCAAAGTAAGCATCGCCAGTATTCGCAGAGGCAGAGACTCACTCTGGTTCATCCATGTTGAAGAGCGAGACCCCCGATATGCTCAAAGCTTCATGCTGACTCGAGTAAGACGGGCACCTGAAAGCGCAAAGAAAGCGAGTACAAGGCGGAAAGATGATCACGGGGCAATGACTGATCGTTGCACAGCCTTGATATCCGTATCAAATCCATTCTGTTTTCCTTGTTTTCCCTTGCGCTCGGACTATGAACGCATTTCCACCTTCCCTAATTCCCTCCAAAGGCGATGTACAGGTGCAGATTGAGATGACCGACACCAATATTCGCCGCCTCACCGCTCAGATCGATGAGCTGGCGGCGCCAGAAGGAGCGCAGGACGCTGGGCAGTGGGGAGGCTGTGGTTCATGATCTGGCCGGGAGGAAGACTTGCGATAGAGTCGCTGGTGGAGATGTTTATTTCCCTTCGCAATCCAGTCTGGGTCCGAGGACGCTGGCGCCTTCCGGTTTGGGACCAGGACGGTCGTGCCCTACAGGTCTCCACTTGCCATTTACCAAACCATCATTCTTTCACACATCTGCTCTTGCTGGAGACAGGTCGTTCTAAACTCGACGAAACTCTGGACTGGAGGGGTGGTCAATGCTCGAAGAAATGGGAAGAATCAGCCTTGTTATCGTGCGCCAGACGCTGCTCGGCCGCCCCGCCCCGCTCCCCATCTCAGTTTCCCTGATCCGTGAGCTCAACGGCGCCCACCAGCTCAATGACCTTCCCGGCCCGCCCATTCCTGACATCTGCCAGGTCGTGCTGTCCACGGCTTTACGGTGGAAGAGTCTCAAAAGGGATCAGTTCTCTTCGGTCACTCGCAGAGCACGCCGATAGATCTATTTTTCCGGTGTCCACTCCTCCGTCGTTTGATTGTGTGGCGGTCTCGATGCGATGTTGTGCTCCGCTTCCCCTGGGCACCCACCTCCATCTCATGCACAGTAATCCTGTTACTTCTCAATCCATTTTATTGCAATGCACAGATATCGTCTTCGCCATATTGACGGTTTGTAAATGGACTACCTACAGCCACTACGCGCACCCCACTGTGCCCCCATTCCTCACTGCTCTCAAAAGTCGAGTTCGACAAGGGCCAAGGTTTTCTTGAGCCGTTCTTGGTGCTTTTCACCCTTCCGCCTCTGCGAGCTTTGGACCTCACATGCTTTGGCGACGCTGGCTGGCCCGCTCATGAATTTACTGCGTTCCAAATACGTGCGCCAAACATTACGCAGATATCCTTGACGTACTGCCGCCCTATCCCCGGAACTAGTCACCGATGCTGAGGAGTTGTACGCGCTGCATTGATTGTGATTTTCTCCGGGCCTTCCGCTACGCAGCGAGCACTCAGTCACTCGCACCGCAGCTCCAGATGCTGGATCTGGATTTGGCGCGGATTGACGATCTACACGACATCGAGGGTATCGAGGTGGCGATCAGATCTCGGCGCTGGACCGCCAACACAGCTGTGTCGGCGGTCGCGCAGTTAGATTACAATGAGGCTTCCTCTTGCGTTTCGCATTCCCCTCACCGTCCCCTATCGCCGGAAGGTTTTTTAGCACAACGGCTCGATCAGACTCGTAAACAAGCGCCGCAATGAATCAGGATCGTTTTTCCTCCCCCGGGCCATAGTCATCCCGCTATAAGTTTGTTAAATATATGGCACGTCCAGTTCTCGGGATGTCATACCCGGCCAGCGGATCTGTTAACTATCCAACATGTTTTCTTCGCACTCTCAAGCTCCCAGAGTTCAAGAAGACGCCTAACTGGCTTGGCCGTCCAATCGCTGAAATGTACATGTAGGCCCAGCCATATGCATTCGGGCCACCTTAAGCTTCCACTGTGTCGGTTGTTTAGGGCTGCCGTTGGGCACTCACAAGAAGCTCGGCTATTGTCCAAAGCTCTCGTGTGCCACATCCAACCTAGTCTCTCTAGACAGACGCTCTATCAGTACCAGCTCGTACCTCGCTTGATAGAGTCTGTTGGTTACCGCGCTTGATACCCGGTAGCCTGCACTATTATGTAAGCTGGCCACACGTGAGCACCCCCTCGACGCGTCTTGGACGCGTCTTGGGGTTTTCGAGACTGCACCACGGAGATAGTGGGGTACCTATGCAATGTACTAGCTGGTACCATTCTCAGGCCTCGCTGCAGGGAAGAACTGTCCTTCGTTGAATATCTTTCGCTGATTTGGGGTTTGATCCAAGTTTGATCCCGGTGATGGCCCGCATTCGGCGATGTATCGATGTATGGTATGCAGAGTTATCCAGGCTCACCAAGAAGCTTCACGATGCCCTAGGACTGCATATGATTTAAAAAACCAGGAGAAACGGACGAGAAACGCGTCAAGACGCGTCTCGCTAAGGGCTTGTTTGTGCAAGTATCTGTGATGGTTACATAATAACGCAGGATACCGGGTAACGGGCGCGGTAACCAAAGGACTACATCCAACCCGGCCCCTTCACCTGAATCAATGTGAGCGCAACATATCCAGAGGCCGAAATTCTTCTCGCGGTGGAAGACAACAATTTTCCAACCATGTCTGATCTCAGTCTACCTAATAGGAGCTAAACTGGTCTTAGAATACGACGTGCTTCCCAATGATCTCATCTGTCATGTTCCACAACTTCTCAGCATCGGCCTTTCAGATCCTCCGTCAGCAAAGTATTTATGCAACCGCAAAAACTTACGGGATCGCAGCTGTGTGGAGCAATGTCCTTGAGGTTGGCGACTCGGACGCAGTCCGTAAGATATGCGCCGGGTGTATCTTTGCATGTTTTCTGTGTTGAGAAAGTCCGACCTCCATGAATTGACCACCAACCATTGAGCGCGGGATCGAACGCCGCAACCACGGTACTGACATCTGCGTCTCATTAATGTCAACATGGAACGGCAAGGCAACTCACGTCGCAGCTCCTTGAGGGATAGTCTTGAACGTAAATTTCTCCGAGTTGCTTGGCTTTCCATCTGCGTCAAGAACCCCTGTGAGTTGAGTGGAGGATTGAGCCCAACTACTAGAGCGTCGTTCGACAATAAAAAATCAACACACCCAGTTTGTGCAGTTCCGCTGGCGCGTCCTCTCTGCGCATAATGGTTGTGTATATAACTGAATGTAGAACATGTCCATGATCCTCCGCCACGTACAACAACGCGGGACGTACCTCCGGGGCACAAACTGTACGCGTTGATCAGTCCTTTTGACCGCTTTGAGAGCTCGATCGCGGTGAGGACGTTTGCGGCCTTTGACTGGCTGTATGCGTCCAAAATTGTGTAGCTGTCCCGACTGGGGTGCCTCAATGTGTCAAAGTTGACGCCGGGGACAGTCGCGTGGGCCGTGCTCGACACAAAAACAACGCGCGGCGTGTAGTGCGTAGTACGGGCGGCAAGGAGTTTGGGGATGAGAAGCGCGGTGAACAGGAATGGCCCAATATTGGTTGCCATCTGGCTCTCAAGATTATCTGCGGTGAGTTTAAAAGGTACAAAGGGAGAGGCGGCATTGTTGATAAGAACCTATTCCAGATTCAACTTAGGCTGGAACAATAAGAATTCACGTACGTGCAATGGCTCTGGGTACGTGTTGACTTCTGCAGCGGCCTTTCGGACAGAGGCGATGGAAGAGAGGTCGACCAGTAGCAGCTGGATCTGTACTGCGGGGAACTCCTTTTTGAGCGCATCTTCTGCAATTTTGAGTCTACGCATCATGAATACCGCGGCCATAAACAAGAGGGAAAAGATGGACCTTTCTGTGTTATGTCCCGTTATAATGACCGAGTTCGCATACTTCGCTAGAACCCTCGCTGTTTCGAAGCCGATTCCTCCCACAGAGGTCCCCGTAATGAGGACTGGAATCAAAAGACCTTGAGTTACAGTGCGGGCGTTGGATAGTATTCAAGTTAAATACCATTCTTGCCCTGGATTTCCTTTGCAAAGACGGCAGTGACTTCATCCGCGGTCGTTGCGAATGAAAAGGAAGGTTGCGACATTTCTAGACGAGGTGAACGAATTGCAGATAGAACTCGCCAGCCATTTATACCTGCTAGTTTACGCAGCTAAGCTGACTTTGCGGAATTGGTTCCGGGTTTTGAGAGATTGTCGGGTGAACATATTGGCTGAACGTTTGGTTAAGCGATGCTAGGAAGCGCTCAGTTCAATTTCCGCTCGGCTGGTATCCGACGTTAGTCATTTCTGCTTCAAGCAGTGTTCAAATCGGGAGGTTTCGGAACACGATGATTTCCGTGATGGTTCAAATTCCGAAGGCCCGCTGGGCATGTCCTGGAACCTTCTCCTGGTCCTGGACCTGGGTCGTAGTTCACGAGAAGACCAGAAATGTTCCATCTTAAACGCAAGTACACGCCGCTACTACTAATCGGTATCTACATCCACAAGTCCATCATGCTCTGTACGTGGCTTGGAGCCGCCTTTGAGCCGGTGTACAGCACCATCAACTGTTTCCAATACCAAACTGAAAGCGTCAGCCGATCCTCAGTACGGACAATTCTCACTCACCAGCCGGCTCCCTTGAGCTCACTGCTCCCGCCAAGACGCCAGATGAACAACCCGCTCCATTTAAGCACCATGTCGTCGGAGCGACCGCGACCACGTCGCAGCTAAAGTGCCAAGATGGAAATGGCGTGAACAGACATCCCTCGTCGTCGGAAGACCGCATGGTACATGGACAGTCCTTGTCGACGCCGCAGACATGGGCGGGGGAGTGCTCCGACACGAAAGAGAAGCCCCGGGCACAGTACTTTTGAAGGATACGCCAGATTCACTGATGGTGGACCAGATCGCCTCCGACAGGCATATTCGTTGGCGAAGTCATGGAGAGTCCAGCGAACGTGAGTCGTGGGTATGCGTGCCAAAATCCTTCCGCAGTCCATGCGCCGAAGACGCACGTCGAATGGAAGTGCGCGACAGCGTCGAGTGGATTATCGGTCAGTGACTCTATTACGTTAATTTCCCGGCACGTTTCGCGGTGACGCAACGTGTAAACTTTGCCAATGCCTGCCGCGAAATCGTAAGTCCCTCTCACGTCTACGAGCCCGTAGCGTCTGGTTTTTGTTAAGAAACTGACAACGTCAAAGCCCTTCGCGCGGCCCGTGTACACGTCCAAATCGCGCGGATCGAATTTGTTGGTGGTGGCCATCATAGCTGGGATGGTGGAACCTGAGATGACAGCACCTGTAGCGGTCTGCATCAACCTAACCTCGTCGAAGCGAAGTCCGAAACGACGAAGGACGGTGATAGCAGCCTCTTGCAGCGCCTCACCCGCAGCCAAAGCATCGCTTCGACAAACTTGCGAGTACCTGAGGTGGTCGGCCAGCGACAGGTCGCGCAGAATCTGGAGGCCCAGGTCGCTGGGGAGATTGGGCCTGTTATCGTCTGCCAGTGGTTAGTACAAAACACCGCTCCAATCGTAGCCTCTCACCCTCTGTTCCATCGCCATTGTCTTCGAACGAGCCTTCCAAGGCGTCCACCTCGAGATCCACCCCTGATATGCTCAAGCGTTCCAAGTAGTTTACCACGATACCGTACAGGCGTCTGGACGTAACTGCGGCGTCGAATAATTGTTGGGCCGTCATTGTCGAGAGAACCCTTCGTGAGTCCGGACCTTCGGGCGTGCGCCACAGGAAGCGAATGGCGTATTTCCAAGCATCGGAGTGCATGTTCGCGGGCACTGAAAGCCTGTTTGTCAGCGACCGGTGAGCAGAGAAGGCCAAAATCGCACTTGGGAGAATGCAGCGATGTTGGGGGGGTAGGTCGGGACTCAGACCTCCTATGAATTCCTTAAGCACTCCGAGGTCCGAAATGCCACATTTGGATTGAATGACATCAGGGTCTTTGACGGATACTGTCAGTTTGCCATCAATGATCATGCCGCATCACGGATTCGGAATCACATGTCACTTCTGAAGTTGAGAAACGAGGCACGCTAATGTTATGTTCTACCACCATGATTTGTAAGGAGATGCTACAACGGAAATATTGTATACCGCATTCGGCGGTCGGTGTGCGAATCAAGGTTCTCCATTAAGCCAAAACCTGCACTTCAACGCTCAGCGCCAACATGCGATAGACCTGTTCAACATCAGTAGGCATTTATGGGATGGGCACTGTACAAACCCTGCTATACAACCGGCAAGACATTGTGCTCCACGGCGCCTGGCGCTCCTCCCGGCGCAAAATGACTTCGCAGGTCACCAGTTCACCGGCATGTACAACATCTGCCTGTTGAGCTGTCAACGCCTCGGTCGTAAGTAATAGTGTGTCCGTACCCCTTCTGAGCGATTATTCAAGGACACCAAGATCGTGTTTCCTGCGCACCAGTGTGTCTCCATCACAATTATCTTTAGGGTGGGGGAGAGAAACGTGTCAGTGCTAAACACCCACACTGCAGGCCTGTTCTCTTACCCTAGACACGTCTTCTCTATCATGGCAGATAATGTAGTCAGCGATGGTGTATGCATCTGAGAACATGTCCTGGGCGGCGGCCGGTCCAGTGGGCTTCGTGAGCACCAAAAGCTGCGTAGATTGAGGACGATGAAAATTCCTGCAAGGACGGAACGTACCGTCCGCCTGGCCCCAACTTGCACGATGTCATGCACTCGCCCAATGATTCTGGCCGAGAAGCTCCCATCTAATGTCTCGTAAGGCGTCACGAAGTCAGGGGTACCAGTTATTGAGTATTCGTTGCCGGGCCAAAAGTCTTGCAAATATTCATGGTCCCCCAAGAACCGAGGGAGGGGCGCGACTTCGTTGGGATCAGCCATGCTTCGGACAATTGGTAGGGAAACGGAAGGACGGTGGATTGCGGTAATCGGATACATGGTCAAATAGGAGGGTGCGACACTTCTGATCCATCGCGGCGAGGGGCATGTCTCACTCGTGGTTCCCGAGGGCTGTAAGTTTGGAGGCGCACATGCGGTACATCTGCTGGTGTTTAGGTGGGGACGCTCCGAAACTGTGAAGCCTTACCCTCTTAAAGATCGGTGCTGTTTGCTTAGCCCAACCCTCCGCGCGATCCTCGACGCACATTGCTACCACGCAAGCGATGTCATCACCGACTTGAACGTCGCGGTTCTGGAAAACTGTTAGTTTTATCCACGTGCGGTTTTCTCCCTTACGCGGCGCGCCATCGTGTTGAAGACTACGAAGAGGTATTCTCCCGCCACCCAAGGTATTTCTGTTGCAATGACCTGGATGGGTAAGCTTGTCTACGCGGTGTTCAGCATGGAACAATTGCTGAGTACCCGGGAGTTGCGACGCCTGTCGCGCTCGAGAATATGCAGCGCAACAACGCACGCTTTCTTGAATTGCAGCCTGTACATCGGCTCAGTGGGAGCGGTAAGAACCAGCATCTATATTCAATTAGCGTGGTACAAGACTGTTGCAGGACGTACCGTACGGTTGCCATGGTAAGGCACAATGGCGAGGATTCGCCCGAAGACCTGGGCAACAAATGTGTCCCCGGTCGAGGTCACGTAGCGATTCCCATACGATTTCGACCCCGGCGCATGGTGTTCGTTTCCGAGACGGAACATTTCCAGGTTCGTGCATTCGCTGAGGAAGGGGACAGCAGATGCCATGTATAAAGTCACATTACAAAGGGGTATATAAGACAAGACAGCGTGATTGATTTACGCGGCGGGTGTGCTTAAGGAGTAGCACGGTCCCTGTTCGGTGTGCGGATGTGAATGGAAAACATGATGCCGTCCCATCGGTACGCTTCCTCCGACGCAGTAACGCGTTTTCCCGGCTGTCGCGGAGATTTGTCGACGATGCCATCGGATATTGCGGTGGACAGAGCCAGTTCGAAGGTGTTGTCTTTAATGGGCTCTTCGTCAATGACGGCATCACATTCAGCGCACTCGAGGCGCCCGTTCTTGAACCAGAACAGTAAACAATCGTAGCAGAATACGTGCATACAAAGAGGGCTGCGAATGATTAGCGGATAATAACGGCAAGTAGCGTGACATACATGACTGGCATGAAGAACGTTTGCAGACAGATCTTGCACTTGAAGCGTGCACGGGTGACTGTGGTCAAAGATCAGGGAAGCATCTGGAAAGGGACGGCGTTTGACGCACGCTCTTTCTCTGCAGGCGTCAACGGTTTAGGGCCGGGGGCTTTGCTGCTGTCCCTGCAGTAATGCCACCATTCGAGGTCCACGGGGTCATTTTGGCACCCGGCGTCTGCGTCGATAGGATACCAGTCCGTGCCCTCATGGCTGCGATAGAAGGGAGTGACGGTTTTCATTCCTCGTATACCGGTCGCAATGGCGGTCGAACTTATTAACCTTCGTTGGCACAGGAGCACCTAGGAGGATCGACCGTTTTGGCATGTCGACAGTTCCTGTCTACACGTCAATCGCAGATTTCAGGATGCGCACGCCGGCCCCTAAGGAATGGCGTAATCGTGAAAGCGGTTCCCTTTGAGCCAGGGTTTGAATATCAGGGTAGGTACAATGCGGGTATACGAAATGGCACGCAGAGAGTCCCCAAGTAGGACCTTTACAAGCAAAAGCAAAATGGTGCAGTGATCAAAATAATCCCCAGTCCCGGATTGTCCTGTGCACGGTTAGAATAGGAACAAAAGGAAAGGGACGGCGCCGACCTCCGGACGATGAAGTGTACCCGTTTCACATCTTCGTCGTCCAAACTAGCAAATCCGCGACCGTCGTCCGAGTAGCGCAGGACCATCACATTGCCGCACCAAGTGGAAGTCCCAGCCAAAGCGTTCACTTGCCCGTTGATGGGAAGAGTGTACCCGCCTTCATCCTGATCGCAGAAGAATACAGCTCATACAGTTAGTATAATACATTAAATGGTGGGCGTAGCCCAAGTTCTTAATGCATTAACGCTGGGCCTTTGCCACACCGCTTAAACCGTGGGTAGGTGCTGTTGCGGTGCCGTGATGGGACCCACGGCAGACCGTTGATGTGCTACTGTTGATGTAATGATGTACCCGCGCCGCGAGCCGGAAAAAATGCCGAGAATGAGGCACGTGACATTGCAAAAATAGTCGAATATAGGTACAAAAAAATAATGAATAGCGCGCTGCAGGGTGCGCTGCGCGTGCCGCCGCAAGCGCCACACCTACCCCAACATTTCGACATCCTCCTCCGTGAATTCTGGCATGACTCCGCCATCGTTGTCGTCGTCGTCGTTGTCGGCGTCGGGATCTTCCTCCATCTCTCGCAGCTCCTCCGCAGTCAATTCGTACGCCGGCGCCGCGAGGAGCAGGCCGTGACCTCCCTGGTTGTTGACCCCGTCGCTGCCGCATGACGCAGCGGCCATAGGAACGTCCGGCGCGTGCCTGCCGGCTTCTCCGCCTGGGGAATCAGCGGCTCCGCCCGCCACTACGGCCGCAATGCGCTCGCTTGTAGTACTTGGGAGATGTATATCCGGTGGGGTGACATTTCCCGCCGTGATTGACGTGTCGCTGAGCTTGGCGGCGTCATTCTGGTCGGTGGGGGCGGGATCGGCGGCGGCGGCGGCGCTGGCGGTGGAGACATCGCGTTCGTCGGGAGGAGGCGGGGGTATACCCGATGATGCAGTCCCGGTGGCTCCGCAGGCATCCCCGTACGATGCGGTCAAATGCACGGGCTTTCTAAATTGCCATTAAATCAGCCCCTATTTGCGTCTAATTCTCGAAATCACTCACCCGCATAACCTATCGATGACCCATGCGACGTCCGTCACAGCCTCAATCCACTCTCCAGATTTCACGGCCTCTTCGGCGCCCAGCTTCTCGGCCCACCACTTTAGACACATGAGCACATTTAGCATACCGTTCCGCCCCGGAACGTCTAACACATCCCAGCTGCCGTCCGTGAATCTTCCCATGGGAAGGTCCTTGGTACGCCAAACCGGGTTAATGTCTACCCACCACGTTACGAATTCACGCCCGAATTGTGCAGCGTTTGCGATAGGCGGGGTGTAGCCGGCCTTGCGTGCCCTGGAAACCCAATCCTTTACCTGGGACGGCCGTTTCTTGCCTCCCAAGCCTTTGGCCTGTATTATACGCAATTAGTACATCGACAATTGAAAGTATCTCCCGCGTAACGTACCTGGACAACAAAGCCTGAGTCAGTCTCGCGTTCCCACCACCTCTCGACAAGCCCTTTCCACAACGGCCCCAAATCGGTATTCTCCAAACGCGCGCGATCCTCCACCCAGATTGGGCTCAGTGACTTGGGGCCTCCATTCGCAGCCACCGGCTGCTTGCGGCGTGGGCGGGGAGAACGCGCTGGCAGCACTTCCTGCTCTTCGTCGTCGTCCTCTTCACTCCCGCTCCTTTCTTCCTCCCTCTCCGCCAATGCGATCCGTTTTTTCCCGCCCGCTCCCTGCCCCACGGCCTTGCGCTTCAGCCCCATCACCTCGTCGAAACTCTTGTCGAGCCCGAGATTCTTCAGCGTCTCCTTGTTGCGGGCCATATTCGTCTCACGAGTCAGAGAGTACTCGTTGATGCGCATCAGCTCCCGACGCCGTGTCTCACGCTCATCGCGGTTTTCGATGGCGGCAAGCTGGCGTATAAGCACGGGGTCCAGGACGCGTATCGGCTCGTCCTCGTCCTCGTCCTCGTCGTTGGAGTCTTTGTGCAAAGGCGTCGTTTTGTTCACGGTCGTTTCGGTGATGGTGCGGGTTTCGACGGTCGTCGTTTCTGGCATTGCTGCATTCTCCACACGAGGGTCCGGAACAGCGTCATTCGAGGGCATCGGCGTGGGCGTGAGCCCTTCTGGCTGCGGAGCTCCAGGTTCTTGTTCCCCAGCCGCTGCCTCGCTGGCCGCTTGCGTGTGAGAGCGATCTGTGGTAAAACAGTCAGTTGTTTTCCCCGAAGCTCGTTCTCCTTTCTCACTCACCCACAGCCCAAACGAACTTGGTGAAGAGATTCACCGTCGCCTCATACACCTTCGGGTCCCAGGCCGGGAAAGATGCTTCTTTCTGGTCGCGTGTGGTGACCGTGGTCCCAACGTTAATGCTGCCAAGTGCGTCAGTCTTTCGCTCTCCTAATACACCAGTCTTTCACGTACCCGGTGACTTGAAACTCCTCCTTACCCGCAGAGCGGTCGATGCGGCCCGCCAAGAGGGTGAGATTGTAGCCAGTGTACTCGCGCAGTGATAGCAAGAGCGGCGTCACGACGGATGTAAGGCGGCTGCGAGCACTGGCGATCAAATTAGCGCCGGCCTATTATGGTATATCCCACATCGTGCTTACAGCGCTTGGTCTTCATCTGCCACCGACGGCGATCCATCCACCGCCTCCTCGTGCTCCCGGAGAAGGGCTTTGTAGTCCGCTTTGGCTTCCGCCCTCATCTGGGCCTGGAGCTCTTCCGTCTCGGCACCCAGCAAGTTCTGCGCGACTTTGCAGCGCAAATTTAGCTGCTGTTTCTGCGGCGCCGCCGCATAACCCAAACGCAAGAATTCGGCCTGCACCTTCTCCTTATAGTCCTCATGCTGCATATACCACTGGAAATCAAACAGCTGCCGGGGCGCCGAGATTTCAGGGCGACGCAAATTCTTGAGCATCTCGGCGAACGGATTGCCAGCAAGTCCCGAAGCGGTACGCCTGTAATTGTACCACGTCTTTATTTTCTGTGTAAGAGTCAGTCATTGTTCCCTAGACATTAAAGATACATCGCAGAGTGTCCGGCGCGTTGACACGGCGCGTCGACACGTCGTGTCCGGCGTGTCGGCACGTCGTGAAGTTGTGCGCGGAGCCCACGTCTCGATAGGTTCTCACACACCTTCTCTGTCTTCTCCACGATCAAGCGTTTCTCTTCTACCTCCTCCTCCGACAACTTTTCGCGAACGACCGCCACCTCCACCTCGTCTTCATCCAGAGGCCCGATCATACCAATCTCCTCCGATTCCTCGTCACGCTTGGGTTCCGTGCCGATTGCCAGCTTCCAATGGAAAAGGCGCCAGTAGACTTTGAAGAGTCGTCGCCAAAACTCCGGAGTTTTCGACCTTTTTGACGCGTCGACATATCGTAGCCGATTGGCAGTCAAGAATTCAAAACGCAGGCCGTTAAAGTCGCCTTGCTTGCCGCGTTTCTTGACCACTTTTGTGCTGGTGTTTGCCTGGACTGACATAGTTTCTGCAGGGAGATTTCGGTGTAACGCGTCACACAAATCCCAATATGCAATGCAGAAAAGTCCGAAAAGCAATACCCGTCAGGCTGTAAACTTACCGCAACATAAATTGTCCGCAGCGTAAATTCCTACCCTACCCTACGGTTGAATTTATCGTTTTATTTCCCTCCTTTTCCTGCCTCCCCCCCCCCTTTTTCACCTCCCTGCAAAGACGCAAAGACGCAAAGCATCCGATGACCCGCAAGATCTCATCCCTATCAATCGCATTTCACATGCGTCCAAAAATCCAAGCCAAACTTTGAATTTGAAGGTATCGACACAACAGCTCTCTATTCGACGTCCGCATCTCCGCTTGTTCCAGACCCTTCAGCAATGAATACGTTTGCGGCGCGCTTTACGGGCTGGGGACAAACTCAAGGCCGCCAAGGCATCATGCACTCCATGTGCATCATCATCACGCGCCCGGCTCTTCTCAGACCCGCTTCGATTCATCGGGCTCACCGTGTTGGTGAAGTTGGACCCGGAACCCACTGCGGTGACGAGGCCCCAACGCGACGGAATTCTGATGGTGATGGGAGGCGGGGAGGTCGGCGTCGTATGCGGGGAAGTCGGCGAAGGGGAGCCATCCTCAGCCTGCGGAGGAATGGTAGCGCAACCGTCTCCGTGGTACAACTGACAGTGCCGATCCCAGATCTCGATCGCAATGGCCCAAGTCTTGGCCACGCGCCAGTGGCCATCCGATATCCCGTTGACCTGCGCGCGCGCTTCGTGCCTGAAATTGATGTCAGTCCACACCAAGTCACTGCGCGGCATTTACTGACTCCTCGGTGAAGATGCCAGTCACCAGGCCCGCCAGCGCAATATAGAATTTGAGGCGCGCTTGTCGGGAGCGCGCGGCCACATCCTCGTTCCCCGGAGATGGATAGTAAAAGGGGACACAGGGCGTGCGTGAATGCGGGCGTGGTAGCAGCATCTGGATAAAAGCAATTGTCACGCCTGGTCACATCCCCACTCTTCTTTCTTTCTAAGTTTCTCATGTCCTCACCGCAAAAAGGCGAGCATTACCAAAACCTCGACTGCATCTTTGCCCGGACCATCGCAACTCAGTCGCCTTTCCCCGTTCTCGTTTCCTATGACTACACGTGCACTCGCCTCAACAAGGTACATTTTTTTTTCGCTCGACTCTTATACTCTCGACTCACGCAATGCCCAGGCCCCCTGTCGGATGTGCAGGAATCTGATGGCACTCAAGCATGGCCCCCGTCGCGCCCATCCGAGGGCGGTGGCCAGAACGACGTCGAAAGGGCTGGCGATACGGTGCCCAGCATGTCCCGACCCAGCACTGCCAGGCTAGCACACCAAGCATTTCGCCGTGAGTACCACGACTGGTATATAGTATTGAAAGCTGAATACCCTTTCCTAGGCTCCCTTCTGATTCTTTCCCTTAGTTGTCATACACACTACTTACGTTCCCTTGAATCAATGCCAATTTTTATCAACGTGAAGCAGAATCTATTTTGTGTGCAGCAGTAATAATTGTCGGTAACTGTGTGTGATCCTACTACGAGCGCGCGCGGGCTTCGCGGCGGGCAGCAATCTCCTCCGTCAGAAGTTCTGTAGCCTGCTCCACAGCGTCACGGCGACTTTGGCGAGCTGCCTTCGCCGCAGCAAGGCGCTCTGCCCCAATGGAGGAGGTGGGAGTGGTAGTGGTAGCAGTGGCGATAGATTTTTGGTTGTCCTGCCGAGCCTGGCGCACGACCCAAGCCTTGACGCCGTGCTTGTCACAGAATGCTCTGCACACCCCTTTCAGATTGCATAGGGACATCTTGTGAGCATAGACTTACTCCTGCCGTCGCAGCCGCTGCAGGCGCGCGAGCCGTGCAGCGTTCCTACACTGAAATTAGCTGGGACGTATTCGGAGTCAAGCGGCGTACGCACAGCTCTCGATAGCCTCGACTGTGTACTTTGGCGCGCTGGGCGTGGAGCGCATTCAACTGCTCGTCATGCCCAGTGAAAACGACGGCAAGCCAGATTGAACCAGATCGAGCCAATCGAGCCATATCAAGCCAGATTGAGCCACATCTTGGCCACATCCCCACAAACATATTGTAAACTCACTGAGGACCGCGGATTTTGGGCCATTCTTACTCGGCTTCTTGCACGTCGGGTCGTTTGGGTGGCAGTGCGACGGGCTTAATTTACAAAGTCGTACGATTTGATTTTTCAGAGGCGTAACGTCACACTCGCCTCTTGCCTCTTACCACCACCATCTCGCAAGACACCCTCCGCGTTGGTTTCCCCACTCCCTCTCCCCAAGTCGCTCCGCATGGTAGCTTCCCTTTCTACACACCATCCTTCGTAAATTCATCTGCTCCCTGCCATGAACCGGGTTACATTCATCCGCGCTTTTCCTGCTTTTCGACGACCACGGAGGTATGGGTGCCGTATTTTGGTCATACTGTCCTTCTTACGATTCCCAGTGCCTTTCCAGTCTGCCGCTCACTCAAGCGTACAAACGCTCTTCGCTTTCTTGGTGGCAAGAACACAGAGGTATGTGGCTTTCTTCACTCGCCGCTAACTCTCTTACTCACACCTCTCGATACCGTGCTGTACTCACATATCTTTTCTTCGTAGGTTTCAGGCTAGGCTTCTTCCGTACGTAACGCTCCTCTCCGCCGTGCCCTACCTTGACTGTTCAACTCAACGTCCAGGCACCTTTCTTCGAATATCGCAGGGACTATTCGTGCGTTTACAGTCATGTCCTCTGTTCTTTTCTAACATTATCCCGTAGTTTGGTTGGAGGCTTTACAACACCACCACGCGTTTCGCATCCATTCTAGGCCGCCGGCGCCGCCGATGCCCACTCCGAATCCAACCGCGCCGCCAATGCCCACTTCGAATCCGACCGATCCCCTGCGAGGCTGCCTGATATCGAGGTATGCGCGGGCGGACGTCGACCCACACGCAACAAGAGGGAGTTATCCGCCGTGCGAGGGAAGCACTGTGAACGCCGGGGCGACTTCGACGTAGTGTCGGGCGGGAGGCGGGGAGCGGCGGAGCGGTTAGTAGCACGTCGTACAGGCTTTTGTACCTGTAGTTCAAATGCAATACATGGTTCGAATGCAATCTATCTGGCTCGACGTCGCTCTGTACGCAGTTCGACCTGGCTCTAATTGTTGAACTATTTCGTCGAGCCAGATCGAGCCCTCGGCCATTTCTCGAGCCAGAGAGAATGCGGGTGTTTTGGCTCCCCAGGGCTCGATCCGGCTCTTTTTTGGTTCGATTTGGCTTGCTGGGATTTTCACTGGGCGTCATGCTTGATGTGCAAGCGGAGCCTGTGTAGTAGTCATTAGCCAAGATCATGCACAATACAAGTGCGCGTACGCAGCCATCCTCAGCCGCGCCTTTTCTTTTTCCGTTTCGTAGTTGCTGGACAACGTAGTGAGACCGTGGGTGCATCCTCGAACGGTTGGCCAAAGCTTACGCTTCACTATTGCGATATTTGCTGGAGGCACGGCGGCGAGCAGCCCGATTGGCGTCGGTGACGCCTGAGGCTATTATGTTCGCGCCCGGCGTACTGCAGCATAACTGTGAGAGAGTCGACAATATGGGTGACAGTACATCGTACCTTAATTGAGGAGAAGAGGTCGAAAGAAATTCCGACATGAGTGATAAGTGTAAGGAGGAAGAGATCATTGATTATGACCATAGGCGTGGCCAATACTTCAAGCATCCTCAAGCATCGGAATGCTCGATAGAAAACCTCCCCCCAAAAAAAGGGTGGTACCAGATTGTATTCTGAACAGATCTCCCGCCTTGAATTTTGCGTTGGAGAGTCTGACTGCTCTGGACATCGTCCGGCCAAATCACGAACTAGTACGAAGTTCGTGATTTTGCCATACGAAGTTCGTGATATCACCCTAATTTGGTTTGCTCGCTCGTGGAATTTCTCCCTTAAGGCACTGGAAAACGCAGGACGAGGGTGGAGGGTGGTGGGAGGTATCCATTGACAATATATACGAGTATATAAATCTACGATCCGCCTGCCCAGCCATTTTCCAGCTGTTCACCATCCGTATGACCCCAGCCTCGACCCCAGCCCCCGTGTCCCCAGGCCTCCTCCTCGTCGTCCGCATTCTCCGGCCGCCAGACGGGCTCCCACTCACTTCTGTAGTCGTAGTGACCCTTGTACCTTCTCCTCCGAAGCGGGCGGGAGTATGACATGTCCCACGGCTGGAGATACGACAGCGCGCGCCCCGCACGATTCTCCAGGGCGGGAGGGGTGTCGCTGGTGTCCTCCGTCGCGGCGTCAGGGGTGTCGCTGGTGTCCTCCGTCGCGGCGTCGGCGTCGGCTGGTGAGGGCGGGCATTGAGGTACTGGCCGGGTGCTAGGCCCAAAAGCCTCGGTGCGTCCAATCAGTCGATTGCACTCCTCGCGGAAGGTTTTGCCGACGAGTACCCCCGCCTCCGCAAGAGCTTGCCCAGGGTCAGCAGAAATAAATTACAGCGCTTCGTATAGAGTGGGCGAAAGCCTATGCCCGGATGCGGCGATGGGACGAGGAGGTGCAGCTTCTGGAAGAGGAATTCCGACGCCTTCCCGTTTCCCTCAAGAATCGTGCGCAGAGGTGGAGGATTCGGGCGAAAGAGGTCGAAGTCGGCACAATTCCGTTTGAGCTGGCTCAAGGCTTGGTTGCATATGGCGCGAAACAGGCCCGAATGTACGACGACCTGGCCGATCGCGCCAGGCGGATCCAATTGGCCCCTAAATTGACGCGAGGGAAGGGGAGGAGGAGGGCGGAGGCAGAGTATGATCCTTTGATGTACACGCCCCCCAGCGACAATGAGGAGGCCGACGGCAACGAGGAGGAGGACGAGGCGGGTGACGGCGAGGAGGGTGATGCACGAGGAGAGCCGGCGAGCGATGAGGAGCTTGTCCTTGGTGGGGAGGTCGATGATGAGTAGAGGGCTTTTTGTTTCGTTATTTGTATTTGTTTTGATATGAGGCCGTAACCGTCCAGGAGACGTGATTTCGAGACGCTTCTTCCGCTTTTTCTTTTTCTTTTTCTTTGAGGATGATTGCACAGAAATGTGGCTGAGGACTCAAAGTCGATGTCCCGGTATTTGGATCGGAGGGCGGGAGGGAGCAGGCATTATTTTCGGAATTTTGATGGCTCGGGGATAGCCGGTAGGCGGAATATTCCGAGAACAAGGGTGGCCGAGCTACGGCAAACAGGGGATTGATCGCTACTCTCATTCTGCCGACACCCGAGCTGTGCCGGGGAGCCGGACGAGCCCTACAGCGATAGCCGCCGGTCCAGGAATACCCGCAATATAGCCGGTATACCACATATAGGCAGCCAGAAGATAATGCATTAAGGTTCTGGGCTCATGCCAGGACTTAATACATTATTCTGGGCTTATGTGGTGAAGAATAAGCAGAACGAATGCTTCAGCGGGATTGGAGTGCGTCCGGGAAGAAAGTCGATCCGCGAGGTACATTTTTCAAAGTCGATGGCGTGGCGTGAGATCCAGGTTCGGCAGTCCACGTCGCCGAGCGAGGCCACCGCAGGGTCCTGAGTCAGAGCCACAGGGATCCAAGCGAAGGAAGGCGAATCAACGGCGAACAACATGCCGCGGACATGCGCGACGGTGCTCTGGTACTTGTCAGCACGCGGATTACACTAGGCCGTAATCTTACCCTGGTGTCATTTTGAATAGACATACACGCAATGCCGTCCAGTATCCCTTGGACCGGATCTTCATAATACTACGACGGTTAGCATCCATAAGCCGTATGTAGACCGTGCGCGCAGTGGGACAGACCATTTGTTGTGTTTGCACGACGAACATGGGAGTCAATGTCCCGAAACATAGGTGCGGAGCGCGTTTAAATGGATGCCCACGTCCGATCGGTCCTGTATCAACGTCAAGTATTTGCAAAACTCAGGGGATGAAGATAGGACTCGGGGAGGGCAGATCTTCCATTAATCCTCGCAGGATGCCGAGGTGTACAAGCAGCGTCGACAACAGTAATATAGCGGAAGGTATCCTTCCTGAGACCCCCCTCTGATTCTACGTAGCGCGCGTCCTGATACGTTTGCTAACCGGGAGTAAGTATGGGCGACTTCTTATTCCGAGACGAACCTCTTGCGGGGGAGGCCCGCGGGGGGCCTGGACGCACGACGTTTGCCACCTTCTTGCAAGGCCTCGCTGGCTGAAACGTCTGACAACGTGGTGTCGGAGGTGGCTGCCAAGTCGGGAACGTCAATGCCTGCTATATTTCAGTCAAATATGACGCGCAAAGAATCGGTGGCGTACCATCTTTCGCTTCCTCTCCATCCACGAGCCCGGAATGGGAGTCGGCTGGCGCCGCTGGATGGAGGTGCTTCCTGACCGCTTCCCCCGACGAACTGTCAGGCGGAAGGACCCCTTCTACGTCAGCATTGACTTCGGCAGGGTCTGCTACGGGTACTGTTTCGTCGCGCTCGCCTTGGTCGAGTTTCAAGATACGCAGGTCCCATACCATGAGTTCGTAGCGCTGCTTGGCAAATTAATTAAAATCTATGCAGTGTACGCGGCACCCACCCTGGTCTCCCAGTGCACACTCTCCCGCTTGTGCAGCGTACCAAAACCGAGGATCCACGTTCCCGCGGACACAGGAAAGTCTGCGGCAGCTCTGGGAATAGTACGTTCCAGCGCAGCAGAGTCCGAGTATTCGTTCCAAAGTACACAACGATGACCGACACGAACGTCTATCCAGGTACCTCCATTCATGTCGTACGGGTTGCTGTTGGTGCACGGTGTAACGAGCATGTTCTGTCGATAGTCAACAATCGGTCCAATATGGAATGCGGACCAACCTTATTCTTGTTCTCGTCATAGTCCTCATCCTCGTCCCGCCGCACCGGGAGCGCAAGTGCCTTCAGTTGAGCGCCAAAATTGTGGCCAGAACGCTCATTGGGTGCCCCACCGTCTTGGATGTGGAAGTGGGGCCCCGTATCGCCGTACACCTATGATACGTCAGGGAGGTCCATCTATGAGGAGAATACTTACAACACCTGATGTCGCACAACCGAACACGAAAAACCGGTAAGGCTTCCCGTCGGCGTCGCAGTACGCAGATTGCTCCACGAAAGTGGAGCTCGCAGGGGGGTAGTAGTCCAGTTCGAATTCAGAACACGCAAGACTCGGGGTACCTGTCTTGGAAAGGAAGTCCAAGACGTCGTCGAGCGTTCCAAGTTCAGCAGGCCAGCGGGGCTCTTCGGATGACATTTGAAGAACTGGGGAACGTTCTCGATTTGAAAGATCTTTAAGGTCCTGAGGCGTTACAAGGGGTATGAATAGGGTATATACGATCGGCCCTGGAAGAAATTTAGGGGCGTTACTGGGCGTGCGGTCCGTTGTCGCAATGCTGGTTCGAGCACTTCTCCCCAATGGACCACTTCAATGAGCTGCGGCTGAGTTCCGTCAAGACCTGGTCATGCGTGGCGCCGGCGGACTGAACGCCCCCCCAGCCCCAATGGCCGATACCCTTTAAATCGCGGACGAACCGTGGAATTCCTGGGCATAGCAAGCCGCAGGGCTTCGACCACCCATCGGTATCGGTGTACAGTTTCACCATGGTCGGGAAGGGCGACGTCAGTTGCAGTCCTGGAAAAAATTTAGCTTGGGGTAATGGAGAACCGCTTCGATTACCTTCTACAGGGTTTTGCGCGCCGGAAAATACTTTGTCCGGGCCAGTGTGGGCTGGGCCGAGTCAACGGCCCAAAAGGTTTGGCCGAATTGGCCTTGACGGCCGCTTTGACCGGGTTTGGCCGTATTTGGCCGTGTTTTTGACCCTGGACCCACAAATCGTGTTTCTCGCACCGCACCACTCTGGCCACTAATTGTCACTACTCTACGCTACTTTACGTCCATTTTACACACGCGGTGCACTATGCCGCCTTCCTCGTGGTGCCGTGACTACTTCCACAGGGGCGACAAGAGGTATAAGAACGACCAATTCCACTGGGAAAACCGGTGCAAGGCCTGTGTTGTCCACCGCACTATGGAATTGGAACAGCAGGACAAGGAGGAGGTGAACATGGGTACTCGAGAGTACGTACGGCAGCCAGGAGAGTTAAAGGAACAAGGTGCGCCCACGGCCGTCCGGCCTTGATCCTATCGTGCATCCGGACGGCTATCTGACTATCCTCAAGCGCTGAATGATGTTCCCGCCATCGCCGGCAAGACTGAACGGTGGTTATCTCACCTGTCCAAATGCGCGTATGTTGCACATGATGTGCGGATTCTGGCGCAGTCTGGCAAGAAGCCCTCCAGCACGGAAGCGGTGAGAATGTCCCGTGTGCAGCAGGTCGCACGCGCCGCTGTCCTTCAGATTCCTCGTCCCCCCGAGCTTCCCTGCGCTCCGCATGCCGGGCCAATGAGTGTCTTGACAGCTGGCTTCGACGCCATGGCTCTGAATATTCCCAATCCGATGCAGCCTGAATCGTCTCCAGCTCCGAGGCATGTGATGTGGGAGTCATCCAAGCAGGATGAGTTTGCGGCAGATCTGTGCAAGCTGTTCATCTCCTGTAATATGGCATTCAGATCTGCGTCAAATCCTCAGTTGAATCTGTTTTTCTCTAAATATATCCCCCAAGCCAAAGTCCCGGACCGCCGCGTTCTTTCGGGTCGTGTGCTAGATGTGCTCGTGGTCCAGGCGGAGATGGAGATGAAATCCCATGTGGCAGGCAAGTTGGCGACGGGCCAGTGTGATGGGTACAAAACTACCGCCAAAGCCTCGGTTGTTACGACGTCAATAACGGTTGAAGTCAAGGTTTGTTTGAGCTTTTTATTACTCATGTCATCAATGTATAACACACTGTTCTGCAGCTGTATATGATCGCCGCTCACGATATATCTCCGGAAAAGAAGACCGCGGACAACTTGCTTGAAATTGTCCTACGTGATATCAAATATTGCGAGGATGAGCTCGGAGTTGTTGTGATAGCATATTGCACTGATAATGGCGGCGATGCAAGGGGTATGCGAACGAAGTTGAAACGTGTCCGGCCAAAGCTTACCGTGCCGCCGTGCTGGGGTCATCAGGTATGTCACGCTAGGTCTGTTCCTATCGCTGTTACGAGATAAATGCCCAGGTGAACCTTGTTGTTGGCGAGGTGATTGAATTGAGGGTGGCCTGTATGAATTCGATCGATGACGGTCTGGAGATTGTGAAATGGTTCACTAACCATAGCCGTGCCCTGGGGTTGTTGAAAGAACACCAGAAAACTACCGAACGATTCAAGGCGACTTCTCGTACTCTTACATTGATCTTTCCCGTGATTACTAGGTGGACCTACCACTACCTTGCCGTGCGAAGACTTCTGACACTCTCTGCGACCATCCGTACCTTGTACATCAACGAGCACGACACACTGATTGAATGCGCGGGAAGTAAACGAGATGCCAAAGACAGGGCCAAGGAAGTTCTCTCGCCAATCGAGGATCCTCAATTCTGGAAGAATCTCACCGAGTATAGTAATTTCTTCTTTTTTTCAGTCAGTCTGACAACGGGATTTGCAGGGTTAAAACCATCCTCGAGCCTCTAGCTATTGCAGCAAAATGCATGCAGGCACCGGATGCAGGGCTAGATCAAGTCCTGTTGATGCTCGGAAACCTCTACCGCATCTACAGTTCTTCCGATATCAATTCCCGTGTCGGTAACTCCATCCGAAAGAGCCTAGAGAAGCGTTGGCTTGTCATGGAGCGCGAGGTGTTCATTCTCGCGGTGTTTCTTAATCCTTATATTCGCTGCTCCGCATTTGCCGTCAAAAATGCTGTCTTAAGGCCCGTGAGCCTCTATCACATCGCGAAAAAACTCTTCGCCCGCTTTTTCGATGAAGAGCCGGATCTCAATTTCCACGAGGCCTTCTTTGATTATAGCCGGGATTCAAAGGAGTTCTCGAGCTCGTGGATGCATCTTGCAGAGCTGAAACAGTTGCACGAGCGCGAAGTTGGTTTGTTTCTTCTCCACCCGATCACGAAATTTAACACATGTTCCAGAACAAACACGTGAATGTGGTCAAAGTTTGGGACCAGCTCGACACCGGGGAGACCAACGGACGGAACGGGCTGGTAAAGCTTGCAATCTGGGTGCTCAGCATCGTTGCAAACTCGGCTGGATCCGAGCGCGGATTCAGCAAGTTTGGCATCTTCTTGACCAAACTTCGCAATCAGCTCTCCCTTCAAAAAGTCCGAAAGATGAACACCGTTGACATGGATCTCAAACGCCAGCACGAGGAGCTTGGACTGACTACAGATCGTCTCAAACGCAAATTCGCAAAATTTGCTGATAAGCATGCAGACGAAGGAAGCGCGGAGCCCAGTTACGACACAACTGACTCATTCACGCACCTGTCGACTCAACTCATAGCTGATCTCACAGCTGACCGAGATGAGCCAATCGACGAAGAAGAAGAGGAGGACAATGACGGGATCTTGACCGTGTACCCACGATCCTGCTACACTCTCAAAGAACTCTTCCAGTACCCGGAGGACGACGCAGAGAACACAGGAAACATATTTGGTTTTCATTGGGCCGGAGGGATAAAGGATCTGCAAGAGGAGCTCGAACTATATGATCTATTGATGGAGGAGATGGACGACTAGCTATATTACTTGTACTCAACTACTGACATGCACTTCTTCTTGGTTCCCAGCGGTTCTACGGCCAGTTGTACAAAAAAGGAAATTAGGTTGACGAAATGGCCAACCGGGGGTCAAACGGCCAAGACGTTCGGCCAAGCGTGGCCAAACCCGGCCAATGCCCACACTGTTTGTCCCTGCTCCACCAACCCATCACAGCTTCGTGTCGAGAAGTTGCGTCGACAGTCGGACAGATCAGCGTATGAGCTGATATCGCATTCCACTGATTGGAATTCGGTGCGGTGAATAAGAGTTCGCACACGGTGGGCCGGCTGGCGAAGGTGATGGTGATGAATTTATTCTTTGAAGCAATCAGTAATCGCGTCATGGATGCGACGGGCACAACGTACCGGTACACTGGAGTGCGAGAAACGCATGAACTTGCAACCTGCGACCCCGTACGGGCCGGCGCATTCGGTATCGGCCAGGAGCGTGCAGTGCAGGACGTACACCATGCTGTGCGCCCATCGCGCTCGAGTCGTAGGCGGGGCAAGCAGGTTAAGGTTATCCGGGCACGCAGGCGAGAAGGGCATGGAAAGCACTGCGAGAGGGACAGAGCCCACTATGAGAGACCGGTGCAAGTTCAGAGCGAGGAAAAAGCGGCGATGGGTCGCGGCGTCCGGGAAGAAGGGTAGGGTGTACTTCAGCACGCGCCTGTTGAAGACAGAGACGACCTCCGCTTGCTCCTGTCTCGAGAGGCCGCGGAAACGAGTAAGTTCTACAAGAGTGCAAGAGTGCACAATAGCGTTGTACAGTTCGTCAATGCCCCAGACTTGAATCGCGGCGGGTACACGGCCCAAGCGGGCAACGGCGCGAGTGTGGTACGGCATTTGAATGAGGTCAAGCGGGCGCACTCAGGCTTTTAAGCATTAGAATTGCAACAGATAGGGTATGACATTGAAACCGATCGCGATGTCTAAAGTTGGCTGCGCGCACTACCGATGAGTCCATCACGTATAACCCTGTACTCGTTAGCGACGCGAAGTGGAAGTTTTTGGACGACATACCTCTTGATTATAGCCTCGACGAAGGTGGTCTCGCCGTCAGAGAGGTTGATAATGGGATGTCCCTTGCCCTTTCCCCTCTTGAATACGAGCACGTTCCCGCGCCAAGGTTGTGCCAGCCCAGGTACCAGGCGATTAATGAGAGTGTTGACAGGGTGGACATTTGGACCCCAAGTTTGTTGGTCAGTTACGACGATCCAATACGCATATTCCAGCTCCGCGGGTTCGTCAAATGGGAAGCGTTGCACAAGCAAAGTATTGTGGTCTCCGTTGGTCGTCGGTGTGGCTCCGTTCCTACCACAATTGAGCCACATATCGAATTCAAGATCCTCGATGTTGTAAGCGCGGGGAAGTCCGCGCGTGACGGGGACGCGAACCCAGAGGCGGCGCCCTATAAGGTCACCGTCGGGAAAAAGCCAAGCGGCCTGCCTGCGCGCGAATCCCTTTAAAGAACGTTAGTGCTTGGTGGTCGGGACAGCGATTAGTGGTTACCGGTCGGCAAGATTTGATTGCATTCCGCACGAAGTGAACATTGTCCCAACTAACTTGGGGCATGAGTGCCATGAGTAGGCGTCTTGCGCGTGACAAGGGGCGGCATTGGATGACAGCGGTGAGCATCAGTCACTGTGACCGGTATAACCCGAACATCTCTCGTCATGCATCCCACGGCCCCCGTACGCCCACGCGTGCAGGGATTGATTAGCCATCCGGGGAAGCCCTTTTTCGACCAAGAACAGCTTAACCAAGCGGAGACCCTCATAGGCTCCCTGACCGAGCTTGGAGAGGCGCGTCCGGCGGCGGTGGACGGTTCGGTCACGCATCTCATCTACGAAATGGACAAGGATGGGCCGACACGGGCATTGGTGTTCGGTACAGTCGAGACGAGTAACGACGTACGTGTGCCGTTCTCGCCTCGCACGCGCCAGTGTTGATATACCCCAGAGTGCAAGCGTTTCTAGACTGGTGCTAATGCGCGTAGCCGATGCGGTTCCCCGGGTTGCCCGTTTGTGGGGTGAAGATGTTGAAATGCTTACGCGCGTTATGTTTAACGAGGTCACCTCTGTACGTTGTTACCCGATGCTGCCTGCACAAGGTGATGCAACGCGTACAGGATACTGTCATTGCATCCCCATGGACCACTGAAGAAGGCCGCATCATCATCTACCATCTTCCCTTGGCTACGGTGCGTTGTCCGGGTAGAAGGGACGCGACTCTGACGAGGCCCAGACAATAAACGGGCTGCCCAAGGTTGGCGATGTCCTCGTGGCAGATGTCACCATGCATCGCGTAGAGGAGCAGGTCGCTGGTTTAACGGTGAAGGTTCGTTCGTACGCAAACTGTTCCTGTTGGCACGGCCACTAAATCGAAAAAGTCTTACAATATAGTTGCACACACGCTGGAAGTCATCCACCCTTCCCGCCTGCGAGATGTCGGAGTGTTTGCATCGCCAGTCGAGTCTGGGGTAGACAATATGGAGTTGTTAGGGTCGATGGAGCAATTACATGTTCACGAGAAGACGCTCTAAAGTACGCTCAGACGCCACTTGCTCTGGCCGAATACCAGATGTGTAATAGTACCAAAGCATCTTCACGATATCCAGCTTGGAGACAGCCCGCTCGAATACAGTTCCGACCGGCCCATTTTTCACGAGCAGTGCCGTCCCAGATACGGTTTTCCCGAAAATCTTGCTTAATACATGGTTGTCGCCCTCCCCATCCGGAACGTGGTACACTTCATAGTACCAGGAGACTGTGTTACGATCGCGATCATATAGGGAACCGAGGAGGACAGGCTGAAGGGCGTCAGCTGCGCTTCCGCAATTAGGACGGTCATAGTACCCACCTCTGTGCTTCCCAGCAGCTCTCCGATGCCGTCGAGACTCTCGGACGACACTACATCGCCCAGATACGCAACATGTACAAGGGGGATTAGCGCTTCACACGCCACGCAGGAGACGACGTCCCCAGAGATAAGCGCCGTGTTACAGGCTAGGGATCGCAAGCGGCGTAGTCGCTGGGAATCGGTGTTGGCTTCAGCACCGTTTCATTGAGAAGACACAGACCTTCTCTCCGAGCGTCCAGTCCCTCGCTTTGCCGAGAGCACGCAAAGCGGGAAGAGTAATGTCCTGGTGATCGTGCATCCAGTCTTGCAGTACGAAGTCGCTGAGCGGCAGAGTCATGGTGGAGAGCAAGGACCAAATCGTTCAGGAGTTAATACGATGTCAGACAATATGTTGTATTGGCGCGGGAGAGACAACAAATAATAATCAACATTAGGGTATACTGGGCTGCAAACAAAGGCCGTTAGATTTCGAAGTCGGCGACAGTCGGAGTCGTGTCGTCGGTTTCTAAATAAAAGTTGTGAGCAAGTTCCTTTATAGCGGGAGAGTTGGACGACGTACGGATAGCATCCTTGAACTTGTACACGGCCTGCAGGTCGTAGAAGGACTGCCAGCGATCCATGTTGCGCTTCTTGCCCTTCGCGTCTGATGCGCCCTCTTCCTTTGTAGCGTACCGACCGACCTGGACTTCAAGCACAACGAAATCCCTGAGCTTCAATTGGCCGACATTGAGTTGTTGGAGGAGGGATTTGTCGCGGAGCGTTTTGCGTGCGTCATAGACGGCCTTAAATTCAATGGTCTTGGCGGGTTGACCTTTAGTCGCGCGTTCCGTCATCCAACGAGATGCTTTGACCTGGGCAGGACCAAATAGTTCAACAAGTTTCGCTGAAGGCTATGAGCTCGGATGAAACAACAGAGCAAAGAGCAACTCACATGAACCGATCGGCATGCACAACTCGTTCAGCTGCGTCCTACAAAAGTCGGAAGCACTATCGATGAGAGGCTGGATGCTGATAGCGGGACGCATGTGCGGCCAACCCTCTTGGTCGACCCAAAACTGCGAGGATACTTCGCCGGTGATCCAGAAAGTGACAGGGAAGGGGGTGCCTGCGACGCAGAGGACGTTGGAGGTGTTATTGAAAGGCGCGGGGATACCCCAGTCCAGTTTGAGGTGTGCGCTGTCTATGTTGTAAACACGACGCTTCTCGTCGGCCCACCTGAGGATAATGCGCAATCGCCTGCGACGTTAGTACCGGGTAGCGACGCGCCATTTGGAGTCGCTCACCTCATCTCAGCAACGGACCAGCCAAAGAGGCGGCTAGCGGCAACGCCTATGTTCACGAGGGCGTCGACTGCGCTGGTCTGCAAGGAGTGTTAGAAACGTACGGTGGGAGTATGCACGAACCATTTCTGGGTCTTGCGATCCGGCCAACGGGTTATAAACCACAACCGATTGGAGGCTGGAAGCGGCGGCGTCCGCAGCGGGGGTAACCGCCATCTGCGCTGCGGTGGATATGACAGGCTTCACCGGGACGGTCTTGGTCATGGAGTTGATAATAGCACTGAAGAATTGATTACATCAGGAGCTGGAGGACAGGGATGAATTCGTACTTGAGAGTAGTCAGTCCAACTCCCGCCAGGGCACCGGGCTCGACGCCGAGCATGCTGAGAATCTTGATAGCCTGAATCTGCAGCCATGTGAGGGATGGATCGAGACAGTAGCGGATGTCGTACCTCATTAGTACATCCGGCAATGGCGGCGGCCGGCGTGCCACTCTCAGGCAACTTAGTAATCGCAGCGTGCGGGACTGATGCCCCGGCCACAACAGGAACGATGGGAGCGGCTGAAGGCGTGACTGTATGTTCCCCCGCATGCTGCTGCGCGAGGGGAAGAGATGTGGCGACAAGCGGGGTGGTGATTGACACCGGCGTTTCCTGCACGGACGGAATGTCGGAAACTTCTGCGTCGAAGAAATCAGCTCGAAGCGCAATTCAAAGCCGGAGTAAAGCGCACCGGCGACGTCGACAGCAGTCCTGAAGGGGTATTAGCAAGGAAAAGCGCACGCAATGCGACTTACCCAGAATCGCTTTCCGCATCCGTCCTGCGGAAGTTGTGAGTCGTGTGGGAAGTGGATAGAATGCCTTGACATACAATTCTGAGACGGGTGATAGGGCGGCCGAAGTTGGGGCGGCGGAAGGCACCGTTACTGTGTCCACGCTGGCAGAGTTCAGCGAATGAAAACGAGTACGATCAGACTTACCGTGCGCGTTTAGCCGCAGCATCAGGTTCAGCGGAGGATTGGCGCGTTCGTTTGGGGGGCATAGCGATTGAATAGAGCGGATATTGAGAGGTGGGTGCTAGATTGGCCAACTTGTCTAGGCTCTTAAAGCAAAAGCAATTTCCTTTGCTGCCAAATATATCAGCGTCGCACTGGCGACTCCCTATATGTTAGGCACACCAGGGCACCACACGGGCACAAAGGAGACTTCGCCTGTGTCGCACGACGAGTGGATGGTAACCACTGAACACGCCGTTGATTATTTGCTGAAGCAGCAAATGCCAATAGAAGCGTGCACTGAGTAGCCAAGTCCACCCCAATGGGACCATTGTGGGCGGGGCGAAAGTGTCGCCACCCTCCCAAGTGAAAAGGGTCCCCCCCCCTCAACGTCCGATCGACGCGATCTGTGTTTCGTATGCACTGTGCTGAGCAAGGATATAAGCGGATGACCCGTGTTGCGCCCGACGAAGTTCCTCACCATGCCCACATCGCACTTCGAGAGTCAGCCGCTAGTTTTTTAAAACCAAATCCAATTTGCTGACGACGCCACAGTGGCCGATCATACCTGGCTCTGCGATCAGTGGCCTGAAAGCTTGCGGTTCCAGGAAGCTCTGGAAGTCCCTCGTGAGGACCAGGCGATCGAGCCGTACCAGGTGGTGCCTCGCAGCGTTTCGCTTATCCGGGACTGGGCGTACATCGGCAAGAACCCGAGCTCGCGGGATCGCTCGCGAGCACTACTGCTCCTCTACAAGCAGCCCCACATCTATCCGAACGCGCCCCGTGGTGTTATCTATCCCGTCGGCGTCCGCGTGCAGGGATTCGTGGAGAGACTCAATCTCAAGACGTTCGGGTCCTGGACAACGTGAGTTACCGCCCGTTGGTGCGATGCAAGCTGACCGAGAAAGGGCAGTGGCAAAGACCCTAGGACCGCTGTCCAACACATCGTGCTCAGTGGCGGCAGAGATCATGCGGCTACCTTCAGGGAGTATAAGAGCGCCGTCAACAACATTGTAGTGTCCATTTACCAGAGCTTGGATGCGCGACAGCCCACTCGTGAAGATTCGGATGCGTTGTTCATTGGTCGCCGAGTCTTCAGCAAGGTAAGGTTAAAATCATCCGATAGTATTATCTGACGCACCCAAGGTGGGCGCGCATAATAGGAACGTGCAATCCGCGCTGGAAGACGGGGATGATCCGATGGATAACTGTAAGGCTTTCGACAGCGAGTGGCGCGTCACGCAGAAGATCAAAGTTAGCATGTACGTCCCGGACGATGTCGACCCCGGCGATGGTACGAGGGTGCCGTGCGATGCCCGGTCCTTGGTCGAGGGCGATTTTGTGGACGTGTGCATCGGTTTCGACATCGTGACGGCCCGCAATCGAGAGTCACGCACTATGTGCACCTCAACATCGAACACATCCTGCTCCTTAAGTCGTCTATAGATGCTCAGATGGTGAGTAACAATCAAAAGATTAATGGCGGAAAGACTCACCTCTTGCTAGGAACAGGAAAGCGAGGAAGAGTCTTTTGTTCAGGGTCCTGGGCTCGATTTTTAACTGTATCCCGCCAATAAATATACCCTCCATTTTATGTTGCCTGCCACGCGAATGAATACTTTGGCCCAACGGGCTTGCTGTATTTCTGATATTGTGTCGAGGACGAGGGAGAAAGATTGAGAAGCATTCGCGGTGCGACAGGCAAGATCAGGAAGGCCCCGGGCACGGTTGTCTGCCGGCAATGACCAAGCATCACTTAGTAAGGCTGGAAGGCACCGTCTGCAGGCACCGCTTGAGCAGCTTCCCATTCTAATCGCGTTCGGCGGTCCAATTGCTCCAACCTATCGAACTCGTCTCTGAACTCTTGTGCCAATTGGCCGCTCATTGTACGCGGCTTGAACCCCCGAAGAACCGCAATGCACTGTAAAGACACGCCACGGGACAACATAACATACAGGCTTTGCAGGGACTTGCAACCGTTCAGGTCGAGGATGGCCTTCTTCAGACTTCTGCCCTGGGACTTGTAGTCCGTATACGCGTACGCGGGCAGCAAGGGAAGTTGTGAACGGCAAATCGAGAAAGTAAGATTGGTATCCGAAGTGTAGCTGAAGTACGTGGTGTCCGGAAGAATAGGCACAATGCCAGGAGCTAGTCCATCAATGTGGATGTTCGATTTGTCAACCTCTACGTAGGCGCAGTCAACATACCTCCTTCCCTTGTGGTCCGTCGAATACTTTATCGATCTGAGCACCCCTTCGGCGCCATTCACGATGGCACCCTTCAGCGCGATATTTTCCATGACCATAACTTTCATCCCTATGGCCAATGGCATACGGCCCAAGCGGTCTTTGGTCAAAGAGCTCCGCATCAGCCATGCTCGCTTCTGGAGTTCCTCGTCGAGTGGAGTGCCCTGGAAGCTGTCCTTCACATGATAGTAGTGCAGGGCTTTGGACTCTTTGTTCGCAAAATTCTGGGTCAGCTCTCGGTTTATAACATCCCGGACAACTTTCGTCGCACAAACAATAGGCGCGTTCTCGAACTTTTGCTGATCGTCAGGAGCCATACCCTGAAGCTGTCGACGGTGTATGGTGCGGAAGTCGGACGTGGTATAGTTGCGGCCATCGCCGGCCTGTGCGGGTGTCATGGGGGTTCTCCCATCCCATGCGAGGCCAAGCCGAATTCGAGCAAGCAAGTTGGTGTATTCAGGATCCGTCACGGCCCTAAAATTCTTGCGAAGGATAACCACTTTCGTGAACTGTCGCCACAACCACGCACCGTACAGAGAATCCACGCCTGAGCAAGTTTCCCTCGTTCCTGCAGATATTTGATTGACAATCTCGTGAGAAAACAGCGAGTGCGCCTTCACGGGGCGAAGTTGACCCATATCACCCAACAATACAATGTTTACTCGTCCAAAGATGTTGTCAGTGCCGACGGTCTTCATCGCGCGTCCCTCATTCAAACGGGCGCTTATCTGCGCCAGCAGGTCGGCGGACACCATAGATATCTCGTCGATTATAAGGTAGCGGATGTTCTTCCAGATGCCGGCCAAATCAGCTGATCGTGAGCCAGCTTTCTCTGTCTTCTTTTTGGGCAAGAATGTGAGAGCATGGATAGTAAATCCGTCGATGAGCACCGCGGAACAACCGGTGGGCGCACTTAACATCAATGTCTCAGACACGCCACATCGGCGGAAAAACTCGACCAGGGCCTTGATGATGAAACTCTTTCCCGAACCTCCCACTCCGGCGATATACAGTAGAAGCTGATGTTCGACACCTAAGATGAAGTGCTCAGCAATGATGCGCAGGGCACGCGTTTGCTCCGCATTGTCACGAATTCCTAATTCGTCCATGACATCCACAAGGTGCTCCTCGACGGTCTTCTCCGTCAGACTTCCGTTTCTCTGATAAATCGTATCTGCCACAAAGTGCAGGTTGTCCAGCGATGTTCGAGGTCCGGTATCCTGGCCATCGTCCACCCTGCGGTGCTTGGGATTGCGCATATCGATCGGTTCAGCGGCCGGCCTTTTATTGGCGCCAATAACCTTCAAATCCGACCACTGTTTCTTTATAGCGGCCAGATCTTCAGGAGTAGAACGAGCTGTGTGTTCATCGTCCTCGAAAGGCATTTGGGGCTTGGCGCGGGACTTCCAGAGCGTGGTATTGGCAAGCACCCTGAGTACCTCAGCTTCAGCCTTGTTAACTGCCGAGTCCTTTGCCTTCTGTTTTTCCGGAGAATTATCGTCTAAATCCTCGTCGTTATCGTCGCCCCATTGTGCGTCTTCCTCGTCACCGTCCAAGCCTGCGTCACGCTGAAGTGCCGTTGTCAAGCTCTCAATGTCCGTGCTGCGTACTCCGTCGGCGCCTGGTAGCAATCCCTTGACCTTACCAGCTTGCCGCAACACTTCGTATCGGTCACGAGCATCCTTGCATTCGTTCTCCACGTTCATGTTGGCCATGGTGCGTTTCGCCCCAGAATTAAATTCAGTACGATTAAAGGCCGCTGTCCAGCTTTCACCAACATTTTTCAAGTCGTGAATAGACCGCCATGGCTTAAACAAGATGAGCATTGCCCTGCTCCACTTGTCCTTTTCAACATCGCCACGGTCAGGTCTGGGTATTCGATCTCCCAGAAGCACGTTGACCACGGGGGTTGATCTGAACCGAGAGAGGTGGGAGTTAATGTTGTTGTGGCCGACAGAGTACTCACCGCGCAATTCTGCCTGCCTGCCCCTGGGCTTGCGCGTTTTCGGAGCGATGTTTTCCTCTTCGGACTCATCGCCAAACAGAGTACGGAAAGCTTCATCATCTTCCATTCGCTGTAAGCGCTTGTCTTCTCCAGACTTTGATATTTTGACGACACTTTCCTCGTGCTCCCAAAGACAGAGGGCTTCGAAAGCAGGATCCTTGCTGCGGAGGGGATAATCCTGGACGCTGGTGCTGAAGCCAATATAATTGTCGCTAACAACCAAGGTCAACTGTTCAACGTGGTTAGTATAGGCGTCTTCGTCGTCTTCAATATCGTCATCGCATTCGGTGGGGAGGTCGGGCCGGGGAACGCTTAGCATTTCGACGTCCTGGCAACAATCGACCATATCTACATCTCCGTCAGGGAGGGCGGTATCCGGCGGAAGGACTGTATCATCAGCCTCCTGTTTGGCTATCATGCGGTCAAAATCGCCCCATTTCACAACCTTGAACGTGTGACTGGCGTACACGTCTCCTCCGCCCAACAAGTAGCTCATGACCTGTTGGTGCGACATTTCCTGTTTGGACATGAGCGCCATGACTGTTTTAGTGAACAGGCTGCGATTCACTTGGGCGTGTTCATACGCCGCTGCGTTGCCGGCTTCAAATTTCTCTTCGTTCCTCTTGATGGCGTATTCAAGCGCTGAGAGGCCTACATGGGTGGACAAGGTACCTTTCGTGATGTAGTCCGTAACATAATACACAAGGGCTTTAGCAGCTTCGCCAGAACCTATGTACTTGATGTCCATGTTGCAACGGAGCAGAAATATTACCAGGTCGTTGTAATTGTTGATGCGGGGGTGAAGCCTACGCAGCATTATGGACTCGGTTTCTTCGTCGATATGGGTCAGGGGGTTCGTAGAGCCGTCGATACGCATGCGACAGTTTTCGTCAGTCCGAGCCTCGCCGTTTTTCAAATGCTTCCAACACGTCGGTCGGTGGTCGTGCCAATTCGAGAGAATAACTAAATCCTCGACAGTATCTCTGAACGCAGCCTCAAATTTGGAATCCGACATATTTGTAACTGCAGGACCCTTCGTCAATCGAGGGTTGTCATGGCCCGGAGCCAATGGGGGAGCTTTCAGCGGACCATCCGTCTCTACGACTAATTCTTTCGTGCTCGGCAACTCGCAGCTTATGATACTTTCCAGCCACTGAAACATCCTAGTTTGAAATTGGGGTGATTCACGCATTCTGGTGCGTAGGTCTTGCGGTGACGGGTTTCCTTCGATCCATACCAGCATATGACAGTGCAGTGTCCCTCTCCCTTGGGCCTCAACCATCCCATAGTACCCACAACAACGCCCAAAGAGTCCGTTGCCCAACGAAGATTCGGACGAAGGGTCGTACCGCAATATTATACGTATAAAGGCCTTGATGACTTCGTCGAAAAACTGCGCGGCGGAGGCGGGATTGCGGGCTACAAACATCATGCGGGCTTTCATGGTCATATTTGCCCACTCTTCCGGAATTACTCCTCCGATGGCCCCCAATAGAGGATCGCAAATGTCTGCAGGGTTGAGAGTAAGGAAGAGAGCAGGGGTAGACATTTTCTTCATCATGGCCCGTATCTCATTCCTCCGGCACTGTTTGTAACCCGAACTGCCTTTGAGGTCTTTTCCAATGAGCTTCAATCTGTTTAAAGTCCTTAGGGCCTTTTTTTCCTGCCGGTTGGACGGCTTGGCATTCGGATTTAGTTCCCATTTGCGCATTAAGTCTGTGAGGACAGGACCCAATTCGTCAATTTCTTGGACTATAGAGGCATGGTGAGCAGTGTCTGTTCGGAATTGAACGTGCTTGTTGACCTCTTTCTTTTGCATGATATTCCAACAAACGTAAGCGAAATTAGGGTCCCGTTGAAAGCGCTTGTCGTACTGCAACAGCAGGTTCTTCACTTGGCGTTCGAAGGTAATATGTTGTGAATCAGTTCTGTTGGGTTCGTGGAAACCCCCGATTCCCCAAGGATCCAAAGCGAGGAAAGCAAAAGTTAACAGACCGGGGTCACGGTCATTTATGAATTTGGAGCCGGTCTGCATTTTTATGAAGTTTTTCTTATCCAAACACCAAGCGAGCGCAGCGCCTTTCATGTTTCGTTGCACGGTCGGAGTTTTTTCTCCGACACTGTAGCCAACCGCGTCCAATACAATTGTTCCGTCGTCTTCCATCGCATCGAGCGGTTTCGCTTTAGCCGCAGTCCTCTGGTCCCCTCTGTCCGCATACGAAGCCGGTGTAGGCGTTGCTCCGTCTGCGAGGCTGCAAATTTCGACGGCGGTCGGGAAAGCGGAATCGCGGTCTTCGGGAAACAAACTATCGAGATTGGACTGACTGAATTCGACACCGGAACTCACATGATGACCATTTTTAGTTAACAAAAAATCCAACATGGTCTGGACACGCGTTTTTGACACTAAGACAGGTTTCAAACCCTTGATGTTGTCCCTTGTCGGAGCAGTGTGTGGTCCAATGAATAAAGCACACATAGCCTCTTTGATTTCCTCCGCGGGCGGCGGAAGCAGAGGACGGACGGTCGGGATATCTTGGGGGAAGATAGCGACGTTGCCCTTGGAATAACCTTGCGACGTTTCCCAGTTTTTATCAACGCCAACTGCGCCAGCTTTATCGCTGAACATGTGTGTAATCCTGGTGCAACGAGACCGAGAAACCATCATCAAGTCATATAAAGATGCTTGATCGAATGCTGACCTGACAGCGGGGGGAAGTTCCTCGATGGCGTAGTATTGAAAGTTGGCGAGCGCGTCCAAGGGTTGCAAGTTTTTCTTGAGGGCCGCGACACAACTGTGGCAAACGTCCATGGCATCTTTGCGGTCGCGATCGCGCAAGGCGTACGGGCAAAGGATTGCTTCATCGTAGGCAGCGAAGTTGTAAGTTTTTGGCAGAGTTTCGAAAGGTAGGGAGGGGTTTTGCAAAAGGGTTAAATTGTAGTCCAACGGGTTTTCGGCGGTCAATAATTTGCGGACGGTCGTCCTACCGCAAACTGCGCAAGGGAGAGGAAGCCACTTAGGTGGGTCGAGCTCATGTTGCCATTGGGCGGCCATCTCGCGCTTGTTGGCGTACATTTGTAAGGGAAGGATTCGCGAGCGTCAACAATGGCGTCTTCGATGTTCCTCTTTTTATTTGAAGCTCCAGCTGCGGATTTCTTTGGTGTGAGCCCCTCTTCTTTAGAAACTTTTGAGGCCGCCAGTTTTACCTTTCTTTCGCTTTCGACGCGTTTGACAGAGGCAACAGTCCTGGGAATCACACACCCTTCTCTGTCAATTTTCCGCCATTTGAAAAGCATTACAGTGTTGTAACCCGGGCAATTCGCCGAACATCGGTGCTGTAACAGGCGCTCGACCAATAGGTTTTTGTGCGTGCACGGGTTGATGCGATGAGCCTCGCAAAGAACGGTCATGTTGGAAACGGTAAGATGATGGTACATAGAAACCAAGCCGGCAATGTCGCCCGTGTGAGCGGAAATAAATTTGGTGTCCACGTCCGCTCGATGCAGTTCCTTCGCCAAAGCATCGTCGACCAGAGACACATAATCCAGAGACCGGTTGAGTTTGTAGGTGCTTATAAACGAGAAGCCGTCCTGGATGTCAACGACGACGCTGTTATCGAGAAGGACGGGCAGAACTTCCAAGTCGTTCACAGATTCGAAGCGGGTTGGTGCATCAGGCACTGTCGTAGGAATTGTTCTCTTTGCGAACGGTTCCCGTCTTTCGACATCCACGCGTTGGAAAAGCAAACCGTCCGAGGTGCACGCCGCGTCACAACCATGTCTCATCAGCGCGGCGACAAGGTTTTGTTTGCGGTGAAGGGTCGGCACGTTATGTTCAGCCGCCATCTGTTGTAAATCAGGAACGCTAAGGAACAGAAAACTTTCTACGAAAGAAGAAATGTGAGAAGTGCGACACACCACGTATTTATTGGCGCTGAGGGTGAGCGATGTACGGCTCAAGTCATCTGCTGGTCCACATTTCAGGAAGGCGTAGCGTTGGTTCAATGCATACGATGAAATGAAGTCAGCCGATTCGTCTTCGTGGTCGTTAGAATATGATAGCGTGCGGACAGTAACGATCCCTCGGGACCTCTTGAGCCGATGGAACAAGAGGAGTTCGGACCTGCCTGGGCAGTCATGTACACAGACGTGGTGCTGTAACTCAGGTAGCATTTGACTTTTCCGAGATAACGCGGGCAAATTGTGTGTGCAGGATATCTGTTGCAGAGCGCTGGCATTCAAATAATGGTAGCCAAGTGTAAGGGCTGAAATGTTGGAGCACTGCAGCGCAAGCGAAGTGACAGGCTGAGGGTTTAAGTCGGAATCCCGCATAATACCCTTAAACTCATACCATTTGTTCAGATAAGCGGTGGTGACCGATTGACGCGACAGTAAATCAGGCGACAATGAGACGTGAGACATGGACGTAGCATTCGTAAACGGATCCGCGACGCTAGACGCAAGAAGAGGTACGGCGGGCACACTAACAAGGGGGTCGGCGAACGGTAGCACGGTAGACGGGCAGACAGCAGACAGGTACGAAGAGTGAGGAATCGGATCGCCCGAATGGTAATTGCCGCCCCGAAGGAGGGGCACTTGGTGCAATGAGTTCGCGGCTAGAAGGGGTTTAACGTTATGCATATCTATAATAAGAAAGAACGGACTGGATGCAGCCGCCATTTGGTGGCCCACCTCCGTCGTTGGGTGGGGGAAGACAGTATCGAACGCGGGGATAGGTTGAGCGCCAGGAGATGAAGACCGACTGTCTCCAGACTGAGATCCTGCGTAAAAACGTAAGTGCAATAGCGCGATAGCAGGACAAGACGCACCTGGCAGGAAAAGGGGTTCGGGCGAAGTACGGCCAAATGGCAAGGATTCAATGTTCACGAGTCGCGCAGACGCGTGGGGGTCCGCAGAGAAGTCGTTAGGATCTTGGGGGATGTGAGATGCATGCAGGCACGCAGCTGACTACGCACCGTCCGTAGGCAATGGCGTACAGGGCATCAGGAGCGGCCCATTTGGTAGCAGGTCAGGTGTAGTTTGCACGAAGACGTCACGTTCGTCATCCACTTCTTCGACAGTAGCACGGCGGAACATGAGAGGATGCAGAGGTAGAGGAAGTGCGTTGACGACAAGAATTGTGTATTACGTGGACGAGATTACAGTACGCGAGTAGTGATCGGACACGATCGAGCAGCAAAGGATTTGCTGACTCTTGACATTCCGCCGCTCGCCCCTAAACCAAATGCGGAGATTTGACGGCGGCTATGCTGCAGTGTTAAGCGACGGTTAAGAAAACCAAGAAAAGCGAGCCAGTATTTGTCCTTGTCGAAATGCCAATCTCATGTTTGGTCTTGTCGTAGGCGATCAAGCAACATGGGCACACAACGCGCTTCCTCTGTACCACCATGCCCGCCCGTGTATCCTCCTCCGCCACTGCTCGCGCGTCCGCCCCGCACATAGACGACCGGCTCTTTTTCTGTGGATACTTGTCTTGTCGACACGAGCTCAGTCTCAAATTTTCCGTTGGCAGACAACACCCCCACTGTTATTATCTGCACGTACGTCTCCCCGCCTAGCTCATTTCCAGTTACTATGACCTACAGTGCAAGCACCCTGCCCACGCAAAGTACCTGTACCCGCCGTACCCCGTGTATAGAAATCTGTAATACATTGTTTCTGAATTCACAGTTGTTCGGTCAATATGACGAAAGTATCGTGTGTGTATTCATTTCGACTCTGCCGTACATATGGACCCTCTGCAAATCATCTGTATGACATGCTCCAATTACCCCAGATGTGCCTTTGGCCCGTCAAACTATCCCTCGACCTGTGTCGACTTAAGGATTTCGGCTTTTTCGCTCCATGTCACACCTGTGACGGCCTTCTGAGAATTACCGTTGTGTTGTGGTGCTGCATCAATGTTCCACCGGAAGTTCCCCGATCATAATTCCCCGATTCAGTTCAGGGGCGAGCGGCGGAAAGTACGAAAGTGGATTTGCTTGTTGCAGGACCAGCAAAGCGATCGGTATGATCGAGCAGGGAAGCCATTAACGGTTTATGGAGGAGTTGGGGGCAGCGGGCCGGGATAGAAATGATGCGGTGTCGGGCCGGATGTCAGCGAGTGCCGGTGATCGGTCATGATCGAGCATGTAGGACTATTCTGAAGGTAGACCTGGTTCCGTAAACGGTTCCAGGAATTCATGTTCAACCTGGTTTCAACCATACCGGCTCGGGTTGCAATACAAATAGCTTGAGATTGAAGATGACATTTTTTGAGTGGCATAAGACGTACGATCGTTCAACCGCAAATCCGTAGTTCCTACAAAGTGTACCGGAAATCCGGCGCTCTGTCTCCCATCTCTCTCAAGGCTTTGTCACTGTACAATTTGCTTTCGCCTCTCTCCAGGGCAATGCGTGCTTCCCCATCCCGGCGGCGGTTTACACCGCGGGATATGAAGGTAGTCAGGGCCACAGAGATTAAGCCGATGGCTACGAACATGATCTCGCAGCCGTCTAAACATTCGTATGTGATTAATTGCATCCGATCATTATGATTAGCAGAAACGTACGACCGACAAGGAATCGCGGGCTGTCTTGCGTGCGGTACATATTGCTTGCGAACGCTCCACTTGAGGGCAGTCAGTAGTTGTAATCAACGTCGTTGGGAGTGCAGACCCAAAATGCCCGATGCCGATCTGGAAAGCCATTCCGATACCGCGCTTGTATTGCCCGGACAAGTTATTCCCCAACCTGCAGTACCAAGTTGATGGAGTTTTGGACACAAAGATGTACGCACCAAGCGATGACACCGGGGACAGCGGCGTATGCGCCCGTCACGCAGAAAAATGTCCCAAAATATTTAACACCTGGCACTGTTGTGAGAATCTGCGGCAACGAAGAAGAGATATATGTGATAATACCCGAGGGAGCAGTTGAGATATTGATTGCGAACCCAATCAAGTTCAACGTGAAACCTGTGGCCGAGCGGGTCAACGAGTTGTTATTCCGCAAATACATGCCACCTACCGGTGAAAATAAATGGGGACCGTGCTTTGATGCGGTCGGACCAGTAGGCGAAGATAAAAAGGACGATGGCTGTACAGTGGTTGAGCTGGAGAGCTATATGGATTGGTGAGAATGTACATACTCGCAAGCACCTAGTTCGCTTCGAGTCTCATTACCCTCAGATTTGATTCGGACTCACGTAGGGCGGAACCTGAGGTGGAACTTAGTACGATGTGCGCAAGTGAAGAGAGAATGTAGTACCGTCAATAAATTGGAAACGGCAGGACTATGTCCAAAGCTTCAAGAGCTACATCAGCGACGTATGTTAGCCGTTGTGGATCAGCTTACGTGCTGATAATCGTTCTGTTGCGGCATCCATGAAGTTAAGCTTGAAGAAATCAGAAATATGCTGGCAACTCACGGCAAAAATAAGGTGATCCCGTAGACTGAAGTCACACAGGGACGGGTCAACGGGGTCGCTGAGGGAGCACCGAGATTCTTACGATTCGTGATGATGGCCATGTAAATGAACATGTGGAGCCAAACCTGCGTGCATTCAGCCAAACAGATAGTGAGTACATATGGACCGGGAAATACCTGCCAATCAAACAAAGCCTCGAAAAAGTGTCGGACTTCGAAATGCTCCTCTTCTCCCACAGAAGAGTTGTCATATTCTGAAAAAGATGGTCACTCGTCAACACAAGCATGTAACATTACAAAAAACGCACTCTTCCTCCACACAACAAAGGCGCGTTGCTCCGGTGTCAGGAAGGACGCCTCAGCAGGGAAGTCCACCAGAACTATTCCCTTTCAGTCAAAGAAATGGTTGATTTTTTTTTTGAGAGGACGAACTGAAGAACGCCAGAACTCCGACGACAAAGGTGGCTATACCTTCCTGCATTGACGATAAACAAGCAAACGAGAATTGTATCTGTCACATACCAAGATGAAAATCCAGGACCAACCAAGGAGACCGCGAGTCCCGCTCATGAAGCTGATACCGAAGGCCAGCGCCCCGCTGAACGCCCCTGCAAGAGAAGCAGCGCCGAAAAAGAGGCCCACCCGCCATTGCAACATGTGGCGAGGATACCACAGAGTGAGGCTGAGTTGATTCAGTAATGCAACGGAGATGAATAGAATTGCAGCGTACTAGTAGACGACACCACTGATTCATTCAATTATTCAGTGGATGAAATTTGAAACTCTCCCGGTATGATTGAGTCTCACGGGAACAAACCGGCTTCCGCGACGCCGAGGCAGATCCGGGTACCGACGAGTTGCGGGTAGCTAGAGTAAAGCTGAAGATGTCCCAGATAAATCGAAATTATACGTACGTCTTGACGAGGCCCATCAAAGTCCTTGAGACCACCGATTGAATGAAGTTAGAAAGTTAGTGGATAGAGCGGCGTACTTACATTATGATCCCCCAGGCCACCTTGCATGTTTTAGCGATTGGAACGATCGCAGAGAAAATTGCGCACTGTGATTCCCGGTAACCACCTGCAATCATTTAACGAATGCATGCACTCGGTTAATAAATCAGACTGGCCTTGAAGGCAAGAATCGCTTTAGAACCATACTGAGTTGGATAATTCAGTTGCGTGTTACTTTGATAACGGAGGCACCGACTTGGCTGGGCACTCAAAGATGCAATACGGCTGCGAAAAAAATGAGACGACGCTGTGGACATTGCGGAAGCGTACAATGAAAAACATCGTCTGTGGACATGAATGAGAAGGCACAAAACTCTGACCGAGAATACATACCAGCGCAATGTTGAACTTGTTGCCGGTGAGATTGAGCTGCGCTTCGAGTCCTTGAAGTCTGGCATTTCCTGGACGAGTCATTGAAGCCGGTGTTTCACCCATTATATTGGATTTGCCACGAACCGATATTTCCTGTACACAAAAGCATGCAAAAGTTAAGTCCTGCCAAAACCTCTCGCCCAACAAGATCTGGCACCTCGATCCAGGAACGACACCAGATACATGAGCGACAAAATTGGCATCAGCCTCAAATCGATCTTTTGCCATAGCTTGCGCTCCTCTTCTGCCGTCAGCGTCGGTGGAGGAGGCAGAGACAACTCCCCGCCGAAATCGAAATGCTCCGAGCCACCAGCGGACGGTGTACTAGTCAGCTGAGCGTCCGAAGCTTTCTCGAGGGAGGGCTTTTCATTCTTCTCCGTCGCAGACATGGGGGTTCGAGAGGAAGAGGAGTGTCGAGAATCCAAGTCAGCTGCACTTTCAAGCCGGGCAGCGAGGGAACCGGGACGAGAGATTCACCCGAGCCTTTATAGCGTGTGGGAAGCTGGTCCCACCAAGGACCAAAGTTACGGAGACCCGTAGCTCCAGGCTGAGAGAGAGAAGAACAGAGGGATCACGAGTTATGGGGAAGGACCGTCGTCCCGAAAGGCATTGTTTATAAGTCTGAGCAATTGACCCAGCAGGTTTTCACGCGCACGTGCTGATCCGTCGGCAGTCCTAATCCGGAAGTTTAGTGGTTTATGGGATGCTCTAGGTCCTCTGGGTGCCTTAAAATCCGTACGCCGTAGATACCTCCCAGCATACTGTATCACGGTTGTAGTGCAGAGATTTGGTCAGTATGAGGGCACAAGGAGTCACAATAACGCAAACAAGTTAAGAGGGTCGGAAGGCGTTTACTGCGCAAAGTCACCTCCTCATCACAGCTCATTAACGTGCTACTACTGCTTGTGATTCCCTCGATTGATTACGTAACACCTGCATTCCAGCGGCCGATGTTCAATCCCCTGGTACGCGTTGTTTTTCTCACTTCACGCACTCCTGTTCAACTCCTGTTACCTCCGGCCACTCGTTAAGTTGCCTAGCACTTTTTTTCTGTCCCCGAAAGACACGGAAAAGGTACATAGGGTAACAAACAAGACCCCGAGCAATCTGTCAACAATTGCCGACCACAGTACCGTATACACTTTCTACCCCTCTTGATCGAGACGGACTTGATATCCCATCATCCTTCGGCGGCCTTGGGGGTTGTCCAATTTGGCCCAGGTTGAGTCTCGGACACGAGAGGTACCCGTCTCTGACGTGTGAAGGAGCGCGGTGATAGAAGGTGACGGGAGAGTGACGGGACGTGTTATGTGGTCTTATTACGCTACACGCTCTACCTACTGCATGGGGAAGTAACTTACTTGGCATCAGCACGTGCGCGTGAAAACCTGCTGGGTCAATAACGGTTTGTATTGTTTATAACTCCAGGAACCGGCTTCCCATAAGTTTCCCATGAACAAACCGCAAGGGTTCTGCAACGGACGCGCGGCGGCGCGGCCACCCCGAAGTCTGAGCGGGGCTCAATTCAGGTTACCCATCTATATCGCAAAGCGAATGCGTCGATGAGGTGCAGTCCGCGCGCAGATATGTTTTGTCATTTGATGACGAGCCTAGCCGGCAGTGTGGCCAATGTGGCAGTATGGGCCAGGGCTGAGAATAAAACGCGATGGCACGTGTCTCGACTCTCCTTCAGACCATCACCTACCACAGCCTACCACCTCATTCTCAGCATGCCTGTGCCACTACTACCGCCGTTTTCCATCCTATCCGAGCCTCTCGATCTTCCGCAGGAACTAACAGACAGAATAATAGATTTTGTCGCCGGTTTGCGGGTCAAGAAACTGCGTGCCAACCTTGCAGCTTGCTCACTCGTTTGCCGCGCATGGCTCTGTTGCAGCCGGTACCATTTCTTCCAGAACTGCCGTCTCCTCGTCCATTTGAACAACACCCTACCCTTCGGCAAACTCCTGCGCTCGCCCACATGCACAATCCTTCCCCATCTTGAAACCCTCACGCTGCGCAACAACGGAGAATCGGTCTTTCATGAAATCCGGGACGCGTTGAAGCTCCTCACGAATCTGAAGAGTTTGCGCCTCTGTGGACACAACTGGGCTGCGCACGGCGCCCCTCCGCCTCGCGAGTTTCTTTCGGGTCTCTCGAGCGTCATAGAGCTCGAGATAGACTGCAAAATGCTCGGCCACTTCGATCATATAGTCCAGACTTTTTGCGCCATACCGTCCGTCACCCGCCTTGTAGTTCGAAGGCTGGGACTGCCCCCTCTTCGTAGTGCTCTTGCCACACCTCTCCCGTGTCCCACCACTCTTACCAACCTTCCGCAATTATCCTCGCTCCTTCTCGACACCCCCGCAAGCATGCCGATTGTTCATTGGCTTCACAGAGCGGGTCTGCATCATTTAACGGCACTCGAATTATCCCTACCTTTTATCAAGGAAGGACACGATCGACTACCTCTTCAACACTATTTCCAGAGTTTAAGCTTGTCCCTCGAACATTTCACTCTCAGTGCATCGCACATCCACAATGATGACGGCGCCCCGCTTATTCAAGGTCCCTTCTTTCTTGATTTGATTCCTTGCACCCCTGGCTAATCACCGGACCCACAGATGACTTTGAACGTGTCTTCGAATTCGGCGCCTTCAAGAACCTCCATACCTGTCGCTTCACCAATCTCTTCCGCGACTTCTACCCCAGCCCGCTTGAGCGCGCCATTCCGTCGATCGTCTGCAGCATCGCCTCCCCACTGCAGACTCTCACCTTTGAGACGGAGAGTAACGCCATCAGCTCTTTCTCTCGTATGTCCTGGGACGCGCTCGACCAGTTCCTCTCGGAGCAGGAAAACCTGCGGGCTGTGGTATTCGAAATCGCACCAAACAGCGACTCGAGCACCAAGTATTCTTACACGAGGAAAGCCATCCTGGACGTAGATATTGAGCAGGCGTTTCTGCGAGTGAAGTCGAAAGGTATCTTGCACATATACATACGAACGCGATCATACATTTGAACCGGCGCGTTGCAACTTGCAAGGAGATGTCGGAAACAACATTACATGATTCCTATTCCCAATACTAATTTACACTAGATACTACTACAGTATACATGTTCACAAATGCAGAAAAGTTGGTCTAATTGAAACGGAATACAAGGAGTCAATCTCGACACCCAAGACTCTTGCCATCGAGAAAGCGGTGGCAGAATCAACTCGGAAGCGACTCGGCATCGGAGTAGAATTTAAGCTTACGTAACTTCAGTTTTTCAAACTCCGCTGAGCCTCGCTTTCGATTCTCTCCTCTTTGCCCGACACTTTCCCGACACACCTAGTAGGATCTCCCCACATGTATCCTTCCAAAGAGGATATCATGGCTCGGATTAGCGCTAACAAGGCCAACATTTCCCGGCTCACCACTCAGATCGACGAGCTGGAGAGTGCGCGTCAAGACGAGCGGCGCGCTCTTGGGCGACTCCAGCTCACAGTGATTGTGCCGGTGGGGAAGCTTGCGGCGGAGCTGCTTGTCGAGGTTTTCCCCTCGCAGTGGGCCAAAAAGGCCAAAAATCCCATCTGGCAAACGATCCGATCCACAATATTTTCATCCTCTCCCATGTCTGTCTCCTGTGGCGACAGATCCTTGCCAGCTCGTCGAAGCTGTGGGCTGAGTGCACGGTAGAGGTCGAGCTGAACAAGCCACGACGATCTCTGGGGAGATATCTTGATGGGTTGAATACATCGATCGATCCGCTCCCCTCCCTTTTCCTGTGTTGTTGAACCGCTTCATCGACGAAAATGGCTTTGAAGACGACGGCGGCGGCAAATCCCCCATTCTGGACGCCATCGTTCCCTCCGCCTCTCGATGGAAAAAAAACTCTTGGTTTGGATTCGGACTGCCTGGTTCACAAGATTTCACTGGGGACATTCGCGAGCCTCGAAACCCTGGATCTGAGGGATTATGTAAACGAGTCGTTGGATGGCACTGTCCACCCCATATTTGCACACTGCCCGCAACTTCGTCGTTTGAAGTTAACCATCGATCATCGATCATGACGCAGCTCGCCCACGAATTTCTAAATCTCGCTCTGAGTTGACAATTACGCGGTACAAACCAGAGCGGAAAGAAAGAAACGCGAGTAGGTGCTTTCGGGACTTTGTGCGTTACAGTCCAACGAGAACTCGAACTACATTTTTTCCGACTTCAGTTGTCTACTCCGTGTCAGAACTCAGACGCACTGTGGCTCACTACTGCGCTTGCATGAAGCGGTTCAAGTGGGCTTGAACGCAGATTCAACACACACCGTGACGCAGAGACTGATTGTAACCATGCTCGAATTTACCTACACCCTCATGTACCGTGCGGCGTGCGGATTGTTGATTCTCCATCGTGGGGGCGCGGTCAGAGCTTTTTGTGGTACACAGTGCGAGACTCGTGCGATTGAAAGCTATTCAAAGTGACATTTTCCGTTTCTGCTCGTTCATTCTGAATCTTGACCTAAAAAAAAAACGCGCTGCCCAAGTTCCCTCAGCAATCTCGAAAACACCTGCAACATTCAACTCGATATCCATTACACTACGACGTACAAGAATCCACTCCTCCTCCCCCATTCTCTCACCGTCCACTCAGTCTACACTCACTCTAAACTCTAATTAGCACATAATCTAATCTAGAAGTCTCTACGCCCATCCACGCCTATCGCGCGCCGCGTACCAAGAAACGAACGAGTGAACGAACGACGAGTAAACGAGCGAACTGAGTAAGCACCTTCCCTCCACAACGCTCTCCCCGCACTCCTGCATCCCCACTCATGTACAATTAGGATAGCACTGGTCTCCAAAAACGAAGCATCACCCCGACACCCCCGCCGCACACCCGCCCTCCATCGCCGCCCTCCGCATCTCGCGCAGCCCGTCGCGGTGAGCACGCATCGCGAGCACGATGAAGACGTGCCAGATCGCGTGTGAGCCTGTGGGATTCGTCAGCGCTTTATTATCTTCTCTCCGCTCTATTGTGGGGTTGTGGCGGTCCTGCTCCTCTGGTAGGAGCGGGAGACCACTCCCCGCAGGACTCCTCACGAGTAGAAAGCAGGGGAATCCTGCCGAGCCCCCATCCCCGCCCAAACGAGGCCTTCGACCAAACAAAGAAAAAAAACGCACCTCCCCCACACGCATCAACAACCCGCCCCACCCACCCCCCGCGCGCACCAATAAAGCACTCGGGGATCTGCGTCGCGTAGATGACCAGCCCCGCGATGTAGTACAGCAGCGAGGGGCCGATGGGGGCTGGTGGATAGAAGAAAGAAGAAGGGGTTAGTATTGGTTTTGTTGAGAGATGGAGATGAAGGGGAAAGGGGATGGGGAGGGGGAGAATGAAGGGGGGCGGGGAGCGGAAAGGGGGAGAGGGAGAGGGATGTGAAGGGGAGAGACGATCGACCGTCCAGCGCATGATAAGACAGGATACAGAAAGAGAGAGCACAAAGCCAGGAGGAAAGTGTAGGTGTAGCATGCGACGAGATTGAGTGAGAGAAAAGTATAGTGTGCAAGGTATCGGATGGGATAGCGAAAGAAAGGGGACGAGAACGAATAAAAGGCAGACGCACCGACAAACCGAATCATCGCGTCCCACCCCTGCAGCGCCGCGATGCCCGCGAGGGGCGCGAGCGCAGAGAAGGAGATGCCCACGAAGAAGGCGAGGCGCCAGAGCTGCGAGGAATAGAGCGTCAGCGAGCGAACGACTGGGCGAGACGCGGGTGAAACGAGGGAGGGGAAGGAAGCGCAAGGGGAACGAAACGAAAGAGAGCAAACAGTCTCTCCCATCCCCACCCTCCCGAGCACAAGCAGACAACGAAGCTGCCTGTGCAGCGAAACGAAGAAAAACACTCACCCGATTCTCCACCCGATTAAACCACGCACAAAACGGCAGCACATTCCCCGACACGCCCGCCGCCGCACACAACAACAGACACGCCGCGCCGACGGGGTGGTACGCCGGCCACGCCGCCAGCGTCGACGTCAGGTCCATCATCCACGCGAACGGCGCCGCCACCGCATTCATGGCCGCTAGAAGAGGCGTAGCGTAATCCAAGACGGACCACCCGCGCGCCGTCTCGACCTCCACCGCCGCAGCCGCAGTAGGGTGGAGCAACGCCCCGGGATGCATGAGCACCTCGACCGCCTGCCCCGCCCGCTCGGACAGCACCTCCATCATCTCCGCCCCCAGCTCCCGCATCTCCGCCCCCAGCTCCCGCATCTCCGCGCCCAGCTCCCCATCCAAGAGACTACTCGGATGCAGCACGCGGTGCCCCAACGGCGTCGCGTCAACGGCGCGCTCCGCGCACGCGTACCCGTGGTGTACGACCGTGGCGATGGAGGTGGCGATGAGCCTGTGGAGAAGAAGGGTTAGCGAGCGGTACTTGAAAGGGAGGGGGTGAAGGGAAAGGGGACGCAGAGGAAGAGGAGCGGAAGAACGGCGAGGATGAGAAGGGAAATGGAAAGGGGAGGGACGCAGAAGGGAGAGAAAGGGACGCAGAAAGAAGACATAAGAATAAACGCACCACCCAATCCCCACATAATCCACCCTCGCACACGTCTCCATCCCACCCCGGTGCGCACACCCCGCCATCGTGTGCCACAGCGCGCTGCTCGCGAGGCACGCGAGCGCGAAGAGCACGAAGAGCGATTCCGCGGCGTCGCTTTCTGTGTATACAGCGAGGGTGGAAGCGGGGGAGGGGGAGAATGGTGTGTATCGCGTCAGGTCGGCTGTCCAGGGCCCGGCTAACCCCGCCAAGGAGGAAGGGAGCCACGACGACAAGTCGACGCGCACACCCCAGAACGCAGCGCCCCAGAGGACAAGCGGGATGAGGTGCGTGTGGATGTTGAGGCTCTCGTTGTGCAGCCGCACGAGCGAGAGCGGGAGGCGCGGCCAGTGGGAGAGGGGGATGAATCTGTGGTGGGGCGTCAGTTGGATTGAAGGTGAGTGGAAGAAGGAAACGCACCGATATCCGCTGACGACCCAGACGTTGTTGCGCCACTCCAACGGGAGATCAGTGTAGCTGATTAGTCGTCGGCCATAATCGGACTTGATCAGCGCCTCCTCGACGGTCGGCTCCTTGTCGAGCGCAGGGAGAGATGCACAGGACGAGGCGCGGGAGAGCGATGCTGGGAGGGAGGGCAAAGAGGCGGACAAAGCCGACGGAAGAGACGGCAACGACGGCAGCTCCGCCAGAAAAGCGTCCACATCCGCGAGGAAGGTGTCGAGCAGCTCGCTCGGGGCACGGAACTCAAAGTCAAAGCTCGGGCGTCGGAACTCAAAGTCGAAGCTGGGGCGGGAGAATTCGAGTGACGGGAACTCGAGCGACGGAAACTCGTCCGCGAGTTGCGCGTGCAGCCCTCGCAAACGCGCAGAGAGGGTGGGCACGTAGGAGAGCGGCCGGGAAAAGTCGATCCGCGCGACGAGGGCTTTGACGTCTGGGAGATCCGGCAGGCGGGCTTTGACGCCTTCAATCCTCGCATCCAAGTCAAAGTCAAAGTCAAAGTCGAAATCAAAGTCGAGGTCCAAGGACGGCAGATCGGGGAGATGGGAGCGGACGTCGGCGCGGATGGAGTGCAGCATGTCGAGGGCGGTGGCGGCCCATTCCGCGGACTCGAAGGTGGAGAGGCGGCGCTCGAGGGCGGCGAGGTAGGAGAGCACCAGGAAGCGCAGCGAGGCCAGGGCTTGGGCGGGGGACGCCGGGGAGAGGTCCAGCGCCTCGAGGGACAGAGGCAGGGGCCGGCAGGGCGGCAGCCGGGGCGGCGCGGCGCGAGGGGCCGGCGCGGACATGCGTCGTCGGCGCAGGCGTGGGGGCGCGGTGGCGGGCGCAGTGGCGGGTATAGGTGGTTGGGTCATCGTGGTCAGAGAGAAAGAGGAGCACAACCGATTTCACGTGTTTGTGGTCTTTCCTGTTTAGGACGCCACTTGTTGCTTTTCACCACCACGTTCATCCCTGGTCAGCTCAACGTTCGATACCTATCGCCATCCTGCGTGCACTCAAGATCCGACCGCGATGCGCCTATTCGACAGCAATCAAACGTCGACGTTCAGTTCGCGTCGGACATCGGCGACCGGTCCTCCGCATCCTTCTTGCTCTAGCGGTCTGCTTTTTGAAACCTCTTGCAGTGGCTAGCAATGGGAACAAGCCTCTGTATATCAACGGTAGATTGCCCTCGAGCTGGACCCTACGCTTGACGTCGGGAGATGTGGTTCGAATCCCCTCGGAGCGAGTCGGAGGCAAGCTCGAGTATATCCCCTTTTCTCTCTCTCTCACTCACGCTCTCTTGTTGTCCCTCGGGTCTGCCAAAGTCTTCACCTTCTTTCCACCCGAACCACAGATATCCATTATCCACGCCCTCGCGAAGTAAGCTATCCGGATCCTGGTCCGACTGTGGCAATGACTTCAATCTGCTCGTCCGAATTCCTCTGCGTCCCTGGAATGCGTCGCAAGCTCTTCTCTCCCCGGCCTTGATCTCCCTGCAGGCCTCCGTCGATCAACGAAGTAGATCACCTCTGAATTTTTCCGACGGCGGTAGAGAGGAGACGTGGGTTCGACTCCCACCGGAGGTGTATAGTCTGCGCTCTTGGCTTTCCCTTTTTCTTCCAAATTCTCTTCCGATCTTCAAAATTTTGTCGGCATCTCCGGTCTCAAGCCTGCTACTCGAATCGCCGCCAAAACCAACCCGAAATATTCAGGTTGAAACTCGCGATATATCCATTCATCAATATTGCTGCCTGCCCCGTCTGGGCCGGTCCTCCTCTGTTCAACTTCTGTTCAACAGTATCGGCTTCAACTTTGCACGTCGTTCCTCCGTCTTGCACAACTTTTGTTGCTGAGGAACTAAGTATTATCGAACCAATCCGATCACCAACGCCTCGTCGATTATTTTCCTCGCCGCACCCCTTGCAGAAGAGCCACCAAGCCTCTGCGGATGAACGGTTCATCGCCTCTTTTCAATTTGGCCTTTCCAAATGGGTTGTACAGAGGAGCTGTGGGTTCGATTCCCACCGGAGGCGTAGAGCTTTGAAGTCCGTATAACTTTTTCTTGCTTTCTCTTTAAATTCTGGCCCCTGGGCTCTTTGCTCTGCGACCTCTCCGGTCTCGACTCGGAGTCTCCTCCTTCTCGACCGCCTCGAAACATTCGGATTGAAACCCGCATTCTGTCGCATATTGTTCAGTGCTAGCCATAAAACTTGTTTCACACTACCCAGTGCGCGGTCCCAGTCCCGACTCCTAGTCCTCTTCTGATGGTTTCTCTGGCGGTCTCTAGGATTCCCACTGACCACCAGCCTCCTCTTCGTTCCGGCTGTCAACCCAAATTGCGTACATCCCCGGCCCTTTCAAGCCGAGGAACGAATCTCATCGTCCAATCCTTATCCCCATAGCACCCCGTGCAGAAGAGCCACCAAGCCTTTGTAGACGCCGAAGATATCACTCACCGGCCCCGCGTTCAATTGTAGAGAGAAACCGTGGGTTCGACTCCCACCGGAGGCGTATGTGGATGGCACAGATTTTTTTTTCCAGCTCTCCCACTCGTGTCCATACTTCTATATGTATAAAGTGCCGCCAACCGATCTTGAAAGGGGCATGGAGCAAGTCACAATCACTCTTGGATCTCTTGCTCGTTTGGTTCGCTCTTTTAGCGGACTGTCTATCTAGTTCTTATCTCCTAGGATACGTGTGCACACCACACTGCACAGTATGTCTCCGCCGATTGATATAGGTCGCCTCTGATATTTCAATGTGCGATAATCCTCAACGTACAAGAGGAAATGTGGGGTTCGACCCCCACCGGAGACATACCGGGTTCCGCTTTCTTCTTCCTCCAGACTTCTCTTGGGCGCCCATTCATTCATTTGTTTCTTCCTAGTCGACGCCCGGTGGTCTTAACGTGTTCACAGCGCCGCGAACGGCAAACCAGGATAAAGAGCTCTCTTATCTTAGCAATTAAAGGACTAGCGGTGCTCATAATGCCCCGGATGCAAGCCCCAGTATGCCTCTGTCGATCAATGTAGATCGCGTCTGAAGCTTCACAGTGGAATTTCGAATAGGTTCAAGAGGAGTTGTGGGTTCAATTCCCACCGAAGGTGTAAGACCACCGCCTCATCTTTTGCTCCAGATGACACATTTCATTATCCGGTCATTTACTCATGACGGATTAAACTGCTCACAAATGTTTTGATGTGTCGCCCGACTAGCCCGTTAGCAATGGCACCGAGGGAAAGAGCTTTCTACCCGAAACAGTACGGTGACGATGAAACTATGTACGTCAAGCTAAAGCTAAAGCTTCCCAGCCTCTGTAGATTAACGATAGATCCCGTCGGTCTCGTGGCCCAGGGTGAATGTATTTGCGAAATGTGGGCTCCATTCTCTAGAGACACGCCTGGCGTGTCTCTGTACGTATATCTCATTGTTTTGTTCCTGGACGCGTTCGCGTCCGCTCAAGATAATTTTATCTTCCACTGCACAAATGCTCGATGCTCTCATGACTTGCTCTGGTCCACATCAACACTAACGTGTCTCTGTACGTATATCTCGATGTTTTGTTCCTGGATGCGTTCGTGCCCGCTCATAATAATTTCATCTTCCACTGCACAAATCCTCGATGCTCTCATGACTTGCTCTGGTCCACATCAACACTAACGGAGCATCTCAACAAACACATGACCACCAAAACATTATCTTTGTACCACGCTCGACCTGACTGAATCGGGCATTTCCTCAAGGATTATCTGGTCTACGAGCTCCTTTCGGCTATCCAATACTCTCCCTGCATACCTCCTGGGCATACGAATAATTCTGCCCACCGAAACAGATCCAATTGCGACTTTTGAACCGTGGGAACAACTGCCGCCGTCTGGTTCAACTGTCTTCGGACATCGCTCAATCAGTGAAGAGAACACAGACGAAGGACAGCTAGTGCGAGTTACACAGGTCGGAAAGTGTGCAGCCGATATATATATATGTTGGCGTGGGTCGAGCGAGCGCAAGACTCGGACTCGGAGTTTGAACTGTGACAGAAGGCGAGACAGACCAAGGCTCGACCGACAGCCATCCAAGTTCATTACACCGGAGTAGGCTTGCAGCTACTCTGAACCACGGTTGCTTGAGTGCTGAGTAACTGTACGGACAATATATTGACTGAATCACTTATGTTGTGGCGCAAAAAAGCTCCGACGTACCTGCAGTATCTCACATACTAGCAGCTCTGACGGTGGGAAACTTCGCCAAAGGCACACAATCGCCTGTGAAATGAATTTCGGTAATTAACAGCGAGACCGGACTCGCAAGCAGAAAATTCTTAGTAAACACGGGAGTCCGTGCGGCGCAATGATCCGCCGTTCGAAATACGGTCGGGACAGAGAAAATGACATCTTTGGCCAAGGGAGCGATATTTGGACACAAAGGAAAGATAAGAAGCAGGGGAGCAAGCATTGAGCTCACTTGCAGTATACATGTTCTTGCCCATTCTCCATCGCGAGACGTAGAAACTGAACCGTGGGAATGTGGGCGGAAACTTCCGCTTCAACTTTTGCTTCGCTTCTGCGGGTGAGCTACACACTGAGCGCTGTGTCCTTGCAGGTTGGAGAACTCTCGGTTATGTCTAAGCATCCAACTGATTATACACGAGCTTATGTGATCCGGCTATATCGAAGACAATACAGCAAATTGAAAAGACATCACAAACAATATATCAAGTGTAATCAGAAGTCAGGTGCACCAATATTCTGTGCCTTCATGAAAACGCCGTGTGGGTCAAACTTCGTTTGAAGTGCCGCCAGACGCGCATAATTTCCAGCGTAGTATTTGTGCTGCCACCCTTCCAAAACTGGATCCAGGTAGTTCGCGTACGCGCCAAATGTTGTTCCGTCCATGCTGTTCGTAATCGCACTGACCATCCCGTTCACGAACGCCGTTCCTTGCTCGGGCCAGACGGTTGTGGACCGAGCGTAGAACTGGATTGTCCACAAATGTGCTCGATGTGGATAAGCGGTCTCGTCGGAGGGTAACGAAGAGATGACACTATTGCCGCCGCCCCAGAGTTCAAACTGAATAAACCAAGAAAGGGTGTTGGGGACCTGGGTTTCCGCGAAGTAAGTTCCGAGCGCAGAGAGCGCTGCATCGGTAAGCGGTGATGCTGTGGGTACAACCAACGACTTCGCGAAGAAAGTGTCATGCTGGTCCAGGAGTTACTTGAGTCAGCCGCCCATACCTGCCCAGCATCGTGAGGAAAAGCGTACGGTATCCGGTGTGCCCTTTGTTGACAAAGGTGAGCCTCCTTCGACTTCCATCAACGCAGCTACCCAGCTGCGTTCTTGGACGTACGTGCTGCTAGGAGGGCCGGTCGCGAGAAGCAAGGAAGCAGCTATAGAGCCGAAGTCGGATAAGCTTCCCATGTAATAGCCTCCCAGCTCCACCACTTTACCGCCCTCCCACACGTTCGCCTCGATTCCGAGCTCTTTTGGTGCGCCACGACCCCAAATTTGGTACGAACCAACGAGCTTAGCGAATTGAACGGCAGATAGATCGGGGTTGTTGAAGCTATATGAGAATCGAATAACTGTATTGGGAGCCTGTTGCGTTTTGAATGTATATTGGGTGACGACTCCGAAGGACGAAGCAGCTCCTCGGATGGCCTGGATAAAACATATGAAGAAGCAAACTGGGCGCGGCAGCGACCACTCACCCAAAACAGCTCCGCATTCTGCGTGTTGCTGACCTGCACTGCGGTTCCATTGGCCAAAACCAGATCCGCCGCGACAACTTGATCGATCAATAGGCCCCAGCTTCGAGAAGAGAGACCCCAACCACCGAACCCAGCGTGTCCCCCGATTCTGAAGGTCGCGTTGAATAATGGTGCGGTGAAAAAGTTGACCAAATACCCAACGTAAGGACAAACGCCGTGGGCCATAGCGCGCCCGTACTTTTCACTCAGCTCCAACGCCACGTCCCCCAAGCGAGCTCCTGGCTGGATGGTGGCCGTCCCGTCGCTGGAGCGGTAGTTGATTTGTGCCATGTCGCGGAACATAATAACGAGCGCGCCATTTTTCGAACCGTAACCTGAGGCGGAATACGAGTGTCCGCCAGACAGGGCGGATACATGCACTCCAAACCTGGCCGCACACTGAATGGACGTGGAAACATGGGTTGTATTGATCGGGTACACAATGACGCTAGGATCGTAGTGAAAGCGAGCATTGAACCTACAAGCGTCAATCAGCAGGACAGCAAGAAAGTAGTGGCATTCACGAGTCATACGCGCTGGTAGAAGTGTGCCAGGTCGAATTTTGTGAGACCTCCACATTGAGACCATTGCTTTTCAAGCATGAGACGAGGGTGGACGACGATATGCGTGGTATAGAGTCGGCGAGGGCGAATGAGAGAGGTAGGAGCAGGCAAGGGGCAAAAAAGAGCATGGCCGTTTCACCTCCGAGGCTCCGCTCGAGGGGCTTTTATAGGACTTTGCCCGAAGAGAAGATAAGGTTCTAGAAATTCCATCGGAGAAGGGACGTCATCAGGTTGAATATTGAGTCGCGTTCGAGTTTCCGATTGATGATACAGTTGACTTTTTCATAATGCATAGCGTCGGGAACACCTGTCGGGCTATGCATTATGAGCGATATGTAGCATGCGTACGACTATCCTTGCCTATAACATCTGACATTTGTTCCCCCCGAGTCTGTTCCATCATTCCCACTCATTGACATGTATTGACAAGGTGGATTGTAGTATTTTGTGCTCCATTCATGAATTTCGAACATACAGCGAGCTAACATGCTTCCTTAATCAAATCCGAAGCTCGTTCCCCGATGATATACGCTGCAGCTTGTGTATGAGCAGCAGGAATGAAAGGCTACACATCATAAGCACACGGACGTCAACCAGTGCCGATGGCTTACCACAACTGAAAGATCAACAATTCTTAGGCCACGCAGTCCCTTGACGCTCAAGTCGGGGTCGACGACACCCCATGATGCATGCTTCGGGGACATACTCGCAGTCCCAGCAGGATGGAATACGGATGCCCCGTTGTCGCGAACGAAGTCATCAATCTCGGCGTCCGTGCTTGTGCTGTTGATGCCAACCGAGGAGATAACATAGTTCTGCCAAACTGGTGCGGTTACAAAGCGCAAAGCGCTCTTTACCCCCTCGCGCATGACGAAGATGTCAAACTCAGACCCGAGAATATTTGGATCAATAACCGGAGGCGAGAGGGGATCACTACTATTGAGAATCACAGAGCCACCTGTGGACGCGGGTCCAGCGCTAAGCAAGTCATTCCCGATGAAAGGTGTTTGACGCTTACGGGAAGTGGGAGAAACCACGGCGGGGATTACACTGAGGAAGTTACCCGTCGGAGGCGGTGTCAGCATTCCGCCGTTGACGAACATAAGTTCGTAATGTGACGTGTTGGGCCCCGCAGCAGGATCGGAAAACCTTTCGAAGATGGCCGAATTATCCGGAATGCGAAACCATCCCAGCTGGTTCCCGGGAGTGTCGACGAGAGGACCTGTTCGGGTGGTATTCCACCGGGCTAACTGTTCTGCTGCCAATGTGGCATTTCGTTCAACGGTCTCGAAGGTATCGTTCGAGTTGACGAGAAAGGAGAGGAAGGTGAGTGCATGATCGCTCAAATTTTGTCCAACTGACGGAAGGTTGTGAATCGGGTTGATTCCGAGAGAGGCCAGGGTCGAAGAATTGCCAATGCCAGAATGCATAAGAATGCTGGGCGTTCCAATACTCCCCGCAGAGAGGATCAGCTCTTTCCCAGCCATTAACATGAACCTTTTCCCTGAAATGTTGTCAGAGTGATCTGTATCTTAGATTATCAATCGTCCATACCTTTGAGATCCTGGACAAATTCAACCGTGCGAAATGCATTGCACGCAGTTCGCAGAACCCGTGTCACCCGAGCATGCAGCAGGACATGTAAATTGGGGCGACCAACGAATTGCGGGGCTAGATAGGAGGTTGCTGAGCTGCTCCTTGACCCGCTCTTGACCGTCTGTTGTTTCCACCCTAGCACCAATAACCAATCGTGAGCACGATGAATGCTTGTTCATCTTTTGCGCACCGATTCCGAGCTGATAACCTGAGTTCATGTCAAGATTGAATGGGTATTCGGCAAGCTGCGTGGTGGTCTCGATGACCCGGGAGTCAATCGGATTAGGGAAACCTCCAAGAGAAACAGTGTTTATGCCGTAGAACCCATGGACAGCAGGGTTGAACTGTCCGGTTGTGTTGTGTTGATCCGCCGATGAGCCAAAACGTTCGTTCTGCGTTTCACGGTCAGCGCTCGCTCGAACAATGCAGTGGCGTGATACCTTTCTCATGTATGGAACCAATTTGTCCCAAGACCACCCACTGTCACCGGTCACTGCAGCCCATCGGTCATAATCTTCCTTCGATCCTCGCGTATAGGCCATATAATCTGTGTCCATCTATGAGACATTACATTCAACACATGTTTTGATCAGTACTCACTGACAGAGCTGCTGCCCCCAAGAACAAATCCGCGAGGATACACCATGGAACGGCCTTTCAAGCCAGTCTGAGGCGTTGTTGTGTAGTTCCAGTCCTGCGGAGTATCTGGGGTCGCTCGGGGGGCAAACCCAGGGACAATGATGTTCAAAACGTTAGTATGTCTACAGGATTTTTCAACGTCCATAGAAACACCGAGAGTGATACCTTACGAGCCACCTGCCTCCAACACGAGAACGGTGTGGTTCGGGTTCTCAGAAAGGCGATTAGCGACCACATTCCCCGCCGTGCCGCCTTTAATTGTTGGAAGAAATCATCAAGTTGTATGACGCAAAGTGAAAGATTTCACCTCCTACGATAATGAAGTCGAACTTGAGGTTCAAGTTGATCAAATCCGCGACATCTTCAAGTATGGCGCCGGAACACAGGGTTGTGAAGAGGATGAGAATCAGGTTGCGGCTAAGCATGCTGGGAATAGCCTGGGATGGAGTCACTCTGCTCCGTTGGCCCTTTAAAGCAGGTAATGCGGTACTGCATGGCACCACTTAACCTATTCTCGACTTCGATCCTCCCGTCCCGCGCTGTGTAAAAGGGTTATACATGAACGCTGGCGCGAAGTATCACTTCCCGGGTACGCAGCACGTTTCGTCAGACCCAGTTCCGGTGTTACTTCGACGAAGCAAGGAAGCAGAGAGCGAGCTTTCGTTCTTTTCCCGCGATGTGTGGCGGGCAGGACCGATTCATAAAGTTGCGGGGAGCTACCCTCAATGAACTATGGAATTGGCTTGTTCGTGCGCATCGGCAGTCTGCGATACACCCGCAATTGGCTTGGAAAATAGATCAGATTATCGTAAACAGATACGGCGAATCTCAAGAAGAGACAGCTCAGCGCTGGCCATCGCGTGCAGCTCGGAGCTGACCCAATTACGCGGCGCGGAATACGTCTCGATAGAAGCGGGCGTCTGAGTTCCATATGAGCGCTATATATGAGCAACCTTAGATGAGCAACCTTGGATTCGAGACGATGAATGAATCTTGTAAGACAAGAGGAAGGCGCTCACAAAACCAACGCCGTGAACAGGCGCGCTGAGCTGAGCTCGCCGGGACGTTGTCTCCCCGACGTTACTTTAGCTCTTCGTCCGACGCATCCGATGACAGCGAACGTCGCCGGGTTTCACACCGCAGCACGCCGTGACGATGAAGGACCCAGACATGTCGTTGTGAGTTTCGTGCGGTCGCCCGACTAGTGCTGTTGGTGAGAAAACACTCCAAAGAGCGCCAGAAGATACCGGCGCGTGCAAGAACATCGCAAGTCGTTGAGGCCAGCGAGTAGTCTGAGAATGTTGGACGAAGATGATTCAATTCGAGAGAAAGACCTACGGTCCGAGTCGGGCCGAGTCTTCAGATGAGTCAAAGCCTTGAAAGAAATGTGTTTACAAGAAAATCGAGCAGCGAGGTAGTAGTACTACATGGTACGATGTAGAACCTCAAGAAAGTAGCGCTATAGTTATTTTCAGGGGCGAGCAAGTACTATCGAGTAGCCCCTCGATTGGGCACATCCACATCCACACACCACCGGATTCCAGCTCGCTATACGCCCCACCAACTCCCCACTCGGCAGCGCCCACCGGTGCAAGCGGAAGTGCTTTAGCGTACACCTAGAGTTACCACCACGATTCTATAGATCCAGTCGAATGTAGTGGGTACCGTGCTCTGCCCCTGGTAAGAAAACACGGCTTTGACCGCCCCAAAACCTGCGGTCAAACCAAAAAAAAGCAACCGATATACAGTAAGCCTCGGATGAGATCTTGGCGTCTGCATCTTCTTCCCCAGGTGTCTTGACTCTGAGTACGATTCCTCTCCAACTTGAAGGAGTGATTCAACGTCGCTCATAGCAAAATGGATGCCAGCTAACTTGAGGCGCTCAGGTCTTATGTGTAGACGGAGAGATTGCTGTGAAGCAGCTGTACAATTAGAAGTTCGAGAATGCGACAGCCAGGGTCGCGGGGTCCAACGCAATCGATATCGGTACTTCATTTTAACTTCGATTACCCGTAAAACAGTCAGAGCAATGCGATCTAAAGTTTCAGGACAGTGGAAATTCACAAGGCAAAGAGATGAGAGAGAGGTTGGGAAGGAGACCAGGAGGAAGACGCAAGCAACGGAAAGGACTCTTGAAATGAGAGGAGGAAAGAAAAGGAGTCGATCATGTGCTGGTCACGTGCATGTCCTCTCTTTAGCAACGACGAGTCGACGTCGTTGACGCTTGGTTGACGCGACGGAAACGCGATACCGCGACGCATTTGACTTTGGGTTCTTCACTTGCCTCTGTTGATGGAACCCCGGGAGTCCGCCAGCACGGCTCTGCGCGCTTTGTCGCGCTGGCGCCGCCTTTTCTTGAGCGTTCGGGGCATGGGATTGACCATGGACCATTCACGCGTTCGATAACTGGCGGGAGGACGCCGTGCAGGCGATGGTTAGAACGCCATGCAAGCCAGTCGCACTAGCCTGGCAGGCAGCCATGCCTCTGCTTGCGTCCTACACCCCCGGGCCCGATGATCATTATTATTCAACAGCTGCTCGTCCTCCGCGTCTCTCGTGAGTCCCATAATGATTGACCTTCCCTCTGCTCAAAATACATCACGATCAGCCATTAACCGCAACGTCGCGCCGTTAGGGTTCCTCGGTCTGATCGTGTTCTCGCAGAGACCCACTGATCAACTGTCTTCTAGGTCTGACCACCGACGCCCGCCAGCGCGCCGAAGCTGCTGCTAAAGCAGCCCATGTCAAGCACGTCGATCCTGTCGAGCTCGCAGTTGCGTCCGGGAGCTCAGAACAGCCCCAGCAAGAGGAGGGGAAAAGGACCGCCCCCGCCGTATCTCGGAGGAGCATAGTTCGGAGGAGAGCAACTACCAACCTCCGTCACTTTCCAGACAAGGTTCGTATATGCAAGCGATTTCTGTCGCTAATGGTCGGAAAGCGGAAGCCGAAGCAGATGAGACCATGAACATACACCAGACGCTCCTGGCGATGTGAGCGCGCCTACCTCCGACATTAAGGGACTGAAGAGGGCTTCTGAGGGGGCGCAGAGCGAGCTCGACAAGAAAATCAATCCATTATAACGATATAGATAGATAGGTAACGCTGCGTGTCGTAGCCAAAATATAATATACAAACTTTTCCAAGCGCCATTCAAAAATACATTGCGCTCGTCGAGTTCTCATTCTGACGTATCATCCTCTCCCTGCGCGCGCTGACGATAGCACAAAATCTGCGACAGGGTCAAAAAGAGGGGCGGAGAAGAGGCTACGCAACTCACTTATCAGCCAGCCTCCGAAGAGTGCATTGCTGACATTCCGACGGCGTTGAGCACCCACAGCTGTATAGCTCGTATTGCACCTCAGAATAATAATCGCATTGCGCCTCAGAAGCCACGGAGAGCCCCTTCATTGGGAGGTCCACCACTTGAACCACGCGCGGAGGCGATCTCGAAGGTTTCTCGATACGTCCCGAGGCCACCGTCGCGCGCGGTTTAGCCAATGCTCGAGGCACCATCGGCGCTGTCGCGTTCGGAGTCGTAGACAAAGTCAATGATCGTGGTTCCTTGGGTGGCGCCTTCCCACTCGTAGAGATCGACATTGCCCGCGGCTGGGTGGGTGGCGCTGGTCTGGGCTTCAAGGGACACACTTTCTTCACCGGCCGGACCACAACGCCTTTCGTCACCTCTTCAAGTTCGAGGGACGCATCCTCCGCGTTCGGTGTGGCAACTGCAGGCGTAAAACACGCCAATGTGCGGATGGAGCGCGCCTTCTGTTTCTGAGCATACTCCTTGCATCGCGGTCGGATGACAATCTTCTCGCGCTTCATGTCGCTGAAGTTCATCAGGACGATGTTAGATAGAGCGGTACAGAATAAGAAGTATACGGACTGAATATCAGGTCCTGCTGGAAGCTCCGGCTCGACCTCTTCTCGTGGCCCCTCACTCGATAATACTCTGGGCTCTGTTGGGGGCATCCGGCGCACCACCACAGGAGTTTCAATGTCCAGTTCCATGATTGGTGTATCCAGGGTGGCAGACACGCTCTGACAAATCGTTTCAAGCAAGGTATCGGTTTTTGGAAGGAGAAGAGGTGGCGCGTCGAGCATGATTATCGTGGTTTTGCCAACTAATGTCAGATTCCAGTTAGAGACAAGCAGCTGGTGGAACAGGCGCCTTACACGTGGATGTTGGTGGTGGAAGTCGCTGGCAGGCACCCTATTCTGGGCAACGGCTGCAGATCCAGAGGTAAAATTAGGCAGCGGAGTGATGGAGCGTAAGGGGGTTCCGAGAGTGCCAGATCAGTAGAAAAAGTGTGCGGCCCAGCAAACGAGACAAGAGAGAACAAGGTGGAACGAGCGGACAATAAGAAAAAATAGGCGTAACCACGCTCGGTCACAGGCACGTGGTCCATCAAACGCGTTACTACTATGTGCGTCACCTAGCTCAGCTAGACGGAGACGCGTCTTAGAAGGAATCCAACGATTCGACAGACCCAAGAGTGCGCGCGAAATGGTGGGAGTTCGAGTTCAAGTTCACTATCGTATTGAATGAACACCGATCAATTCTAGAGTCGCCGACTTCTAAGTTCTCCCATCCATGATGGATACCCGGTTCACCAGTTGGACCAGCGCCAACACCGCCAACAAGGATGATGGTCGCTGTGATACTCAAAGCAAGCTCTGTGTTCTCCGTGTAAGCACATTTTTTTTGTTTTGGACAGTCGGTCACCAAGGCTCATTCTCGACCTCCGCCAGCTCACGAACAAAGTCCCAAAAACCGTGGTTGATGATCGCGCGGGAGGCTTTACACAGTCTGACGTGCAGCAAATGTGCATCACCGCGATAAGGCTCAACCTCCAATCGCCTGCGGGCGGTAGGCTTAGTGACGGGGCCTTCGTCGTGCATACCAACTTGAAGTTTGGCCGCCCGATTTGTGTGCAACATCAGGTCGCAAGCCCGGGATCATGATTTCCGTTAGGCGTTCACAATACGGGGCTGGCCTCACAGCTTCCAGGCACGAAGTTGGGCTCGCCCTGTAAGTCTACGAATAACGACCCCCCTTCGATTCCGGTGAAGAACACGTCGTGACGTCGAATCGCAAAATAACCTTAACCACGGAAATCCCAGCGAGGCCTGAGTTTTCGGACTATGTTGGGGTTTAATTGTGGGAAGAAACAACTATGTAGTTCTGTTATAAAGTACAGTTCTTCGAAAGCTCGAAAGTCAAGCAAGTCGTATTCCGAGTCGACGTTAGTCTCTTCTAAACAGACACTACAACAATTTTGTGCTCGTACCTCGCATGTTGTAAGTCGACGTTATATCAATATGCGAAAACTCGCCATAATGCCAAAATCCTAGGCCAATCAGGGAATACAATGATTGCAATACATCGCTGTTCTGGTGGGGAAAGCTGCGAGGGCTGCTGAGCTGAACACTGGAACCGAGGCACTGCAGATCGAGGTTCAACAGGGTTCAACTTGGGTTCAACCGTTCGGATCAGATCATCAGATGGCAATGATCGTTGAACAATTATCGATGGGTACAGAAGTCATTCTAGGATCTAAACGTTCGCCGCTTCACCACCGTAACCGCAAAACCTGGAGGCTTCTCTTTGACTAGGGTATACGACGGGAGAGGGCACATGGTGCGACGCGGGCCGGTGGCGAAGGAATCCGAATCGGTCCCGAAGGAACGTCTTCGAAGTTCGGACGGATTCCGCCAGAAATGCTTTATAATGAACCGGTCCCAATAACTGGGTTGCGCAATGTCGATTGCGAACACCCCAGCACCCAATGCGCCGTACTTCACTCCGGCACAGGTCCCGCCATCGGGGACCGCTAAAGTTCCTCAACCAGACGGACGACCATTGCCGAAGCTCTTCGAGCCAATTACGATAAGGGGGTTGACCTTTCAGAACAGGATCTTCGTACGTCTTTGGCTTCTCTCCAGGTCCGCATGACGCTCATTGGCTTCTAGCTTGCGCCCCTATGCCAATACTCTGCGCAAGACGGCCATCTCACACCGTGGCACACCGCTCACCGTACGTTCGGAAATCCCTTCATCGATATATGCAGGAGCTTATCCAATTGTGCATAGTGGGAGGTATCGCCTCGCGCGGTCCAGGCTTGACATTTGTGGAAGCGACCGCCGTTCTCCCTGAGGGCCGCATCACACCCGAGGACAGCGGGATCTGGAACGATTCTCACATCGAGCCTCTCCGCCAAGTTGTCGACTTTGTCCACTCGCAGGGGCAGAAGATCGCCATCCAGTTGGCTCACGCTGGCCGCAAGGGCTCGACCGTCGCGCCCTGGCTCACGGGCGGCGCGACCGCCGGTGTGGAGGTCGGCGGCTGGCCGGATGATACGCGGGCACCTTCCGCGATTCCCTACAATGAGGTTTTCCCAAAGCCGAAGGCATTGACGAAAGAAGGTATCAAGGAGATCGTGGATGCGTTCGTTGCCGGTGCGAAGAGGGCGTTGGACGCGGGGATCGATGTTATTGAGATTCATAACGCTCACGGGTACTTGCTGCATCAGTTCCTCACCCCCGTCAGCAACCAGCGCACCGACGAGTATGGCGGGAGCTTTGACAATCGAATTCGTCTCACCTTGGAAATAGTCGACGCAGTGCGTGCGGTTATTCCCGACAGTATGCCGCTATTCCTTCGGTACATGTTCTGACATCTGAACACAACAGACGAATGACTGAACCAATTGAACAGGATCTCTGCCACTGACTGGCTCGACGACGTCTTCCCTCGGGAGGAATGGTGGACGCCCGAGGACACCGTCAAGCTTGCGGGCATTCTCGCCAAGCACGGCGTCGACCTCCTCGACGTCTCCACCGGGGGCTCGCACCCGAAGGCGAAGATCTCCCCGCTCAGCCACGAGCACGCTTACCAGGCCCCGTTCTCCGAGATGGTCAAGCGCGCGCACGGTGACGCTATTCTCGTCGGCTGCGTGGGCGGCATACGGGACGGCAACACCGCGAATGACGTCCTTAAGAGCGACCGCGCGGACGTTATCTTCATCGGCCGCCAGTTCCAGAAGGACCCTGCGTCTGTGTGGACTTTCGCCGAGCAGCTGGGCGTGACGGTCAAGGCGGCCAATCAGATTGAATGGGGCTTCAAGGGCAGGGGCTCGAGCAAAGTAGAAGCCAAGGCCAAGGCGTAAAGTGCGTGGTGCGTGCAAGGCAAGTGACGGGTACTTAGAAACTTGTCTGTAAACAAACCTACAAGTCTGTTCGCAAGTACTAGAATACACCAGGCTTGGACCGCAGATTGATTCAGTCAAAGGTAACTTGGGTAGGATCGCTCTGCGAGTTCCACACCGCGAGATATTTTCTATAGAATTGCATGCAGCTGAGCTTCCCAGTGCGTGCACAAACCCAGAGCCTTGTTGCCCGACCAGTAATCGAATTGCGGGGTCTGCGGGCGCCGTGCAAGCTACCGGCCTCGAAGGTGAAACCGGAGCGCCTGTCCAGTGTTCTACATATACGCGTCGTTCTCGCCGTGGGTGCCGAAGAAACATAAAATAAATTGCGAACCATCCATAATTATATGACGAAACCATGTTAGTTGGGTCTGTCAATGTCCGTAAAACGTTTCACATGGGCTGTGGCCGGCGCCGCCTCAGGTCGTCATTGTCGTCTTCCTCCTCTTTTATCCCAGCCCGTACCGGCTCGGTCAGGACCGGCGTCGAGAAGTGTTCCCGGAGGCGCGTGCTTGCCTGCCGCTGGACCTCGTTACCAATGGTCCGTGTGATCTGGAACAAGGGCCCAACCAGCCCAAGTTGCACGATGGCGTATCTGCGAGGATCGCGTCAACAAAAGGGGGAGAACGAGCGAGAAAGAACGTACGCCAATCCGAGCCCGAACAGCAGGAACGTGAAGTACAGCGGGTTGAAGAGCACGGCCATCGCCTCATTCCAGCCGAGCACCACAAGTATGCCGTACATCCAGTATGGGATCTGCGCAATGCTGGCGACCGTGCTCCGCTTCGCCTCCACGTAGTACGCATCAGCATCTCGCCGGAACTTTTGCGTCAGCTCGAGAGCCCTGGTCTCCGTGAACACAATCAGCGTCGCCGCAAAGTCGTAGTCCTCGCCCGATAATGAATCGCTTGGGAGCGCGACGGAGTCAGCCGGGAGGGTGTACTCGAGCGAGGGGTCCTCGGGCTGAATTTTGGAGTACAGCGGAATAAGGTCGAGGGTCTACAAGGGAATGAGGACAGTGCCAGCTGCGCAGATAGGTATACATACCTCGTCCTTGGCCTTCTTGAACGCCCCGTCGATGTCGTCCTCGGGCTTCCACACCCGCGGCACGCCGGTCTCGTCATACCGGAACCGCTCCTCGAAATGTGTGCGCAGCTTGCCAAGGATGACAGGTTCCGCGGTTTGCTCGTCGATTTTGGTACGCAGAGCTTGCCAGGCGCGTCGCCGCAGTGCGGCGAGGGAGTGGGCGTTCTCTTCCTCCGTGCAATCGAAGCCTGTCAAGGGATCAGCAAAGGCAAATCCGGAAGATAAGGTAACAGACTGGTAGCTTTGGCCAGGTACGATGCCTCTGCCTTGTCCAACGTCTGTTTGAATGTGCGAAGAATATCGTCCCACATGTCCGGGGACGCCTTGTTGAGTGCCAGATCAACAGGTTCCGATATGTGTTTCTTGAAATTCCGCTGCGGCACATCGTCAACAAGGGCAGCTGCCTTGGAAGGAAACGTACCTCGATCAAATTAACCATCTTCTTCGTCTCGTCCTTCCTGCACTGGTCGGCAACGCTTCCGACTTCCTCCTTTAAAGAGATCATCTCGTCCTCCCAGGTCCAGTCCGTGTCCTCAACCAGGGCCTCCTTTGCCCCGGTCTCGAACCGCCCAAGACAACGCTCTCGCGCCGCAGATACCACATGAGCGAAATTGTACCCCTCGCCCTTCAGCCCATCCAGCATTTCCTTCTTGAACGCGACAAGACAGGTTTTGTGGAGATTTTTCAGCTGGCCGAGGAAGAGAGGTGACAGCGCGGAGTCAAGCGCAGCGATGAGGTCCGCGCGCTTGCGCTTGTAGACAACCTGGTGGTAGCGCGAAGCATCGCGATCGTACCGGGCTGGCAAACACTGTGAGCACGCAATGAAGGACGGAGTAACGACGTTAGTCACTTAGCGCGTCTGTTCGCCAATTGCGCATCATGCCCCCGAGACCGTCGACGACGCGCCCAGCCTCGACAGGTCGCCGCTGCGACTTCGCCTGCTCGTTGAACTCAGCGAGGGCGACAGTAGAGATTTCATCGCAGCGGAACTGTGCGAGCAACTCCTGCTGCGTCGGCAAATCGAGGTCCTTATTCGTCTGGACTTGTTCCTGGGATACACAAGTCAGTTTATCAGTCGTGTGGCGGCAGAACGGTGGACGGACCCAGATGCCCTCCATGTAAAATGCGACGCCGTCGGCGGGGATACGTTTATGGTACGCCGGCTTGAAGAGGAAGTCTGGCGCATCCTTATTGACGAAGCGCGTGCGCAGGTTGATCACCTCGGCCTCAAACTTGTCCGCAGCGAGAACCTTGTGGGGGAGCGCGGTGAACGCGAGGTCAAAGTAGTCTGACAGCTGGCGGTCCTGGAGCTCGGTGGGCTTGGAGAGACTCTCCCATATGCGGTTGAGGTCGGCAGTGAGTGTTGCCTGGAGGTTGGCGAGGGGGGTCTGGCCGATGTGGTCACGGATGACGAAGAGTAGAAGGGTACGGCCATTGGTCGCGTTCTTGCCGAACAGACCGAGGTTCACCTCAAACACAGTTTTGAGGAGGCCCATGTTGGCGCCCTGGTACAGGCCGACCTGGTGCTCCCACAGATTGACGATGAGCACCTCCGAAGAGGCAAGTGAGAAGAGAGCGGATTTGCGCTCAAAGTCCTGATCCTCCCCGCGCTCCCGGCCATCCGTGCCTTCCACGTCCATGACCAAAACATCCATCTGCTTTCCGCGGCACATCCAGATACCTGGACCAAATAAATCCATAAACTCCAAAGTCTGTGCTCTCCTCCTCACCTTTCGTAGTCTGCTGCCGCTGTGTCTCGTCCATTACATCGAAAGTGGTACCAAAGAGACGGTTTAAAAGTGTACCTGGACGGTTGGTTAGCTTGAATAGAACAGGGCTAAGGTTTGCGCTCACTCTTCCCAGTAGACTGCGAGCCAAAGACTGCCACGATATTATAGCCGAAACCAACGTCACGCAGACCCCATTTTTCGATCTGTGCACCTAGGTCCGGGCTGCAGATAGTTAGTGGTCGAAAAGCGTTTCAGGCGGACACCAACGTGAATTTCTTTTCGTCGTTAATAATTTGGAGCCGTTCTGAAGCAACGGAAGGTGAATGTCCGTTCGCGAGCGAGTTTATCGGCGACTTTGAGAGCCCATTGGGGTCCATTATAGAGGTGGGGTATGGGCCAGCGAGTGGTGCGGAAGGTATGGGTCGTAGGGGCGTAAATTAAAGGGAACAGGAGGATTCGTGTCCGCAAGCAGGACGTGGGGGTGGGAGGTCTATAACCTTCGTCTGACACACGCGCAAGCAAAGTGCACAGCCACGCATCAACTTCCGAGCCAACTTCGCCCTTCTGCTCTTTCCGGCTGGTTTCACTGTCAGCTCGGAGAGCCAAATCAAGCTTATGTAACGTGCCCGGTAAGTACAGGAAAGTTGCTCCTGTACCGGGCACGTTAACCTTGATTTGGCTCTCGCTCCGAGTCCCCGCGCCGGATTAGCTTCTGTGCAGAGATGATTTTTGTTTGCCTTATCTGGCACTGTGCTGCAGCCCACTGCTACTAGCTAGTGGGTCCAGTGCGGCTTACTACACTGGCTGACGGTGATACCTGGAAAGCGGTTGCTCTCAAAATCGCGCGTGCATCGTCGGACCCGAACACGCAAATGTGGGCCGAGAGCTTGCTGCACAACTCGGCGTGGGATGCAATGGATAGAGGAAAGCCTCAGGACGCGCTTCTACGCGCGCTTGCACAGTTCAGAGGGGCGTGCGATCTCAGACGGTGTGCGCTCGAGCAGCACCCGTCCGTGAAGAACAAGAAAACGTACCGCGTTTCGCGTTAGGCCGTTGCGACGGCTTTGCGTGAATGCGGTGAGAACAAGTACGACCTGCAACAGGCGCTTTGGGCCGAAGAAGAGACCGGCCCAGTTTAGGATTCAGATGAACTCGTTATTCTTAAACCGTTGCTTGGTATCACGTTCAAGCCATTGGACTGAACCGTAACATTCTTTTGCAAAGCCGGTGCAACTCGTTTTCTATTCTCTCTGAACCTCAGCTTGACCGTATGTTGGTGGTGTTACGGTGGTAAATTTAACACACGCACGGCAATTTTTTTGTTCCACTCACCTGCGTTGAAGCACGAATTGTCCCAATTCTATCTTACTTCCCGACATGCATTTACATCCCTGCCAATCGCGAAGGATGGTATAGTCAACCGGCTAAACGTTGTTTCAACTTTCCCCTCTGTCTCCACCCCCATTCGGGCAAGGTCAGCCGATCTTTGGCAGCTTCGGATTGGCTTCGGAGCGACGGAGTCTGACGGAGTCCCACCCGCTCGTCCGAAACTACCATGAGCTCCCACTTCGAGGATTCAGATCCGATATGGACGCCTGCTAATCCAAACTGGACTGCCATAGAAAGATTGCGCCGGCTTATCAACAGCAAGCATGCGTTGAATTTAGGTGAGGCTGCAACCTTACCGCATCCAGGATTTGTCTCAACGGCCCTAGAGAATTACCATGATCTGCACAAATACTCTGTGGAATCATTCGACTTCTGGCTTGATTTATGGGAGTTCCTCGGTATCATCTCCTCGGTCGCTCCGAAGAAGGTTCGCTGGCGAACTTTCATGGTTTCGCCCAAATTAAAAGTGTATTCGCGTTTTGACCCCATGCTAGGTCCTGCAGCCCGGTGCTACGCCCGAAGTTCCGACCTGGTTCCCCGATGCACGGCTGAATTACGCGGAGAATCTTCTCTTCCGCAGGGACGATGCCATCGCTTGCACAGCTGGAGGCGAATCTGGCGTCGTGCAACACTATAGTTACCGCCAGCTCAACGAGTTGGTCAGACAAATGGCCCGTGCTATGCGGCGTCATGGCTTGAAGAAGGGGGACAGAGTTGCAGGTAGGCGCGTTGTTTAAAACTTGTTTTACCTTTCTATAATTTACCCAAGCCGTCGTCAACAACACCGTCTCTGCTGTCGTGATCGCGCTTGCGACGGCTAGCATTGGCGGGATTTATTCAAGTACCATGACCGATATGGGAACACAGGTACCTGAATCTTGCCTTCCCGCAGCTTGCTTGCATTAAATCAACTCTGCGTAGGGAATTTTGGACAGATACCGCCAGATTCAACCTAAATTCTTCTTTGCGGAAACGGAGGTCACTTATGCTGGAAAGGTCATCAATTTGGTCCCAAAAATGTCGGAAGTTTTCAAGGACCTCCGGAAACATGGCCTGCAACACGCTATAACACTCCCAAGCCTGGTCAGCGGCAAGGAGATCTCGATACCCAACAGGTCAGTTTGAACCTTCCCATATGATCTCCAACTGACTCCCCGGCCCAGCTCCTTGTTATTCAAGTTCTTAGCCAAGGACGACGGACACGAACTCATCTTTGAACAACTTCCATTCAATCAGCCGCTTTTCATATTGTACAGCTCTGGGACGTCGGGTCCTCCCAAATGCATCGTCCATTCCGCTGGCGTGGGTTGTTCCTCGTATATTGCTATTTCTGAAACCAATCCTGCCGCTAGGGTGTGCTGATGCAAGGCAAAAAAGAGCTTACGATCAGCATTGGAATGGGTCCGGATGACACATTTTTTCAATACACAACGGTACCGTGTTCTCTATCTATCCAACCTGTTTCTGAAACCCAGCCTGTCATAGACTGGGTGGATGATGTGGAATTTCATGCTAAATTGTCTATCCACCGCACGAATCATCCTATATGATGGCTCACCGTTCCATCCCGATCTCCGCACTTATCTTAAGTTTATCAATGACCAACGGTACGGCACCAAATTGTTGTCTCAGAAGCTGCTTTCGTTTGACAAGCCTTCGTTAGGGTTTCGGGTCTTGGAACAAGTCCTCGTTTCATGGCAGAAGTTCAGGGCCAGGGCATCAACCCGCGTACGTCGTTCAATCCACCAATGACAATATTCCATATTCAACATTTCGTTACAGTTGAATTGGCACCTTTCCAAGCTCTCAAAGCGCTGATGATCACTGGGGCTGTCTTGACCAGCCCGCTGTTCAAATGGACGCAACAGGCATTCGGTGAGCGAGTACATGTAATCTCCACCTCTGGAGGAACAGACGTCTGTACCGCATGTGAGTGAATCGAGTTTTGCCGTCTGTTCCTTTCTCAACGTGGATAGTCGTCACTGGATGCCCCAGTCTTCCGGTGTATCCAGGAGGTTTGTTGTTTTTATTTGAAAGGAAGCGAGTCAACCTTGAACGACCCAATCCAATCAGAAATTCAATGCAAGTCGCTGGGAATGAAAATCGAAGTGTTCGATCTTGAAGGAAACAATATAGAGCATACTGGAATCGCAGGGGAGATGGTGAGTGGCAGGGTCCGAGGCGTTCATTAATGTTAAACATATGTAGGTTTGCACTCGGCCTCATCCCTCGCTTCCCGTCAAATTCTGGGGAGACGAGTCTGGGACCAAATTCCGAGACGCCTACTACAACATATATCCTGGTACTCCATCTTATCCGTTAGCCCAAGAATCTTGCTTACATGCGAAGGCATCTGGCGCCAGGGAGATTTCATCGTCGTGAACCCTAAGACGAAAGGTCTCATGATTCTGGGACGAAGGTGTGTGGGGTGCCTAAGTCATTCTGGTCGAATTTGCTAACCGTGGCACGCAGCGACGGTGTACTTAACCCCTCCGGCGTGCGCTTCGGCTCTGCCGAGATATATTCTGTTCTTGAGGAGTTCTCGTCCGCGGTAGATGATTCCCTGTGCGTAGGCCAGCGCCGGGCGCAAGACAAGGACGAGCGCGTCCTCCTTTTCCTCAAGATGCGCAAAGGACACAAGCTCGACGACCGCCTGATCACCGAGATCAAGGTTGCTATTCGGAAAGCGCTTAGTCCGCGCCACGTTCCCTCGTTCGTATTCGAGACTGAAGACATTCCGGTTGGTGATATGTGCGATTTTATGCTGCCAATACTAACGCACACTCGCAGTATACCGTCAATGGCAAGCGAATCGAGATCGCCGTGAAACAAATCGTCTCGGGATCTAACTTGAAGCCGAGTGGGACTGTGGCCAATCCAGAGTCGCTTCAACTTTACTATAAGTATCGGGATCTTCCAGTTGAAGGATCTCTTGCGGTGAAACCGAAGCTGTAACTTGCTCTGTGTACGGTCTCCGAACGCTTGCGGTTATTACGAGTATAATAACCTTCCCAGCTTAAAATCATGTGCGTTGCGCCGTTGGCTATTCCGTAGCTTCATGCACATGACGCATTCGCATATGAGCAACAATGAGGCTTGAGCAGAGGCGGAAACTTCAAAAAAGTTCAACCAATCATGTGACCGTTTGGTTCAGTTCCAAAGCGGTTCCAACTTCGACAGACGCCGACATTCGAACAGTTCTTGGAATTTACGCGCAGAACGTTCAAACGAGTTCAAATTCAAAGGTATGTATGCGAGAAGGTATATTCCGACGAGCGGTGTGGTCATGATAATCCAAACTAACTCAATCCCCGTAGCGTAGCAGCGAGCTACCAATCCCTCATAAAATCCTAAACGATCGTGACAGTGAGCAGCTTGATGACACCGTCCTGTGCAATCCCGTGGTTGACACCATCCGACCCAGGAGCAATAAGGCCAGTGAGGTTGGTCAGGACAGTGTTGTACGTCACAAACTCGAAATTGTTCGAGTCCCATGCGGTCTTCTTCCCAAGTGCGCCGGCGACGAGCAGGTCACGACCGATGTTGTACCCTTGGAGATTAAAAGATAAGAAACAGAACAAAGGAGAACAAAAAAAACTGACCGTCCGGGACGATGTTGTGAGACTGACTGACGTCCTGCTCCTTGGAGACACTGTACGAGCGCATTCAACGGGCTGTTCGGAGTGAATGGCGGCGAGAGGCGACTCACGCAAGGAAGAGAGCGCCTGTTCCGGCCTGGGGGAAGACCCTGAAGTGGTTGCCGCCTTCGAGACTTTCCAAGCACGTCCCTTGAAGTTCCCGCATCAGAACATGGCAAGCAGTATGATACGACGAATGAAGGCTCACCGACACCCGGAATGCCAAACGACTCCCGTAAAACCTCCGTCTCGTTAACATCGCCGCGCCCATCGCCAAGGTTGGCTGTTTGCGGGTTCCCAAGGTGCAGCCCCAGACATTCGACGTTGCTGAAAGTGGCGTTGATATGATGAGATAAAAAGTTCAAAAAGGCTTACAATCCGATGGCCTGGGCATACTGGAGGAAACCGTCGAGAGCGAGAACCTCCGGAGAGCTCTGGGCCGATATCACGACCTGTGGAAGAGTCAGTGTAGAACGCCAAAATATTCTGGGCTGCTAACGTTGAGCGGTTCCCCGAGACCTGCAGATTTGTCGAGCCATGATCCTCCGTTCAAGGATGGGTTGACAAAGTCCACCGCGCGTTTCTCGACGGGAGCGACAGGAGTGACTGGCGTCGCAGAAATCAAACTCGGCAGGCCGAGGCCGAGGACGGCGAAGAGGGTGGATGAATACATCTCAGCGGGGAGGGTGGAGGAGGGAAGGGGACCAGGGAGGGAGAAATGAGGGTGAAGAGACACAAGGAGAGTGTCTTGGACAATTCATTGGGAACAAGGCGCTATTTAAGAAAGCTAAATTGGGTTCTTGGCGGAGATGCGGGGATGTGGGGATCTTGAGTTTGACAAGCTCACATGCATAATTGTTCTCGGGTCTCTGGGCAGCACGTTGTAGCACGGAAGCGCGCCACTGGCTAGGATGAAGACGCTGATGGTTGTGGTGCGCGTTGTGTCCGATATAGTCGACCTCGGCCATCTCTGCCAACGATAAGCGTCTCCGTGTGACCCATCGCGCGGCGGTGACGAGAAACCGAATACATTTTGACAAAACGGCGATAACCTAATAGCGGACTCACATGGGTTTCGGTTCATAGAGATAGCGGAGCTCAGCTGAGCTCCCTTGAGCTTTGAGCAACCCTGTACTATCCCTGAACTTACCATAAACCACCACGGACGGATTGCGTTAATTATGTCTCGTGCTATGGTCGCCAAGGTAAGACCCGGGGACCGTGGCAGACACGTTGCATTTGGACACTCAGAACAGTTGCTGTCAGAGATCGCGAGAGCGTGATCAGAAAAGTCGGAGTGGCGGTACATTCAGATTGATGGTCTAAGCGAGTTATCTCAAAAAAGATCATCAGACCCCGACGGTAATTTATTCGCACCGGCACATTGAGAAATATTGAAACCATACTCAACGCCACCCCGCCTTCCTCTGCGTCCCCGGTTCCGTGTTGACCGTAGGCATCCCCGAGTCCGACGGGCGACGACATGGCCTACTGGGCGACACAAACCCGCTTCCCAATTCCACAGACTTCTTCGCAGTCAAGCGCCTAGAGATGCGACTCGGAGACGCAACTGGGGCGCTCGCCCTCCTCGTCATAGTAGAGCAAGCAGTCGGCGGACGTACGCTTACGCGCGGCTTGGCGGCTGGGGAGGGGTTGATGACAGGCGCAGGGTGTAGCGCGTCTTCCGCAGAGCTATCGCAGTCCGCCGACTGTGTCCCATCCGTCGTCGTTCCTAAAGAGCCAAAACTTCCGCTACTGAGATTGGCCAATACATGTTGCAGGGAGGCAAGAGCCAGTTGACGGGAAAGGGGTGTATCGCTCTGAAGCGCGTCATCTGAGGGTCGTTCTTCCACCTGCGTTGACGGAAAGCCAGCGGCAGCGCGAGTCTTGGGTGTCTTGGGGGTCCCGGCCTGAAACCCGAAAATGAGTGCCGGATATACGACCGAAGTCAGAATATACCTTGTTTGATCGACCGGGCAGTTGGCCGGTCAGAAAAGGTGGGCTACGGTTTACATCAAGCTTCCCCAGTACGCATCGCGCGGGAGAACCTGGAGACAGAAAGGCGCGGGAGGGCTTGACACGCAGCGGGCTGCTCTTTGAAGTTGACCGGTTACGTGCCGGGGAACCGTTGACCAGAACACGTTGCGACGCAGACCGATGCCGCCCAAAGGGAATGTTGCCGTTTTGCAGGTCCTTCAGCAGATCATCCACGGTAGATTGAGGTCGCTCTTCACACATATCAGGAGCAACGGTCGGCACAGGCGTCGGAGTAACATCGAGAGGTGCCTCGGCGGCGGAGAGGATGTCAGACCACGCCGATCCAGGTCTGGCAGCCGCATTCCGGATCGCCTCTACCAGCACCGGCTCGAAATCCGTCCCCGCTAATACGGATTCGTGCGTACGCTTCAGGACCGGCTCATGCAGGCCGATCTCAATCATCAAGCCGACAAACTTCTTCAGTTGACAGAGCTGTTGTTCCTGGTTGTTCATGATCTCGGCATCTTGCTTGCATCTGGTTCGCAATTCGCGGATGGTGAGGAGGCCGGCATAGTACTCGGTGGAAAAGTATATGGCGCTGGAGCTGAGCATCTCCTTATCCGTTCTGTGCGATTCGATGTGATGCTGTAGATCCTCCGCCGTCGTTCTGTGAAATTCGATACGATGGTGAAGATCTTCGATGCGAAGCAGATGAGTCTCCGCGTCTGTTTTGTACAATTCGATGCGTTGCTGGAGACGCTCGTTTTCTGCCTCAAGGGCGAGCGGTGTTCTAGGGTGCCCAATGTGTTCTTTAGGCTGGCCCAGAGTAGTTTCTGGCGATACACTGTAGAATACGGTGTTCGGTCTTGGTCGCCAGTGTCGAGGTTTGCGTTGTAGAGAAATCGGGGCTGCCAACGCTGGATGATCGGGATCGGATAGGGAATACACTGCGAGCTTGGCATGGCCATTGTGCGACTGTTCAGCGAGAAGCGAGAAGTCGATGTCCTTGCGTCGGGAAACGGAGTTGAAAGGCTCCGAATTGTACCTGCGGTGAGAGGATTGAGCATTTTGCTCGCCAAAAACCAAGGAAGGACTGTTGAAAGAGCGTGGGGCTGGAGTCATTGCTCGTTGGGCGTTGGTACCGGATGCAGGAGGAGGAAGGGAACAGAACGGGTCTTGCCCCCCAATTCAAAACAAGTGCAAACAACTTTGATTCGGAACTGTGACGGCGACTTTACATCGCGCTCTAATAAAGTCGCCGCGCTCTAAGTATCTAAAGACCGGGACCCACTATCTACGCTTTCGTTGTTTGGATTTGACCCCATCCGCAGTCTGTGCGAAACGTGATCTCGTTCAGAATCATCGCTGCAATTCACCAAATTTCGCACCTTCTTGGATGATTCGCCGTCCGTCTTGCGGGACTCGGGATCCACCTTTCGAGACGCCGCCACCCTCTGGTGTCGGGTAAGGAATATAATTGTAGAATGACCGGAGCCACTCACCAGACGTCGTGCAGGGCGGCTGGGCTCATCGTCCGGGAGCGTCGGTGTCCTGGAGCGTTTACCTAGCTTCGCCGATATGGGCATATCATCGTCTGAGTCAGTGAGCGGCTCGTCTGCGTCGAGCGCGGCGAACGTCTTGTGCGCACGATGCGTAGACGGCGATGGTTGCTGCATCTTCGCGGCCGGCTTGGGTGCTTTGGAGCTTTTCTTGACCGGAGGTGTGTCGGGGACGAATACAGTCGGCGACCGTGGTTGGATGCGATTGGAGGTGGAAGCAACAGCCGTCTGCATGGCGGGCTGAGGAAATTAGCACACGCCCCGAGGTGGCAAAAAGACTGCAAAAACCTTTTTATCGGCGGAGCGAGGGCTCGAAGACATCCATAGGCTCAGATCGACCATAGACTTGGAGTTGGGACCACCTTCCTTCCCTCTCTCCTTCAAGAGGCGGGCAAGAGTCGACTCCAGTGTATCGATCCTCGTTTGGTGAGCCGTGATCATGTTCTCGCGCTGCACGTCCGGATGAGCGCAAGAAAAGTCAAAGTCAGGTACCAACGCACTCTCCGGAGCTCAATCTCTTTGGCCACTACATCCTGCTCGTGGATCGATTGAGACATCTGCATCAACGAGTTGACGAAACTTTTCTCCGAATCGCTCTGGACTGTACATCAGCACATGCGGCAGCGACTCATAGCACAACGCACCAAATCCCCGTCCTTGTACCGCTGATTCAGAATTCTCGCCCGATGTTGGAGTTTCGAATTCTCCCCTTCGATCTCCTCAAGCCGCGCGCGCAGAACGACAACCTCGCCGTCAATGTCCGCAGTCTCCCTCGACGCCGCCTCACGCGCCTTCAGCCTCACGTCCTCCAGCTCCGCCCTCCCGCTCTCGACCTGCCGCACGAGGTCATCCACCTGCCTTTTTGCGTTGGCAGTTTCTCTCTCAGCCGCCGCAGCCCGCCGCTCCTCCGCCTGCACGAGCTTGGCGTGCGTCTCCTCCTGCTTGCTCAGCTTATTTTCGTAGTCGACCGACGTCCCGAGGAAGCCCGCCCGTTGCGTCGCAGCCTCCTCCGTCACTTGATTCAAAGTCGCTTGGAGGTTCGCCTTTTGCTCGCGGAGCACAGCAAGTTCGACGTTGAGCTTGCCGACGGCGGACTCGAGCTTGGTCTAGATTGGACGATCAGTCTGAGTTTGCTCAGGCGGCACATCGGCACTCACAGTATGAGAAATCTCCGAGACAAGCAGACGCTCCTACTGCGGTATCAGCTAAGCAATACCGAAGACGAACCATGCGCCCTACCTGGAGATCTCCGCTTTGTTCTTTCGCAAGCTTCAAAGTAAGGGCCTGCGAGTCGAACCGCTCTTGAAGGACAGAGCATTTGGTGTTGACCTGTCTAAGCCTGGGAGAGCGTCTCGTAAATATCGATCAAGCGAAGATTTGCAACGACGTACTCTTCCTCCCGATCTCCGCTTTGTTCCTTCGCAAGCTTCAAAGCCAGCGCCTGCGTGTCGAACCGTTCTTGCAGGACGGAGCATCTTGTATGTACAAGCTTCAGCCTGAGGGTAACCGTAAGCGTCACTCGGGCAAGGCAAAGCTACACAACGGCGAACTCTTCATCCCGACCTCCGCTTTCTTCCTTCGCAAGCTTCAAAGTCAGCGCCTGGGCATCAAGCCGCTCTTGCAGGACGGAGCATTTGGTAGTGGCTTGTTTCAGCCTGGACCAGGTCATAAGTATTTGATCAAGTGGAGATACGCAGCGACATACTCATCCTCTCGAGCCGCCGCCTCGCTATCGAGCTTGCTAACCTGCGAAGCGAGCTCGCCCGCCTTTTGCTGCAGCACAGCCTCCCTCTCTTGCAACACCGCCTCGCGAAGCGTCAACGAATTTACCTCCCGAGTCAAAGCAAGAGTCTCTTGCGCCAGTCTGGTCTCAGCGGCCTGCGATGTTTCGAGCCTGCCGGGGAATAAGTACGATGAGAAAAGGGAAGAGGAAGGAAAGCTTACGAGGAGTGAAACTGCTCTTTAACATTCTCGAGTGCCTTGACCTCGCCCCGCAATTGCATGCATCGCTCCTTTACGGTCTGAAGTTGCGCAGACGTCCTGAACGCATAATTTGTACTCGTTTAAAACTGTCAAATTCGCGGCTTACTCTGTCTGTAAATCCTCGAGGGCTGCCAGCTTGGCGCTATTTTCCTTCGCCTCGCGCTCCAAAGCGACTTTCCTATTCACGATGAGACAGGGCGCAAAATTCTCCGTGTTTGAACGTACTCTGCTCTTACAGCAACAAGTTCGGTCTGCGAGATCTGAAGCGCGGCCATCTTGGCGCGATCTTCCTTCGCCTGGCACTCGAGGACGATTTTCCTTTGAGAGACCATCAGCAGGAGGCGTTTGAGGGATGCTGCGAGGCCCACTCTTCTTTGATTTCCTTCACTTGACACTCCAGCGTAATGTTCCTTGTAAGATCATCAGCGTGTCGCAGGCACAAAGAGAGAAAAAAGAATCCTCACTCCTCCTTCAGAACGACGATATCCGCCGACAAGCTCTGTAACGAGGCTATCTTGGCGCACTTTTCCTTCAACTCCCATTCCCAAGCGACTTTCCTGTATACAGTAAATCGTCAGCGGCCGCTTTAATGTGCTGGGAAGAAACGAAAGTACTGCTGCCTAAATGTCCCGAGCTCGACCTCTCGCTCTTCCAAGGCCTTTGAGACGCGTAATAGCCTTCACGCTGCTGAGTTGACCAGTCAATCTGAGCGCAAGGGAGGCTACCTTTCGTTAGTCTCGTCAAGGCGCGCTTGCAACGCCTCGGCACTAGCCAATTCCCGAGCCCCTTCCTCCTCCTTCTTCACCAGCCTCTCCGTGAGCTCTTCCACTCTGGCCTCTGCAATAACGCATGAAATGAGACTAACGCGCATGGGAACATCGTTCCACGCACCAACTCGGTCGATCTTCCCCTCCCGCACAGCTTCCAGCTCCGCCACCCGTTCCCGCGCCTCCACGACCTGCGCGCTGAGGAGGTGCAGCTTGTCCCGGAGCATGTCGACGACCTGGTGCGCTGCCGGGAGGGGTGAGGTAAGGGAAACAAAAAGAAGAACGACGAACCGCTGGCACGGTCGTTTTGCAGCTCGTCGATGAGGGCCCGCGTCTCCGCGCTGCGTGCAGAGTCCTCGATCCCTGCAAACAATTAGGAATCTCAGCAGAAGATAAAGCGGAAGCACACCTTTGACGTTGTCCATCGTCTCTTGTCGGATCTGGGCCAGCTCGTCGGACAGACGCGTGACAGCAGCCTGCGAGGCATCGTAGTCGGATTTGAGGTCCTGCAGCGCGGCGTAGCTGAACAAAAAGTAAGGTTCCGAACGCGCTGCATGCCGAGGCACTCAACTTGCTCTGCGCGTCAGCCAACCCGCTCTTTGCGGCCGTGCGCAGCTCATCCATCTTCTTAGTGGCGTCTCGCAGCTTCCGTTCCGCGTCGTCGACCCGCGACCTTGTCCCACGTAGCTCTTCATCAGTCTTTGCTTCGCGGGCCTCGAGTTCCGCGATCCGCTTCTTCAGCGCGAGATCCGACGCGTCGCTGGCGGCAGTTTGCGCAGAAAGGCGGGACTCGAGTGCAGCGGTCGCGAGGCGCTGATCAAAAGGTGAGTATATGCGCGTTTTTGCCAAGGTACAGACCTGTTCCGCGAGCTTGGATTTGATCAGCTTTGCTTCCCGCATGCGTTTGGTCATCAGTTGGGAGAGGTCCGCGTCTTCCGCGTCGAAATCTTGATCGAGTGCTAGAGAAGGAGACCTGGACTTGTGAACATAATGTTCTTGCGAGGCAGCAGAGCGCGTGTAGTCGTGGATTTCAGAGTGAACTTTGAAGGCAGGCTTCGGAGAAGAAAAGTATTGCGGAGGGTCGACTGGAAAGAGGTCGAGAACGGCCTGGAAGAGAGCAAGAAACATACGCGACGAGTTCCGATGCTCATCGTAGGCCATTGTAAACGCGCGAAGCTTGTTAGACTGTGGTTTTGCTTCATTCCGAGGTTGAGGAATAAGGGTCGGTTGCTGCTGTTGAGGAAACATGGGATTGGACTCGTTCGGTTCTTGCTTCATCCGGAGAGACTCGACCTGGCGTCGACCAGAGGCAGAAGGTTGCGGCATTCGGGTCGTCGGCTGGTTCTCGGGGTTGTTTCTGCTTTGCGTCTGAATGAAAGAGAACGGTTTCCTCGAGTTGGGCGCGCGTTGAAGCATGGAGAAAGGAGGGTTGGTTGGAGCAGTATTCATGCGGAGAGCGTTGAAGTCGAATCCATTCTGGTCCATCGCGTCGATATCCAAAGCAGGACGCGGTACAAGAAAGAGCAAGGTCAAAGCAAGATGAAGGAAGAAGCCAAGACGCGTCGGCCAAACAGGGGCACATTCGGATTCTCACTTATTTCGCCTGTCCACCGATTTGCTCTGGGCCATATTATACAGCGTAGTTCAATGCATGGGCAGCTCTCACAAAAATGAAAGTGCAGAAGAACGAATCGAATTGATTCACTGGAGAAGAATTATAACTATGCCTTGTTAGCAGCGGCAGCAGCGAACTTGGCGTCCTCTGCAGCTGCGACGGCGGGGTTGACCTTCTTTCCATCCTTCCACCGGACACGCGGAGGCGGCGCACGGTTCCTCCGTCCCTCACGCGAGCGCACACGGACGACTGCACGGAAAATAAAGGTCAATTTCGCAGTCGAAAGGAAACTCGAGGCCGTGACGCACTGTGGGCATGGATGGCGCAAGAAACGCAGTATGCAATTTTGTTGTAAAGCTTGGGGATAACGTACTCTGCACACGGACAAAGCGGTTAGCCGGTCGAACGCCTGGAAAGTAGCCAAACGGACCTGCGTAGACGCTGGCTTCGCTGATGTCGCGGACAGCAGCGCTCTCGACCATGTTCCTCACTGTGAACCTCTTGATCGCCTTGTCCTTTCCGACGCAGCGAGAGCAGTTGGAGCAGCGCATGAAGGTGACATGGCCGCGTCCCTTCTTGTTACGGCCGCCATTTCTTCTCTTTTTCGTCTGTGGGGAGAGGATGTGAGTAAACGGTGGACGTCCATGAGCCCGGCAGCGCTGGAGACACTGACCATTTTTTTGTCGGGTGGTGGCTGACCGTTTGGGCTTTGTTTGTACGCACGATGGCTTTGGGCTGCCTAGTTTACGTAATACCATTGTATTCCCTTTCGGGCTTTCATTCGGAAGTTCCCTTTTGGGCCACAATGGTAAGTTCGAATGTGGGATCTATTGTACTCTCGGGCGACTATAAAGCTGGGCCTCGTTTCTCTTGTCTCCTCAATCCCCCTTCACGACCCTTGTCTTTGGCTGCTACGCTTGAGCCCGGAGCTCCTCACGCAAAACTTCACGCTCATCTAACACCGTTTACTTTCATTTCTCAACGAACATGTTCGGCCTCACGTCCCTTTATTTCATCCTTGCCTCTACCTCTGTGGTGTACACCGCCCCGGTTCCCAGAGCCACTCCTGATGCTGCTACCCTCCTCAAGAACGGTCAAACCGCACAAAACTTGAACGCCGTGTTCCAAAATCTGACCACCGCCGACGCGTGCAACAGTGAGTCTCCATTAATTCTTCTTTGCTGCTTATGCTGATGTTCTTCAGCTGGGGAAGCTGCCTGCATCAAGGGAGCAACGGCCACCTGCGTTGACGACAAGTGGCAAACCGAAAGCTGCAAAAACAGCCTCTCATGCTTTGCCATCCCCTTCCTCAACCAGACTGGCGTGGTACGCTCAATTAGTTCTTCTCCATGGTGGCACATCTGACGCTACCACAGACCGTCACTTGCAGCAGCGAGAAAAATGCCCTGTCCACGATCCAGTCTACCGGGGCGTCCGCCGACATCGCTGTCGCCAGCACCGATGACACCGAACCCGACTCGTGCGACCCAGACACCGAAGAGACTGGCGACGACAACGGTGACGACAATGATAACGGTGACGACGGCGAGGACAGCTGCGAGAGCGAGGGCGGCTCTTCCACCACCTCCGCCGCCGGCTCCAAGTCTACGAAGGGCTCCAGCGGCGCGACAACCACAGTCACGGTGGGTGGCTCAGGTGCAGTTACAGTCACCGTAACCGCGTCCGACGCTCCCGCCTCCGCCACCACTACTGCCCCGTCGTTCTCCCTCTCCGGCACGATCACCCTGGACCCGCAGACCACTATCGTCAGCGGCGCGGAGGCTTCGTCCATCCTTTCGAGCCTCGCCGCTGCAGGTGCTACCCCCGTCACCACCATCGTCAACCCGCCGTCTAGTTCCGCCTCTGCTGCGCCGTCCGTCGGCAACAACAACGGCGAGGGTGCCAGCGCGAGCGCGAGCGCATCGCCCTCCGCGTCCGCCAGCAGCACGCGCTCCATTATCGACCTTAACCCCTCCAGCTCCGCCTCCGCACCCTCCGCTTCGGCCTCCGCCGCGAGCAACGCTAACGGCGCCGCTGCCGCAAGCGCTGGGAACGCGGCCGCTGCCGGCACACAGCCCATCCTCACGCTGCTCCCCGCCGTGGCCGCTGCCGCAAGCTCCCCTTCGGCTTCGCCTGCGAACCCCTTCCCCTTTTCCGACTATTAGATCGTCTCTTACGATTTCACGAATGGACTTCGCATCTTTGGGTCTCACACTGTATCGTTTAGCCTATATTACCACTACTACTTTGTATTGCATACAATAAAATGTCCTTGCTTACTCCAACGCACGACGCATATGCCCGACCCTGTGGTTGAACTGTGAAGAATCGCATTCAGCTTGAGCTTTGAACTTTGAAGTGCCAAAACAATGCCAAAACACAAAAATCGAAGCCATTTCTCGGTCATGTGGTCGGCGCCAAGCATGTGTACACAACGCGTGCTTACGATCTTACGATTCAATGAATCGATCAACAATACAGCCACTGCGTGATCTTGCTTTCGACACTCACCGCGGTCTACAGAAAGCGCACCTCTCTGAGCTCTCGCCTGGCTGGCAGCTGTACATGTGCGACCAAGGAATCGGTTTGCCCCTGCAATGACGCGCGTTATTTCTGCTGGACTATTTCTGGTGCTGTCTCCACGCGCCCCTAGGACAACATACAAGCTCCGGGCAACAGCGGAGATGCCAAAAAGTACGCCCGGGGTAACCGAGACGTGGGCGGCCGACCGCACTTGTCAGGAAACCGGCATGGTTGTTCAGCCTCGGATTGGAGGCCGCCTCAGTAGTATGTATCTGCTCTGAGCCGCCTGAGGCAGCGCGAATCCGTTTGGTCAAGCTGGTCAAGTACCAATCACGGGTGTCGCCTGGCATCGCTTGGATGCTTTCAATGAAAAGTGATGCCGCGTAGCAGATCTTACCACAGAAATGCGCGCTTGGGCGCTTGCTTCTAACTGGTCTATATTACTGGTCGGCGCGGATTGGCCAGTGCGGAGGCACAAAAACGCGCTTTGATTTCCACCGTGTGCTGTGACTCACAACGCTGATGAATCTGTTGTGCAGGCTATAAAAACCTCATTTTGATGTGCATGGCCGCAAAACCCGACCCGCAGCAGTGGAAACGGTGCAAATATTGACGCTTATGGGTGCCAAGGTACGCTTGGTCCTCTGCATTGCACGACGAGTCCGCTGAGCTGACGCGGCAATTTCTTGGACGTGTCCTGGGCCTGGCTAAGCATGAACGGAGCTTCCAGTGGGGTTTTTTATGGGTCCTTGTCCCCTGAATTGATCCTATCACGCAACAATTGATGGGATAGGCTGTACCGCCGCCTTTATTCCTTCAAGATGTTGTTCCCTTTCTTTCAGGCTCTCTTTTCTCTTTGGTGTTTCTGGTCTGGACCTTCTCTCTTTCCCTGTTCTCCCAGCGCCGCGCGCCTTTTTTAATGTCCTTAATTCTTGCGCTGTCTCTCCTTGTCACGTATACACTCGCCCTGCCCGCACCATTGTCCCGACGATTCTCTGCAAGACATCAAGACGAACTGAACACGGCTGGGAGACGGGGGACCGTAGATGGCTCGATTGGTCTCGGAGACAACTCTGACCTGTGTGTATTCCAACCGTTCCGCGTTGTGCTCAAAAATAATGGAGTTAGGCTTTACACCGTTCCCTTGCAAATCGGGGACACCACCACTGTCGTTAATCTTGGTGCGCTTTGCCTCATGAGCCACTTGAGTCCGAGAACTCAGGTCTTGCAGATACTGGCTCCTCTGATCTTTGGGTTATCTCGTCCAATTGCGTTGGTAACGCGTGCGCCAAATCGTCAACTATGCGTGTTCCTGCTGCGACACTCAGGAAGACTGGGGCGAATGTAACGATGCGCTATGGCGACTCTTCGACGGGAACCTTTGCGTCCGGCCCTATAGCAATGGACACTGTCTCGATCGCTGGCGTCGCAATCGACAATCAACTTTTCGCCGCCATTGATGACACAACGAACACAGGTATGCCTCAATCTGGTCCCATGAGCGCTGCAAATAACGCGAATGAAAGTCGTACAGTTCGGTGCTGCTGGTATATTTGGGCTCGGCTTCCCCAGTGAATCGTCAGCAGTGCCACTCGTCTTGACGGCCTTGTTACTCACCCCTACCTAGCCAGATCCAAAGCCAAGCGGTCACGCACCAGTTCGGGACAAGCGGCACAACAGACCACTTGATCGCCGCCTCTTATGCTGCTGGCCCACTCATTTCCCGGATCGCGCAGTCCGGCGCTCTTCAGATGCCCATGTTCACCGTAAGTACCTCGCTATTCGTCAGTATTTGTCCCATCATGCTAGGTTCCTGCTAGATCTCCCTCCAACGTTCGACGATAGACATCTCCGGGACCGGCGCACTCACTCTGGGCACGTTGCCCGACGGTGTCGACAACTCCAGTCTAACGTGGGTTCCTGTGCGTCTGTACTCGGCCGCGGATGGCGGACTCGCTCCTCCAACATTCGCACCCGATGAGACGTATCCACTCCGGTATGTATCGCCGCTCTCGCTGTATATCCTTCTAACTCTGGTCATTAGATGGGAGATTGACCTCGACGGCGTGTTCCTGGACGGCGTGGAACTCGCGCCTTCCAAGATCCCCACCAGCGGCGGCGTTGATGCGACGCGAATGTCCGCCCTCATTGATACCGTAAGCTTACCAGCCCTACCCCTCGGCGCCTTTGACGCGTGTTTCAGGGTAACTCCATCTTGCGGGGGCCGAGCGATGTCGTCTCAAGTATCCTCGGGACCGTCTCGCCCAACTACGATGCCACAGTTCCGAACAGCGCGACGCTGGCCTGTGCCAAGGCGCACAACCTGGCGTTCAAGATCGGCGGACAGGTGTGTAGAGTTCTCATCTCAGACATGGTGAATCCTTATACTGTGAAGATGTTCCCGATTGACCCGCGCGACCTGCCTGGCCCTTTCGCGCCCAACGATGCCTCGACGTGCGTTATCGACAACCTTGTTGCGACAGACGCCCCGGGCATTGGCGCGCTGTTCAGATGGAGCTTGGGCGATCCGTTCATGAAGTCGTGCGTAGTGCTTTCACATCTTTCGCCTTCTTGCTTGAGATTCCTGCAGCAACCTCGTCGCGTTCCACTATGGAAACCTCACCCACCCGTCGCAGGACCCGCCCCGCATCGGCTTCTTGTCGCAAGTGCCTGCCAACGCGGCGGCGTTGCTGACGCAAGCCGTACAAGACGCGGTGGCAAATGGCGGCAATTTCGAGAGTGCGAAGTCGCCACATTTTATCCCATCCCTCAATCTAACCACCTCTTCAGATTCCATCGTCGTCGCGCCCACTGCTGCCGCGGAAGCGGCAGCAGAAGTCACAGTCGTCGCCGTCTCCGCATCCGAGCAAGCCGCCGCGCTCACAGGTACGCACGCGCCCGTGGTTGCAGTCCCAACTGCTGCTGCCGCCGCGCCCTCCGGCAAGATGGCCGCCCCCGAGTCCGCGCCCGCTGCCTTCCCGTCCGGCAGCACAGAGGGCAACAAGAGCAAGGCCAACGGCAATGCCGCCCACAGGCTGGGGGTCTGGGATTCCTGGCTCGTCGCCCTTAGCACTGCGGCACTGGGCGTGGCGATGGCTGGATATTAGATACTTATAGAGGGGCATTAATTAGCTTGGGTTTCATGGACTTTTACATCCCACTTGTTTTATAATACACATCGCATTACTTTGGTAACAAAACTTGTGTCTCGTGTAATTGCCGCAATGAGCAGTAGCCACCTGTTTTTTATTGGGAGCCGGGACGTTAGCTACTCTTTGCCTATTTGACAAATATCCGAAAAGAGCTCGTAGACTACGCTTTGACCGCTGAGTCAGCGCATTACACCGCCACCAGGTTTTCCGCTTTCGCACCACAATGCCCTTTCAACAACTCGACTCAAGTCTGGAACTCCGCGCGACTCACAGGCTCCCTTTCCTCTTCCGTAACGTTTGCCTCTGGCGGCGATGCCCGTCCTCCTCCCGACGTCGGCTCAGACGAAGAACTCGATTTGGCTGCCACTTTGAGGCTGAGGCTTGAGCACGTTCTTTTCGTTGACGGTGATTGTGTGTAATAAAATTGTTGTAGAATCCCTTTCACCTCAGCCATTTAGTCCTTCCACTGCCACCTTGAAGCGAACCCGATCATCGACAAGCTCCAGTACATTGTCCTCATCGGGTGGATACATACCTAATTCTCGCTTGCAGTTGATCAATACAGGAAACCGTCGGAGAACGTCTACAAACAAACCGATGCAGACGCGCGACTGAGGCTGGCCTTGATCGTGAGCCTCCTTTTGATTATTCCGAGTCGACTATCGGAGGGTTACAAAGGAGGACGTGCAGCGTACTCCTGGGCCGGTGCTGCCATCGTCGTGGCTCAAATCATTCCCTTCATATATTATGCCCACGGCAAGGTTCGCCAGGGTTGCCTATAGCTAGCTGTCATACTTCCTCATACCCTCAACAGCTCTTCTAGGTCCTGTTCAACACCGGAACACCCAAATCACAGGAAAATTTGGTGCAAGTTGTAATGTCGTCGATGGCCCCGGCGACTGCCGCTCCCAGTGGCGGGTGTTGTAAAAAGCTCGCGTTGTCGACTCGCTCATCCTCAATGTGTGAGGACGTTGTGCTTCCGTGAATTTCATAGAGATACAGGGTATATACCATCCAGACAACTCGAAGCCACTATGCAATTATTGGACAATCGAGCTTGTATCACTAGGATCCATCCTTCAAAAGAGCGCAGTCAGATCCGACTGAGCAGCAAAAAGAGATATGCCTGCCTTGCGTGATGAATGCGAGCCCATCGAGCCCATCGGTTCGATTTCCTGAGCATAGATAATATTCTGATCGCAGACAGTCTCCGAAATTTGCTGCATGCAAATGAACATACCCTGATGACAGTGGCCGGTTATTAAGTGTCGGGGACGAGTAGAAGAACACCTCACGGTGTCCTGTCCCCCTGGAGTAGCCGCATGGAAGGCTGATACATTTGACGCAGCAAGACGGAAGCGTGTTCGTCCGTTCAACCTGGAGCTGATTCAACAATGGCCTTTCATTCCTCGATGCAACTCACGAGGTAAGCATCGAATTCGAGAACACTGCTGCGCTTGTTAGCAGGAGGGCAAACACGAATATCGGAGACGAACATTTCGTTTGAATCAGGAAGAAGACGAGCCAGGACACTGATATGTAGACAATTATGTAGACAATTGGCAAATTTTGAATTGAGGGCGCATATGATACTCACAATCGTGTCGCCGGGTTAGGAACTTGTAGATTTTCAGTCGAGTTTCCATTCATTCGGACGTACAAAGACTGACCAAAATCAGTTGCAAAACCCCCGATGCACTGTTAGTAGGTCAAGGAAGAACCCCGTCCATTGTTGTCATATCTTACGTTGTCAAAAGGGTCGTCTCTGTTAGAAGTCAAATCGTCAAAGTGAGAAGCAGCGGTTAGCGGATTCCCTTGGATAGAAATTTCGACTCTTACCCACTGTCCAAATAATGATTGAGTCTACCATTGACTTGGTCCTACAAAAATCAGGGCCCTGATTTTGGCTGCAGTATCACGACTTACTGCTTGAGCCCACTACTCTTACGGTGCCACAAATAATACACCAGGGAACCGGCGATAATGATGTCGACCGCAGGGCCTATCGTCGATACGAGAATGATCATCCAGTTGTATTTTGTTGTCAAGAGGGTGAAAACCAATTTCCCGTATAGTTCTCCGAAAAGGAGCATGTTGAACGCCAGGCGGACGAGATTTAGAGTACAGCAGAAGACCGGAATGAGCCATTTTCGAGACAACGCCCGGACCCGGTACACGAAAAATGTCTGAAAACTCAGGTTAAGGAGGCTGCACCGGACTATCGGTGCAACATACCTGTACCCCGATGGCAATAAAAGCATTGAATAGTATGGGGAAGACTAGCGAGATCGGGGGAGAAAGTATGTGTTGCGGTTGGCCGGAGAAAGTGACTGTAATTGTATACATCTAAGATATAAGAGTTTAGAAGCGTCGGACAGTGGGACCAAGTTATAGGCTTGCCGCATGCCAGGCCACAATTGTATGTCCGAGCTCCAAAATCCTACACAGAGGACAGTGAGTAACCACTCCCTGAGATTCAAATCCGCCCTGACCAAATCCCCCCGACCTGATCGATACGTTAAGAAGATCATAAATTCTCGTCCGGGAAGCGCACCAATCCCCGGATCGCCTTGAAGTCCTTCGGAAAGTCACGGTAATAATTGAATGTCTGGAGGGTCATGATGCCAAACAGCCATGTAGCCAGGACAAGGGCGATCTGAATGGCGCCCAGAGTACCGCCGAGGTCGAGCATTGGACCAGCTGCAAGAGGGAAGGATATGTGGGAGGACTTGATTGCTCAGGCAAGATATAGACTGACAATGAGCATGTCCCATTTTACACACTGCAGGATGGCGTCGACCCTTGATAGAGAGTGAGCTTTCATCTGTCATAGGTTCAAGCCATGTCAATTGCTTGAGGAACTGCCTGTGGAAATGTATATTTAGGACCCAGTCAAAGTCGTCTCCAAAACATATGGTGAGTCAACTTACGATCGCCTCTGACGGCGCAAGATTTGGCAAACATGCTCGAACTAGCTACCTCGCAGCGCTTATTGGCTGAATAGGAACCGTGCCAGTGAGCGCTAGTGTTTTTGTACATCAGCATTCGCAAAAAATAACCCGACAGCACCAAGTATTGGCGGATGATGGAAAGTGAAGTGCACATACATGACCAATTCCCGAGATAGTCTTGCTTCCATGAGCGCTCGAGTTCTTTGCGTCGAGACAGCATATTGACAGCAGGAATTGAACAGAAATTGTGCCCCGGATGTACTATTCTCTCTACTCGACAGACGCTCTATCACTTCCAGCTCGCCGATGACCTCGCTTGATAGACGGAACTTTGACGGTCCAGCGAGCCAATATGGGCGGGCAAACCGATCGTCGCGGTAGGTGGCGGGTCTCGTGTGGAACTCGGGAGGTCTTACTTACAGCCTTCAGCACTCAATCGGTCAAGCTTGAGGTGTTCGTGGTAAAAGCGCTAGCGGCACAGCCATCTGTTGGCGTCAGAACAAAATGATGACATCATCTGATCGTACTTGGATCGTACTCTCATTTTGCTCTCATCCCAATCTCATCCTCTGAAAACTCGTCTCTCTCCGTTGCAATTCGCTGGACGCACAAACCAAGCTTTTCAATCCGGGTCAAACCAGCACTTCTTTACTCCAACTATGTGTTGATCCTCTATTTTCCGCTACCAGTAAGTATTTCCCGTTTTTTCTGTTCAACGCCTACGACCTATCGTGCTCTCTGGTTCTCCATCTTTTCACTCTATCTTGCTGGTAATACCGTTCTGTTACTCTGCGGCAGTGCAACCGCGCTCAAGTGGTACAAGTGATTCACACCCGGGCCGCCAACATTCACTACTTATCTCACCGGCAAGCCTTGTGGGTACCGGCGTAGGATGAGCTCGTGGGCTACGATGTAAACCTTCTCTGCTGTCAATGGGGCGTAATATTTTGGGCTTTTCCATTTAAATCACCTGGTCCACTTCAAATCGAGCGGAGTTCACTTTCATGAAATTCGAGGACCCATCCTTTCACTGTCGTGCAGTTCCTTAGATGCGCGTGGATATTTTGTGCGACACGATCACGATCATTCGCAACTCGGAATGGAGCGAAAACCTTGACGATATCGGCCCGCCGGATGGAGTCTCTTGCCGGCCCTCTGATATATTACCGCTGGCGTCCTGGGACCTCGTGCACTTTCGCTCTCCACTGTGTCATGTCGTCCCCGCTTTCGAGCCTGCCTCTCGGGGTAAATCTTGGTCACCTCGGTGCCATATCCTAGCTCACTGTCGTTGAATATAGGGCCGTTCGGCGTCGACACCATCTTCACCGGCATAATGGTTTCCACCTTGTGTGTCAATTTCATTTGGTTTCCTTATCTTCTCTCCTCAAGGATCATCAGTCTCTGCGGTATCACCGTCGTGCAAACCTGGAATTATTTCAGTTCAAACAGCGCCAACGATGGATGGATGCTCAAATCTTTTGTACGTTCCGTTTGTGTTAACCGCTCGCGGATATAATTATTACAATGTTCATCAACATTCACCAGGTGGTCATCCTCTTGTAGGTGCCCAAAAATGTGACCTACATTCAACTTAGCACCAAATCACAGATTGCTGGACACAGTCACAGCGGGTTTGACTGTAGAGGTAGTACATTTTTATCTGGTTAGTTTTTCATTCGAATCCCATGTCTCAGCCCTCCAGCCTCCTTCATAGGTCGAAAACTTTGGTAATCTGGAAACGCTTGGGGCTTTACCTCTGTGCTTACTTCGGTCGGTTACCACCATACTGTACTAAAGACTGATTCATTAGCGCGGGTGTTTTCGAAGTTGGATTCAACGTCGTCACGGTCTTTCTGTGTGTGCAAATCCGATTTCGCCTACAGAAGCTGATTCCTGCTGATACGATTTGGTCAAGGGTGGAATTGTTCTTTGCCCATCGAGTGTATCTGCGTGAGTGACCACGCGCTTTACCCCCTCTCACAACCCAACATATCTACTCAGTCTTTCATCGACATCTTGTTATGCCCGCCATTATCGTATGCCTGGCAGTCCTTCACTCATGCTCCTGTTCTGAGTAGCATTCCAGGTCACATTTTCTGTTGCGGGCTTGGGTAAGTCTGCTCTTCCACGGTTGAATGGGAAATTACTTCACCTTGCGCTTTCCCAAGTTGCCGGGATATGTGAGCTGGTTTGACACAGTTTCCGCTAACCTACTCAACGCTACTTATCAGTTATCGTTGTTGATATCTCCCACGATCTCACCGTCGCTGCATTGGCTAAGCCAAGTATGAAAGTGGGCAATTGTTCTTTTGTTGACCGTACGCGTCCGTTTATTTCTCTTCAAAGATCGAGACCGCTTTGTGCAACAGCTTCCTAGCTTTATCGGATCTCACTTCTACCTTTGCCATGTCGTACGCTTTCTACACCTCGCGCGGCCCTATCAAATCGTATGTACGGCCAGTATTATTCTCCCGCCTTTATCTCATTACCCATATCTTCAGGACTAATTCGCTTCTTGACAAGGTTCGTGCCTAGCTTGGTTTGAGAGACTTAGTCGTAGTTTACAACACACTACATAGCTACTGGGATTCGTTGTTGCCCGCGGCGGCCTCATCACTGCGACACAGTTCTTGACTTTGGCTCTTTACGTCGCGCAGCCAACGAAATTGAACTGGTTCATGTTGATCTTCTTTCTTCTCTTCAACCAGCTGACTCTGTTCAAGGATGCCGGTCCATTTCATGCTTAGTAAACTATGGGTGAGTTTCTTTGTTTTCTCGGAGACAAACTTGTCTCATCTATCTCGCTAGTGACGATGTACGTCCTTCAACACGTTGTAGAAAATTGGGGATTCAACGCCAGCGACCCCGATTTGATCCAGTCTCAACTCCCGCGAGTCCCTGCGTCGTCCCGGTGGCTCTCTTGCCAACGATAGCGGACTGTCTAGCCGTGCAGTCGGTGCTTCTAGTACCCATTTCCAACTTCGAGCTATGCCGGACAGCAAGAATGGAGGTCGTAAGTGACATTTCTTGCATGAGTGCATCGTATTTGACTGAAATTTGTGCTTGTTCCCAGTCGCAGGAATTCATGTTCACCACGAGCAAGTGACCGATTACGGCTACTCGCCTCCTGCTGTACGTTTCCCCTGGTCTTCGATCGGCGAATAATCCGCTCATTTTTTTTGCCAGAAACACCAATAACCGCATGCATTGGTGCCTGTGTTCTTAACCAACGGCCATTGTTAGATTGTCAGAACGATATTCAGTGGCGTTTGGCTTGCGTACAGTGGTCGCCGGATGATTTTGTTGAATTTTGGAAGAGATCTACTTGGGCAGAATGTCGTAGCGTGCTCGTGCAATTCCAACAAATAAATAAAAACAACAGATACCCCATGCTTGAAAGAAGGTAAAAACCCATCCTGAATCATCATCCAATGTTTTGTCTCAAACTCTAAGCTACTTGAGAGTGACAGTCAGCAGCTTTACAACACCATCTTGAGCAATCCCTGGTGTTCGAGCTTAGTACAGACCCTTCACATGAAGAGTTTAATCACCATGGTTGATGCCGTCCGCGCCCGGAGGAAGCAGACCGGCGAGGTTCGTAACAACAGTGTTGTAAGTGTTGACCTTCAACTTTGTCTCGTCGAATCCAGTATGTGTTCCGACCGCATTCGCGACCAAAACATCCCTGCCAACATTATAGCCATCTATGGATCGGACGGAGGGTGAGCCGCAAATACGGGCGAGAGGAGGTAGCTTTACCTGCTACAATGGTGTGCGACTCCTCGGCATCCTCTTCTTTAGAAACACTAAGATTTGCGAATTTTCAACATGCGGCCTCAACGTCAACGCCACAAACTCACGCAAGGAAGAGTGCACCCGTCCCGGCCTGGGGAAATACTCTGAAATGGTTTCCCCCAGTAGCACTCTCTAGGCAGGTACCTTCGATTGGATTAGTCGAGAAGCAGATCAAAATGTTGGTGATTATGGCTTACCCACACCAGGGATGCCAAACGATTGCCGCAACACCTCCTGAAGAAAAATCGGAATAAGACTTAAGAAGTGAGGTATCAACTGACAGTCTCGTTCACGTCCCCACGACCATCCCCCAGATTAGCAGATTGAGGGGTGCCGAGATGGAGCCCCAAGCATTCGGTACTGAATCCAATCGCCTGCGCATATTGCAGGAAACCAGGCAGTGTCAAAACTTCGGGCGAGCTGTTCGCCGAGATGATCACCTAAATACTCGGTCATTCACTGCATGTAAGTCCGGCTGTCCGAATGCGAGCGCCTCACGTTGAGAGGTTCACCAAGGCCAGCGGACTTGTCAAGGAAAGAACCACCGCCAGTGGTCGGGTTGAGGAAATCATCGGCACGTTTAACAACTGGGCTGGCGGTTAAGAGACTCGGGGCGGTCAGGACCACGGCAGCCAGTAGTATTGGAGCGTGCATCTTGTACATAGGGCGGGAAAGGAGAAAGTAAAAGAAGGGGAAAATGACGAGCGTGAGCTAGCGAAGCAAAGGAAGAAAAAAGAGGCCACAGACACGGCGTATGCCGGGCTAGAATTCGATGCGGTGAAGCTTTATTTAAACCCACCCTACCTGAATACCGGCGTACTCGGCGTACTCGCTTCAGCTTGACTGGCACATCACCGTCGCATTTTGTGCTGCACCGTAGACGCCGTTCGATCTTTTGGTGATCCTGTGACGGTGATTCAGGGTCATCTGCATTCCCGGTACAGCCTTTGCTAAGACACCCTCCACTTTGCCTGTAATCAGGTTGCTTTTGATACGAATGAGACTTTCATGCATCGGAACCGACCCTGGATATCATCAGCACTTGTGGGAGTGGGCAATCGTCGGAACTTTGATGGGCTGATGGGAGCCTACACAGCCACATCAAACGGCGCCGCTCGAGCTCAACTGGACTTCTGTCGTTCACTCATACTGTAGAGCCTCAATAACATTCAAAGTAGGCTTTCTATCCATTATATGAGCTACTAATGTGTTAGATAGGGATAAATATATTTAATTCAGCTGTTCTATGGCTGTTCCTCCATCTCCGTGTCCTCCTCTTCCCGCCACCCCTCAGCAACCACGCCAACAACCTCGGAGATGCTTACAGGCACATTGGGGAGCACTACTGGCGCTCCCTTTGAAGCGTACCAACGAAACGCGTCCTTCAGAACCACTAATTTGTCAGCTTTGCGCGGGTATTTGCTGTTCACCAAGATGTTTGGAACACCTCGCGCGCGGTAGGAGCTCAGCTGCTCATGAATGAGCGGAATGGTCAGTGCTTCCATATCTGCCAGTGGTACAAGTACCCGCGTGAGGTTGTCGTGTGAGTCCTTCGCCTCCTTCTGGACTTTTGCGAGTGCTTTAGTCTTCTGCATTTCCGCGGTTTTGATCCTGAAGTCAACAATCTCGTCGCGTCTCTGGGCTTCCTCACCGCTGGCATCAATCCGGCGTGCCTCTCGCATGATATACGCGTGGTCCTCGTCCGTAAACATCGTGTCCATGAAATCTTGCGTGTCGTTCCGGCGGAACATGGCTTGGGCGTTGTATTGGTGTAGCGTGAGTGATGGTTTGCCCCGAATAGCGACGCGGTAGGCGCCCAGGGCACCTTCGTTCGCGTCGTTGGTCGATGGCATCCACGCCAGCTGTCTCTCCGTTGCAGAGCATGCATCAATGAGACCTCCCGGCGCAAATTCAGCAGAGAAGCGTGTCCACGTTGTTAAAGCTCCGCGGAAAAATGCGACGGTGATTTGTTTGACGTGGGGAAGAGAAGGTACAAGCGCGAAGACAGCCTTCATGGCATCGGAATCCGCCCACTCGAGGCCATCAAGCCCAGTGAAAACGCCGTCTTGGGAAATATCGGCAGGTATAGCGTGGCCCGAGAAATATTGCCAGGCCTTGGATTTCACAAAATCTGTATCGAGGTGACGGAAGGATTGTTGGAATGATGTCAAGCCGACACGTAGGAGCGTCATGGCGATTGACTGCGGTGGGCTGTGGTTGGCTGCGCATTGATACACTGGCATGGAGATGCACAGCGTTGGCACAGCGTTTGGCATGGAGACGTGACTCAGCTGGTCTGGCGCATTGTTCTACCTCATTCGTTTGTATATGTATTGTACCATTGTTCCAGAGGTATAAAAGGCCGCCGTTTTCTTGAATAAATTATCGGATTACATTGGATCGTACCTCCCTTTTCCCCCCCTTGGATGTGATATTCTTACAGGTTATTGGCCCCCGACGCTTACTCTGTGGATTTGACTCGCTCTTGTGTTACGAACCGAACCCCGAACCGATCGCGCCTATCCGAAAGCGCGTGTCCCGACCCCGATCGTGCCTACTCGAAAGCACGTGTCCCGAACCCGATCGTGCCTATCCGAAAGCACGTGTACCGACCCCGAAAAGTCTGCTCGCTGAGCAGCACCGAAAGTCTGTTCGCTGAGCAGCACCGAACCCCGAAAAGTCTGTTCGCCGAGCAGCACTGAACCCGAACCCGAACCCGACCGATTGACACCCGACTTCGACGATGACGGAGGCGAAGGGCATGACGAAATTGACGAACGAGAACTACGAGATATGGAGGATTTTGATGGAAGCTGTGTTTATTCGGAAGAATATTCATGATGTTGCGGTTGGAATTACGGCCCGACCGTTGACCGGACCGAATTCGAAGGCTGTCCGTGACTGGGATAGGCAGAGTGCCGAGGCCCGTGCGGAGATGGTTTTGTCTGTTGAAGTTGGTCAGCTGGCGCATATGACCGCGCCGACTGCGTACGAAGTGTGGGAAGAACTGGAGAAAGTTCATCGCTCCCGAGGCTTTGCGACGAAGATGGCATTGCGGCGTGAATTTATGACGATGAAGATGGACACTCAGCAGAAGATGGCTGTTTGGATTGGTGATGTGCGCAATGTTGCGTTTCGGCTTGGAAAGGCTGGCATCACTGTGGACGATGAAGACATAATTCTTGTGTTGACGATGGGACTTCCCGAGACCTACGACACCCTGGTGGTTTCACTCGACTCTACGGAACCCGACAATTTCACCCTTGACTACGTGATTGGCCGACTTTTGAACGAAGAATCACGTAAAACCCCGACCAGCACCCGCGAAGCTGCTTTTGGTGTTTCTCACCATCACTCTCGACCCCCGCGACCGCTGTCCGAAGTGACTTGTTTTGATTGTGGCAAGAAAGGCCACTACAAGATTAATTGTACGGAGAAGAAGGAAACCGCTGGAACGGCTTCTGCAGAATTTGACGGAGCTTGGTGAAGAGCTCGGCTTGAGGGGGAATGTTGGAATGATGTCAAGCCGACACGTAGGAGCGTCATGGCGATTGACTGCGGTGGGCTGTGGTTGGCTGCGCATTGATACACTGGCATGGAGATGCACAGCGTTGGCACAGCGTTTGGCATGGAGACGTGACTCAGCTGGTCTGGCGCATTGTTCTACCTCATTCGTTTGTATATGTATTGTACCATTGTTCCAGAGGTATAAAAGGCCGCCGTTTTCTTGAATAAATTATCGGATTACATTGGATCGTACCTCCCTTTTCCCCCCCTTGGATGTGATATTCTTACAAGGATGTACTTCAAAAAAACTTGAGCCGCTGCGTCATACGTACATGTATCACACTCAATCCTGATTTCGGATTAATGGATTCGGGTTTTGACTCCGAGTCCGCGATCACGGGACATTCAAGTTTGCTTCTTTGCTTCCACCATTGCCAACTCAGAGCAACGTCTCGCTCATGTCGACTGCCTCTGCCAGTGCAGTTCCCGAGGAGCTGCCGCCCGGGTTCCGTCGCTGTACTTGCGCAACTTACTGCGGCATACAAGGCGTCCCCGTACCTCAATCCACTTATTCTCGACACCAGCGCAGTGAAAATGGCCAAGACAAAGCCCCACGTCGACGATCTACCAAAGCGCAGCAGTCAGCCAGTGTATCTGGACCGAATAGCTCGTTAGCGCGTAGTCAAGACTCTAGCTCGGCTTTACTACAACAACAAAACCGTGAACAAGCAGTGGTAGGTTCTCAATTCAATCTGTGGCACGCTCATTCCGGATTTTGACTTCTGAACTTATAGGCCACTCACGAAAGGATGATGGAGGAAGATTCTGGACCCTTGGATCTCACCCAACCGGTGATTGCTGCTCCCTCTTCCCGTCTTCTTTCGCTATTTGCTGACTGCATCTCGGTCTGTACAGCACCATCCCCCGTCCAGCATCGATCCTGATCCGTCTGGCATGGATGTGGACCTGCCGCCTCCGCCTCCGTCTCCACCTCCGTCTCCACCTCCACCTCCGCCTCCGCCTCCGCCTCCGCCTCCACCGCCAAGCTCGACCGTGGGCGATGGCATGGACAACGACGACGACGATATACGTCCACTCTCTCCCACGGATCACCCTCTCGAAATGCCTACTGGAGGCTTCGAATCATCGCTTCAGGAATTCAAAATTACAAACCAATTCATTGCTGGACTTCAGAACGCGACTTTAGACGACGAGAATGAGAATATAGATCCGGATTTGACATATCGACTGCGGAATCCTGTTGCGGGCACACCAGAGCTCGATCCTGACGAGCGCCTCTCCCTGGACCTCTATTTTTCCGTCGGCAATGCGTCAGTCGAGACGTATAACTCGGTTCGCTCTTCCATTCTGAAACGCCATCCCGAGGACCCCATCTTGTCCTATCACAATGTCAAGAAACTCGTCACTGAGCTCAGTGGCGTGGACGCGATTCTTCGGGACATGTGTGTTGGCTCGTGCATGGCATACACGGGCCCTTTCAGCGATCTCGATTGCTGTCCGTATTGTTCCGAGCCGCGGTACGAACCCCAGCGAAAGGGAGCGAAAGTGCCGCGGAAACAATTTCAGACATTCCCTATCGGTCCACAAATCCAGGCCCTTCACAGATCACCAGAAGGCGCCGCAGATGTCCGTTATCGCGAGAAGTATACTGCGAAGATTCTCCAGGAGCTTGAGGAGAATGACGACGTGAAGATCTCTGCGTACACCGATTTCTTTGACGGGAGCGACTACCTCGATGCAGTTCGGGAGGGAAAGATCAAATCGGGAGACACAGTTCTTTTTGGTTCCATCGACGGCACCCAACTGTATCGGAACAAAACTTCCGACTGCTGGATATTCATCTGGGTGATAGCAGATCGCACCCTGGCAAAGCGTTACCGAAAACGAGGAATCCCTCCCGGTTTCATCATTCCAGGACCATTCAAGCCAAAGAACGTCGACAGCTTCATGTACCCCAGCCTCCATCATCTCTCCGCGCTACAACGGGAAGGCTTGAAGGTGTGGGATGCCATCGAGGACAAGGTCCTGGATACGCACCCGTTCTTTGCGCTTATGTGCGCCGATGGACCGGGTATGGCTTCCGTGAGTGGTAACGTCGGTCATCATGGGAAGAAAGGATGTCGAATCCATTGCCCAATGACGGGCCGCCATAAACCGGGTGTCTCCCACTATTATCCCGCACGTTTCAAGCCGCACAACTACTCGGTAGTGGGCTGCGACCACGGCGACATACCTCTTGGTCCTCTACTCGACAGTTTTGATCCCGAAGAAGCTGCGGAACGTTACCACCAGAGCGTCAAGTTTGTTGGTGAGGCCACAAACAAAACAGAATACGAGAAGCGCCGACTCGAAACCGGAATCTCAAAGCCTTGTGTCTTGAGTGGTCTTCCCAGCCGGCATACGCTGGGTCTCCCAGCCTGCCTTGCCCTGGACGCCATGCATGCCCCGTGCCTCAACGCCCCCGACCTCTTCATGAACCTTTGGCGTGGAAAATTCGAATGCGAGAAGACGGACAGCAAGGAGCTGTGGGACTGGGTCGTCTTGACCGGCGATACATGGAAGCGCCATGGTCAAGCTGTTGCGGACATCACCAAATACATCCCCGGCTGTTTCGATCGTCCGCCCCGGAACCCTGCCGAGAAACTTAACAGCGGTTACAAGGCATGGGAGCACCTGCTATACTTCTTTGGTCTCGGCCCCGCACTCTTCTACGGTATTCTGCCCGACAAGTACTATAGGAACTATTGCAAGATGGTCCACGCTGTCAGAGTAATTCTACAGGAGGAGACTACCCCAGAAGAACGGCTCATGACTTATGTCTGTGGACGTGGGAAAAGAATCAAGTTTTCAACTCGCAGAAAAGAAGGAGAAAGGGAAAGAAAGAGAGAGAGACTTGAGAACTCACTCGTGATTGTGTACCGAATTTTTCAGAGAATTAAACGCGCTCGGATACGTACAATTGTGTGATTCGGGTGCTTGATAATAATGCCATATCCAGTATATTCACACGAATCAAGGGCTATCGATTTCGGGGCTAAATCCGAAAAAACGATAGCCAGCAGCGAATAAGAATCAAGACCTATTTATAGGTTTCTCGTTACACCTGCACGTCGGCTCGGCGCTCGTTGCTCTCTCTCTTCACCACAAAAAATCACCTCTACCTTTTAATCTACTGTGCTTTAATCTTTAACTAACTATTAAGTACTAGTATAGCGCTAGCAATAATACTATAACTATGTTTCCTTTAATAACATTACACTATCTTTTATGTAGTTCTGTAATATAAAAAGGGTTGAAGTTTAAGATATAAGGTAATTTATTCACTCTTTTCTGTTTGCCCTTACATTACCCTTCTTTTAAGTGGCTGTGCTTTTTGAGGTTATATTTAACTAATCAATCATAAAATATTAATTAAATATCCTATTTATTAAAAAAATAATAACTAACCAACGGGGAAATCTGATAATTGGTAATCAACCGTACTTGCACTACGGGTATGATAGTTCAAGTCTATCTTTCTCCATCTATTTTTAATGTGATACTTTATACCTGCAGACAGGGTAAGGTTAAAACATAAAGATTAATAAAAAAGGTATCAAAAAACTTACTTTAGATTAATAGATTAATTACGTAAATATGTCCTTCTGCTGCTTCCTTCGGAGTGTAATAAAAAAAAGAAAAGCAGAGAGTTATCGCCTGGTGGTTCTGGAATGCTGCCTTCTCAAATTCTTGACCCTCCTTATTGACAGAAGGGTCAAGGAATATGTGCAGGAGGCAAGGCTGATTCCGGAAACCCAGAATGGATTTATGGCAACGTATCGCACAAACAACAACCCGTTTCTCCTGCGTGTCATGGCCGATAGAGCAGCAGCAGAGGGGAAAATCCTGTATGTTGCTGTGGTCGACCTCAAGAATGCCTTTCCTGCTGTAAACCGCAATGTTCTTTTTTTGACTCTGAACACAATGGGCGTTGCCGGAGACTTGATTGATTTGATCATGCTTTTGTATGACAAGTTGGAATACATGGTCCGCGTCAACAAGGAAGTGTCAGAAAGCTTCTTCTCTTTCTTGGGAGTCCTCACCGGTGACTCAGGCTCACCACAGTTTTGGAATCTGCTGCTGGCTGGATTCAAGCTGTACCCCCTGGTGGGGGATATTCCAATCAACGGAAGGCTGATTCCCAAATTGGAGCATGCAGATGACTTGATGATTATGTCGAACACCGGTCAGGGATTCCAAGCAAAGCTGAATGGCACCTCAGCGCATATGGGCAATATTGGCTGTGAGATCCAGACACTAAAATGCTTGTGGGGTGCAATGGGTATAAAGCCAAAGATTCCGCAAGAGTTCTTCTTGGATGGGAAGCCGCTGCAGGAAGCATCCAAGTTCCAGTATGTGGGGATCTGGCACGATCTGAATGCAAAGGATATGTATGCCGAGCATCACCGGATTTACATTGAGAAAGCTGAGAGGATGTCCAGGGCCTGCTTAGCAGTGGCTCGAATGGTGGGCGGATTGTCCGTGTGGGATATGATCGTCCTATACATGGCACGTGTAGACCCTTACCTGATAGCTGCTGCGGATATATGCCCGGACATAATCAAGGCTCGACGGCTGGAGCGAGAGGCTGTTCAAAATCACTATCTGCATCAAATGTTGAAACTCACGGAAAGAAGCGTGATAGCGGTACTGTTTTCTGAAACTGGTCTGGAGCCTATATCTTATCGTCGGGTCTCATTACTTCTGCGGAATCTCAAATATCTGGCAGGACTGACCGAGGAGCGATTAGTGAAGAATGGCCTCATTGATTCGTTGAACCTTGCACGCGAACATAAAATGGCATGGGTCAATGATGTGGTCATTGTTCTGTCGGAATTACCCATACCGGTGTACTGGGATGTGCAAGCACATTCAGCCATTCATGTGAAAACAATAGATGGCTTGCTTGGTGATGTCAAACATTCCATGGAAAAGTCCATACATGCGGAACTCAGTGCTTACTCACGCACACGGGACCTACTGCCTGACCGTGTGGTGTGGCTTGGTGGTAAATGGGTTCACGAGGTCTTAGCGTTCAGATTATATCTGCGCGTTCGGAATGAGAAGCACAGGATTGCATTGACCCATGCAGTCCTATCGGGCCATGCTCTGGCAATGGAACGCATGCGGTGGGCAGAACGGTACAAGCCACAGGTCCCACGGAAATACCGTCTTTGCAGATTCTGCAAGGATCGCTTGGAAGACTCCATTCATGCACTGTTCGTTTGTACGCATCCCCCACTGCAGCAAATCAGATATGTTTTCTTCCAGAAGGTCTTTGAGACATACCCAGACCTACGAGGAGCTCACTCTGACCCGGGCTTGTTCTTCAAGGACATCTTGGTCAAAGACAAAACAATTGGGCTTCTGGGAAAGCTAGCATATGAGATCCTTGAGATCTTTTATAGTGAGCCTATGGCAGTGATCAACCCAGCGTTGTATGCCCCCCCTGTGGTAATCAACCAACCCCCCCAACCCTGAGCAAGTGAATTGAAGTCATAGGCCGGCCGTTCACTTGACTATTTTATTTTCCTTACCTTCAATTTTTCCTCTGTTTTTTCTTCCCTTAGTCGTCTTTTCATTCTTCGTAAATAGCAGCATGCGTGCCCAGAGGGACTGTTGAGTTGAAAGTGCTTGGATGGATTCTGGTTGCCGGGGAGTTATGGCTCAATTCGAGGATATTGAATTGAATCACCCACGAGGTTATAACCGGTAAACCTGCCTGCTCTGGTCCGAGCCAGGCCAGGAATATCATTCAGGTACCTAGGCTTTCCGCCCCCCTCTGGTAGTGCGTGTGTTCTGTGTATGATACGTAACTTTTAGCCTGCATAGGTTACGATGTCGTACATAGTAGACTGGCAGTTCCAGTTGTGGGACCACGTCAGTATAATATACCTCCTCCTCCTCCTCCACGTCCTTCCTCGAGACTCCCTCCATTCTGTTTGTCTTAACGTCGACTCCCTTCCCTTCTCCTCCTTTGCTCCTACCTTGGCACCCAAGAACTGGGTGAATTCCCGCCCCATCCGAGTCGATGGACTCGGATCTCGATGCAAGATTCAGCTCTCAAGTTTCTTCCGACACCGTTATTTGGAGTCAAATAAAATCAGCAAGATGTTTCATGGGAGCTTGGACTTCCATCCTCTCCCCTGGATCTGTCTGTGTACAATGCAATGTCTATACATTGCATTGTACTTACTGCTTATTCGCCGCACATGCCCCGCATCCGCGAATTCGTGGCTCGCGCTGCATGTGCTGCTGATTCTCAGTGCAGCAGGGGAGAGTATGGGCATTGGGCAGAAGTACAAGGTACGTCACGTCGCTTACCCTTTGTACGCTGACTGTCTGTGCCATTCAGGATCCTGTGGATTCGCCAACACCATGAGCACGTACGCGGTCGCTGCCCGCCCAACGAATCCTGTGCGCCGCCGTCACCGTCGCCGCCGTTGCTGCACAGCTCGTGCACGCCGCTGTGCTGCACCAGCACGGCTGTATTCTCGCATGCTGCAATTGACGCACGCAGCATCCACGCTAACGAGCCGCCCTTTGCGCGTCACGGGCACTCTCTCGATACACCACCTGTCGAGTCCTCCACACCGGCGCCGCCTCTACACCGCTCGTGCACGTCGCCGTACGCGCCGTGCGTTGCCGTCGTTGTCTGCGCACCACCCACGACCGCAGCGCGCGGGGTGCTATAGCATGTCGCGCTGCATTGATCGCAAGTCGCACCACTGTCGACGGCATGTGCTGCTAGCGCACCACATCCGCAAAGTGTACGCGGTGTCCAGCCGCACCGGTTCCGCGTCCGCGACTTCGCGGTTCGCGCAGCTTGTGCAGCTGTTCTACAATTGCGCAGAGAGGTAGGTTGCTAGACTCTAAACAAGTACCAGGCAACCTCCTCTCTGGGCGTTGCTCACCGTGCGCAGGATGCGAGTTCTGTGCGCTGCGCGTTTGCGACCGGTCGTACACCTGTGCGGCATGGTGTTCTCCTTCGTAACGCGACGCACGACCTCGGTGCGCCGATGCGAGCCTCAACACACCGGTGTGCGTCCAAGCTCGCACTCTGCGTTTGAAAACATCGCCGCAGCCAACGGTCTTGTGCGCGCAGTGCGGCGTGTTCCTGAAGACCTCCCCGGCACTCTTCCGCTCGATATAAAGTTCTTGCAGCTGTGTGTATTAAGATTGTATGATAGGTAGAGTAATTTAATGATTTTTAACTCTGCCCCTGCTGCTCTGCTGCTATGCGCGCAAAGTGAGCTCTGATCATCGGCTCAGTCACACGCAGCTTCTCCCCTCTCGCCAAGAGAGGATGGCCGCACCCACACAGTGTCTGCTTGCCCCGACCGTTACACTTGAGCCTCCGCTCGCAATACGCCTTGCTGCACGGTGCGCAACGCTTTTCTGCTCTCTTGTTTGTGCTGGCGACTGGGGCAGTGGCACCCGGGAATAGAACCTGGCGTTCAATGCGTGGTTGGCGCGGCGCCATTTGAACGACCGGCGGCACGATGGTGGTGGGGATCTGGAATGCGACCTGCACGGAAGGAATCTCGGCCAAAGTGGGACCTGGCTCAAACTCGAAAAAATCGGAGTCGGTGGGCTCTCCCAAAGCAGGGGGTTCGGCCATTGTGTTGAACGACAAGAGGTCATTGGATCCTGTAAGACGGCGGAATAAATAAGGATCCAGGAAATCTTTGAGGCTGGTACTTACCTCCAATCGAGAGATCAAGCTCTCCATCCGGCAGAGCTTCGGGAGGTCGAAGTGCAGGGAGGACATTGGCATAGTTATCCGGTGCCTCAAGAATTGCGATTAGGGCCTTGCGAGCGGTGAAATTACTACCGCTCGCAAGGGTAGCGCGTTCCGAAGTCCACAAGATTGTTTTCTTGTGGTGTGCTTCCAGCTGGTGAGGAAGCTTGTAGTACAAGCGTTGGTTTGAATCGGTGACTGCGTGTGATTGCAGGTGAACCATCTCGTTCCACGAACGAGCCAGCTTGGTGAAGTCGATGTTTTTCCAGAACTCGTGCGGAGGGTGCACCTTCTTGCCGGCCTTTCGGAATCGTAGGTCGTTGATGAGGATTTTGAAGCTAAGGTATTCCTGGTGAGTATGAACCGGAACGACGGCATAGAGAACAGCCTGCCGCAGCTGGAGGTAGCGATAAATATTCAATGTCCGGGTAGATAGACGTGTCAGGAGGTGGACGGGGGTATCACGGTGATGAGGTACACCAACAACGCGTCGCCGGGGCAGAGTCGTGATGTTGAGACTCTCTGCAAGGGCGTTGGAGATAGGGAGGATTCCAATTGTTTCAGAGGTTGCAATGCGAGTGGAGAGTACACGAGGGAGAGGGAAAGATGGCTTCACGCCAACGGCGACCGAGAGCTCGACAATTTCGTCTCGGAGGGCGATGTCAAAATGACCTTTGTATTTGTTCCCGGTGCGGTTATGGAATCCAACCTGTTGGTACGTTGAAAATCATGCAAACCAAATGAACAAGGAGACATACCCGTTTATTCCGACGAAGGATCCAATTTATAAGAAGGCATTCCGCCAACTCGGGGGACGCCCGTAAGGAGCCGAAAATTCTGCGAACGGCCATGTGGAAACCGCCTTCAACCGAGTTGGTGCCGCGGGTGGTGCGATATATTTTCAACCCGTCTCGGTCTTTTCCCATTAGATAATAGAGGGAAATACCAGGCGGGTCCGAGAGATATCCCTTCCGCACAGTATCAAGGAGATGTTTGACCATCTCCTTTGCTTCGTCCGAGAAGAAGGCTGCTGAAGAACCCTTGCTCTTCTTCGTGGAGCATTGCATATCCGCATAGCCGTCAAAAAGCTTCTGCAGTCTCTGCAGTAGAACCTCGCGCCGTGGGATGTAGCGCCGGATTCGTCGATTAAGAGCTTTAGACTTGGCACGTTTTGCATACTCCCAGTCGACGCCATACTGCTCGAGGACGGCACGAACAGCTGCCTCGTCTGATTCGTCGCGAATAAAAATGGCCTCGCTAAAGTCGTGAGCGAAGGCTTTGAACGCGGAGTGTTTTTTGGACAAGAGGCGGAGGAGTCGGTCCATAAAATGAAATGCGTCGTCGAGCACACGCGTAGGAAGCACTTCTGAGCCCTCGAGAAGGGAGAAGGTCTGGTTGAGATTTTCCATGAGAACATCGGCCGAAACATCCTGCTGAACATTCAATGGGGAAGAAATAAAGCATTGAACTCAAACACACCTCATCGTCGAGACCCAAAGCCCAGTTTGGCTCAATGCCATCCATTGCGTCGGGGTTTAGCATCGCATTGGGGTTCTGTCGATGTGGTAATTAAGCAAATTCCGAATCAAACATCAGACTACGCACGAGAAGCCCAAACACTAGTTCATCACTGTGTGCATATTCCTCGTAGTCGGAGTCGGATTCCGAATCGTCGTCAACACCGTCACCCGAGTCATCCAACAGGTCCTCCGACCAGTGTTCAAACTCCACCGGAGTGGAATCCAAAATTTGGGTGTTAGTCAGAGAAAACTCAGCGCTGTTGTCAAATGAACCGGGTGAAGCGGGCACCGCGAAGGCGCGAGCAACGGCATTGACTACCGTAGGTGCGATTTGACCGCGGGTGTGAAGCTGCGAGGTAGTCACCACAGCTCGTGCCCCATGGTTGAAAATCCATTCCACGGTCTGTCCGTGTAGAGAATGGATAGCACCGGGCACAAGAACCTCGTCGGTTGTTAGTGAATGTAAAATTAATGGGTCAAATGATTCTACTCACCTTATCTATCACAATAAGTGAACGTGTGAGAGAGACGGTCAATCTCTTGGTGTTGCCAACGGCATCCATTACTGCGTCCAGATAACCGCCGTGATTGCCAACAATTGAACCCTCGGCGATAGGCTTGCAGCTCTGCATAAGGGTTACAAGCTGTCCGTTGGTTGCAGCCTGGATTGGAAGGAGGGGAAGCCCGAGGGAATCACGTTGACGAAGTGAAATGAAAATCTGCCACAGGCAGTCCATCTCTGCGCACAGAAATTCTGCGTGCCCGGAAGAGATGTCGGCAGCCCACGGATATGGTGAGAACTGAGGGACAAGAAACGACTTCCCCAGCACAATCCCGGCGAGTGCATGCATCGAGACTGCGGCATCATCGAGGACACCTTTCAGCTTTGCATACTTGCCCAAGTCAAGAATGGGCGGATTGCGAGCCTTGACCATTTGGCCGAGCTCCGGTAACCCAAACACATCCGAAATGGTTTGGAGCGTTTCGCGGATGGAATGGCCGATTTTCACGATGGAGCTATTTGTGAGAATGGCTCGGAGCGAGGGCAGAAAATCGCTGCGGGAAGTAAGAGCTGTGACCTATCATTGCACATAAATACGGCAATTCTAAGAGAAAATAAAATCCGTCCGGGCGCACCTTGAATGTGTAGATGCCTTCCTTCGTACGGAGCTGAATAATATCTACACGGGGCCGCTCTCCCATGCGCTGCTCGGTTTTGATGCAAACTGCAACTAGGTAAAGCTGGGACAGGGAAATGCCATTCAATGCATCAGCGAGAATTTCGTTGGCCTTCTCTTCGATTATCAATGAATCCGAGATTAGGGCGGTCGGAATATTTTTTGTCCGCTCAAAGCGAGGAAGATCAGTCCAGTCGGTAACGGGCTGGACGTTTTGAAGCAGAAACTGATTGATTGACTCGTGGAATGGTCGCTCGGCTGACAATCTGTCAGAAGTTGCATTTTCGCCAAAAAAAAAATGAACAAACCTTGAGGCGAGTCGGTGTAGATTATCTGAGTTGGGGGGTGGTTCGAATCTCTAAGGCTTTGTTGTATGCGCTCCAACAAGTCCTGGACAAAAGCCAGTGACTTGCTAGACGTGAGTGAGTGGCCCCGGACTTCCTCGAATTCGTTGATGCCCGTATACGCAGCGGTGAAAATTTTCTCGCCCTTCATTCCACAGATATATTTGAGGAACTGGAGAGAAATGTCAAAGATTGGTCGCGGTTGAGGAGGGAAAAAACTTACGTCGAAGGTGTGGTCCAACTTTAGAATAGTTCCCGGCAGTGTCGCAATGTCGCGTTCGATGTAGACACGATAAGCGTTCATGTAATCAGCGAACAACGCCTTCAGATAGGGCACAGAGGGTGGTGATCCAGCATATCCTTTGGGATCGCTGAAAGCGGAGAATTGCTGGCCCCCGGTTCGCTGATAGAATTTTGATGCCCCGAGGTACATCAGTTCACCTTCGGCATGAGATCTATGCTGTATCTCGGAGACGAGCTCAGAGAATGGAGCAGGCCCGAGTCGTGATGCGAAGGTGTTACACATCTGCCACATCATCAGTTTCGAAACCGCGCCTCGCGCAGAGATGTACGCTGTGAAAAATGAGGTGAGCATTCGGCGAAATTATGCAGTGTAAAAATCATACCGGGAAATGCTGTCTGTACAAATTCTGGAAGCTGGGCAATGATATGCGGATCTGTGCCCTGGAAGCTCTTGTTGCAACCAGGATCAGACCGCCGAGGATTGCAGATGAAGCGCTGCGTAAGCAGAAAGAAATCTGCGGGCATGGCACGGACTCGTCGGGCAACCGGATCATCGTTGAAACCTGCGGCAAGTACAATTGAGAGCAGTCCGCTGAATGGAAAAGATCACCCACCATTCCGACTCAAAGGCTTACCGCAAGTGCAGACAAATCTATCGGGATGGCCAGGAAGCAAAGATGGCAGCCAAACAAACACATCGCGTGAATACAGACGAGTTGGATCAAGGCTCCGCTGGAGTGCGAAAACGGGGTGCATAGGTCGCTCGAAAAATTCACCCCGTGCATAACACAAGGGACCGCCGTGTTTCTTGATCTCCATCGAAAGTCGTTTCCGTACGGAGAGCAAAAAGGTATGCAAGGCGGAGTCTGTAGCTGCTTCCGATTGGCGTGTTTCGGCTTCAGCTACCGTCTCATTTGCCTCGATAGTGTCCAAAATATCATCGAGGAGACTGTCGTCGATTACTTGATCCCCAGCTGCAATATCTCCAAGCTCATCATGCTCGTCGATGTAGTCGAGCTGGTCATTGAGCTGTGTGAGATCGTTGAGCGAGATATGAGAACTAGATGCTATTTATGGTGCTGAGGTCAGATTGGGATCCAGAAGAAAAAAGGATTACTCACTTCCGCGAGGCGAAACATTTTGTTGGGAGGACAATACAGGCTGCGACGAAACTCCGCTGCGAGATGGTCTGACCGTGGCCCACAGCGATGCACGGCCGGTAGGAGTATCTGGATTTCCAAGCGGTATGGGTTGATGCGTGTTGTAAGGTCCAAAAAACGGACTTGGTTCCACTCTTGGTGCGAGCTGAGAACGCGGGGCCTGGCGAAGTAACTGACCCAGCACCCGGCCCTTTTCAGCTGGCCCGGGTTCTGGTACACTCCGAGGTCGACCGGCACCTTTTCTTTTACCGCCATGGCCATTGCTCTTGCGTTTCTCCGTGGAACCCGTCGAAGGCATCGAGAAGATCTGTCGGACGTCGGCGTGCGAGACTGAGTGATGCGTGATGATATCAAGTGCTGTGCAAAACAATCACAGGATCAAACGGAATGCATGGATCAATTCGGATCACATCCGGGTGCAGTGGCTATGTTAGCCGAGCCATAGCCATCCACTGCCATAATTAATGAGCCAGAAGAACTTCTCGCAGGACATCGTCTTATGTCTGAGTTTTCCGATGAGTTTGAGCTCTTATACGGTCAAAGGCGCGCAGATCGACTCCACCTCATCCGTCCCATCATCCACACGCTGTCCCACCTCCTCCCTGAAACTGCGCGGAAGGGCCCTGGAAATATATATTCACAGTGGGCGCTCGAGCGCACGATTGGAAACCTAGGTCAGGAAATCAGACAACACAGCAACCCGTTTGCAAATCTCTCGCAGCGCGCACTACAATGATGTCAGATGAATGCCCTCGTGTCCATTATACCCGACCTCGAGCCCGACCTCGACAAGCTTCCCAGAGGTGCCGTGGACATTGGCGATGGTTATCGTCTTTTACGCGCGCACGACACCTGCCAAAGAGATGTCAGGCCATGCGAGGAGAATGCTATAAGGGATTATATTGAAGAAGAATTTGGCGAAGATGCTGCTGAAGCTTGGCGTCCTTCGGTGGTCAGATGGGCTAGAGCTCGATTGCCCAACGGCCACATCGCCCGGTGCTCTTGGAAAGAGGACGACATGGAGCAGCTGCGAACAGCGCGGCATGTAAAGGTCAGTGCTCCTTCACAATGTGTTCTTTCCCTCACCCGAATGCTCCCCAGATCCGAACCGACAGCGGTATGGAATTGGCGGAGGTGCTCTTCTACTTCATTCTGTCAGTCGGTGATGAAGAACGACACGTTGCCCTCGCTTCTTTCTTTGGGCCACCCAACGCACACCTGTTGGAAATCTCATCAAACGATTACTGGTCCGCACAACACAGGCGCGATAACGACCTCCGTGTTGTTAATATCAAACAGCTCTCCGCGTGTGTCACAATGGCGCCTGACCACCAGTACGCAATTTATCGTTCAGATGGGTCAGAGATCGACCGGTGGTTCTTGATGCAAAAGCCAGGCTGTAAGCTGGCCTACTATACCAGACCGGAGGAGTCGATGGAAGTCGAAGAATGACTTGACTTTTGGTCGCGGTATTATTCAATGATTATTCGCAAGAAATTTGTATCTTATGGGGGGTGTTAAAAGCTACATATTCTCATGCCAGCACTGATAGATACGAGCATGTATATCCTACGAATGAGAATTTCTAGAGCTCTCTACTTCTGCTCAGTCCATTCGCCTTTGTGCAATGAGATTCCGTACTCTCGGTGTTCGCAGAGCTGTCCACGAGAGATCGGATCGGAAAAAAATACAGCATGGCGCGAATCCCTCACATTTATTCGGTAGATATGTCGTGGTATTTTTCCAGGATGGCAGGATGGCGATGGATACCAACCAAAGCACGAAGTAACTGTATTTGGATCTGTCTGTTTCACAGCCTGCACAGCCCCCGTCTCTCCTTTCTTCCTGCATCCACACCGATTCGCGCTATGGGGTCCCCGGGCCCATCCAGCTCTCGCAGCCGACTTTGACTACCCTCGGAGTCTTCATCCTCAAGCTCGTCGTACACTCTTGACTCTACTTCGCCATATTTGGACTCCTCTGAAGCGTATAATAATCGTACCTTCTCCCAGCACTTTGCCCGAGATTCGCCGGATGAAATAGGCTCCTACTACCCCCGACAGCACCAGGATACTTTCGCAAACCCCCGCCAGGCAAGTGAATTGCCTTGACCCGGTGTTTGGTCACTCAGGTACAGTAGTCGCATCGAGACTATAGACATCCTATGCAAAGCCAAAATCTCAATACTACACCACATTTGGCCCCAAGGTTCGATATCCAAGCGCTGCGCGAGGAGAATTTGGTACTGCGGACGGAGAACGACATGCTTAGGTACGTTTCTTCATTCTACTTTGTCGCGGAGCAGCGAATCATAGGTACCGCCTTCCAGAACCGCCAACCAGTCACTTATGTCGATAATGGCCTCACGCGCCCCCCTGCACGACACCACGCAGTCTCTCCCCCAATCCTCTCGCCTCTCCGAGCTTCCTGGCCTTCAAGAATCGGATTTTCCGCACACAAAGTTCTGGCAAAAAACTAAATGGACGGCAAAACTCACCTACAATCAAGCACGCTCGACGACGCAAAAGATAAGCCGGAACAGTCTCCTCTTCCTGGAGCACCAGGATGGCACGCCTCCGACGGACGACGAGATCAAGTCTTATCGCAAATTCTGCTACAACTTTTTCTTTGACAAACGAGCATCTGGTTCAGCACCTCGCACATGGGGCGAGGCAGGCCTTTCCTTCGTGGCCGAATTTCGCTCCGCGGCTCAGAATGATTTCCCTGATCTGCGTCTTTGCAGCAACCACTGGAAAGCCGATCAGTTGGGGAGCACTGTTTTTTTCAGCTGGACGGGCACACATGGAGCGAAGGTAAAACAGGAGAGAAACGAGCCTACCTTGTCGGATGACGATGACGTCGAAATCGTACCACCAAGCTCGAAGCGCCCCGCGACGGAAGCAGGCACAGACCGGGTACAAAAGCGGGCGAAGAAGGATGACCCTATTCAGGCAAAGGAAGTTCAGAAAGAGGTACATATCTCATCCTTACAGCGTATACTGCCAAGGTTGACTTATCTTCCAGAAAAAGCGCAAGAAAAGGAAGAGTCCCTTGTACGTCCATTGATGATCGCTGTTGATATCAATTAACTTCTGCAAAATAGATTTGGTCAGACGCCGAGCGCACCCACGGAGCTCCTTGATTCACTCGCTGTCCCCGCGGCCTCGGTCGACACACCGCTGACACCTGCAAGCGCCGACGACTCTGCTCACCCTCCCTCCTGCATCGCCGTGAGCTGTGATCCCCCTCTTCTAGTCCCTCCCCCTCTTGTTGCACCCGCACCCGCTCCGCCTCCTGCTTTTGTTCGTGCTCCCTCCCCCGCTCCCGCTGTTCCCGCTGTCACTGCCCCCCCTCTCGTCGTTGCTGCTCTCGAGGTTTCTACCCTCCCGCTTCCCCCCAGCAACACAGACTCTGCTGTTTTGAATGCCGCCCCGCCTCCTCTGCTTTCTGATACCACGCCGAAGCCCAATCTGACGATGCCAAGCCCCATTGTTGCTCAATCGACCTCCAAAGCTATTTTGCCCCCAAACCGACCAATAACTACATCGACTGCACCCGCCGTGAGCACCAACCAGGCACCGGCGGCACAAAAGAAGACCAAGTGGAATCCCTCATCCAAATCGACAACGCCACGGTACGTGATCTGCCCTCTCATCGATCTCATCGCTCCCTTGCTAAATATGTGATCCAGCGGCCTTTGTGCCTCCGATTACCACAGAAATAACCCAAGTGTCCTTGACGGCTCCGTGTTCGACACCTACTGGAAGAACCTCACTACTACAGAGAAGGCTCCTTGGAACGTGCGGTCGGAGCAGGCTAAGGCTGCACTGGATGTACGTGCAATTCGCTTGCCATCACCGGCCATCGTTCTGAAACGTTTCCTTAGATGGCGGCAAAGACAAATTGAGGTCAGTACACTACTATGTCTTCACGTCTACCGACTGATGCATTTCGTAGGCTCCGATCGACTTCGCCGTCGCGGCAAGGCAAGACTGTGAAATATATATTATCGGTTCGGTGCAAACACGTACGCGTCACTTCTCCTGTCTTTCTCAGTAGCATATCCACTAACATTTATCCAGGTACCATCCATTCTATCGAGTCTGGGAGGTGGGGGATGCGAGAAGGGCGGATGCGATGATGAAGGCGACGGGGGCAGGGAGCGGGAGCGGGCAGTAGAATCTGGGAAGGAGCAGAGGCCAGGGCGGGAGGCGGCAAACAGCGGGGTACAGCGGGGAGCGGGGTGCAGCGGGGAGCGGGGTGCAGCGGGGAGCGGGGTGCAGCGGCGGAGCGGCGGAGCGGAGCGCGAGAGCGGTTACCAGCATGTGTATTCTATAGCATCGCTATATATCCCAATACCTCGCGATACAAAAGCGTCAAAAAACCCATTTTTGCAGGGTCTGGCATCGGCGTGCATCGACAGGCCTCAACTAGAAAAATCAAGGCTGCGCGATGCGCGCCGAGACCTGCCGATATTTCCCAAGACGGCGTTTTCACTGGGCATCAAGGGTCGCGGTCTGGTATGCGGCGTCGGAACCAAAGATGAGGTCAGGATTTTGAATGACGGCTTCAATGTGATCGCGAATGGCTTTATGAAGTGGCGCAAGATCAAGGTGATTAGTGCTCTCCGTTCCCGGACCACGGACTTGACGAAGGTACGGGTGAGTGATAACCATTTTGTAAATTGTCATGGCCACGAGTTCCGTGAGAGTGGGGATGTCGTTCAGAGCATTCCGGAGGTTTTTTTCTATGTTTGTGAGGGATGGGTTCTGCTTCGACCACTCGATGAGCTGAAGCATCTCGCGATATTGCACCAAGTACTTGATCATCTCAGCAGCAGCATCAGCGTGGCTTCCGAAACGAGTATTGCTGGTGTCCGGGAATCTGCGGTGCTTTTTCCCGAGCAAACGGCTCATCGCGTCGACGTGTTTATCGCCTTGTCCCTTTTTGTCATCCTTGTTATTGAAGATCGCCCCGGCCAATGCTGTTGTCTTGCCGCCGCCCCGAGTCGACGCTTCAAAAGCACGGAACTGGTCATCTGTGAGCACAGCGTCCTTGCGATGAGCGGGATCCAGCAAATGTTGAAGCAGAGCGGCGTTGTCTTTGTTCGCGAGAAGAATCGGGCCGTCGAGACCAAGCCGGGTCCACTCGAGCATCATCTCGCTATTCCCCCCTTTGAAGCTGTTCAGATCTTTGTGCATGCAGCACCCGCCCCAGATGAAGAGGTCAAGGAGCCGACGGTCCGCGGGATCAAGCGCGTCGTACGCTTCTCTTCCCAGGCGGGCCACGACATCGGCCATCATCTTTACGTCCCGCGCTGTCTGCTCCGCTGGCGACAGAGTATCCCAGGCCTCCCTTCCTCCAGCCTCCACGATTTTCTTCGCGTTCCACGCGCCCAAATAGTCAACAAGCTCCATATACGACTTTCCAGCCAACGCTGCTTCTCCGAGATCTTCAAGAGCAGCGCTATGCTTCTGGTCCTTCAGCCCGTTCGATGTACTCTTCTCGGGCGCGGCGTGGTCGCCGTGCATTCCAGTTAACACCCGAAGGAAGTCGCGAATCGAAAACTGGCGGTTCAGGCGCTGGCCGAGCGGGCTGCGGTTGAAGAGATCCATGTTCTCCTGGATCCGCCGATTCCATCCCCGAACAGATTCCGCGCTGGAATGGTCGACGGTCTTCTCGACGCCAAGGAAGCGGACCTTGGGCTTCGTATTCAAGCCAACACCAGCGGCAAGATTGCCTGGCGCGTAATCCGGGACTCGGAGATTCATATGCGATGATTCAATGTTTATGCCGCGGTTTGATGTACTGTCTGCGCTGATTGTTACACCTGCAGCTTCATTAGCAGAGCAATATGGACACAGAAGATAGACGCACCAGGGGTCTGGGATAGCTCGTATATCGTCTGCATCCTCGCCGCTACACCTCCCTCTTCAATAGCTCTCCCCACTGTCCGACGGCTCATGGATCCAGTGACCCGAATACCGAATATCTGGCCAATCCGTTCCATGAGCGGTCCGACTTTGCCCCGAGCGCATCCGCTATCCGCCATCACTCGCGCGAGCCGCCGCGCTTGCACGGTGTACGACCCTTTTGCCCGAAGTTGTCCCATGCCCGAGGTTGCCTTCGCGCGCGCAACAGTTCGCGAAAGACTCCGAATAGAGCGCCGTACTCGCTGCCTGAGTGCCTTGATCTGCTTGCGCTGCCCGTCAATGACCTCCTTCGATGCCGTGGATTTTTCGTGAGCCCCCGCGACAAAGGTTTCAATTATCAAACTCAATGCTTTGACGCGGACAGCGGACAGCTCTGCCGTACGCTTCGTGGCAGCATCCGTGATTTTGAGGTTCGACAGCTCGTCTTCAAGCTTCTTTTGACGTGTCCTCATGTGCCGGTGCTTGCGTTGAAGCTTCTGATGAGCGTGCTTCAGCTCTGCGTAATCCATTGGCGCTTTTCTGCCCTTCTTTGGAGGTAACGGCGGAGGTACAGAAGGTGCGATGTTTTCCTTGTTCCCGAGAGCATTCCGAGAGCGCGCAGCTTTCTGAGCTGCTGAGGGTTTTTTCTTTTGCTTGGAAGGTGGCCGTCTGGCACCATTGCCCATGGTGCTCCGTGTACGTCGAGTTTGCGACACACACAGTCAATGGAATTGGAGCGTGCCGTGGCGGATGGGACGCGCTATAAATCGCGGAGAGCAATAAGACACTGTATCTTGAGTGTTTACAACACGACGCACCGTGTCGGGGCGCTTCTAAATGATGCAGCACGTCGAAGAATGTCGTGTCGGTGAATTTGACGCGTGAAGTCACGTTAATGTCACACAATGTAACACATCTGATGCAGCCACCGCCAATGCTCGTTTTTGAGCCGATCACCCCAGTTTGGGGGCGCCGGCCGGCTGGCTACCACACAAGAATATTCACATTTGTTTTCGGGTTAGGTCTCCCGTAAATTTCGATCACCGGCTTGCAATGCCGGGTGAGTCGCTACATGAGATTTCAAATTCATCTGCGGAAAGACCTAACCCGAAAAGAGATATGCATAATTGATGACATTCTGTCTACTCAGTATAGTTTTACAACGGCTGTACAGGCTCCACCATGGGAAGGCATATCAGATTCACCATTTAGCGGTGTGACCCCATCAATCAACATCGCCAAAGAAAACAGTGATCTGATGGGTATTGCCCACTCCCAGCACTTGCGGACACGGTGGTGATTCCGGAGATCAGAAAAACCCGAATTTGCGTGTACTATGTGTATTTGCCTGGGTTTCCCAAGCAATGAGCTCTTGGAGGCTGCTGGAGAGCGCAATCACTGGTCGCTCGCAATACTACCGGTCACGTTTGTAGAATGAACGATGTCTAGTGGACTGTAGACCGTTAGACAGACCGTGACGGCGGCGGACCCAGAGAAGCCAGCTGGTTGGTCGGTGTTTCTCGTGTTCGTTCGGACCCGGAAAGACGACTCAGCAAGGAGAGACTAGCGCTTGCACAGTGCTTGGGCCGAGTGGGCGGATCCGGGATGCCAAAAGCTGAGACGGTCTCGGCAAGAGACAAGAACAGGCGTGGGAAATGTTACTTCACGGCAATCAACATATTCGTCAACATCCAGCCAAGGTCCAGCGCTTATGCAGCCAATATGCAGCTATGTGCCGCACTGGTGCTGACTCTCCGACCCACGGGCTGCAGCTGTAAGTCTAAAATCTGTCCAACCATGTCCGGTCCCGAAACACCACAGGTCCGTCGAGTCCGTTCCCGCTCTCGATCTGGTCAACTCGTACTTATGTTCCTAGACCGGCCAACATGCGCGGATCTGATTTCCCAGATTTTGAACAGGCTCGCGTTTGATTCGCAGACGAGACCGGCCAGCCTTGAAGACTCCAGCGGATATTAGACGCACTTTTCCTGGTACTTCGGGGACGGAGTTTTTTGCTTCACGGACGGTGTTTGTATGCGGTGTTCAAACACTTGATCACCCACAGATCAGTGTTTCTGATTTACTGTCCAGGACGACGAGCTTGCTGACAGCTGGCAACATACCACGCGAGACGATGGACTGTCAATCTCAATTTCCCGCGCGACGACTCGGAGAACGCAACGGCCATAAAACATCGGCCTTCAATACTGCAACATACCACGCGAGACGATGGACTGTCAATCTCAATTCCCTGAAGTCAAAAACAAGCACATCGCACGGACACAATTTCTCTATCTTTTTTTTCCCTGGACCAATGACTCTGAGATATCCGCCAACCCTAGTTTGACTAGGAGTAATAATTGTTCTTTGCACGAAGGTGCTAGAGCAAAGCCAAAGCAGGTCAGTTCGAATCATCCTTCAGCTCACCTCATGTTTCCAACACCCGGGAATAAATGTTCCATTGTCGTTCGTCCTTCAAATGAGCCTCGGCGTCCCTTAAGCGCGCCCGACCTCATTATCAACCATTACCAACAAATCGAAGCGGCCCAATACTCACACCGCTACCGCCCGAAGACCGCGACCGAAATCCGGAAATCAGTTTCGGGAATTAAAGTTGGACCATAGCACCGCCACCGTTGCCGAACCACGGCATGTTGGAATTTTGCCGCCCACGTGCGCCGGGCGGTGTACGGGCGGGCGGCAACCTGTAAGCCGGGATAGATTTGTGATGAGTGCTGATGCATTGCTTGCCGGATGCGCTAATGGAGCAAGTTGGGACTCCCCTTGCGGATTACGATAACTCATTCCTCAGAGTGATTTTGATTCCTGCGAAGAGCATACATCAAGCATACATACATTTTGTCTGCTTGTTGTCCGCTGCCACCTCCTTGTGTACGTGGTGAGTATGCCTTCGTTGATCATAGATCAAGTTCTCACTTGCAGCGTAAGGTTCAGTTGGATGTGGGTTCGAGTCCCTCCGAAGGCATACGCCAGGTCGAGTTCTTTTTTCTATTGTCTGACAGTCTATACATATGTAAAGCGCTGGGATGAGGAATGCTGGGAGCCTCCTCATTTTCGCCCTGCATTTTTGCCCTGCAAGCATCACCTCCCAGCCGAGGTTGAACCGTGGGAACTTTTCAAATCCGAGTCCGGTTGAACCGGGGGTGCACTGGCGAATAATCATATGCATGTTCTTCGCCTGGAGGTGCGAGAAGAATGAGCCATACATCCATACGCACTCATACGCATCCACGCGAATGTCCATGCGGGATCCATCGATGAGCTGGAGTTTTCGACCATGGAAGTAAACCGAGAAGAGAAGCAAAAGAAGCGAGCCGCATCCAGTACGGAAGCTTTTTTGTGGACCCGCGGTGCCGATCGTTTCGTCCATATGCTCGTAGGCTCTCGTAGGTAGGTTCTGGTAGGTTGTACAGGCGTAGAAGGACTCAAAGATCCGACAAAATCGACCTAGGCAAAGTGCAGGCCAGCGGGAATGTGTAAAAATGTTCGATGTTGACTCCATTCGCATGCCGTCAGACGATCCATGGAGGTAAATCCCAAGTAACAAGGAAGGCATTCGGTTCCGTCGACGCGTTCTCGGAGCGGGGGGTGTAAACGCATGCTATGGGTTTGCACGCGGTCGAGACAGAAAAGCGCAAGGAGCAGGAGAAGGGACCGCCTGGGGAGATACCTGTGGATAATATACCGTTGTACGCACGCGCTTCCGATGCGAGTCCGCTTTGAACCAACGCACGAGGTTCCCCAACCCAGTGCCTCGAGAGTCGAGAATGCCGAAACATCGCGGCGTCGATCGACGCCTAATTTTCTTAATTGAGGGCAAGAATCTAAGCGGTGTTCAAAATGCCGACAGGGAAGAACCCAATGCCCATTCAAAGACCCACATGGTGGTGGGCGACTAAAGAAGCATGTAAGTCCGTAACTTACAGCACAAGGAGGAGGAAGGGGGAGGCGCACGGGTTTCACGGAGACTGGACAAGCGACGACTTTGGCGATACAATTTAGCGATTCATCGACGCGCGTGGTGAAAGAAAAGACGGAGACCCAAGTTCAACTGGACGTCCCCGCCAACTTGTGCGGAGGGGGTGACTCCTAGTATACCGGAAAAACAAAACGGAAATGCGTACAGGGCACTTGTTAACCGGGAAACTCAACCTAACCCCATCCACGGCTTAGCGCTTGCACGTCTGTGCAGTCTGGAGAAGCGCATGTAAATTATCTCGTCAGCATCTTGAGGAGGAGATCCGACGGAAGAATGGTCGAACATGCGTGCCTTGGGCTCGGAATGCCGGTAGTAACGCAGTGTCGTATGTACCAAGGATGGAGTTGTTTCGTCGGCAACCTGACGCCGCATCGAGCCCAAGTTCAGGCCGTTGGTTGGGAGAGAAAAGAAGAGAAGGTCGAACAATGGTTGAACACGTTTGCCGAGAAATTGAACATGTGTCTGGAGCAACGCCAGCTCCAGGGACTTGGGATGCCGACAGGAACGCATGATGTCGACATAACTAACTTGGAGCTGTAACTTGGAGCACTGTCATTTGTTTCGTTTCGTCAACCGCTTGAAGTGTTACAATCGAACTCGACAACTCAACCATGTTATTGGGAATGTCGTCCGCGCTGAGTGCCGACAGAAGGTTTCGTTGGGTTGCGCGACCTTCAGTGCTGATTCAGAAAGTCCCTGCATCTCAAGACTGCCCATCGGACGGCGATTCAACTCGAGGAGATTGGACTGCCCAGACTGCCAGTGCAAAAATCAAGTCAGCGACACTGAAACAGTTTAAATGACGAATTACGCACTGAAAGTCGACGTGGAACTCGGACCGGGTTTGTCGAAACAACTCCGTTGGACCCACACCCACACGACGTCGACCCAGAGTCGGATAGCCATGGAGGTAACGGGTGTTTCTACCTCTCGTACTTACCTCTCGTACCTGCCGTACCGCGTATCTCCCTATAAGGTACTATACGGCTCTATACGGTAGTACCTCCGCATAAGTACGAGGATGATCGTACTCCGATCTTTGCACATGGAACGGTGCGGACGGTTTGGTTTCGTCCAAAATTTAAATGATTTCAACAGTCGTGCCCGCCCGCCCCGGGGCCGGGCGGCGCGGGGCGGGGTCTTTGATTTCTGATATCTCGATATCTCGAAATCTCTCGAATCTTGATATCATTTTCGGCGCTTTCGCGCTTTGGCCGGCGGGCAACGAAGAGCGCATCGCGCATCGATAAGCGATGGAATCAATGGCGCCGGTCCACGAGCGTTGGAAATTTAGCAACGAGGATATTAGGTTTTACTTTGTTCTGCAACGTTTTGCGTTCAATTCGGATTTCGGGGGCGCATGTGGCGGTCGCAGGCACGCCGAACGGCGCCATTTGATTTCAAAGAATAAACGAGTCTTGGTTGCGGAACGTTCCTGGACGGAGCGGCGTCGGACCCGTTGCCCTTTGACCGTTGGCCGTTGCGAGGGCGGGGATTGAATAGAATAGGCGCTGGCGCGTCGGACATCTGACTGGTGTGCAGCGTGCAGTGATAGGTATCCCGTCGGTCAGAGATCGGGTCGGGATACCCCGCGCTGGACTGGGGACTAGACCGGTCTGGACACGGACGAGGGGGAGGGGGATCACGATCAGCTGGCCATGGCCGCGTTAGAGGATTTTATTGATTTTAATTGTTCGAGGCCCGAGGGGTTTAGGCTGCGTTTGAGGTGTTTAAGGTACCAAGATTTTACTAGGACGGGGTTTAGAACTTGAGACGTTCCTTGTTTTTGTTCTTGGGTTTGGAATCGAATTTGAATTTAAATTTGAATCCGGCGACGGGGTGGGACGGAGTTGGGAGGCCGAGGTACCTCGGTGCCGGGTGCGGATTGGCTTTGGATTATGGATAACCGATGGTAACAGGTAAGCTAAGCTATAGGCGGTAGGCACCAGCGCGAGTCTGTCTGGCAGAGAGCAACGAGAATTAGTTGGTAACGGTGTGAATCCGTTCGAGAACGGCGAGCAAGGGTGACGGTGGCGAGAGAGTGGGGGAGACTAGTGTAGCGGGGCCGACGAGGGCGGGTTGCGAGGCGGGGGTGGCCTATGGAGGAGAAGGGAGAGTTGAACACGATGATTGGCGTAGCTGACACGATATGTCAAGAGATGAGTGATCCGGATGCATTTTGGGAATAAAGGCGTTGAGGGATCACTCCGCCACGTGCGAGGGATCGCAGCTGTCCTTATTCCACAAGCACACCCAGTACACCGACTACCACTACACTACACCCAGAGCTCATCGTCCAGCACCGCCACACACAGCGAGCCGGCCCCCCAGCTCGCCGTGCCGAACAGCGATCACCACCGCGCCCATGCTGTGGGCGTCCAAGCGCAGGAAATCCCGCCCCGACGTCCTCCCGTCCTCCTCATCCTCCTCCAAGGCCCCCGAGTCCGCGCCCGTGCCCCCCGTCCGCCGCTCGTCCCTCGGCAGCCCGCGCCTCCCCTTTGCCCCCCTCGACCCCCACCAGGCCCCAGACATGCCCGACGCCGCCCAAAATCTCTATGGCCGCCAGATCCTCACGCTCGACGAGCAGCAGCAGGTCGCCCGCCAGCACTCCCCGTACGTCGCGTTCCCCGTGTGCTAGACACTGGTCTGACTCGAATAGATCCCCACCGCCCAACTTTTCGCTCCCCCGCAGAGATCCCAGCAGTTCCTCGTGAGTCCGATTTTATATCGATTGTCGTTTATCAGCCTTTACACGACTCTGCAGCTCCAGCTCGTCTTCCAGTCGCCGGGACACGTCTGACCTGTACACGACAAACTCGCTGTCGTCCTTTGTCTTTGGGCCCGCGGCGGAGCCTCCGTCGCCAGGACGGAGCATTGGCCCGCTGGACGAGGACGACGAGGACGACATGCGCAGACGTGGCGCAGACGAGACCCCGCGCCAGTCCCTCGCCGATGCCACCCGCAGCTCGAGCGCCACCCGCAGAGACCCGCGCACCCCCGCCGCGTACTACGCCCCCTCGCGCTCCGACGCCGCCTCCCACCACACATTCGGCGGCTCGTCCGCCTCGTCCCTCTCCAGCCCCAGCCGCTCCGGCTCCCGCAGCCGCACCACAAGCAGCACCACCCACACCTCCGTCGACGGCGACTTTCTCGGCGGCGTCACCTTCAACCCGCTGCACCACCACCCCGCCGTCCCCCCGGCGGACGTCGAGTTCGACTCGGAGGAGGAGGAGTTCAGCGAGGAGTATGATTTAATTGAGGTGTCGTCTGCGCGCGGCGGGGGCAGCATCGAGGGCGCGCAGTTCGAGGCCGCGTTCGAGCGCCAGATGTACTCGGACAACCCGCTCACCGCGCGCCGGCCCAGCCTCCCCATGGCCATACCCGGCATTTCTCCAGACGACCTCGCTGGTGCCAGCGCCCGCCGCGAGCGCGAGGGCAGCCTCGCCACCCTGCGCCGCCCCAGCCGCAGCCTCGACGACCAGGTCAGCGTGCGCAGCGGCAGCGTCGACGGGCCCAGCCCCAGCCCCACCACCACCACGCCCGTGCCCATCGCCACCCCCGTCTCCGTCCCCGAAACCGACGGCGACTGGCGCTCGCTCTCCGCGCGGCGCGCCCCGTCGCCCATGCAGCCCACGCTCCCCACGTTCGCCGTCCCCGCCCCGGGCTCCGCGAGCTTCGACGGCTTCGGGTTCGACCTCGACTGGAGCACGATGCAGGCGGGCATCACGGGGCTCGACATGAACGACGTCGCCGTGCACGCCGCCCACGCGCGCGCGTCGACGTCCTCCGCGCGCCGCCCGAGCCAGCTGTCGCTCATGCTGAGAAGGCCGAGCACGGCGAGCGGGGGGAGCGTGATGTACGACCCGGACACGTTCAGCGCGGCCGTGCGCGGGTGGGGCGGGGAGGAGTACGAGCGGCAGAGGAAGTATTGGACGTTTAGGAGGGATGCGGCGGATGGGCGGGGTGGGGCGGGTGGGGGTGCGGGGAAGGCGCGCGCGGGGGTGGGGGCGGCGTTGAGTCCCGTGCGGAGCATTACGAGTGGGCGCGTGGGGATGGGGAGCAGTATTTTAAGCGGGGTGGGCGGGGGCGGGCATGGGCATAGTGCGAGCAGCGCGCATGGGGAGCGCCCGAAGTATGCGCCGTGGCGCGGGATGGCGCTGAATGCGGAGGAGATCTGGAACAGCACGCTTGTGGGCAGCTTTAAAGTGCGGCGGAGTGCGTGTTTGTTCTTCTGCCTCCTTCCTTCCTTCCTCTCCCTCCTCTCTCTCCCTTCTCATGCTTATTCTTATTCTATCTCATAACAAACGTACTAACAACACCCCCCAGTCGAGCTCCGCCCCCAAAAACCGCAACAGCGCGTGACTATCGACCCCTTCCGCGGGCCGTACACGCTCGGGCCCAAGCCGCCGCACGACGGCGCGTACACGAACATCCACAAGCACTCCAAGGTCATGGCCTTCTCCATCCACAGGCACTACAAGCCCGCGCGCGCGCCGCCGCACGACCACCATATCCGGGGCAGTGGGAGCGTCAGCGTCAGCGGGCGCAGTGCGAGCGCGAGCATCAGTGGGCGCGGGAGTGTTAGTGTGAGCGGGACGGCGTCGAGGGGTGGGGGCGGTGCCGCCGGAGGAGGTGGAGGAGGAGGAGCAGGAGGAGCAGGAGGAGGTGCAGGGTACGAGGAGAGGAGGCGACCGACGGCGATGATCCTGTTAGCGCCGCGGCATGTGCAGGAGGCGTATACGAGCACGAACACGACCAAGGGCTTGCGCTCGCACGGGCTGCTGGACGAGGGGCGCGAGCGCGACCGGGAGCACCATCACGGTTCGCGGGACCGCGAGCGGGAGCGGGAGCGGGACACGCGCAGCTCGGGGACGATACAGGGGACGCGGGGCATGGGCAAGGAGAAGGACCGGGATCGGCGTGAGCGGGAGCGGGAGAAGGAGCGAGAGAAGGAGAGGGAGAGGGAGAAGAAGCTGAATGGGCGCAGCGGGAAGAGCGCCAGCGGGAGCAAGTCGCAGCTGAACAGCACCGGGAGCGTCGTCAGCGCGTACCGGGACACCTTCCCGCCGCCGCCGCCCTCCAGCGCCCCGCCGCCCGCCACGCACACCTACCCCCCGCCCGGCAGCGACGCGCGCAACGACTTCATCGGGCCCAGCCTCGCCGCGACGCGTTCGGGGTCTGCGACGCGGCGGCGGCGGCGCGACAGCCTCGATCTGGACGACGACGACGACTCGGACGCGGAGCAGCGCGCGGCGTCGTCGCGCACGACGCACAACGAGGCGTTCTCGACCATGGACGCGAGCTCGATCGACCAGATGGTCCTCGCGCAGGACGCGCGCTACGGCGAGCCCAACGGCGTCCTCTCCCGCGTCCTGCGGCGCGCGCCGGCGCACCCCGTCGGGCCCGCGGCGCCGCACCAGGTGTACATTCCGCCGTGGGTGACGCTGCAGAGCCGCGTGAAGCAGGAGGAGCGGCGGCGGCGGCACGACGTGCTGAGCAACTCGTTCGAGGACGTGGGGCTGCTGCCGCCGAAGAAGAGCACGGGCGGGATGCGCGCGAAGAAGGCGCCGGTGGTGGGGGTGGACATCTTCGCGCAGGTGCCGAGCGACGCGCTGTTCATGCTGCTGCCGCTGTGGCCCGGCCCGACGGACCCCGTGTCGGAGCGCAATGCCACGCGCGCGCCGCACGAGATCCCGACGGAGCAGAGGCAGTACCTGCTCGTGTCGTACAAGCCCACGGACGAGCGCGCGCCGCCGGGCGGGACCGGGAAGGCGTCGAAGCACGACGGGGAGCGCAGCAAGAAGGGGAGCTCGCACAGCAGCCCGACGAGCTCCGCCGACGGCGCGGGCGCGGGGCGCGGGTGCGACATCCTGCTGACGTCGTACCACATCAGCGCGCGGCTCGTGTCGCACGCGGACCTGCAGGGCTCGGGCGTGCGCGTGCCGGACGAGGGGCTCGCGGTGCTGGGGCCGTGGCACGAGGCGTGGCTCAGCATGCCGCAGATCGCGACGCGCGACCACGGGCTGCTCGTCATCGGGACGTGTGCGTCGCGCGAGGCGGGCGTGGAGTTTGACCCCGAGGGGCTCGTCAAGATGGGTCTGTGCATACCCGTGCCGCCCGACATCGCGGCGGACGACGGGCTGCAGGAGGAGCCTGTCGCGGAGTTGACGCCCATTGGCAAGGCCGTGCTGGAGATGGCGTGGATTGGGTGTGTCGCTGTGACGAGTTTTGGGCCCGCGGGGTCGTCTTGATTTTTTGTTACTTATTATTTCTTACCATCTATCCAATCTCTCTTACTCTCTCTTTTATCTTTCCATCTCCATACGCACATCTTCCCTTCGTTTACGGATCCATATCTCTTGCTTTGTGGATGAGGACGGAGATGGATAGAACCGCAGCTATTGTACACCCGCGACATGTCGAAAACGATCTCTGCTTCAGCTGTCGAGGGATCACTCAAAATCGATCTAAGACTCTAAGAATGCAGTCGGAGGTTGGTTTGGTTTCGTTCGGATTGTGGCAGCTAACATTCTACAAGATGTAATCGTCCCTGGCGGATACACAGGAGTAAAGTAAAATAAATCCCGCATGCAACGTAGAAACCATAATATCATCTTCGTCGTCCTCCTCCTCCTGCGGACCGGGAATAAATCGACTCGCGGAAAGCGATCTCCACATCAGGGAAGTCGGCTTCAGCGAGTACGTTCTGACATCTAGCCGCTGCCGCCTTGGCCGCCTCAACCGAAAGAGAACCGGGAATAACTCCGATCCAAAGGTGCGGCGGACCCGGTTCCCCTCCGTTCTCGGCGAATCGGACAGGATCGATGTATCCAAAGTACGCCGAGCGCGTCCAGTGCTTCGAAGATCTGGACGCTATCGGCCGTGCGTCGTCGGGCTGTACATGTACCCACTCGGGTCCTATGCGGTAAACGCAGCGAGGGTTGGGATGCAGGCCGAAGAAGTCCGTGGAAGCGCCTGCGTAGACTTCGGAGGGCTCGGCGGACTCGGGAAGATAGAGTTGCGGAGAGTTTTCCACGCCCTTCGCGTCCACTTCGCGTATTGAAGGGGCGCCGCCGGTGTAGAGAGGTAACAGGGAACCCTCGGTTTCTCGCCGGGCGAGGAGGACGCAGGATTGAAGGAAGTCTGAAGATCCACCATCCGCAAAGGCTACAGAGGGCTCGAGGGACTTGGGAAGAGAGGGCTGTGGAGAGTTTGCCTTGCCATTGTTGCCCATTAAAGTGGCGCCGCTGGCGAAAGGAGCTCGAGATACGGGGGAACCCTCAGTTTCTTGACGGGCGAGTAAGATGCAGGATTGAAAGAAATCACTATATTCCTCCACTGAAAAGAGCAAAATGAAAATGTGAGCAGGGCGAGATGTAAAAGACTGACTTGGAGGTTTGTGTAGGGCAAAGGAAGTGCAGAATTAGGGGACTCAGGGGTCGGATTGAATGTGCATGTTTACAAAGGGGCTCGCTACTCAGATCTTGTCGCTCCTGTGTAAGTAAACGTGGCGCCTGCGCCGGTTTTGAGTCGTGTCTCCGGGCCTGCACACGGACAGGCCCAGAAATTGGCCGCCCACCGAGTTACAGAAAGGAAGACAACGGAAGGGCGAGAAAGAGTTTTCTCCGTCGCGACATATACATAAAAGCCTGAGGTTTGCGCGCGGTTGAGGTCCTTTCTCTGATAAACTGCCGGGGCCATATCGCAGAACCTGCGGTAGATTCGAGAAAAGTTCATGCCCGAGACAAGAGTCAAGACACCGACGCCTGGCGCGAAATGGTCCGCGACAAGTGCTTTATCGTCATTTGTAGGCTTCAAGTTCATGCGTAAACTTCAATGTGTACTCCGAGTTGCGGACCAAAGATGCGTGCGGCGGAGCAGTATGTCGTGTTTGAGGACCTGCAAGCATGACGCTAGTAGCGGTCGTGGGGGAAAGATCGAGTCTCTTTACTCTCGACGCCCCTTCTCGTTCTCTCCTCCCTTCATGATTATTTACGGATACTTGTGTTGAACGTTGAGGACGGAGAGATCGCAGTGCCCGCGAGTCGGAACGTTGTGAAAATGATTCTCTTTTCGAGGTTGAGAGGCATGATCGACGCAAGATCGAGAAAAGAAGAGGAAGAAATCCAGGAATCTTTAAATCGATTTCGGTACGTCGCAGCTACATATTTCAATGAGATGTAATCGTCGATAGCATATAGATGGCGTGTAGATCTAGAAATACATGTGAGGGATAGATGAAATATCAATGTCAACTAAGAGTCCAGGCATATATCGTCGCCGTCTTCTTGCGGCTCCTCCTGCTCCTGCTCCTCCTGCCCCCCCTCCGAGTCCAGCTCCTCCTCTTCCTGCCCTTCATCCTCATCCTCCTCCTCCAACCGCTGGCGCATCAGAATGCGCACACCCCCAACCGCCAGAAACTGGGGAACTTCCGGTTCGGGGTCGAAAAAGCTGCTGACCAGCACCGTCTCCATCGCGTTGAGGGTAGGCGACCACACTCTATACGGCCGCGCCAGAAGCTCGTCTTCCTCGAGGTCGACAAGCTCCTCGTGAAGGGCTTCGAGGGCTTCGATCGTTGGCTCGTCGTCATTCAAGTTCGTGGCCTGCCACATTCCGCGGAGCGTCACGGTCTTGAGCTCCCAGACGTGGACTTGGTCGGAGTCGTAAGCTGGAATCTCGACGCGAGTGACATCAAGAGGAAGTAGAATGATGGGGTCGATCGGGTGGTCAGACTTTGTGTCCCAGTTTCGCATAACAAGCTCAAAGACCCCGCGGAGATTGGGCTCGTGTTTCCTGCCTAAGGACCTCAGCGCCAGGTCACGAAGGATCTCTGACATTAAATCCAGCAAGGGTTGCGCGTTGCCATTCGAATGGTACCTCCGCCATGCAGGAAAGAATCTCCACTGGAGTTCGTGGCGGTCGGCAAAAACACTGTCAATGCAGGAGTGTATCTAGAACAGAGATTGAGAATAAATGCCCGTAAAACAGAGTAACCGGACACACCAGTGTCAGAACTGCAGCGCTCGCAACTCGCCAACTGCGTGGCAGCGGGTCGCAAGTCAAAGCGCCAGCGTAGTACAACGCTTTACATGTCGGAGATGGGGTATCCGAGTCGAAATCGAAATCGAAATCGAAGGCAGAGTCGTCCATTTCGCAGTCAACCGCCCCCGCTGCAAGGAGCTGGATCAGACCGTTAACGGATACGGCAGCGGGATTGCTGGACTCTTTTGGAAGGAGACCGAAAATGTTTGACAACAGACGAAATGAACGGTCCTCCGCGCGTGAGCGTTCGTGTGCCAACTTTGCAATGTAATCGATAACTCGTTGCGGATGGAGAACGGGCTCGATGCTACCGCCGCCTGCACCCTGGGGAAGGAAAAAATAGTTCCCACAAGAGTGGCGTAGTTCTTCCACGTCAGGGGCCTTGCCGAGGATCGACCGCGCATACTCTAGTGCCTCCTGCTCCGTGAAACCGCAGCAACTGTGAAGTTCAACGGGAAGATCTGACAGCTGGAAGCCCTCCAGAGCCGCAGATTTCATGGAAAACGTGCCTGTTATGAAGAGCTTGTCGATTATATCAGATCCGGCGAGCAGAGGAGCCCAAAAGGAGGAATCCAGCAGACGTTCGATGTCCCGGACGTCGTCAAAAGTCTTGTCCGGTGATCTGGACTGCGCTAAGGATCGAGTTTGCGTAGGTCCGTCATAGTCATCTACGGCGACGAAAAGAGTGTGGCCATACTCTCTAACACGATCCTGAGTACAAAGCTTCAGGAAGTACGCCAGAGGAGCAGAGAGAAAAACTCACAAACACCTGACCAAGGATATCGCCACTTCGGTCTCCCAAGAAGTCGCGTGGATCGGAGAGATTAAGCTCGGAGGCATAGTCGGTGAGGAGGGTGATCAAGGCAAACGAGATTATGGAATCCAGTTGAGACGCCATATCTGTTATATCCGAGCGACCGTAAATCTCCGACAGCGGGAAGGACAGGCAAAGGTGCTGGCTGCGACGATGATCGGCTTCAGAGGTCACTGCAAGCGAACCAAATTGCTCGGTGAAACGATGGGCATCACGAATATCATAATATTGAACGAGGGTGGACAGAAAAGTGGTTTTTCCGAACCGGGGGGGACGCAACAGGATATAGCGGAATTTATCGGGAAGCGAGAGGATGCAACGGGTCTTATCCACAAACTCGACACTTGGTCGAGTATGGAAGTCCGGAAAAGCATCGCAATAGTCGGGCAAGCGCTGAAAACATTATAATCCGGAGGGCCTTATGCGATATGATAGAACTCACGTCAGAGGCGCTGTGAGGGCACTGGCAGGAACGAGAAACAGGCGACGGCCAGCCTCTAACGCGTTTTTGCTCAGGTTGGGTTGCTTCTGTTTCATCAGCGCATTCAAGGGGGCGCTTATTGGATAGATTTGAGTTGGGTGGCAGGGGAAACTCGTCGAGGCAGCGAGTGGCCATTGGTAGAGGACTTTCAGTCACAGTCACGTGGCGTGACCCACCGCGTACTTATCCCGACGACTTTAAATTTTGACGCCTAGATCTGGCTAGCTCTGGCCAAAACAATGTGCACCACCACCGTCTTGCCATTATGATAAAAGTGCACCTGAAAAAAATCAACTTCGTGCTATGTATCGTCAAACAAGGTCCTGTACAAAGCCTTTGTCGGTCTTGGACACTGGCATAGAGGCTTCCGAAGAGGAGGAGTGTGTAAACCGCGGTGGTCCGTACAAGGAGCGTACGGCTGTTGTACCAACATACACCAAGCCCAAAATGTATGTTACATCCAGTCTACCGCCCGAACGATACGACAGGATGGGCAAAGGAGCTGCGGGGTACCACGAACTTCTACGATAACCACCGATGATAACGCACTGCAAACTTAATCCGTCCCGCACGGGATCTAATGAACGCGCTTGCGCTTGCGCTGACCGTCTAGGCGCACGAAGACTGCAAGGCGAACGAGCTGGACAGATTTCCATCGCAGAACACAACGGGGAAATTGAGGAGTCGAGGAGAGCATTTTTTTGGTCGTGAAATGCAATAGCGCTCAGGCGGTCGAGATCCTACTATTCGCTGTTGAAGGATTGCCGGGACTATCGCCATTGCAGTCATTGAGACCCTGTTGAGAACTCTATGCCGGTGAGATCGAGGGAAGGCATTGCTTTCAATGAATTCGGGGTGAAGTTTTCGGCGACAACTTGAAGTACTTCGTTGCCCAAGGCGCGGCCTTTTCATCGCATGGATCACATTCATTGCAAGCGCCAGGTCCTCGAATACAAGCACATACCAATTCCGGGACTCCAGGGAATGCGATAGGGCCGAGCGAGGTGTTGATGTAGCGGAGACTGAGCGCTCGACACTCGGCAGCACTTGAGAAGGGCGGTCCGAGTCGCGCGTTGTACATGCCCAGTCGTTACGGTTGTTGTGGGAGTTCAGTGCCCTGAATGATGCTCTCAACGGACTTGAAGCTACTTCTGCACGTAGCATATGGTCCAGGAACCATGCGCATATGAATACTGGTGAGCCAACGAGAAATGTCACGGTAGCGGAGGATGCAGTCGAGATGGTGGAGGGAGAGCAAGAAGCGCGCGTCGAGCGCGCGACTTTGGATGATTGAGAGTCACTTCGGAATTCCCACACTCTGCACGACCTCTCAGTGGGGCTGACTTGCAATCACGGGCAGACGAGGATGTGGACACAAGTCTTCAGCTTCGACGTTTTGAACGCGTCAGACTCAACGCGTCCTGACTGATTCAATCTTGTTTACCCTTCCACCATCTTCCCTCCAGTTCCGAATCCGATATGAATAAAGCTTAGGTGTACATGTAATCGTCGATAGCAGTGTGTAGGAGATAGATGTAGAGATACACGGAAGGAATAGATGGGAAAGTTAAAAAGACTACGAGTCCAGGCATATATCGTCACCGTCCTTTTGCAGCCCCCTCCAGCTCCTCATTCTCATTCTCGTCCTCTTCCTCGTCCTCCGCCCGCTCGCGCATCAGGACGCGCGCACCCCCAACCGCCAGGAACTGCGGGACTTCCGGTTTGGGGTCGAAGAAACTCTCGACCAGCACAGTCTCCATTGCGTTGAGTGCCGGCGACCACACTCTATACGGTCGCGCCAGAAGCTCGTCTTCGTCAAGATCGACGAGCTCCCCATGGAGGGTCTCGAGGGCTTGAATCGTCGGCTCCTCGTCATTCAAGTTCGTGGCCTGCCACATTCCGCGGAGCGTCACGGTCTTGAGCTCCCAGACGTGGACCTGGCCACGTCGGTAAGCTGGTACTTCGACGCGATTGATGTCAGGAGGGAGTAAGATGATGGGATTGGTCGGTTTAGCCCGCTTATTCATGACCAGCTCGAGGACCCCGCGGAGGTTGGGTTCGTGTTTCTTACCAAAAGAGCGCTGGGTCAAATCCTGCAGAACCTCCGATATTAAATCCAGGAAAGGTTGCGGATTGCGATTGTAAGCGGCCAACGCATCGAGAAATGTCCACAGAAGCTGGTGGCGGTCATCGAAAACGTTGTCCACGCGAGAGTGTATCTGATGATGGTTTGAGAAAACAATTGGAGAAGAATCCAAAGACATGTTACCAGCGATAGAGCCGCAGGGTTTGCGACACAGAGGGTATCCGCCAACTGCCGATCGTACGTCAGCGCACCGGCATGGAACAGAGTGCTCCAGGTGATCTTGCTACGGTCGAAATCGACGGGGGCGTCAAATTTCCCAGCAATGTCGACGGCGCCAGTGGCCAGCAACTGGATCAAGTCGTTGATCACGAGTGCCCCGGGGTTGTCCGACTCCTCTGGAAGGAGGTCGAGAATATCAGACAAGAGGCGGAAGGGGTCGGTGTCGGTAGGTGCGCGATGCAACAACGAGGCCGGAAGCTTCGCAGTCCGGTTGATAACGAGCTGGGGATGATGAAGGGGCTCAACCCCGCAACCTCCGGCGTCCTGGGACGAAAACGTATAATGTCCGCACGAACGACGGAGATCCTCGATGTTTAGCGGCTCGTCTGCTACCGAGCGGACCATCTCGAGGGCTTCCTGCTCGGTAAAGCCGCAAGCAGCCTGCAACGACGTAGGCGTGGCAGACAGGTTCTTGAGTGACGGATACTGGAGGTGTAGAGCCCCCGCTATGATGAGCTTGTCGACCATATTCCCGGCGAGCAGAGGCGCCCAAAAGTCGGAATCCAACAGAAGTTCGATATCGCGTGGGGTGGCGAATTTTTTGTGAATGATAGGGCAGTCGATATGAGCGCGAGCACGCGTTCGAACCGGGGCATCGCAATTATCGACGGCGACAAAAAGTGTGTAACCGCACTCCTTGACTAGTTTCTAACGAGGAAGTCAGAAATTGCAGTCGAGGGAGATGACCCGGCACTCACCAACACCTTAGAAAACCCAGTGCTTAACTCGCCGTCACCCAAGAAATTTTCCGGTGCTGCGAGACCAAGCTCGGCAGCGTACTCGATGAGGAACTGGGACAAAACAGACGACATTCGCGTCCTCAATCGGGACTGAATGAGTGCTATGTTCGAATAGACGCTAACGTCCCTGAGGTCGAAATAGAGGCAGAGATGTTGGCTATGTGGTACGGCACAGGAAGGTTGGGTGACCACTGCAAGAGACCGAAAGCGGTCATCGAAATCATCGGCACCATGAACATCATAATAATGATACAAAACAGAGAGTAGGGTGGTCTTGCCAAACTGCGGTGGGCGCAGGAGAAGGTAGCAGAATGTTTCGGGTAAACCGAGGATGCATGGGGTCTTATCGACGTAGCGATGGCTTGGTGGATGGATGAAAATATCGATCTCTCGCAGCAAATGTAGGCGACGCTGTTGAGCGTGAGGATCAGATGAAAGATTCAACAGGTGAAACTCACTGAACCGGACGGCCGCTTTCTGGCGCGCTTATGGTCAGGTCTGCCGTCACTACTCGATCCATCGAAGTCGTCGTCGTTCCACCATGAACGCTTCGACCCAGAGGAAGGTGATTCTTGACGGAAATGTCAGTGGTGGAGCGTGCACGTCGAGAATCTACGTACTTGCATCCCAATCAAATGGACAGACACAGTCGCAAATGGCGCCGATATGTCTTATATCAGTGCACCACGCGACAACTGGGATTGGGGTATCATCGGAAGTGGCCATAACGATTGTGTTGGGGGAAATCTTAGCCCCGAGTTTCGCGCTTTGTGGAAGTATTCGCGCTTTGTGGAAATATTCGCGCTTTGTGTAAATATCTGAGGTGGGTGGCAAGGGAAACTCGCAGAGGAGGTGAGTGATGGTCAGGACCAGTAAACAGTTAGTCACAGGTCACGGGGTGTGACCGCTCGTGTAGCCGACTTGAGTCGGCCAAAGTAAAGCTACAAAACGAATGAGCACCGTGCCATCACCAAAAGAAGCAACACACAGATAATATCCTCATTCGCCCTCAGCCAATAACAGTTATGTGCGAACCCTCCGGTCCAGCGACGCGTCGACGGGCAGCAGATCAGACCGTGTGGCGGTTGTGTTCAAGCGGCGCCCGATGTAGGAAGGGGCCGAGGAGCTGCAATGGATACGGCAATCGCTCACGGGCTTGCGCCGTCCCTCAGCCTGTCGTCTCCGCATTACTTACGCGAGGAGTCAAGACGAAACGGCCAAGTTATATCGGATCCTATCGGATCACACAACGAGAATTTGAGAAAAGTCGGAGCTTTTTCCCGGTTGGCATACACGATAGGTCTGCAGTCGAGATCCCTCGTCCAAGGTATTGCTGAGGCCATTGCAGAACCTGCGGTTAATTCAAAAGATTTTATGCAGGTGCAATCGAGGGCATACATCGACCTGGGCGTGGTCACTGGCCGCAAGTGGGAGGCGACACAAGTGCTTGGTTGTCAAGGGTTGCTCAAGGCATGGATCGAATCCGATGCAGAGTGCTTCCTGACCTGTTCCCATCCCCTCTGCGCGCCGATCCAGGAATTATCAGAGCTGAGAGTGCAGTCATCCCCGCCAGTCCGTACTCGAATCCAAGCACACCCCCATTTCGGGAACGAGGCCCACCGTACTTTTTCTGCTTGCACGATTTGCTTGGAGCAAGACCGTGGCACGCCGAGCGAGGGTGTTGATGCAGCGGATACCAAAGTGCTCGGCGCTCGGCGTACGTGTCCCAGCCGTCGAGATCGTTCAGCAGCGCTTGGGTAAGGCTCCCGAAGACGGACTCAAAAATCATTGACTCGTGCACGTAGAATATGGTCCTGGAACCATGCGCTTGTGGCCTCTTGCGAACGAACAATAGAAGTGTGGCGGGGGATTGCAGTCGGTCTTCATAGATACAAGGATGGTCGGGGAAGGAAGCAAGAGATGATGGAGATTCCCACACTCTCGCATCCTGTCTCGCAACGAGTGACTGCCTTTTCTCCTGCTCCTCTTTGCGATCTTACCAGACTGTCAGCGCAGGGAATCTTCTGAAGAGGAGTTGTGCATTCAGCGAGTCCCTACGGATCCTTGACTCGAATTACTGCCGGTGCACTCTAGTAAGAAATAATGCGACGCGTCGAGGACGATAATCAAGCGCATGGATGGGAAAGCAAGTGTGCTGATGGTTAACGATATGTATCGGTAGTCAAGCTCGGCTTGCTTGGGTCAAGGACAAAACAAGGGAGAAGATTACACACGCAAGGTCGTACACGCCCTATAAAATCACCGCGATCCCAACCTCCCCCTTCTCACCCCGACGCTCCATCTTCCCGTCTTGTATCACAATCCTCCGCTTATCCCCCACCGGTAACTTGACCCAAATAACGTCGTACGGCAGCTTATACGCCCCATGCACCACCTCGTAATTCACGACCACCTCTGCCCCCGTCGCGTTGAACGACACAACCAGCTCGGTATACACGCCCTTACCCGTATGGTCGTTCGACACGCCGTCGTCCTCGATGAGCGTGAAGCTCCCCGCGGACGCGCCGGTGGGGGCGGGGAAGAGGAGGGCGGTGCGCGAGGTGACGCCGTCGTAGATGTTGCGCGCGCACGCACCGCCGAGGATGAGCACTCCTCCGGCACGTACCAGGGTTGGCGTCCGCTCCAGCGGGGCGTCTGCCAACCAAAAGAGCGTTCAGATACATGAACCTGAACGGGAGAAAAGGAAGGAAACCCACCGAGCTCAATAAACGCGCCTCCCCCCGCATGCCACACGCCCGTATCCAACTCGCACCACTGCAGCGCCTTCTCCCCGTCGTTGGCCTCCGCTGGAAGATAGAAGCGGCGCGTGGTCGCACCCTTGCTTGTTACCGTCGCAACGAGCACATGCGACCCGAACAAAAACTCCTCGTCCAGCTCGAGCGTTGCCGGATCGACCGAGTGGTGCCAAAGTAGCGGCTGCACACTTGAATCAGCTCTATGCACATAGTTGGCGGATGCATGGGTGAGCTGCGGACCTTGAGGATGGGCCAGCCATGCCGCTGGTAGTGCGTCACGTAAAGCGAGTAAAAACTTGGCGCTAGACGGTATCTGAAGGCCAGCGCCGCGCGGATTTTGCCGCTAATCCCAGGGACATCGTCGTACATCCACATCGTGGTGGAGACCTCTTTCCACGAATGCTGCAGAGCGTTAGAACACTGCAAGAGATACAAGGATCAGTCGGACGCACAACGGTGAAGCGCGAGTGCCATGCACCCTGTTAACTGGTCAGCCAGGATACAAGCTTGGAGAAAGGGAACAAGCGGACGTTCTGGCACCAGCGAACGAGCAACTCGGGGCTCGGATGGTGCACACCGGCGAATCCTAACACCGCGTTCAGTGGAATCTCAAATGATCTGTGCACGTGTACGAACCGCCGATGTCGTGCCCGTATAAACCAGGCCCATAGCTCATCCCGACACTCAGTGTCATCTTCGTACCCCACTTGAGCGCCTTCCACGTTGTCGAGTTGTCCCCGCTCCACGTCCCGTGTGCGTACGCCTGGATGCCTGGTACGCCTGAGCGCGACACAATCACGGGGCGGTTGTTGGGTCGCGCGGCGAGGACCGTCTCGTATGTCGTCTGCAAGAGCGACGAGAATGAGCGGGGACAAAGGGAAGCAAAATAGACCGATACGCACCCGCGCCATGCCCATCGTCTGCATCGCCTTGCCCACGCTCCCGACACGGATCTCTCCGCCGCCCCACCCCATGCGCGTCTCCATGTTCCCGCCCTTGCTTCCAAACACGCCCACCTCGCCCGCGAAGCGCTCCTCGTCGTCTGTCAGCCCCGAGATCTCGTTATTGTCGATCCTTATCCCGCAATCTGTCAGTACACCCACATAAGGGCGCGGCGGGGGACGCACCACATCCCCGTGAGCCCGTTCGTAAGAAGCTCCGTACGGATCTGTTCGCCCCAGAACTCGCACCCCGCGCGGGACGAGTAGTCGAAATACGACCCGGGCTCGTGCGACGCCGTCCCCGCGGCCCACACCCAGCTCATCGCCGCCGCGCCCTCAGGCGCCTCCGCGTCGAGTGCAGGGCGCACGTACGCGCCGCGGGCGAGGGCGGCTGCGTAGCGCGGGTGCGCGGCGAGGAACCACGGCTTGATGTTCGTGATGAACTGCACGCCGAGCTCTTTTTCGACGATGCGTCCAAAGTCCGCGGGCGAGGGGTAGCGTGCGCGGTTCCACTCAAAGTAGTTGCGATTGCCTGTGGCTTCGTCTGTTCGGTTATCGGCGTCAATATGGTGTTTTTTTGAGGCCGAGAGAACGTACCTTGGCACCAACCGGAGGAGAGGTAGAGGCCATCGACGGGGAAGCCGTGCGCGCGGCAGTCCTTGAGAAATTGGACGACGGCTTCTTGGGCGTGCGGTTCGGCGGCCAGGGCAAGACTGGAGGAGAGGTAGCCAAATTGCGAGAGCGGCGGGAGGGATGGGGACGCTGCAAAGGCGGGCGTCGGCCCTGTCGGGGAAACGAGCCGCGCGTACTCGGTGAGAACGGAAGGAAGGGTACCGTCGCCGAGGATCACATAGTAATCGAGCTGGGAAGACGTTCGGTTCGCAGCTCGTACATTTTTCCAGGTACGCACCGGTCCGCTGTTCGCCCTATATGTACGGAAGGATCCCCACAAGAAGTCATTTTCCGCGCCTTGACTTTTGTATCAGCCACGGGACTTCAAATTTAAAGCTGAAAAATTTGGACCTAGGTCAATGGTCGAGTCACTGAGGTTGTTGTAGAAGATTCCATGCCAAAGCTTCGTCTCTTTGTTGTAGACAGTGTAGAACGGGTTGAGTTTATACAAAGGATCGCCTGTACAAGAATGAGACAGATGGAAAGGCAGACAAATCGGAATCACCGTGTTCCCAATCATACGATAGTGCGTCGCGGCCTTCCAGAATGAACTTCTTGCCGGCCTTCATGAGGCTCCCCCGTGACTCGCCGAGCCCGTAGACAAACTCGTTGCGCTCCGGGTGCACGTACGACTCCGTTGTGAACTCATCCTCTGAGGTCGGCACGTTCTTCTCTCTTTCAACCTGGTGAATTTGGGTGAGCAAAGGCGAGCAAAATACGTCTTTGACAGGCTTGAGCCTACATAATGCATGACCGCGCCAGACGCGGCATCGAACGAGTACGCGCGTGTATGGCTATCCGCATGGAACGGGATGCCGGCCTTGGTAAACCATTCAAGCCTCGGGCAGGCCTCGAAGTTTATTTTCACGGTCAATGCGCTTGTTTTCACGCTCCCGGTCGTGCCATTTATCTGAAGATCGGTGTCTCAGTCTCAATATTTCAATGTTCAGAGCAAGGTACCTCGACGGTGGCAGACGTTGCCGCTGGTTCCCATAGAATGCCTCCATTTGTCTTCTGAGGAAACTTTTGGAGTGGAAGTTGATGAGCAACGCGGACGACCGTGTCCGAAACAGGCTGTATCGAGAGGATGTGGCCGCGAGGATTACGGAGCTCAAAGACGGGGGACCTCGCTGTCAGCTCGACCGCCGTGAAAGCGGACGGAATATGGATACGAGGCATTGGAGAAGGTAGAGCAAAGTGGGCGCAGGGGTCGCTTCATTATATTCGCAGTTGGGACAAGTCATCCGACCGTCTACTCGGACCGGATCCCGACGAAGAGTCAAATTCATGGGGTACATTCAGCGGAGAATAATTTCGCCAGGCGTAGACAGGAGTGGACGGGGACTCGGACCGCGTCATGCTTGAGACTGCTTTCAGCTCTGGAAACGGCAAAAAAGGGCTGGGCGGTGTGCAATTCACGTCCAAAGACCAGCTATGAGATCTTCCAAGCGCGGGAAACGGTCCGCAAAGCTTGGAAATCGACTTGGGAAAACGATAGTGAGAGTCGGAGACAAGAGAGGATTCTCATTCGGCGCACGGCAAATGCCGATTCCCATCACCCTGCTGCGGTTTTCTGCTGTTCATGCACTCATGCTCTCGGGTTTCAACAGAAAAATACGGCCCCAGCTGTCGAGGCTCTAATTCTCTCCTTCTCGCTCAAGGTGCAGTCCTTGGACAACGCGGACCGGCCGTCCGCGATCGCCGCCCCTCTGACCACCCGCACGTCGTCCCCGCCTGAAAGGATCAAGAAAACTCCTCTCTCTTTCCTTTTGCGCCCTGTCGGCGTCGACATGTTTGAATGGGTCCAAATGAGCCACAGGCTCCGCGGTCCGACTTTCCTGAGTCGCATGACCCGACAATTTCAATTTGGCTTGATCACTTAAGAGAAACGCGCTCAGTGGAAGGTTGAACGTTCAGCCCGCTCGAACCTCGATGAACTCTGCAATGAACGACGACAAGGCGGACGTGGCGCACTTCGAGAGGACCATGTCTAACAGCACGGTGGACGCCAAGCACGGTACAACGCAAAATTTCGGCGACGCGGCGCAGGAGATTTTGGGCGACACCCACGTACCCATCATAATCACAGCCGAGGAAAACGCCCGCATTCTGCGCAAGACGGATCTGTGGCTGCTCCCCGTCATGCTAGTGTGCGTTCTCTGCTATTGCAGACGTTTGACGCGCTCATCTTTGGTTCTTTAGCATTTATTTTTTGCAGCAGCTGGACAAAAGTACTCTATCATACGCGTCTGTTTTCAATCTTGCGAAGGACACGCACCTCGTTGGCTATCAGTACAGTGCACTCGGAAGCATCGTCTACGCCGGTTTGTTGCGTTGCTTCAGACGCGAGCCAGACTGATACTCCTGCAGCACAACTGATATGGCAGCCCGTCTCATCATTTATGCTCGTGCGGTTACCCGTCGGACGCTGGCTTGCGTTCAACATACTTTGCTGGGTCCGTCATTTCTTCCTCGATTCTGACGCGTCATTGAATGCGGTGTAGGGGATAACGCTTAGCTGCATGACCTCCGCGCACAACTTCTCCACGCTGATCGCCGCTCGATTTTTCTTGGGCCTTTTCGAGGCTACGGTCGCGCCTACGTTCGTCACCATCACCGCTATGTGGTGGCGACGCCGCGAGCAGACCCAGCGGACGACGTTGTGGTATTCCATGAACGGTCTCACTACTGTGGTATGCACTCATTCATGCCCCTGATTATTGGTTATAATGGTTTCGCAGATCGGTTCTATTCTGTCTTTCGGGCTCGGCCACATACACAGCAGTCTCAGGCCCTACCAGGTTTGTCTCTGCAATGTTCCCAATACTTCCTTATATTTACGCAATTCAGATTATATTTCTCTTCACCGGGCTACTTACCGTTGCGTTTTCAGTCGTCGTATAGTAGGCCCTTTCCATATCGGCTGGCAAATCACTCACGAAATATCAGTCTGGTCCTTCCCGACTCACCTACGACCGCCCGTTTCCTCACCCACGAAGAAAAAGTCCTCGTCGTCGAGCGTCTTCGGGCGAACAACACCGGCACGGAGACCAAGACCTGGAAATGGGCGCAGGCGCGTGAGTGTGTGCTCGATCCCAAGACCTGGCTCTGGTTCAGTATGATCTTCCTCATCTCGTACGTCCCTCCTCTCCGCCCAGACCCACTTGCTCACCGTCCCCTAGCATCCCCAGCGGCGGCATCACTACCTGTGCGAGCTTCGTATTCAGCGGACCATTCCGCTTGCTGATCTTGTTGCATAGTCGGGCCGCTCATCGTCCAATCGTTCGGCTTTGACCAGCTCAAGACGATCCTGCTGCAAATGCCCTTCGGCGCAGTGCAGGTGCTCGCGACGCTATCAGGCGGGTTCGCCGCCATGCGGTGGAAGCTCAAGTTCCCCGTGCTCATCGCGCTGACCCTGCCGCCAATCGCCGGTGCCGCTGCGCTCTTGCACATTCCGCGCGGGGCTGCGCACAGGGGCGCGCTGCTCGGGGCGTACTACATGTATGCATATCTTTTCCTTCCGTTTTGTGGTTACTTTAAGACTGATGAGAGGGCAGCATCTCGTTCTACCCGGGTATCTCGCCGCTCATATACACGTGGTCCTCGCAAAATACAGCGGGGCACACTAAGAAGACGCTGACGACCGGAATTCTGTTTGTCGGACAGTCTGCAGGAAATGTACGCAGCTCGGATTAATCGAACAGGACACTGAAGAGCGTTCCCCAGATCCTTGGCCCCTTCCTATATACCACTGACCAGGCGCCGCTGTACCACAAAGGCCTCACGTCCAGCCTCGTCTGCTTCGCCGCCCTCGCCGCTGTCTTCATCGCCACCCCTTTCTACCTCGCTTTGCTGAATCGGGGACACGCGGCGCGCCGCACAGCGCTGGGCAAGACGGGCGTCCTCGTCGACGCGTCGCTAGAGCGCACGGAGGACGCGGCGGCGGCGCAGGCGGCGAACGGGGCGCAGTTTGGTGTGAGTGCGTTCGACGATTTGACGGATAGGGTGAATGAGGATTTTATTTGTGGGTTGCTTTTCTTGCGTTGGTAAGGGCACGATGCTGATTCGGTTTCTAGATGTGCTTTGAATGATGGTAGCGACAAGATGGTGTACACTATTCTGTATTTGATCTAGGCAACATAGTACATGTTGGTATTGAGATAAGTAGAAGACTTATTTTCATGCGTGCGGAAACCACCAGGGCTGATGCTGAATTGGTACTCAGTGTTTTGCACATCGGGTCCCACGGCGATTGAAATGATGCGCCGCCCGATCCCACAAATAACGTAGCCGAGCAGCTCGTCCGCATCTGCGGCGTCCTTGACCCGTGTGACCTTCACCCTCTTTTCAGCCCTGGTGATGCCCTTGGAGTCCGTTCCAGCTGGACCACAGGCAATCGCGTTCAAATACGAGCGCAGTTGGATCACGCCCTTGTCGAGCATCTTGCCGATTCGATCACGTTTCATCCTTTTCTCCTTTGTGCACCAGTAGGTATACTTAACGTCGAGCAGATCCGGCAATGGGAGGCTATCCAGGGCTTCGATCTTCTTCAGGCACTTGTATCTGAAAGATGACCATCCGTCGCCTCGGCCGTAAATCAGGTCGTCGATTTCCTCGAAAGTGTGAGAGGGGTAGTCTGCGCAGAACAGGTTCCGAAGTGAGACATATTTCAATTCCGCAACAAGGGCGCGTCCTCGGCGCACACGATGCAGCCCAAAGACAGCAGCGTCAGCGTAGCCATACGGCCCGAGACCAGCCACCGACTCTAGATCAAGTTCCAGCGGGGGCTCGGGTGGGCCCGGTTTCGGTGGTTGTGGAGCCTCCTGAGCCTTGGGTTTCGCTGGGTCAATCACTCTCTTCGGGGCGACCGCAACCTGGTTTCGTGAGTTCGACGGCCCCGCTACGGGCTGCTGGGGTGCCCTTTTCGTGCCCTTCGTCTGCACCGTCGTGCCCTTCTTCTGCACCGTTGTGCTGTTCGTCTGCGCCGTCGGGCTTCGTACCATTGTGTTCTTCGTGCTCTGTGCCGTTGCGCTCTTGGTCTGCGCCGTCGTGCTGGGCTTTACGGTTCCTGAACTTTTGGCCGTAGGAGGGCCCACACTGCGAAGCTGTGTTTCGTGACAGTGGCAAACACAAGTGCGACAAGAGCAATCACACGACATGCCTGCTTGCGCACTTGGTACGTTCGACATCGACGGGCCTGAGGGATTTGCAGGCTGCATTGTCTCTTTCCCTTTTCCTTTCGCTGATGGAAGTCTTGTAGGGTCGGTGCAAAGGCCAAGTTGAGCAACGTAGTTGTGGAGGTATCTCCCGGGCTCCCACTTATCGTCGAATGGGTCGAGGTTCCCATCGTTTGAATCGTCTTCCCACAAGCAGTCGAACATGGTTTGAAACACCGCTTCATTCATGTTGTAGACGTCCGCCAGGGGCTTGCGAGAGATCCAGCGACGCATTGTAGCTAACATGGGATAAGGATCACGTTCCAACAGCGAACGAGCATCTTTATCTCGATTGGACTCCTCAAGGAGATTGTCAATAACGGCGTATAACGAAAAGAGCTTCAAACAAATCTCAGCATATGGTGAATCCAGCGACAACTTGGGACATACCTGCTTCTGAGCAAACAGACTGCAAAGCTCCACAATCCACGGGATGTCTTCATTAAATTCGTCATTCTTCGGCGTAATCGCACCGAGGAACACTAGAAACATTTCAAGACCTGTTTCGTGTTTCGCAAAGGTGCGGAGGGTGGCGAAGCTGATCCCCTGAACCTCGCCGTAGAACGGTTCAATGCGTTTTGGGCGCTCCCGACGCAAAGTTGACTGCTCCAGCAAGGGCTTGCAGCGCACAGAGATGGTCTTGAGCGAAGAAGACTCCGCTAAAGTTCTATGTTTGCTATCAAGCCCTAGCTCAGTGGCAATATGATGAAAAACGAGCTCCATATTGAGAACCTCGGGAACGTGGGGGCCAAGCCTAGGACAGTAGGGCGGCGGAATGTATAGTCCGAATCGGCGATCCCATCCCTCATCCATCATATTCAGGTTCATATCCCGATTCTCAGAAAGTACGGTGGCAAGATCCATCGTTTCCCTCCTGGTGATCCCGAACGCGCCGTCCATTCCGGGGACAATGACCAGGTCCGTCAAGTGTTTGAGACTGTCTGTCAGGCCCAATTCACGATCGTTGAACAAGGGGAGATTTCCTGTCACGAGAATATTTGGTTTCGTCTTAGCGTCTGTCACTTGTTCTATGGGTGCGAGCAACGAGCGAATAAACTGGGTCAAGACGCCGACGGAGAGGTCCAGGCTAGTGGAGGGATTATCTCCGAGAAATTCTAGTGAGTCCAGGATGGGTGCGTCCCAATGGTCCACGGCGATGAAAATGTTGCGCTTTTTGTCTTGAGAAGCTTCCTGAATGGCATGTTCAGTGGTCGCGGACAAGGAGATGGTAAGCGGGCACGCACAAATATTTTTAGAATCATTTTCGGAGGTGAGCTCCGCTCCGAGGCGGTAAACGTGATTAAACCGAGCTCGGCTTGATATTTGCCGACGAAAGCTTCCATGGTACTAACGAGATAAGCCTTGATAGCACGGGAAATCCCTCGGTCGTCCTGGAACTTGTCCGCCTTTTTGAGATCAAAAAGCAAACAGGGACAGTTTCGAGCCATTCGAAACCATTTGGGCGCAGGCGTCCCCAGCTTGGCGGCGTCCTCAACTGTTCGCACTTCGTGACCGACTTCCAACTGCCGGAAGAGTTGATCCCATGTTTCTTGATGACACTGACAATCGAGAAATGTGGACACCATCGAACTGAGGGTAGTCTTCCCAGTTTGGGGGGGAAGCGCCACGACGCAGGCCATGGATGCTATGAGTTGTGCACACATTTTAGGGATGAATTTGCTTTTGTCGATTAAAATCACCCCTTTGCTTTCAACAATTGAAGGGTAGGAAAAGGATGGCGGTAAAAGGGTCAAGGGGGTGTCTGGGCTGGAGGACGGTATGACATGCAGCCCCTCGGGCCACGTCAATTCCAATTTTGGTTTCTTGACTGTATCGTGATTCTTGTTCTCCGCGTCACTGGGGGACAGCGGCCGCGCCCTTTTCGTGGGCGAGGTGCTGCCGGAAGCGTACACCCTGATAGCGGGAGGAATCATGTCGATGACGGTCGCTGATAGTTCTCTTATAAGGTACAGTTCCAAATCTTGAGATGATCTGTAACTCACCAGCCTGACGCTTCGGAATGAACGTACAGTCAAAAATGACCGTGACCGCGTCAAGAATAGTGGCCGAAGACTTCACGTACTGCAAGAGGTAGTAGTGCGATGTCATCGGTTGCAATCCTGTCGACTCGTCCGAGACCAATTCCGACATGTTCTGCGTGGTCGTAAATGCAGTGGCGATAGGACATTCCATAATCCACGCAGACTTAACGTGAATGTAGCCGGCACTTTTACATGCGGTACATTTGCCTAGTGCACAATCCTCCTTGTGGCGGTCTTCCGCGTTGAGTAAGAACTCAGCAACCCGAATTTTTGCGAATGCGGCTTCTGATATGACGAGGGTGGTACGGTAGTATTTGAGCCGATGAATTTTGTCGAAGAAAAGGCATTGGACCCAGATCTTCGATGGCATTGCGGAGTGGCACGATGGTTGTTGGAAGAGAACAATGCCAACAAAGCCCCTGTCACTGTGACATTCGCGCCCACAGTGACGTGACCAACCACGTTGAGTCACCTCGCATGACCTTGTCACTGTGACTCAAAGCCTTGTTCTCCCACCATGACCCTCGCTCACAACGATGCTGAACATTCACCCCCGGGAATCCTTCAACTTGAACTGGGGGACGACCCACATAAACCAATGGCTCCACTCGATACCTTGGACGGAGATCTCGATTCACGTCTTTCTTCCCTACCGTCTACTCCTTCCACCGGGTCAACTCGCTCGAAGCGGGCCTCTCCAGACGGGGACTCGATTAGCGACAATGAGCGAGGCCAGGAAATCGGGGCTGACCAGCCTCGTCGGAAACGCGCTAACAGACGTTCCACAAGTTCGGGGCGCTCTTCTGTCAGCTCTTCTGATGTGAGCTCTGTCATTTTACACGCCTCCGGATACTTATGTTCTTCAGCGTTTGCCGCGCCATTTCGATGCCTTTTTGGACTTCAGAACCCGACCAGACCTGGAGTTTGTCGACAAGACACGGTGCATCCTTGACCTTCCCGACAGATTTCGGTATCTCCTCCTGCGTCCCCCCCGATTCGGGAAGACGACTTTCATGTCCACCCTCGCCAAATACTACGACGTTGGTGAAGCCGATCAGTTCGCCGAATACTTCGGTCCACTTGAAGTGGTCTCTTTGGCGCCTGGTACCATCCATCCGCACAGCCAGCACCTTTGCCTGTCATTCACATTATCGGATATCCGTGTGTACTCGGACATCACTGATGTCGCGTTTCAACTGGATTCAAAAATTTCGTATGCGATGGGCGCGTTTCTCGTGAGATATTCCTCTCAACTTGATCTTGCCCATCCACAAGATTTCTTGGGAGACCGGAGTGGCGACATCATCGCGCAAGTTTTTGTGAGTCACTCCCTTTGCTCCAGTGTGCTTCCTGATGCTTTGATTTCAGAATCGTGTCAGAGCCTTTGATTACACCCTCTTTGTAGTTGTCGATGGCTACGACGCGCCCACCAGAAGTCGATCTCTAGATCGATGTTTCCCTGCGGAGAAGACCATTCCAGACGTCCGAGAAATCGAACGTCTGCTCCATTCGTGTCTTTGGGCTCCCCTGTTGGCCGGTTCCGACATCATCGACAAGCTCTTTGTAACAGGAACCGTTTCTGTGAGCTCTGCAGGCTTGGATGCTCTACACCTTTCGATTATCCCGCCTGAACTCCACAGTTGCTGCGGCTTCACGGAACCTCAAGCGCTGGAGTATGCGCGCTTGATACTTGGCAAAACCCCTGATGCGGAAGATCTACGCCGCTCTTGCGGGACTTATGCCTTCCTGCCTCAGAGTGCGGGCGGTGGCACTGTCGAACCTGTTCTTCATCCCCAGCGGCTTATCCATCGGATTCTACAGTTGGCACACGCACATCCGTACACCAAGGATGACTCATTTGAGCTGTTGTCCGACATCTTCAAGCTGCTCCCAGAGCAGTCCGATATTCCCGGAGCAGCATCCAAAGACAGCTTAATCCAGCTCCTCGCTGCAGGCGCGGTTGACTGTGAAATGGATTCTGCCTTCGGCTTTGATACCGCAGTTCTAACCTGTAAAGCGTTGTACTACGCTGGCGCTCTCACTTGCGATTCCCACGGCAATCTTCGAATCGCGGGTGCTCCAGTTCTGGCGCTGGTATGTCTGTCGTTTGATTCCGATAACGCCCCTCCTTACGCTTTGCTCTAGATACACTCCTGTGTGGACATTAATTTCTCCGATCGGCAGGAGCTTTGGGTTGTGTCCGCTGCATGGCGAAATTACCATCTGGACGGCGACATACAGCCTTTCCTGGATTGCATGTCCGAGATCCTTTTCGACCTCACGCTGAGGTCATTGGGCAAAAAACATGAGCCCAACCTCCGTGGGGTCTTCGAGCTCGTTATACGAAACCGGGACATGAACTTTGATCGCCTGGCCGACCCCATTGTCTTGCTTCCTCCTGATGTCACTCGCGTCGAGATACCAGCTTATGACTCCGACCAAGTGCACGTTTGGGAGCTCAAGACCGTGACGCTCCGTGGGCTGTGGCATGCCACGAACTTGAATGACGACGAGCCGACGATCGAAGCCCTCGAAGCCCTCCATCAAGAGCTCATCTACCTTGATGAAGACGAGCTGCTGCAGCGACCGTATCGAGTCTGGTCACCCACACTCAACGCGATGGAGACGGCGCTGGTCAGCAGCTTTTTCGACCCCGAACCGGAAGTTCCCCAGTTTCTGGCGATTGGGGGTGTGCGCATTCTGATGCGCCAGCGGTTGGAGGAGGAGGAGGAGGAGGAGGAGGATGAAGGGCAGGAAGAGGAGGACCTGGACTCGGAGGAGGGGCAGGGGCGGGAGGGGCTGCAAGGGGACGGCGACGATATATACCCGGACTCATAGATAGTTTCCATTGCATCTACACCTCACATGTATTTATTTCATCCTACACCCATTTACTATCGGCGATTACATCTTATTGAACTATGTCAGTGTAGTTGCCACGTACCGAAATCGATTCAACGATTCCTGGATTTTTTTTGACACAGAGCAAGACATACGTATCCGCAAATAATCACGAAGGGAAGAGAGAACGGGGAGGGGCTCGATCAGAGTCGCTCAATCCTGCTTTCCCCCACAACCGCTACTAGTGTCATCCTTGCAGGTCCCCAAACACGACATACGCCTCCGCCGCAGATCCTTAGTCCGCAAGTACACGTTCTTTGCAGCCGGTGTGTAGAGAGCTGTATCGAGAGAACCGTAGCTTGTAGCGAAGGCTTAAGTAGAGGTTCCGTCGACGAATCGTCTGGCAGCGGGTCGAGTGTAAGGGACTCGGTAGATTTTGAGGAGCGGACGAATCCGTGCACGCATCGGAGTACTCTTGGGTACTGCATGTCGAGAACGAGTGACCGCCGAAGCCCGAGAGTCACCACCTGGAGCAAAATCAAGAAAAGGTCGAAGATGGGTCGGGTTAGTCTCCCAGAGGCAGAGTAGACCAATTCACTTGAACTTTCGTGCCTCAAGATATATCGTCAGAATCGGTATCTTGAGCGCGCGAAAGTTTGCGCCGTTCCTGAATCCGTTTGCCTCAGGGAGACTAGGTGGGGTCTGATTTATTGGAAGCGATGAATTTTGTGTACGGTGGACGCAGTCGGTGTTCTTGACATTGACTACGTTTGTGGCAAATGGGATAAGCGCAGTGGACTCAAAATCATCGTCGTGGTCGAAGACTCTTTGAAGGCTTTAAGCTCTGATCCGAGCCTTCTCACGGGAGACGCGGTCTTCCACTTGGCACTCCTACACATGATTTCACATTGACTCCCTGTCTTGGATTCGGTCCCCTAGATGAGAACTTTCTCAGGGGAGCTGGAAGCCATCCGGAAAACGGGCTCAGACTGAGGATCTGGCAGTACAAAAAAACTTGGCAGTGGCGCGCAACTAAGTCTCTTGTCTAGTTCCACCACAATGGCCACTCACGATACTACTAAAAATGTAGTCGTCGCCTATTCAACTATTATAGCCTATTGCACTGACACGAACCACATCGGTGGCACGTGCGACTGTGTCTGCCCATCTGGATCGGATGCTGGTACGCAGACTTTCGGCGTGGACGCGCGCACACTGACATTGCATTTAGAATCAGTGTCGCCGCCCTCTACACTTTCCTCAGGGTCTCCCAGGTCGAAGCGTTCCTGGTGGAGCGACGACGACTTCGATGGATCGAGTAGTGGCGACGGATCTGATCGTAAGGGCACCAGAAAGCGGTCACCCGGTTCAGTGAGTCTTGTCTGTTGTATTTCTCGTATAATCCTCACCCTCTACAGCGTCGTCTGAGTTTTGTGCGAGAAATTGACATCTTCATCCGTCCTGACCACCTCTACGTCGACAAGACCCAATACATCCTTGATCTACCGGAAAGTTTCTGCTACCTCCTCCTGCGGCCACCGCAGTTTGGCAAGACCACCCTTCTCTCTGCTTTGTATCATTATCATGACATTCACGGTGCCGATGATTTCGATAGCCGCTTTCGGTCTCTTGCGGTGGTCACCAAAACTTCCCCTTCCGTCCCACACAGCCAACATCTATGCCTATTTTTTAATTTCTCAGACGTTGACGTCTATTCTAAAATCGCACCCATAAAGTTTCAACTGAGGACACAAATGTCCTATGTTTTAACCATGTTCCTCATCGAGTACGCCGCCGAGCTAGGTCTCTCAAAACCCCAAAACTATCTGGACCACGGCGACCTAGAAACTCAGATCGCCAAGGTCTTGGTGAGTGTCGTGTCATCTCCTATTACACCTTCTGACCTCCCTGTCAGAACCTCGTCAAGGATCGCGGCCTCACCCTTTTGGTGGTGGTTGATAATTACGATGCCCCCATCCGATCGCGTTCACGCGCTCATATCGACTGCCCTATCATTCACGAAAAATTTGCCACCCCACGCGATATTGAACTTCTGTTGGATTCCGACTTCTGGGCGCCTCTGCTAGCCAAAAACATGGTCGAAAAGCTCATCGTAGCGGGGGCGCAACTAATACAGTATCCGTCACTCAAGAACTTTTCTGTCCCGCCTACGCTGCTGGGCGCTTGCGGTTTTACCGAGCAGGAGGCCGTTGAGCTGATACGCTCGGTACCAGACGAGCCGCCAACCATCGAGGATCTCCGTCGTTCATGCGGAAATTATACGTTTTCGTCCCAGGACGCCGGAGGTTGTGCGGTTGAGCCTCTCTTTCATCCTCAGCTCGTTATCAACCGGACTTTGAAGCCTCAGCCATCGTCGTTCCACCACGCGCCTGCCGACACCGACACCGACCCCTTCCGCCTCTTGTCTGATATTCTCGGCCTCCTTCCAGAAGAGTCAGACAGCCCGGGGGCACTGGTGATCAACGACCTGATCCAGTTACTGGCCACTGGCGCCGTCGAGATTGCTGGGAAACTGGACGCCCCTTTCGATTTCGATGCTAGCAAGATCACCTGGAGCACTCTGTACCATGCCGGTGCGCTGACGTACGATCGGCGGTTGGCGGGTACGATTTGTGTCGCAAACCCTGCGGCTCTGTCTCTGGTAAAATTTTCGTTTGATTTCGCCGGATGTTTTTTTCTCAAAACATCGCCAGATACACTCTCGCGTGGATGATGTATTCACTGAACGTCACCAGCTTCAACGGACCTTTCTCGAGCCCTGGGGCAATTACACGTACGACCCGCAGCCTTTCCTGGATTTAATCTCGGAGGTCCTACAAGATCTGACCCGACGCTTCTTTGGCAAGAAACACGAGCCGAATCTTCGCGGGGTCCTCGAGCTGGTCATGCGGAACACGCTCACGGAGTCTGAACGCCCCACCAACCCCATCATTTCACTTCCATTTGATGTCACTCGCGTCGAGATACCAGCTTACCGACCTCCCAAGGTCCATTCCTGGGAGCTGAAGACCGTGACACTTCGGGAAATGTGGCAGGCCACGAACGTGAACGACGAAGAGCCGACGATCCAAGCCCTCGAAGCCCTCCACGAGGAGCTTGTCGACCTCGAGGAAGCCGATCTTCTGGTGCGACCATATAGGGCGTGGTCGTCGACGCTCAACGCGATGGAGACTGCCCTAGTCGGCAGTCTCCTCGCCCGCGAACCGGAAGTCCCGCAGTTTCTGGCTGTTGGCGGTGCACGCATCCTGATGCGCCAGCGGTCGGCAAAGGAGGAGGAGCTGGAAGAACTTGAAGAGGACGAGGAGCTGGAAGAGGACGAAGATGACGAAGATGATATATACCTGGACTCGTAGTTCTATCTCATCTATTTCTTCTCACCTGCGCTGCGCCCTCCCATGTATTTCTAGATTTATTTTCTTTCACTACATGCTGCACAGTGGCACACACGCTATCTACTACCTGCTGTCGAAGATTACATCTTACTCAACTATGTAGCTACTACTACTATCCGATCTAAGATCCTGGTGGCTTTTCCCGATCCGGACTGCGACTTGTGGTATTTACGACAAGACATGGTGTACATTATTTTGGATTCGATTTAGGGTTGGGTCCAGTACTCATTCATATTGACGTAAGCGGCAGACGTCTTTTCGAAAGAGCGTATACCACCGGGGCTGACGCTGAATTGATAGCCCGTGTTTTGCACATCCGGGTCCACGGCGATTGAGATGATGCGCCGTCCGATGCCACAAATAAGGTAGCCGAGCACCTCGTCCGCATCTGCGGCATTGTTGACGCGTTTGACATCTACTCTCTTCTCAGCTGTGGTGATGCCCTTGGTGTTCGGGCCAGCTTGCCCACAGTCTGTGTGGCAAGAGCAATCACACGACGACGCTTTTGAAGCTTTCGACGTTGACGGGCCTGATGGATTGGAAGGCTGTGTTACCTCCTTTCCCTTTCCCTTTCCCTCCGCTGCTGGAATCCGAAGTCTCGTAGGATCGGTGCAAAGGCCAAGTTGAGGAACGTAATTGTGAAGGTACCTCCCAGGCTCCCGCCGTTTGTCGGATGGGTCGAGGATCGCATCGTTGGAATCATCTTCCCACAAGCTGTCGAGCATCGTTTGGAAAACTGCTTCGTTCATCCCGTAAAGGTCCATGATCGGTTTGCGAGCAAGTCGACGACGCCATGTAGTCAACAGAGGATGAGGATCACGTTCGAACAGCGAACGGGCTTCTTTATCGCGGTTTGACTCTTCGAGGATATTGTCAATGGCTGCGTACAGCCCGTAGAGCTTGGATTCAAAACTCTAGAATATGCTCAAACCAGCGACGTTGGACATACCTGCTTCTGAGCAAACAGACTACAAATCTCCGCAACCCACATCATGTCCTCAAATCCTGGTCCGTGATTCCTCAATTTAATCGCGCCGAGGAACGACAAGATCATTTCAAGACCTGTTTCATGTTTGGCAAAGGTACGGAGGGAAGCGAAACTGATCCCCTGCACTGCGCTGTGGAATGGTGCAATATACTTTGGACGTTCCCGACGCAGGGTTGAATGTTCCAGCAAGTGCTGGCAGCGCTCGGAGATGATCTTGAGCGAAGGAGAGTCTGCTAAAGTTCTGTGCTTGCTGTCAAGCCCGAGCACAGTTGCAGCATGATGAAAGACAAGGTCCATATTGAGAATTTCCGGAAGAGAGTCGCCAATATGGTAGGCAGGCGGAACGTGATGTCCGAATCTGCGATTCCACCCGGCTTCTTTCAGATTCAGCTTTATATCCCGCTGATGAGAAAGGACGGTGGCAAGATCCTGCATCTCCTTCTCGGTGATCGTAAATGCACCGTTCAATTCGGGGAGCGTGGCTATATTTTTCAAGGATTTCAGGCTACGCCTTAGCCCCAGTTCGAGGTCGTTGAAGAAGGGGAGATTTCCAGTTCCTGGAACCGTTTACGGAACCAGGTCTACGTTCAGAATAGTCCGACATGCTCGATCATGACCGATCACGCGGTAGTTTCGGCCCGGATCCCTGTCGTCGTAGTTCTTATAACCTCTACCTGCTCGATCATGCCCGATCGCTTTCTCAGCTGCGACTGCTACATGGAAATCGGTACCTGCTCGATCATGTCCGATCATCGCCCGTCTTTATCTCCTCTACTACGCAATTATCCCGCCCCCCGTCGTCCCTCCCGCCAAAGACTCCCTTGCATCCATGTCCCGCCGTGCTACCGTTGAAGACATTGAGGATGAAAGAGACTCACGTCCGAGAGATACACCTGTCCTGCGCCAAAATGAGCCCTTACTAGTTGTTATATACCGAGCCGACGGAGGAGAGACGGGACCGGAGTCGGCCGAGGGATCGGCCGAGAGGAAGACCGGAGGTGTCGGAGATATATGTGAACGCCACAGAGGAGCTGGGCGCACAACTACCTGGTTGACCCGAGACAAGGAGGACAGGAGTATAGTTCGGTTCGGAGACCGGAAGCGAAGCGACTCAGTTACTTGCGGAGGGAATGCGAAGCAACGTTAATAATCAAACTGACGAATACAAAGATAGACTATGGTATTTATACTGGAAAGGTTATTATGTATACATATGTGGATATCAATGATGGTCCAAGCGCAACAATAGCGATTGACCCGAAAAGGAAACCAGGGAGAAACATGAGGTTAAACAATAAGAAAGAAGACGGATAAACGGGAGACGCTCAGTCAGCTCCGGTGAGTGATAACCCGTGAAGGAACACGAGGATTGCCGGAGAAAGATGTGGAGTCTCCGTCGGCCGAGCCCGGCGGAGCCGGCCGTCGGCCGAGGGCCGAGGGTTCCGTGCACGGATATAACAGTATCCCCCTCTTGCGTTCCTTGCCCACGAGGAACAGTCGGGGCATCGGAGGTCGCACAGGGTGATGAACGGAAGCATGCCGAGGAAAAATGATGGTCGGCGTGGCGGATCAAATGATGGCACGTGAACCTATATATTTGGTCGCGTGAAAAAAGACCATCCCATCTCAAACCACCATGTCGTCTTCCAGCTCGCCCGCTCCGACCACCGAACGCAAAGGCCGCCGCGAGCGGAGCCTGTCGCCCGAGTCGAAGGCGAGGGCGGAGAGGAAAGAGAAGAAGAAGAGGCGTGAGGAGCGCGAGCACCGTATTCGCCAGGAGGTCATGGACCAGATGGCGAAGCAGCACGCCAAGGACACGGCGGCGCTTACGGCGGCGTTCGCCGAGTCGCTGAAGGGTGATGCTCCGACGAGCCGCGCCCCGAAAGGAAAAGGACGGATGGAGGGGCCCAGTCGTCTTCCGATGTCGTCGGAGGACTCCGAGTCCGACGCCCGCCGATCCGTATCTCCGGTGGTGAAGAAGGAGAAAACGGAGAGGAAGGAGGAGAAGAAGCGGAAGCTGATCGTTCCGCCCGAAGGTGCGTAGCAGTTCGGCCGTGGATTCCGGAGCTGACGAATGGTGAATAGTCTGCGCGGAATGCCAGAAGCGTGACGAGGCCTGCCGCCTCGAGCCCGGAAAGCGTCAGTGCCTCCGGTGCTCGCAGCGGAAGGTCAAGTGTTCGCTGATTCCGGCCGAGCCGCGTCGGGTGACCAAGCGGAGCGGGAGGGAGGCGTTCGACGCCGACTCGGACGAGGAGCCGGTTCGGAAGAAGAAGAAGAAGGTGTCGTCGAAGAAGACCATTCCTTCGGAGGAGGAATCCGACGTCGAGGAGATTCCGCGCCCGAACCGAGCCGACGATCTTCAGGCTCGGATGGCGGAGTTGGAGTGGATGGGGTTCGACCAGAGCCGCACCATCATGAAGATGCGGAGGGAGCGTCGCCGCGATCGGACCCAATTCCGGGCGCTGGTGGAGACCTTGGGCACAAGATGGGAGCCCCCGGCCGTTCGGATTCCGGAACGGCCGCACAAGGTCACCAGCGGGCGCTCGGGTTCCTCGCTCGGCTCGATCGGGAGTTATCTCCGATCGGGACCGATGTTTTGTCGCGCCGGCTGATGTTCGACGCACCGGCCGGAGAAGGGGCCGAAGCGTTGCCCGCGCCGCAGCCGGCGTCGCAGGTGGTGGTAAAGACGGAGAGGACGAAATGGCCGGCCAACTTCCGGAAGATGAAGCCGGAGGAGATGGCCGCGTCGTCGGCCGCCGGTCCGCCGATGCCCGAGGGTTCGGGCAACGGCACCAAGGCCGTCGACAAGTCGCCCGCGGAGGCGATCCGGAAGCCTGCCGGATCGTCCAGTTCGGACGACGACTCCGACGACGATACCGAGTCGGAGGCGCCACCTCCGAAGAAGCGAGCGCGCCCGGCGGAGCCGAAGGAGGAGGAAGACGGGAAGGGGAAAGGAAGTGCGTCGGCGGAGGAGAAGGGAGAGGTCGGAATAGGTCCGGCCAACAAGCCGTCCACCGACTGAAATGGACATCCGCGTGCCCCGCGTAATGAGGGCTTTTTATTTTGTATTTGTATTTTGTTGTTTTCTTGAAAAATCGTGTCGGCCGATCGGCCGAGTTCGGAAATCGGAAAATCGTAAGAATAAGATAAAAACGGAAGTAAGAGATTAATAGTCCGGACCGGGCTTTTTTGGGTACTTCCGATGGAAGTTATCGATGTGATCCGGAGCATCGACGTCGTCGGCTCCGACCCAAGTATACTGCTCGTCCGTGTTCTCGTAGCCGAGCCATTCCACCAAGTACCGGAGCGGAACCTTCTTGAAGCGACGATCGAGTTTCGAGTCAACGATTTGCTTGACCTCATAATGAGGATCACCGTCGTCATCGATCTCAACCGCGGCCGGAGGTTCGTCCTCCCGGTCGGGGAACGGGTTCGGGAAATGAGGCTCGAGCTGCGAGACGTGGAAAACAGGGTGAATCTGCCGGAGGTTCTGCGGAAGTCGGAGGGTATAGGACGCAGCCGAGGGTTTCGCAATGATGTCGTACGGCCCGAGCGCCGTCTCCGAGAACTTCGGAGTCGGCCGAGTCGTCTTGATGTACTTGGTCGTTACGAACACCTGTTCGCCGACTTGCATCTTCGGATCCGGAGACCGGACCTTGTCTGCTGTCTCCTTGTACCGTTCTTGGGCGAAGATGAGTTGTTCCCGGAGGAACTGATGCAAGTCTTGAAGGTCGACAGCGTAATCCTTGGCGTACATGTTAGCGACATCACGCTCCGGATGAATGGTAATTGCCGGATTGTATCCCTTGTTCGCGAAGAACGGAGAGATCCCGGTCGAAGCGTTCGGCGAGTTGTTGAGCGCGAACTCTCCGAGCGGAAGCAACTCGTGCCAGTTGTCCTGCTGGTACGAAGTATACATTCGGATGTACTGCTCGATGGTCTGATTCATCCGCTCGGTCTGCCCGTCGGCCGAGGGATGATATCCGGAGGTATAATGGATCTCCATGTCGAGGAGGGTTCCGAGGGACCGGAAGAAAGCGGAGATAAACTCGGAGCCTCGGTCGCACGTAACGTGCGACGGAACTCCGTGTTTGGAGAAGACGTGAATGAGGAAGAGTCGGGCGAGCTCGGGCGAGTCGATGTGCGTATCGCACGGAATGAGGATGACTTGCTTCGAAGCTCGGTCGACGATAACGAGAACGGTGTCGTAAATGCCGGACATGGGAAGTTGCTCGATGAAGTCCATGGAGATGGAGTCCCAGGGGCGGAGCGGAACCGGAAGAGGCTTCAGCAGTCCGTAGGGCCGGTGCCGAGGCTTCTTGTTGCGCTTGCAAAGAATGCAGGAGCGGCAGTAGTCCCGGACGAAGGTTCGGATCTCGGGCCAGACGTAGTCGCGTCGTATGAGTGCGAGCGTCCGATTCTGACCGAAATGACCGGAGAGCTTATGATCGTGCAGATATTGACAAACACGTACTCGTAAACCTTCGGAGGTACCGGAGACCAACGGAACGTAAATCCGTCCGTCTAGCCGGAGGAGTCCGGAGACATCGGTAGTCCAGCGCGAGTCGCCGGCGGCGGCGGCGGAAAGGCCGACCACGGCGGCGGGGTCTTCGGAGAGGTGTTCCGAGATATCGGAGTGGAGCTTGTCGAAATCGGCGATTACCGAAGCTCGGAGAACAACCTCCTCGAGGAAAGTGGCTCGGAGCGACGCAGAGAGTTGATCTTGGGTGAAAATCGGGCGGAAATTTTGCGGATTCACCCGAGCGTAGGTACTATCCCCCTCTTTAGGGTAGACGTCCCATCGTCTAGTCAAAGCGTCGGGTTTACCTCCGAGTTTACCCGGCCGAAACCGGATTACCATATTGAAATGGCAGAGGTATTCGGACCACCGGACTTGGCGACGCGTAAGGACTTTCGTCGTCGCAAAGTACTCCAGGTTTTTGTGGTCCGTAACAACGTCGACAGGAAGAGTAGAGCCCTCGAGATAGTGACGCCAAGTTCCGAAAGCGTCAAAGATAGCGAGGAGCTCCTTGTCGTGCGTGTCGTAGTTGAGCTCGGCCGGACCGAGCGTCCGAGACCGGAACGCAACCGGATGGATTTCACCGTCGTCGCCCTCGATGGAGAGAATGGCGGCGGTGGCGTAATCGGAAGCATCCGTTTCGACAGTAATCTGCCGACCCGGAACCCAATGGTGAAGTACCGGGGCTTCCGTGAACGCCCGCTTGAGAGTGTCGAAGGCTTCCTGGCATTCGTCGGACCAGGCCCACCGGACGTTGGATCGGGTGAGGCGGGTCAGAGGAATGCAGATGCCGGAGTAGTTGAAGATGAATCGGCGATAGAAATTGGCGAAGCCGAGGAAGGACTGAACGTCCCGAACCTTCCGAGGCGTCGGCCAGTCCATGATCGCGGAGATCTTGTCCGGAGCCATGCGGAAACCGTCGGGCGAAAGAATGTAGCCGAGGTATTCGCATGTGGTGACGCTAAACTCGCACTTAGAGAGCTTGCAGAACAGACCGTTCGCCCGAAGCCGCCGGAGCACTTCCCGAACCTGCTCCGAATGCTTGGACGGATCGTCGGAGTAGATGAGGATATCATCCAAATAAACAACGACGTTAACGTCCAAGAGGTCGGCGAAGATGGTGTTCAGGAAACGCTGGAAAGCGGCCGGAGCATTGGTGAGGCCCTCGGGAACTACCCGGAACTGGTAGGACCCGTAGCGAGTGCGGAAAGCGGTCTTCGGCTCGTCGCCTTCGGCGACCCGGAGAAGATGGTAGGCGTGCCGGAGATCGAGCTTGGTATAAACCCTTGCCCTTCCGGGTGCGTCGAGGAGATCCGAGATCAGAGGAAGGGGATAACTGTCCTTCTTCGTGATCCGGTTCAATCCACGGTAATCGACGCAAAGCCGGAGAGAGCCGTCCTTCTTCTTGGCGAAGAGAATCGGAGCTCCGTGACTAGACCGAGACGGGTAAATGAACCCCGCCTTCAGGTTCTCGTCAATGAACTTCCGAAGAGCGGAAAGCTCCGTTTCCGAGAGGGAGTAGACGTGACCGATCGGAGGAACTTCATCCGCCTTCGGTCTCGATCTTGAGGTCAAACTCGCGATGAGGCGGAAGGTTGTACGCCTCCTTTTCGGAGAAGACGTCGGCGAAATCGTGATACTCCGAAGGGATCCCGGAAAGGTCGGGTGCCTCGGAGGAGGCGCCCCGAGCCCGGAGATCGTCCAGGGCACAAGCGCGAAGAGTGTATTGGACAGCATCCTTGTCCTTGATGATGAAGGAGTAAGCGGCAGCGGAAACAAGCGACACAGGTGGGGGCGTAGAGAATGGACGAGGCTTCGGAGCCTCGGAGGGAATCGGAAGATTCGGCGGAGCCGAAGCAACCGATGGATCCGGAAGCGAACTCGGAAACTCAACCGGAAACGGGAGAGGTTCGGAGGGCTCCGGAGCGATGTCCATAGAAGGACCGGGAGTGTCCATAGAAGGACCGGGAACGTCCATAGAAGGACCGAGGGAAGGCGAAGACGTCGGGGGGTTCGGTTTAGGGTTTCCGGCCGGAGGTCGCGGAACACCCTCGTCCGTAGTCGGAGCTACCGAGGCGGGATCCGGCATATCTGCCGGTTGTGTCGACACAAAAACTCGGGAGTGATCGGGACGGAATGAGATTTTGGCTTCGGCCCAGTTAATCAACGGATTAATGCGGGTGAGCCAATTGTATCCAAGAACGAGATCACAAGGAGAATCGAGACGGGTGACGTAAAATTCCATAGGGTGGACTTCGCCGGAGGGGAACCGAATAAGCAGCCGGAGCTGTCGGTTGATGATTGATGAAGAGCCGTCGAGATACCGTAAACGGACCGGATCTACCGCATAAGGGACAAAATGATTCAATTCACAGACTTTCAAAGATATAAAACAATGAGAAGAACCGGAATCGACAAGTGTCCGAAAGCGGGAGATGAATCCCGAGGCAATTCGAGAGAGTACAGAGGGGAGCATGGTTGAGCATGATTCCACCTCGGAGGCCGGAGTGTTCGGCCGAAGCGGAGAGAGAGAGAGATCGACGTAAAGGGCATTAGGGGAAAGAGCGGACGCGTTGAGATGAACCTCGGGAATCACCCTGGAGTCAACGCAACTCGGAACGGGCGAGGTAGTTTCCGAGTTGCTCAGGCTTTTCCCGAGTTCAGAGAGGCGAACTCCGAGGCGAGGCGAGAGAACCGAGCATGAAGCGACTGAGTGCGCTTATTGCAGTCGGCGGCGATATGGCCCTTGCCGCCGCAGTACATGCAAAGCCCGAGCTTCCGCCGAAGCTCACGCTCTTCCTCCTTGATCTTCCCGTCCTTTCCGAGCTTGTCGGAGTAGGGCTTGGAACCGCCTTCTCCGGTCCGAACCGGAGGCGCTCCGCCGCCGGGCTTCGGACCCTTCGGGCCCGATGGCTTCGGGCCGGAAGGAGGGGGGTTTGAGGAAGGGTTAAAAGAAGAGGAGCGATGCTTGTCCTTCCGATCTCCGGAGGGCTTGCCCGTTGCTCCGGACTGATGACCGGAGCCGGAGTTCGGAGGAGGAGCTTCGCGCTCGCGTTCGCGTTTCTTCTCAGTCTCGCGCTTCCAGTACCGGGTATCAACACGCTGGGCGATGTCTTTGATGCCGGCCAGGGTGTTGACGTAATCCCGATGGGCCATCTCGTCTTTGATGCGACGCGGAAGGCCCTCGTAGAACTGGAAGCGGAGCGCGTTGTCACCCCAATTGGTGAGCACCGCGAGACGATTGAAAGAAATGAGGTAAGAGGTGATGGTGTCCGTTGGTTTCATCTTGCACGCCCGAATGGATTCCTCCGCATCTCCGACCGGGTCCTGTGGACCGAAGTTGTTTTGAAGCTCCTGAATGAACAGCTCAAAATTTCCATCCCATGTCGGAAGGTTGCCGGACCGATCGTAGAGGTTCGGCTCGAACCACTGAGCGGCGGTACCCTCGGAGGTAGGACAAGGTATAGAGAATCTTGTCCTCAGTCCGACGCGAAGTCCTGCGGACGTTCGGCCGTATGGAGGAAAATTTGGATGAGGAAGGGAGAGAGCTTGGCAGGATCGGAGCCGTCGAAAACGTCCGGGTTTCGGAGGTTCGACCGGCTCGACTTCGGAGTCCGGGACTGGTTGGCGGAGAGGAGGGTCATGGCGTTACGGAAGACGTGGAGGGTTTCCCGGAGCATGTTGTCGTGGGCTGCATCGTAGGACTCGGGCGAAGTGGCCCGACGCCTAGTGGGAAAACCGTCATTGTCGCCTCCTCCGCCTCCTCCGCCTCCGGGGCCCCCGGGACCTCCGGGAGGTCCACCGGGAGGCGCCGGATTTCCACCAGGGACGCCACGACCTCTACCACCCACGTCATGGGGGTTCGGAGGGTCCGCGGGGTCATCATCGCCTCCGTCACTTCCACCGCCCGAGCCCTCGGGATCCCCGGATCCGTCGCCAGCATCGGACCGCGGGGTCCCTGGGCGACTGTTGGGAAGAGAGGATGGGAGCGGATTTCCGGCAGCAGTTTCCTGGGCCACCGGAGCAGGGGAAGGTGTGACGGGAGCCGGTCCATCGGAGGTAGCTTCCTCCGGAATCCTGAACGGAATCGCCGGTCGGTCCCGGAACGCCCGCGGATGCGGAGACGCCGGATACGGGACCTGATACTCCGGAGAATGGGTCGGCGTGGTTACCAGACCAGGAACATGAAGCGGAGTGACGAGCGGAGCAGGAGTGGACCGAGATCGAGTGTGGAAAGCAGAGATGTCATGTTGGGTAGAGCGCCGACGGTTCGCATCGGTCGGGTGACCGGGATCCGTCAACGGAGGGGGAGAGAGGTGAACGATCGCATCAAAGATGCGAGAGTGTCGACGATCACGACCTTCTGCATCAGAATGACGACGTTCAGCACCATGAACGGGAGTGAAGGGAATGGACATAGCCAGCCAGATAGGTGAGTTTGATTATACTGTTATATACCGAGCCGACGGAGGGGGGACGGGACCGGAATCGGCCGAGGAATCGGCCGAGAGGAAGACCGGAGGTGTCGGAGATATATGTGAACGCCACAGAGGAGCTGGGCGCACAACTACCTGGTTGACCCGAGACAAGGAGGACAGGAGTATAGTTCGGTTCGGAGACCGGAAGCGAAGCGACTCAGTTACTTGCGGAGGGAATGCGAAGCAACGTTAATAATCAAACTGACGAATACAAAGGTAGACTATGGTATTTATACTGGGAAGGTTATTATGTATACATATGTGGATATCAATGATGGTCCAAGCGCAACAATAGCGATTGACCCGAAAAGGAAACCAGGGAGAAACATGAGGTTAAACAATAAGAAGGAAGACGGATAAACGGGAGACGCTCAGTCAGCTCCGGTGAGTGATAACCCGTGAAGGAACACGAGGATTTGCCGGAGAAAGATGTGGAGTCTGCGTCGGCCGAGCCCGGCGGGGCCGGCCGTCGGCCGAGGGCCGAGGGTTCCGTGCACGGATATAACAGCATCCAGGAACCCTCTGCCATCTTGTCCGCCACTTGACTGTCCTATTTCAACTCCGAGTGAACTTGAGCAGAGAACGAAAGCAAGGGTAAGGATCTCTCGACTCGAGGGGCACCGTTAGCTGGAAATTGGTATGTTGTTGCAATGCAAGCTCGCTCAGACGTCTCTGTTTGCCTGGTCAGAGAATGCCGCAAGGGCCGCAATGCACCCTGTCCGACACCTAAATCCGCGTAATCCGTGAGTTCGAGCCTTAGCAGCATTGATTATTGATCCCCTGAATATGTTTTGCATAGTTCACTGACTGTGATGACAATAGATCATATACTTACTTGGAAAACTTGTTTGCCTCGCATCGAATCTGCATCTAATCGGCCTATTGTTCGACAACGGCGCCCCGCTTCCCTGAGTCTGTGCGGCGGCGCAGACAGAGTTCAACAGAAGCCATAGGGGTCAGAGTGGAGGTTTAGCCGAAGAATGCGACCCCAGATGGGGTCCGATGCGATTAACATGCGACGAGAGGTAATGTAGGAGCGGATGGGCGACGAATAAGTGGAGCGAGGGGAAGGAGGAGCGATAGAAGGGTATTCCCTATTTTTTTTTTTTTTTCAGATTGGAAGAGTGGATGAAGGGAAGCGCCAGCGGATCAGGGGGAGGAGTGAGGAGTTGATGGAGAAGCAGACCGGAAACGAAAAGGGGTGGGGAACTTTTTGAATTAGAAGTTGAGGATGTGAGCGTGAGCGAAGGGTCATCGGACCTCTTTCCTCGCCGCTACCAGAGCGTCTGGTGGGGAGATAAAAGGGTGGATGGATATTCCGGGTACGAGCTGGGCCGCCAGCTCGTCGTTCCAGCGTGAAGTGCTTTGGTGCTTGAGTGCTCGAGATATGGACTTCGCTCGCCGACGGGGGTAATGGGCCGTGTCGTGAAGGTTCAACCGATTAATACATGCAATGTGGAAGGGATAGGGCCCTTTCGAGTCGCATCAGTGCTGGACAAGCAGCGGGACAAGTTTTCGGTGTTGATCCTGCGGAACGTAAGTTAACTTACACTTACTTGAAGCTAACTTGCCCGCCAAGTTAGATCAAACTTTGATCGTAAAGTAACTTGTGCCATCAGATGGCATCATTTACCGCCAAGTTCGCCCGTTCGTACCAGTTAATGCAAGTTGAACCCAACTGAAGATGTGGAGGCATCAGTGAGGCATAGAACAGGCCTAAATGACTCCACACGAGTGTATGCTAAGCAGGTAATACGCTTGGTCAAGCCATATCGTGTTCTAGCCCACTTTGAACCTTCCGACCACGCGACCGTGTGCTTCGTCGTAAAGGAGCAGGGTGGGCCTGTGGATGAGTACGGGGCGCAACTTCATCGTCGAAGTCATGTTCCCTGGCTCGTTTGACCCCTCTTGTTGCCGCATTCAAGCCTTCTGCCACTTCAACCTCCATTGGTGAGCCGGGCGGATCGGACAAAGGACTTGACCCCGCGCGTAAGAGCGTTGACGGCGATGGGCTGTGTCCAGACATACTCCTCTCCATCTGCATAGTACGCCGTGGCGTGCACAAAATCGGGAGGGATCCGCGCTGCAGCATTTTTGCGAACAACTGGTCCGATTTTGCACCACCTGAGAGGGATAGGTCGACCGCCGTACGACACCTCGGGAACCTGGAGTTGTCAAATTTTGAATTACCTGGTCCTTTTTAGCAACAGCATGGGGATCCATCTCGCTGATATCCAACAGCTCCTCCATCGTGAAAAAACGAGCAAAGAAGTAGATGTGACGGTCATCCTCCCTGGACTTTACACATGCAGCGGGGGCTCACAAGAACACTCCACCGGCATTGACTAGGAGGCTCCGAATTGATGTTACTCCCAGCCAGCATCCTTCGGAAGATGGTATAAAACAGTAAGAACAGCCCTGATTGGTGTAGAGCAGTTGCACGAATTAACACGCAACTAACTTGCACTAACGTGGCGGAACTTCAAGTAACTTAAGTGTGCGTAACTGTACTGAACTTGTACTTATGCGGTACTTTACTTGCAAATTTAACTTGGCCCGCCATAAGTACCGTAAAGTTAGTTCTGGCGGGCCAAGTTAAATTACATAAGTTACTTGTGCAACCATCCTGTAGCTTTACTGGCATTTGTTTGCATCGGCGGAGGTAGCGGTACCAGCCTCACCCGAAGTTGATTCTCGATTTTACTGTTTGGAGGAACGAATATGCGAAGGCGTCGCTGCGGAAACGTTCCCGTAAGCCGGCTAAAAAACCGTGGGCATGACAATCCAGCAGCGCATGGGCCCCGTCTTCGACCTCTTCGTCGGACACCCGACAGAACCTGCACATTGAACGGCTCCTCGCGAGGAATGGTAAAGCCGTGCTCAAGCGGCCAGATGGGGTATCTCAGACGCTCCACGCTGATATTATTAATAGACCAGTGAGCGGTGAGGAGGAAAAAGCACCGTTGTCTAGTAATGACGGCGTCCGCGAGTTGTACGGTTTCGATCGGTTCTCCAACACTTTCGACCAACCGTGAACAAAAATGCAACCATCCGGGCCGAATGCACCGAGTCTCGGGATCAATATAGCCCGATTCATCTTTCTCCCGCGTTTTCATGCGACTGCCAATCACATTTTCACTCACGGTTTGCTCACGGTCGCGACTTCCCATCTACCCTGCACACTTACCCTGGGTTGCCCTCAGTCAGCAACATCACTCCCTATAACATCGGAACCATCTGCAGTGTTGCACGCATGTCGTCGGATTTACTTAAAACGGAATGATCGAGCGCGCGGTTATTGTTCAAGTCGGGGCGGCAGCGGAGCTACAGAGATAGAAGATGGATACAAAGATGACAGACGCCCCCCTCATCATTGCAGACGTCTCCCACTGTTCCAAATTGGATCGTGCAGCGGACGATGCCTCGTCCTCCACCGAGATCATACATAGATGGTGCGATGCTCACAAAATCCATTTTATTCCCGACAGTTCCAGGCGACACTGCATCTATTTGGCAGTGGAGGGCTCTCAAACTGCAAGGTAACTTAGTTGTATCAGATGGTTGATATCTATCCGCGTTTGTTAATCCTAACGTAGTTAGCGTGTGTCAGATCTTTCTTGTTTCGACACTATTTAAGACTCCATCTTGAAGCTTGAAGGCCGCCTGCTTTCATCCCGCGATGACCTCGTACCTCAAGTACTTATACGCCGCCGCTTCGGTTGGTCTTTTCATAGGTTTCAGAGCTATCTCCAAGCGCAGAAAGGTACCAAGTTCTACCTTGTATCTGGCGACGGCGCTGATCATTAGGCAAAGCTGTCAGGCAACCACCCACCTATCATCGACATCCCTGTGCGTAATTTCGACGCTTTTCGTAGTGGACAGGACTGATAAAATACTCCCCCAAGACCTCCGAAATTTTCAACAATCCCCGCGAAGCATACGAAAAGGCCCTGAATGAACATGGTCCGGTCATCGCTGTTCGGCGGAAGGGATTTGTGAGTGCCATCCAATTTTGCAGACCGTCCCCCTAGAATTTGACCTTCGTAGCTCGAGTTTATCGTTGACGAGACTTTGTGTCAGACGGTGCTCACTTCAGATCAGTCGTTCAGCTTCGAGGAAGCAATGGCCACGGTCCGTAGCTTCTCAGCCCTAGGCCTAGTACGTTACGCTAATCTGTTACTAAGATCCTAAACCTCCGGCCATTCGTATCGCTATTTTGGTCCTTCTTCCGCGAGATCGATGACCTTGTTCAAAGCGGCATAAACCCGAGGATGGGGTCCATTCTTGAACAAAGTGTGTCTTCCTTTTTATGCTCCCACCTGTGTCTGAACGCGTGATTTAGTATGTCCGGTTTTTGTTCTGAGCGCCAAAAACGCTGTTGAACACAAATCGGTTGACATGTTCGAACATGCGCACGTCACAATTGCCGAAGCAATGTGCCTGTTGATCTTCGGGACTTCGGTCCACCGAAATGAGCGCAATATTGAGGTCATTACGGATGTTGCCACAGATATTGCGGGTTTGACAGGAAGTGGGCATTTTCCTCTTTCTCCCGACCGCGTAACTGATATTGGCAGTGTATCAAAACAGTTCGGCGTTGGGTCGACGGTTTCCAACGATTTGGGCCATCTTCACGTGGATCAAGGTTTCCTGTACTTCGGTCCTGGCATTTTTCCGTGTCATCGGGCCCCAAGTTTGGACGCATGCTCGGTCCAGAAAGTGGATTGCTGGTGACGAAAACCCAACCAGTGTTTTGGAATATCTATTCTACAAACACGCGAGAAATGGGACCGTTGGGCTCACGTCTTTCCTGTGGATAATGTCTCTTCTGCTTGGGTGATTTTCTCTCCCCATCCTTGTCTGCTCAAGTCGCTGATATGAGTTACAGAATCATATTTGCATCGGTGCATCAAACGTGCGTTTGTTCATATGCGAAGCTTCACCGTGATTGAACCCGCCTTTAGCGCTTCGGTTGTCGTATGGGTCGTCTTTGAACTGGCCATGCGCCCAGAATACTTGAAGAACCTGCGGGAGGAAATTCACAAAAATGTTGACCCCGTAACAAACGACCTCGACGCCTCCAACATCGGAGAAGCAATCCAGCAAGCAGTGTGGTTGGACTCTTTCATTCGGGAAGTGATGCGGACGAAGGGGGACACCCTGGCTACTTGCCGCCTGACTACTGCTGATACTCACCTCGGCGGGTACACCATCCCCAAAGGGTAAGTGTAAAAATGGACCTCACCATACTCGAGCGCCTGATTATTTCGCAGACATCTGGTGTTCCCTTTCGCGACTCTCGTCCATCGCAACCCAAATTCTCATCCTGAGCCCGACGTCTTCCGGCCTGAGCGTTGGCACGGTGATAACGCGCGGCGCGCCGTCATGAGCAGCGCATCATATATTCCGTTCGGGATGGGTCGTTGGGCATGTCCTGGCCGAATTCTTGGTCAGTCTTTCATTGCGCACTCGAGTTCGTGGATTGAAAGACTTTCTTGCAGCGGTTTCGGAAATCAAGATGATCGTTTGGTCCATGATAGTGAAATCTACGCCCCGGATCGTGGGCAACAAGTACAAGATTGTGGACCCCCTCAATATTACCTCGGTTCCTCCGCAAGGAGACTTGGTTCTGGAGCCATTTTCTTTCGCGTAAATGGCCGCTGGCGTGATGGCGTTTACAATACTCAATACCGCCGGCTACTCTGTGTATCATTACTATTTTGATAGATATGGATTTCGCTCATTGCTGGGTTGCAATCCATTTGGTTCAACTTGCCTGGTTGAACTCGGCGTCTTTTGATTTTAATGATCCGACGGCTCTGTTAACGTCCGCTTCCGATCGGGCCGCGTCAACCCGACTTGTCCCTGGCCATGACCACGGATTCTCTCATGGCACCTCCTTCTGTCAAGCAAGAAGGTCAGCATGGCGCTCACATGGTCCCGGCGGCCCGCCTTTCTGGGCTGAATTTTGGTTATGAATTGCTTCAAGAATTACCGTCACCGTCAAACAGAGCCGCCCACCATGCTCGACCTTTTTCTGTGCATTTTTGCCCAAGTATTTGCTATACTCTCTGCAGAAGGGGCTCTCGTGGCTCCGAATGCGCTGGCTCTCCACATAACCGCTAACGCAACACACCCTGTCCGAACCACCGTCAGTTATTTCCACGCTCACAGCTGACCGAAGTTCAGGTCCCACCGACGCTCTATGGCTACATGTGGGAGGTGCGTCAGACGTTGTGTTTCTCCGAACGAAGCCTCACTTGGAGCAGGATATCAATCACAGGTAAACCGGCGACGGCATTCACCTCCAGGTCTCACAAAGTATATTTAGTGGCGATGGCGGTCTTTATGGCAAGTACTTCAGTTGATATGTACTATCTAATCATTTTATCATGCGTTATAGCCGAGCTTTTGCAGAACAGGGCATTCCAGGCAGTCATTCCTGGTACACAAAACTCGCAAGTCTATTCTGATATTTCATTTGTTCAATGACGAAGAAAGGGTTCTAGTTTGACAGCATGGCAGCCTTTCAACGGCGCCCGTTTATCGGTCACTGCAAAAACCGGTGGCGTCTCGCCCTCGTTGCCGAACAGTCTCGCGGTTCAGATTCCGAAAGTAGTAACCGGACGCATTGGTTTTGAAAATACCGGATACTGGGGTCAGTAATTCTTTTCGTTGAATAATACCCCAGCTCAATCCACACGCAGGTATCAAAGTACAAAGTGGCTGGACATATCAAGGGTCGTTTTATGCGAAAGCTGCGACCTTTTCAGGATCCATCGCTGTCTCCCTAAAATCAACGCGGGGAACCGTTTTTGCAACTAAAGGTACCTCGTGAACCACGCGTATACCGTGCAGCGATCTGAATAGTACAGCTGTGACGGGTATCTCGAAGAACTGGAAGAAGTTCACCTTTGAATTCCAGCACTCTGTTTCGGCCGACAACGACGACAATGTATCCAGCGTCGTTGTGGACGGGAAAGCCGCTGCCGGCCAGACGATTTATTTCGGAATGTTCTCACTTTTCCCGCCGACCTTCAGAGGACGAGAAAATGGCATGAGGATCGATTTGGCCGAGGTTTTGGCCGCAACTCAACCATCCGTTTGGCGGTTTGTCCTGCCGTTAAAATATTTATTTCCTGGTTTCTCACACTGCTCTCAGATTCCCGGGCGGGAAGTAAGCAAATTCAACCCATCACAGAGTCCTCGTATCCTGATTTCTTCCAGCAACCTTGAAGGTGCCAGTTTCGACACGCGTTGGAAATGGAACTCGACCCTGGGCCCGTATGCTTTCCCTCCGTACCTGCGCACTTTAGTGATGAGCGTCTTCTAAGAGTCGAGGCCAGGCCAGGTCGAGTAGCAGACTGGGGTGAGTGATCCCTCTCAATATCTTGGACATTTAACAAACTTCCTTTCCTCCAGGATATCCGAACACCGATGGGCTCGTAAGCTGATCACCCGATACTCAACTTTGACCGCATTCATGACGTAGACTACGTGCCCAGGGACTTCTGGAATACCTGAACTGGGTAGAAGACCTCGGTGCTGTAAGATGTTCGTTGGTGTATCGGCATCTATATTGATTCTTGTTCGACAGGAAGCCATTCTAGGTGCGTTCTCACGGTGTTCCGGACAGGGTACCTGCACTCAGTATATTCAGGTGTATGGGACGGAATATCTATTGCTATTCTGATCTTTCTACGTGAGTCAGAAATTTAAAACGGGCAGCTCCGATTTCGGTTTGACCTGATTTTTGTTTGACTTGATTTTTTAGATGGCCTGTTGTTCCCGAGGCAGACTTGCAACCATATATTGACGATGTCCTCAACGAGTTGGAGTTCATCGTCGGAGACGCAGAAACTACCGAGGGCGGGAAATTTCGAGCAAGCCTTGGAAGAACCGAACCCTATTCCCTTAAATTTATTGAAATGTGAGTCGAGGCTTCATTTATTAAGTTCAACTGACACGGAGCTTCAGCGGCAACGAAGATCAGGTTTGGAACCTTTAACAATAACTGTGATTTGGGCTGACCACAGCCACAAGTTTCAACCAGACTCGTAATCCATCTAACTCGTCCATGAAGCGTAGGCTCATCGACTTTCGAAGATATGCTGCTTATCGCTGGAACGCCTTCGTCTTTGCCATAAGCGCGAAGTATCCCGACTTTGAGTTCATCGCCACGAGTCTGCCAACGACAGCTTTAACTCCGGCATATCAGAGAAGTGGATCCTTAACTTCTATTGCCAGTGGCTTCGTACGATTAACCCGCTTCCAGTCGACTTCCACATGTATAATTCCCCTTCTTGGTACGGGTCGAGCTTGTACCAGCTTTCTTGCTTCTCTCAAACCGGATCTGCTAGGTTCACGACCAATGCATTTATGTTCGACGATTATCCACGCAATGGGACAAAATGGTTCATAGGCGAATATGCTGTAACATCCAGTAGGCACATTGGCGGATCCAAGCCAGCAGTATCTCACTTTTGTCAGCGAATGACACCAATGCTCTCGGGGATATCCCCACCGGCCGTCTGCCCTATCCTACTCTCCAAGGGGCGGCTGCGGAAGCGGCCTTCATGACGGGCATGGAACGAAATAGTGATGTTGTATTCGCTTCCGCCTGTTCGTAACTTCGTTGTTCAGAGTTTCTTATGCTGAGCGAGATGCTTAATCCCCTCACAGACGCGCCCAGGTGAAATGACCACGGCAGAGATATTTATCCTTGTGATGCTGATGTTCGTAACAGCTTCCAACATATCAGAAATTACCAATGGACTCCGGATATCATCACGTACGACGCGAGTCGCCTGGTCAAATCAACGTCCTATTATGTTCAACAGGTAAGTACTCAAGGACTTGCGGAAATCTTTTCTCAATTGGTTCGATTTCTCCCGCCTTCCAGATGTTTAGTACAAACAGAGGGACGCATGTTCTGGCTACCAACCCGGCGTCTACCAATGAAACCGCTCCGCTATTCTGGGTAGCAAGCTATAACAACGACACCGATGTTGTCTTCCTCAAGGTTCATACTTTTTGCCCTAACCGCAAATACTCATACGTATAATCCCTCAGGTATCCAACACCGGGACAACGGACCTTGTGGCGGATATCTTCCTGGACTTCACCGTCACCGGATTCGGATCCGCGACATCCATCAGTTCACCTGCTCTAAGTCCGATTTCAGGATTGTTCAACGTGTCCAATACTCTGGAACAGCCGAATCAGATCATCCCGGTTTCCTCGAGCTTTGCGCTTCCATTTGCCCATAGGTTCAACTATACTTTCCCTGCCACGAGCGTAACAGTCGTTGCTCTCCAAGCCACTATCCCTCTTGCAATTTAGCTTGGACGCAAAAGACCCCATGGCAAAATATCGGCAGTAGGCCGCGAATACCATTTTAAACCTCGGCGTTGTATTCAATAAACTTTGATCTTTAAACTGCATGACGTATATCGGAGCTTTTGTTCTCCGCGCTTATTGCGCGTTTTCCCCGGAATGTTCTGTAGTGTACCGCGATTTAATGTGGGTATCCAGCGCATCCCACTCCGTGCCTGTGCCTGTTCGGCTCTCCGCGTCTCGACGCGTTTTCCTTGTTCTTGAAGCCTGGGCCCCAAATAATCCATGGTCTCCCGTAAGGCTTTTGCTGCTGATAGGTTGAACCGAATCGGTTCATGTGCAGCCGAGCATCATCCTAGGTCTCGTACAGCCTCGTACAGACGTCCGATAGAGCCTGGACAGCGCGGTCATGCGGACTGAAAGCTGCAGCGTTCTAAATCAGAAATTGAAGCAGGCGGACGTACTTAACCGAGAGGGGAAGCTGCTAGATCCTGAGGCTTCTCTACGGTCGCGGGTCCCGGAACTGGGATAAATAGGGTGAGCATTGCGAGTAGGACTTCAGCGACCACCATGTTCCCTCTGCTGAGCGCCGTTCTTGCCTTTCTTTGTGTCGCTTCCGCTGCGGTTCTACCACGCACCAGCGCTGTTAATTTGGCGGTGAGCCCGCAATGCGGTACGCTATCCAGTGGCGTGCCAGCGGACGTCAACGTTGGCTTGGGCCCATTGAGCTCCTATAAGACGATAGTGGCGTTTGGAGGTGAGTCCCCGCTGTTTTGGGCGATGATAACTAATCACGATACTTACCCGTCTTTAGATTCCTACACTGGTGGTCCGACTGATGGACCCACCTGGGTTCAAAACCTCGCCAATTCCACAGGCGCCAAACTCATTAACTACGGGGTGAGTCACTGAATCACAATACAAGCACGACGCTTACTTCTTGCATTAGTCGAGCGGCGCCGTTGTGGATGTGAACCAATGGCCCGCGGTACCCTCCGTTCAAGCAGAAAGCTCGGTGGATTTCATCAACCAAGGTACGCTGAAGTGTTGGACTGTCGATCGTCGATTTCCTGACAAGATTGTTCAGTTAGCACCTTCACGACGACGCAGAAGTTGGATCCAACCACCACCCTGTACATAATCTTCTTTGGCATCGGGTGAGCATCGGAAGACCGGAGATGCAAATTCCACTGACAATCACGGTTGACTTCTAGTGACTATGCTGAAGCAGTGGGTGAGTGACCAGCTCCGCTCGAAGAAACAAGCTCACCTCTCACATTTCTCAGCAACGGGACAGACGGCGGACTTGAGCAACATTGCCGGTGTTCTTGTAAGCACGAACCAAAATGACGGGGGCCAACCTGAGCATTTTAAAGGTCTACTCCCTCCTGGAATTGACCTCCTCGCCAAGTTTCGCGAATAATATCTTGGTAAGGACAAACCCATGAATGAGGTTGAACACGCACACCCTAATCGATCTCATTTGCCCAGATCATCGATAATTACGGACTGGGAAAGACGAGTCCTGCAGGCGATGGATTCAAGCAGGATCTTTTCACATCTGTGGGGACGGGACGTCGTCTGTACGGCTGGAACGTTGGCTTCGCATCGTTCAACAGCATATGGGAGGGCGTCCTCTACGGCAGTCCCGGAGCCGCAGCTTTCGGTTACACCAACACGGAAAATTGCGTCCAGGACGGTGAAACATGCGCAGATCCGGCACATACCTTGTACTGGACGGCTGGGTAAGAACATTCCATGTTCGCGATGCACGTTTTTGCTGATGCAACATGCAGGAATCCGACCGCTGCGACCCATTCGATTATGGCGGAATACGTCGAGGAAGTGTTGACTCAATGCAAGTCCTCGACGTGAGATACGAATCTTTGACGAATCCTTCATGAATCCCAATGAATCCTCGGCATGAGCTTCAGCCTGAGGCATAAATATAAAGAATTAGTTGTATCAGTAGTTTTTTCTTTGGGCGGGCAATAAATATGGGCATTTTGATGACCTTGAATCCATAACTCGGCAGAGATAGCGAAGGATAGCGATATAAGGGTGGTGGCCAAGTGGTGGCGAGAAGCAAGCCTGTCACGCTACACGTGCGACGTCACTTTTGTGACCGCACGCGACTCATCAACGCCTCGTGCGGCCACGCAAAGCTATACTTCCCACATCCGCCGGGATGGCACCCCCGAGCTGTGGGTTCCTGGGCAGGAGACCATGGCCTCATTGCTTCATCAAATATCGAGCTAGTTATCATCCTGGGCCGTTACAATTGACGTCGCCAGTGTCCACAAATGGTGCGCAGGAGAATAATAATATGCTACTCAGACCCAGACTATGTCGCTATACTCGAGTTTGAAACCGATATAAGCCGCCCGGCGATGGGGACCTTCGCCGACTCGGGCGGTGGGGGAATGGCTCCTCGAACCCCTCGCTGTCGGGCCGCGGGATGAAGTACGGCCCCTCGTGCGAATGCGACCGCGGCCGCGGGACGGCCTCCTGCTTCTTCTCCGCCCGCAACGTCTTCCATGGGGAGCTCGGGCTCTTGGCATCCCTACCGAGGCTCCGTGTATGCCCATGCACATGGTGGTGGAGGGCGGGGTAGGATGTGGAGCGGAGTGGGACTACGATGTGAGTCACCGTGTGACGACTCGATCAGCTAGACAAGCGCGCCACTTACGGGAGCAGGTCCGCGTTTGTTTGTGACTCATCGACCTTGAGCGATGAGAACAGGACGGGACGGGCGGAAGAGCCAGCGAGGGATCATCTGCCAGCGCTGGGAGCAAATGATCATCTGCCAGCGCTGGGAGCAAATGGCATCCGTCCACCCTCGAATCGGTGAATTTATCGCCGGATGAGTGGACGATTCGGGAAAGCCGGAAGTGAGGGCCGCGTCGTTCTGCTACTGTAGGACGTTCATCGACGGAAGCGGTCGAGAATCGAGTCGACGTTCGTGAGTTTTGAGATTGGTGGGACAGACACGTCGGGGGAGGGGCGGCTGGTATGGGTATGGCAAGGATATCCACCGACGCGTGTGAGCTTCCAGATTGGTGAGAGAGACGCGTCGGTGAAAAGGCGGCTGGGATGGGTGGGGTAGAAATATCTCCCATCGACGCCTGTGAGCTTCTTGATTGGTGAGGAAGACGCGTCGGTGGAGGGGAAGACGGGATGGTAAGAATCCCTCCACAGGCGGAGTCTGGAAGTGGACGATGTGCGGTCGGGGTAGGGTCGCGGCCGAGGCGACTTCCGCAGGTGATAGCGATCCTTGCAGAGGTGGTGGTAAGGATTCGACTCCCGAGCTTCCAGAGGCGTAGGTGGCGTCGGTGGAGGGGAGATTGATATGGTAGGGATCTCTGAGTCGGTGGGTGTCGGTAAGTGGATGGTCTGCGGCCGAGGCGGGCTCGCGGCGAAGCCGACTTCCACTAGTGGAGGCGATGCACGCAACTCGACATCCGCAGGGGATAGCGATGCCTGCAGCGGTGGTGCCGAATCGACTGGAAGAGTATCTTCCACCTCTCCCTCGACGTCCATAAAAGGCTTTTCTAGGCTCTCACGACGTGTCGAAGGAGCTAGAGGCGGCGATGATTCGTCCGGCAAAGAATCTTCTTGCCGCAGAGATGTTGGGGGAGAAAGGGTAATCGATGTGACCGCCGCATGACGGTTCTTGATTACAGGCCGCGTCGAAAAATGAGCTGTAAGCTTCGCCAAAATGATTGCAAGCATGCTCTGCACCGTTTTTTCGTTAGCAAGAAGGAAGGCAGCCGAAGCTGAAAGCTTGTGCACACCAAAAGAAACCGACTGACGCGACGAAGAAACCCGCAAGGCGAGCCAACGTGGACGCCTCTTGCTTCTGGGAGCTCATCGCCGTGGATAATCATGGATGGGACGCCAGGGTGATGAATGGCCGGGATAAGCTGGAGGCATTCATAGTTTGAGCGTTTTGCAGCCGGCGTAGACGTGGCGGCTCTCGTCGACATCGAGATGTTTAGGCTAATTCTGGATCAGGCAAGCCCAGACTGGAGAAAAATTGCAAGGCTGACCTCCACTTGCGCTCGACATTGACCAGAGCTAGCAGAGATACAACTTGCGCGCGATCGTGGAGGAGTGTGCGCCTGTGAAGTCCAGTCAGCGCATAAATCAGTCAGGATGGAGGACATACCAGTGAGATTTCGAATTCGCGTCCTTCACCTCAAGGCAATTCCCATGACCTTCCCGATGTCAGATTCCTCAGACTTTTCTACCCATGCCCTCGACAAAATGGACCATCTTATTCGTCAATGACTTCAACTCGTTCCCCGTGCAAAGCCTTGTAGACAATTTTTCTGCAGATCTGCATCGTGCTTGAAGACGCAGGAACTGCCTGGCAGTCATCGATAGCTCAGGCTAGTCATCTCCCGAACTCGATGACGAGCACTGCTAGGCTGGCGCCATTGCCAAGGACATTCTTGGAGCTTGAAACGGTTTTTTGGGTGCGGTGGCGCCTGAGAACACTGTCTTGGGACCGTAGTGGGAGCGTAGAGCATGCAGCACAGTCTGCACACTGCAGCACATCGGACTCGGACTCCGAGACGACGGACGATTAAATCATTCAAGTTCCATCATGATCTGATCGAGACAGACCGGCATTGTTCGGCATTGGCAACCATTGGATGTTGACCTTCGAAACGCAGTGGTTTTCTGCCTCAAACTGGACTCTACTGGCACACACTGTGTCCCGCCCAAAGCTGCATCACTGAGAGTGCAGCCAGCCACCTTGGAAGGATTCCCCTTCAACACACGAGTTCAATGGTCGGATTGGGAAATTTTCAAATATCTGTTGCTTTGGCAATATCAAAGAGCGTGATGTTATTCCCGCTACCTTTAGGTACGGGTTCTTATGGGGCGCCCAATCAATGCATGTTCTGAGTGTAAATCACATTTTGGTCATTTCTTCTTGCGTAAGCTGATGGCATCCTTGATCTCCCAGCTAAAATTCCTCGGCACCTCTGTTCCGGTCACACAGCCGACAATCGCCGGTAATCTCGCTGAGGTGATGGTCCGATTCTAACGCAGGCGTTCTTTTCTTGTTCTTTTCGCTCGGAATGAGTCCAGTAAGTAATGAGGCCGAATGGTAGAGATCCTTCTGCATGAGCCACTAACCCTAGATGCACTTGTATTCACTGTGTTTTCTCTAAACTATGTTGGGGGCTGGATACCGAGAATAATCGACCTTGTTCGAGTATCTTGGTAGATTTCTTGCCTATCCTGTGCTCAGATAGGCAGGCAAGTTAAAGTAGCGTTGTCGACAGATACTTCAATTATCCGACGGCTATCTTCGGCCGGATACCTAACCTTGCCGAACTATATTCCGGCCTTCGACTTTCGAGCCATCACAGAGTATCTGGAGGCCAATAAAGGTGAGCAAACTCGGTTCTCTCAGCCCAAATACTCTCGCTCCCATCTTATTTAAGGACGCCGTCAGATGACGCCAGGTCACTTTCGCAAATTCGATGAAGTCTGCAAATCCCACGAAAAGCTTACAATGCCGTCCGAGGGTCATTCCTGACCGCCTCACGGCCTCCCTCTACGCCCAGCGCCTCAAGGCGGCCAGTCTAGCGGCCCACGAGCCTCTCAATACATGGCTGCTCGACAATCTCGAAAGCGCCGGCTGGATCATCAATATCGTTTATTCCAGCCTGACTCTCGATCCGGCTGAAGCACTCTGCACTGTCCGGGTATCTTATCATCAGGTTTGTCGGCTATGCAATCTTGTCTATAGTTGAGCAACGCAAATACCTTGAATAACCATGTGTCAAATAACTTGGAGGCCTTGATTAACCATGCATGTAAAACCCAGCAACTTTGTTTAAACACCCGCTGGATTGCTTGGAGACTTCGAATAACCAGTCACAAATAGCCCAGATACCTCGCCTAACCGCCCCTTGGATAGCCTAGATACTTTAGGTATTAGGCCCAGGATACCAGTCGGAAAAGGAACCTATATTGAGGGTTTCTTGCCCTTGCTACTTGAGGTATTCTCTTGATTTTATACCCCTAGAAACTCGAGCTTTCCGACAGGTATCTGGCGTTCAAAAAGCTTAGAGAATACGCAGTGATTGTTGTATTATATGTAGTTTCTGTTTCCTATCGTTTTCAAACGATGTTCAACTCAAGCTCGGGCATCTCGGACTCGGAGAACTTTCACGGATGCCATGATGTCGGCCATATCGCTTCTTGATTCCAGACTGGACATTCCAGAGGTAAAGATTCACAGTCCAGTGTTGAAGGGTTAAAACTGTAGAAGACTTCACAGAGCTCCGTATATTGTACACATGGCTGATATCGATTAGACTGGACGCCGACTCGAAAATTTAATTGTGCGGCTTGTGGGCCGCGATGAGAGATTCTGGGAGGGCTTTCATCAAGGAAATTTCAAGTTGAACCTTCTTCCCCCAGGTGGCGGGCTTTGCCGCTCGTCGGCCCTACCCGCTTTATTAATATTGTCGCGGGTCTTGGGGTGACGGCGCGAAAGGGACAAAAACGAATTGTGCCGGGCGCACGGTGGTGTTATACGCAAGTTATACGACGTGTACAGCCTGTAACAGGCGGTATCCGAAATCAGAACCCTGCGCATTGCTTAGACTCAGGATGTCAAGTTTCAACAAGCCTAAGGAGCCATTCAAGTTGAAAAGTTGCCCAGTCCATCGCATGCCACGCATACTTCGAGTAACCAATGATGTCGGTCATCGGAGTGTTGAATGAATTCGCAGTTTTGGGAGGCGCACTGAAAGCCGGGCAAGGATGGAACAGTCCCAGTCGGACTTGTCCAGGACTGCGTGGTCACCTATGCTCAAAGTTCGTCACTGTCCGAGTCGTGCCAATGGTAATCCCCAGGTTCGCATTCCGTGTCAGCCTCTGCGATTACCCCAGGATGGATGTCCCATCGAGAGCTTAGGGACACGCAGAGGATCACGGTACGCCCGGGGTGTCCTGATGTACTGTATAGCGGCCACATTTTTTTTCGTCGTGGTTTGCGAAGAACCCTGAGGATCAGTGCCGTTGGCAAACACAGCCAACTTAACTTCTGTCATACACGCCTAGTCTTGTACAATTTGCGGTTTCTCTGCGCCGGCTTGCTAGCCAATTCCTGAGGGAAATAACGAGGATGATGAGCTCGCACTGGCACGTCAAGATTTTCCAGTTTTCCATGTCTGAATCGGTCCGCCGTCAATCCGCCGTACGACGTGTCGAATTATACGGCTCCGCCCTCGATACGGCATACGAAGACACCGCACTGGCGCGGGCCGCCTCCAGGTCCTCGTATTCATCCATTGGATCCCAAAAGAGGGACAAAATTCCCAAGCTGCACGAGACTGAGCGCCCCGGAACCCAATGACCACCTCCGAGATTTTCCCATTAGCATGCGAAGCAAAGATTGCCCTTGTAAGGATCCCATTGTGACTGACCTCGACCCGTTTCTGATGTATTTCGAATCCTCCTCCGCATGATTCACTCGCTTCTGACGGATCTAGATGCGAGTGGAGAAGTCGTTAAAACTGAGCCCGACTCTCTCTCGTCAACAGCGCTCTTCCGGATCCGCCTTTCGCTCTACAACAGTGTGAGTCGATGTGTGCCATGTTTCTCGTCGGGCTTACAGTAGCTTCAGTATGCGGCGAATGCTCGAAACCATGCTAGCCGCCTTGTTGGTACTCGCTGTGCATATGCATGCGGCGAGGGGACAGACCAACGGGACGTTGGGCTTGGCCGATGGGTTTTCGACTTTCAATACGTCGACGTTCAATTTTCAGCTGGTCAAGGACTCCCAGACCCTGTACTCCCTTTCCCCGGCGGGGTCGACGTTCAATTTTGTGCCTACCGATATGTGAGCTCAAAAGGCTTCTCCATGATGAACCAGTGTTCGATTCTTCTTCAGGATGACTTCTCGAGCCGCGAACGGAAACTATCACCTTGGTTAGCTAGTTCATTCTCGTACTTCAATCTGTCCTCATATTTTGTTTGCAGGCGACGTAACATTCCGGGGTCTGCAAAAATACATGCCTCTCACCGCACAACTGACATTGTATCATACAGCTCGCAAAGTAGGCTCCACCGCCTGGGTCAGTGGCGATTCGTCGACGGCCCGGAAAAAGTTGACGCCCGCTGCCGTCTCTGGAACCACTCTTGCCGCTGCCAATTTGGGGCCCACGCTACCTACGACCTCCCTCTTAAATATAACCCGGCGCTGGGTGTCTGATAGCAAGGGAATCGAGCTCCTCTTCGATGTGACCAACTCGCAGATGGTGGCCGTTGAGATCGGCGCCTTGGGCGCGCCGTTGGAGTTCAACAACGTCCGTATCAACATTCTTTATCTTTCGACGGTTTACAAATTTTGGGTATAGATATTCACTGGACGTACTGCTGCCCAAACCAACACACTCTGTAGCCTGTTCGATCCATATATCGGGCAGGACGCTGGATTCGTGCAGGTGACGCCGCTTCTTGGCACCTTGCCGCCCCTGGTGGTAATGCCAGTCAGCAAAAGTCCTTTGGAAGGATGGCGGTTCCTTCCGGAATCCACCGCGCTTACACCTTTCTATCAAAGTCAGACCTTCGAAGGTATGCCAATTTTTTAATCGTGTAAAATTCAACTCGATCTTTCCCTCAGGGTTGTACGAATGGCAATTCCACACTTTGGCCTACGCGCAGAACGAGTGGGCCAATGTTACGCCATGGAATGCTCCGACGTCTTTCGTGCTCCAGCCTGGCCAAACGCGGACCTACGGGCTCCAATTCCGGGTTGCCTCTTCAATCCGTAACATCGAGTCGACTCTGCAAACCAACACTCGCCCCGTCGCCGTCTCGGTTCCCGGATATATCCTCCCTACCGATCAGCAGGGAAAACTCTTCCTCAATTATCCGTCTGCCGTGCAGAATGTTTCTGTTTCACCTGCTGGGGCTCTGACCTGGGCCACCAACACCGACGCGAAAACGGCTGGTTGGGTTGGGTACACGATTACCAGCCATACCTGGGGCCGAGCTCGTTTGTCCGTTACTTATGCCGATGGGACTTTGCAAACGTTGCATTATTATGTTACCAACGGTGCGACGAAGACCATCTCAGATCTTGGAAATTTCCTGGTAGGCCCGCAGCGATTCAGCACGATTGCTTTGACACATTTTTTTTCCAGACAACATCGCAATGGTTCAACGACCCTACCGATCCGTTCAAGCGATCGCCGTCCATTATCAGCTACGACAGGCAGGTAAATGCCGTCGTGAAGAACGATCCAAGGGCTTGGATTCCTGGCCTGAGTGACGAAGCTGGAGCCGGATCCTGGCTGGCTGGTGCGATGAAACAGTTCGTGCAACCATCGGCTCCTGGTTTGTTTATCTTCTTAATTATTATCATTCGAACTATCAGCTTTCTAACCACCGTTCAGAGGTCGCGAAATTGGAGCAGTTTATCAACCTCACCCTGTGGGGATCTGTTCAAAACTTCAACGGTACGCAGACAATTTTATAGCGCGAGATCGTGCGTTTAACGTCGCTTAAGGCACGGTTAAAAAGGTAGCATCTTAAATTCCCTTCCGTCTTCAATCTAACTTGAGTCATAGGCTGTCTTCTACTACGACCCCACCTTGCAGCCCAACTATGTGTACCCCTCCAGCTTTTTCTGGGGTAATTGGTGGTCCTGGAACCAGGCCAATTCGTACTTGACCGACCGCGCCTATGACTACGTGCATGTAACGGCGGCATACTGGGCGCTTTACCGCGTAGCGCGGAACTATCCTGCGCTTGTCACTACTCACACCTGGCAGTGGTACATCAACCAGGCCGTATTCACGGTCCAGGCGATGATGAGCCGCAGTGTCGGTTTCAACACGGACGGGCTGATGGGGGAAACCGTGATCCGCCTTTTGCTGGACGATCTCAAGCGCGAGGGTTTAACCGCCAATTCTACCTTCGTTGAAACCCAGATGAAAACTCGTTGGACTGCGTGGTCGAAGGAGCGTTATCCGTATGTGGCCATTTTTCTTCATCCGCACCGGTTCTTGATCTACCTCAATTAGGTTCGGATCTGAGATGGCTTGGGATTCGTGAGTCGCTATCTTCGATATTGAATGAAAACGTTCTGACTGTTTTCGCCAACACCAGCACAGGCCAAGAAGGAGTACGATGGATTAGATAAAAGGTGGCGTACTAATGTCGCTGTTTCTAGGTGTATGCATGGAGCAAGTACTTCAACGACACAACGACAGCCACCAATGCCCTCAACTCCATCATCGCGTACCAACCTCTCATCCCTCACTGGGGATATAATGGAAATGCGCGTCGATACTGGTGCGTCGTTGAAGTCAACTGCACGCAGTCTAAATTCTGATCCCTTGTGGGGTGCAGGGACAACATCTATGGCGGGAAGTTGCAAAGAATCGAACGGCAGATACATCATTATGGCAGCGGGTTGAACGCTCTTCCCCTCATTACTGCCTTCGAGTCCGCTCCGACCGATTACTTCCTATTGCGCGTAGGACATGCTGGGCTAAGTGGCCCAATGTCAAATATCGACCAGGGAGGATTCGCAGCCGCGTCGTTCCACTCGTTCGCAGATACGGTGGGTATATTTCATCCTCCTGCCTCTCGTATATTCAAGCGCATACAGCTTGCCTGGGATGCCTACTCGGGAGATTACGGGTAATTACCTCCGGACCGCTTTACTTCATCAGCTCACAGTCGCTCAGTCCAAACTTCTCTGGCCTTGCGATGGGCACAGGAACCACCATCATCAATCATCCGGACTTTGGCTGGCAAGCCTTCGGCGGTATCGTCACTTCGACGAGTCCGGCAGTCCAAGTTCAAATCCGCGACGCCGTCCGACGTCGGATATTCATCGCTCCTATTGCCGCCCTGCTCACACTTGACGCCGGAGCATTCTCAACTGTCAGCTACACTCCAAGCACTCAGACGGTTGTGGTGACGATTACACCGGCACCTGATGGTGCAACCGCAGCCGCAAGTGCTCCGAACGCGAGGCTGGTGGTCTCACAGACCGTGGCAGTATCTGGTGCCGGAGTTTTGAAACCCACCACGACGTTCCCAGTTGACGCCGGGGCTTTCGTCGTGACCTACCAAAGTGGCGCCGGTCAGATTACGCTGAAAGCGTCCTGAAGCAGATTTCAAGGAGTGCCTCTTCAATATGATGAGTCTTTTGTACGAATATCTACACGAATTTGAACGTTGAAACGTGAATGCTCGTTTTTCAACATTGTACACGTGATCTAATGTTCAACATGTGGCGCTGGCGTCTTGGTGCCAGGCGGCGTCGGTCAGATTACGCTGAAGGCGTCCTGACCAATTACAAGGTGTGCGTCTTCGATAAGTATTTTGGATGGGTATCTATGTTTCTGTGAATTTGAACGTTGAAACGTGAATCCGATTCCTTTTTTTTTTTTTTTTTCAACATCGTGCACGTGATCTAATGTTCATGTTGAAATTTGCGAAACTGCGGTAGTTTAATGTGCAACACGCTCGATGAAGAGCGGTAGCCCTTTGGTACCTTCATTGGTGATTGGAAGCAGTATTCCTGCGTAAAGAGGCCTCACAGGGTCGTACTTCGACGAACTGAAGGAGAAATTGAGAACAAGGTCCGCCAGGATGACTTGCATTTCCAGAACCCTGCACGGACCATCAGAGATGTTCTGATGTTCTGATATTTACGCACGCAAAACGCCATCCTGCCTATCTGGCATGATGAGGTGTGAGCTTCTCAAAAATCGAGCATGAGTGACTTACACAAACGCGGTGGCCGCCCGAGAATGTTAGGCTACACGTGAGGAGTTTTAGTTCACAACTTTCAAAAGAAAGAAACAGCCCGAACAGGTGGGCATACGGTCCGATGGATTTTCCTTTACACGGGTCGCTCTCGAGCCAGCGAGATGGCTTGAAGTCGTTCGCATCGGAACCCCACAAAGCTGTCTCTCTAAAATTATGTTTCACCGACCATAAGCTATCAACCCATCTGGAATTTCAAAGCAAACGCACCTCTGGTAGGAAGCGATTGCAACGGCAATGAACTGCCCTTTCTTGACCGAAAGATGGGAGATACGATCCCCAGATGCCGTCACAATTTCTGATGCGAGGGGTATCATCAAGTCCTCGCCAGCAACGCGCTCCAGATACGCTGCGGCTGGATAAACCCTCAAGGTCTCCTTGAGAAACGCGTTCAACAACGGCATCGAATCGTAGTCCATGAAACCGCCGTCGGAGCCACTCCGGCGGTGTAACGCTATCTCAGCCCGGAGCTTCTTCTGATAGTCTTGATCTTTGGCCAGCTCATGGAGGCACCAGGCCAGAGCGTCGGCCTATACCACCTGCTGTGAGATAAAACCAATCGTTACAGAAATCCGCTCACACTAGTATCCTGGCCAGCTAAAAGAATGATGCGGATTTGGTCTGCGAGCTCGCTGCCTGTGAGCTTTCCTTTCCGCTGCCCTAACAGTCCCTTTACTGTTCGAATTTGATTAAAATCGGTTGAACTATAAGAGAAAACCTCAACTCAGGATACTGAGGACATCGCTGCCTTGCGGGCTGCCCATTTTCTGCTCTTCCGTCTTATCTTCAATGAGCTTGGAACCCATGGCGTCGGTGACCGACAGAAAGCCTTTCAGCGCACGCGATGTAGCGGTAGGAAGGTGAATGGCACCGCGCAAAATAAACGAAGGGATATATGGAAGCAACACATCTGCGAAAAGACCTTGTTTGGAACGGTTGAAAGCCGCCGCGCTTCAGGCATGTTAAAATTCAGGTCTTGGCGAAGATCTAAAATGAACATCGGACGCTCACAGGACATTCAGATGACTCTGCGCGAGAGGGTGTTGGGGATCTGCGACAGTATTTATGGGTACGCCCAAAGCAGCTATGAATAGAGGATTCTGTTAGTTTGTTCATCATCAGGACGGGGATGATCTGACCTTCGCTAATTACATCCAACGTTGCGTGGTCCAACATATCGCAAACGTTAACCAGGACCCGAGATCCTGGAGAGCAAACTTGATCCCATTCTTGAACGATCTGCACATGTCAGTATCTCCGCACCAACAAATCGGAGCGCAATACCCGTTGAGCCACCTCCGAAAATACGGGTAAAAAGTCGCGAACGACGGTAGGCGAGAAACCTGGGTTGAGGGCCGCACGAAGCCGGCGGTGATCCTCGCCTGCCATGAAAGTGAGATCCCGACCATGACTAGCCAGTTTGTCTAACCTTCGGCGCAATATACGCTTCGCTCCCCGAATATCAATTTTCCCGTCTGCAATTGGGCCGGCGCGCGAATGAAACTGCGGTTATTTAGGATGTGTTGCAGAGCGACAGGGTCAGAAACCATCAGGCGATCTTCCTGTCCATATACCGCGTTATTATCTTCTTGCAAACAACGAAGATTCAAAAGAAGTTGGGACCTACCCCGAACATGCCCTTTATGCGGTACACAGTCCCGTATGTCTTCTGCCATCCATATTCGAACTCTCCGTACACACTCGGGAAGACCAATTGCAGCATGTGTCCTAGTCAAATGAGCTTGACTTCTTGGTCCAGGCTTAAAAGGAATACCGTAAATCCACGACGGCGCTGGCGGACCAGGCAACTTCCCGACAAGCGAGCTCGAAGAGCGAGAGATGGAAGCAGCGAATACGAGGACGGCCGCAACCCCAACTGCTAGCAGAATCCCAGAGGAGGGAGGCACGTATTCCATGCCGCGTGAGGGAAGAGAACAGAGGGTCGTGAGGATCCAAACTCGGTTATGACTACTCAACGGCAGCTCAACTCCTGTCCGAAACGGGGGATCCGGGCGACAATGATTTCCTCGCCACTATGTGTTATGTGGTTTCGGCTCACTTCCCGACGCCGCCCGATCTTCCCAGCCGAGGGCAGAGAAAATTACGAGGCGGTCTCGTTGTGCGCTCAGTCAGCTTGGAGCCTTGGGCAGCGTTCGATAGAGGCCATCGGTTAAGGTGTGATTTTAGTTTGCTGTGTGCACCTGGAGAAGTCTTGGAAGAGGCGCTACGCGCCTAACTCTCCCTGTCCATGTTCTCAATCCGGACCTGAGTCGGCGACTTGAATTGAAAACGAGGGTTCTTCCTCGACGGCGGCAAACAGTTATGGATCCGTTGAGGGCACGTAAGAGCAAGAGAAGTTCGTCGGTGAATATAAACCCAGCGTCGCATTGCTCGAAATTCGCACATGTTTCGACTCGAATCCAGTAGTTCATTCGAAGCAACGGTGTCGCGGTGGACAGGACTAGAATCTCTGGAAGGGAAAATTTTAATTCAGAAGTGCAGACACAGTAACAACCTCGAAAATCACGAATCCGAATCCGAGTCGCCTGGGTCCCCTAGCTGAAACGGCGCGCGCCTAGGGCCCACGCTCGCGGGCTTCGCCTGGCCAAGTAGTGACCGCGCGTCAGGGCCATTTCGCGCCTCCCGAATCCCTTGCATGCGCCCCGTGCCCCCCGCAAGCGCATCCGCGCGCGCCACGTTCGACTGCGCGGGGTGGATGAATATCTCCTCGGGCCTTGGCTTTGCGCGCGCGTCATGTCGGAAGGCGCCGACGTCCTCGCAGCTGGGCATGGTGTATAGCGGGGCTTCCTCGAGGGGTGTGTAACTGCGGGGTACGTGTGAGCGGATGCTATCCTTGAAGGAAGAGTAACGCACTCGAGATCTCGCGTCGGAGGCGGCGTCCGTAGCTCGATGAAAAATTGGCAAACAGCCAAGGTTGTCACCTGGACGAACGAGGTTACTCCCCGGGCTCTCGAAAAAAAATTGGAGGGCGTACTGCAACAAGGATAAGGCTGGAAGCCCGAGCTTTCATCAGTCCTCTTTCCGAGAAAATGTAGAGACCACTCACCCTGCGTGCATGGTCATCGCAATGAGCATGTACATGCTACCGGGCCATTAGTCGCATTGTCCCGTGTACAGCACCACCGTCGACTCACAGCCGCAACAAGGCCAGCACCCAGTACATCCCCGCGCGCCAGAGTGCATTCGCAGCCCGCGACCGTCGTATTGACGCTGGCCCCCACCGATGGTCGAACGCAAATGACAGCAGTCTAGACCGAGTCCGAATCCGAGTCAGCGCTGCGGAGTTCTGACACAAACTGCCACACACGCACCTCTCGCACACGCATATCGCGGCGGTGAATAGCGCCCCGAGCACGAAGCCGCCGAAGGAGTCAAGCTGGAAGAAGGAGAAAAGAACGTGGCTGCCGTCAAAGGACCAGTGGAGGGTGTCGCCCCAAAATTCCGCCTCGGAAGACATTCAAGTCAAGGAATGCAGTCTTCTCGTGGTCAATTTGAGACTCAGAGACTCAGTAGTCGTAAGCACAGGTAAAGGTGGGTTTGAAGCGCCGAAAAAGTGAGGCGGTGTGTCGTCGATCACCGTCACCGTTCCCCACGCGTAATTATACCGCCAAGTACTTACTTTTTTTTCCCAGCGCGTTGGAGATACACAGACCGTTGCATCTAGTAGGGCAAAGAAGTCTGTACTAATCTATTCAACGCTTTTCTCCCGAGGAGGCTTCGGCGATTTCCTCCTCTGCTTTCAAGACGTATGCTTGCCCACCTTCCGAAGGTGGGCAAGTCGCATTCAGAGTCACATCTGTATCAATGTTCTTTTCTTTCTTTTCGCGGCCCTGGCGTTCAGTCATCGAAGGTACATAAACTTCCCTTTCATCTTCGCAAAACATGGGCAAAATATTTTCAAGATATAGTCGTCTTCTCAGGATGTAATCAATTCTCTGCTTTGATTTGCCTGGGATGTCCCACCGATCAGTGAATGCGGTCAGGATATCAAACTCGATGACTTGCCATTCACCCTTGCAGACATCAAGATGAGTGAGCCTGGGAAGGGACGAGGCAAACATAGCAAACGACATGGTCGACTCTACGTTCAGGTGCTCCGGTTCAACGTCGCGTCCATCCTCATCGATCGCCACGACCCGCAGCCTCGCCAATGTTGGATGAGGTGAACAGTGAATCTCAGCGAAAGATTTTTGCAGCAGAGGGAGTCTGAGCGTCAGCATTTCCAGCGGTCGGTCGCCCGCACAGATGATCAACGAGTGCTCGGAGGAGCCGGCGAAAGAGCGGAGGGAGGGTAGGAATGTGCTGTCATGGGGCAGCTTCGTTCCTGAGGAGAAGAGCCTCAGGTTCAAAAGATCCGGATGGCGGCTCAAGAATGGGCAGAGGTCGTCGGGGACGTTGAGTCCTATATCCGCAATGCGGGGGTTCAGATTCAGGGAGAGGTCGAGGACAGCAAGGGCGGGGAGATGAAGGAGGTTTATGGCCTCCACGAGAGCGAGGTACCCCGAGCGCGGAAAGACGTCGTCGATCCGCATGTCAAGGGGAATTTTTATCCGTAGTCGCAGAGTGTGGAGGAGTGGAGAACATGATGGCAGCCTTTTCATCGCTTCTGCAAGTTTGAAGCAGAGCGCGTTGCCAGCGTCGGGATCATAGAGACCATCTGATGAAGTTAGCAAATAAACGACAAGGACGAGCCAAATGTATTCACGCTTTACATGGAGAGTAAAACCCAGCCTCATCACGTCCAATTGTTGAATCTGCAGGAACTGCAAAGTCCTTAGCCTGGAGCCACAATGTCAACAGTCATATAGCGCACATCAAAATTTGTGTTTGTTCCATTGGAAGAGATGTCGAGCTCTCTGAGATTCGGAAAGTGCGTCGAGTTTCCTAGGATCTGTCCGAGGTCATCGAGACCAGCCGAAAAGCGCCACTTCAGAGTGCGTAGCGAGGACGCTCTTGCACTCGCAAAACGATACGTGTTCTTGAGCGAATTCAAGGCAACCTGAGTTTGCGCCTGGTCCCCAGTGCTGAGCCGCAAGAGAAAGCCGTCTCTCCAATCGGTCAAGTACAGCCGGCGGAGCAGAGTCGCGGGGTGAGGCTTCCAGGCCGGGGCCTCCTCCGTGCTCAGCAGTACCATAAGCCGCCAGGAAGATCCTGGGTTTGTTATCGGAGGATCGATGGTGTCGGAATACAAAAGCACGGAAAACGTGGCCCGAAATCCGTGCGAGACGGCACAGAGTCTGCCCAGAGATTGCCGGGACAAGTATCGCGCCACGACGCTCCAGATTTCCGGGGGCACGTCGTCGATGCTCAAAGACGACATTGCGCCGGGGTCCGGGAGTGGCAATTGATGCCACTAATCTGCCTATAGATTGCTAAGCCAATCATGGCACAGAAGTAGCGTGAACTCACTAACAGAAAATCTCTCCTTCCTCAGTTCACAAGACCCAGACGGCAAAAGACTGAAGATGTTGTTACTAGTAGTTCACAAACAGAACTTTAGTTCTGATTGTGCTCAGCACCGAAAAACCGTGTCACATGCTAACATTTGCGCTTGTATCTCTCCTACGTCATTCCTGCTGACGGCCCGGCTCTGAGTCAACCGAATTGAACCAAGAAACAATTAGTGATTTTCCTGTGCGTCTCATCCGCAGTCTGTTATAAAAAATGAACCACGGTGAGGCAGCCAAACCGAATGCTATTCCGATCTCACTAGGAAAATTGTAAAGCTCCCAGTTGCAGGACTGCCAGTGGACTCTCTGCCCCCAAAAAGAGAACCACCAAAAGTGAACACGGGCAAAGGGATATCAGAGCTTAATTATCTGTCCAAAAAAGCTCTGCTTCGTCTGTTTGTGCCCGCCGCTTGCCGGCCACCGATATTCATACTAGTTGAAGGTTCAAGACAAGACGTGTTGCGATCACGTGTCGCAATCGCACGCGTACGTAATGTCGCGTAGACTAAGTAGTCGCGACACAGGCGGCGAGACAAACAGTTCTGATACACAAGAACACGAGGCGGATCAAAGAGAGAGAAAGAAATGCGAAGAAATCAATCTGAAGATAAGTAGAGGTTTCGCTGTAGGTGGTACAGATAGGTGGATGTGCAGCGCTTGAGAACCAAAGATTATTTCCCAAAAACAGTGGGGCTGAGGAGGAAAGCAGATCAATCGAAAAACTTGAATACGTTTCCATCAAGAGGGGGATTCTTTCTCGTTTCGCGGCCATCATAGAAGGTACATAAACTTCCCTTCTCATCGACATAGCCAGGTTTCAAGATATAGTCAGGAGATCATCAATCCTCTGCTTTGGTTTCCCTGGGGTGTCCCACCGGTCAGTAAATACGCTTACGATGCCGGATTCAACGACTTGCCATTCGCCTTTGCAGACGTCAAGATGTGTGAGCTTGGGGAGGGTCGAAGCAAACACAGTAAACGACATGGTCGACTGCACGTTCAGGTATCTCGAGGTGATGTCGCGTCCATCTTCATCGATCGCCACGACTCGCAGCCTCGACAGTGTCGGATGGGGTGGCCAGCGCATGCCCGAGGAAGATTCGTTCCGAAGAGGGAGTCTCAGAGTCACTGTCAGTGTTTCCAGCGGTCGGTCACCTGCACACAGCGCCGACGAGTGCTCGAAAGAGCCGGCGAACGAGCGGAGGTGGGGCAGAAACGTGCTGTCATCGGGCATCTTTGTTCCTGAAGAAAATAGTTTCAGGTCCAAAAGATCCGGATGGCGGCTCAAGAATGGGGAAAAGTCGTCGGGAACGTCAAACCCATCAACCACAATGCGCGGGTTGAGATTCAGGGAGAGGTCGAGCACAGCGAGGGCGGGGAGATGGAGGAGGGTTATCGCCGCCACGAGAGCACGGTATCCGGAGTGCGGAAAGAAGTTGTCCATCCACATGTCGAGGGGGATTGTTATTCTCAGTTGCAGCATGCGGAGGAGTGGAGAAGATGCTGGCAGTCTTTTCATTGCTTCTGCAAGGTTGGAGCAGAGCCCGTTGCCAGCGTCGAGATTGTAGAGATAATCTAACTAAATTAGCATGATGTTACGACAAAGACAAACCGAATGCACCCACGCATCACATGAAGAGTAAACCTCAGCTTCAGCACTTCCAATCCTTGGATCTGCAGGAACTGCGAAGTCTTCAGTCTTCAGCCGAAAAAATAAACACCTATTTGAGCGCACATCGAAATTGGTGTTTGTCCCATTGGAAGATATGTCCAGCTCTCTGAGATCCGGAAAGTGCGCCGAGTTTCCTAGGATCTGTCCGAGGTCATCCAGACCCGCCGACATACGCCACTTCAGCGCGCGTAGCGCGGACTCGCTTGCACTTTCAAAAAGATACGTGTTCTTGAGTGAATTCAAGGCAGCCTGAGTTTGGGCCTTCGTCCCCAGTGCTGAGTCGCATGAGATGACCGTTCCTCCCGTCTGCCAAGTACAGCCGGCGAAGCAATGTCGCGGGGTGAGGTTTCCATGCCGGGGCCGCCTCCTTGCTTAACATTGCCATAAGTCCCCAGGAATTTCCTGTGTTTATCGGAGGATCGATGGTGTCGGAATATAAGAGCACCGAGAATATGGTCCAAAATTTGTGCGAGACAGCACAGAGTCTGTCAAGAGATTGACGGGATAAGAATCGCGCCACGACGTTCCAGATTTCCGGGGGCACGTCGTCGATGCCAAAAGACGACATTGCGGGGTCCGGGACTCGGAGTGGTAATTAACGCCGCTAAACTGCCTATAGATTGCTAAGCCAGTAGTGGAGGAGAAGTGATCCGGACTCACTAACAGGGGACCTCTGTTACTTTCCAGCTTCTCCACCGTTCGCAAGACTCAGACTGCAGATGCAGTTGGAGGTTCGAGGCAAGCGTGTTACGATCACGTGTTGCAATCGCACGCGTACGTGAATCGTCATGATGTCGCGTAATAATATTATATAATATTGTTAATAATTAATATCACAGTCGCGGACGAGCGGACATATGACGGACCAAACGTTGCATAAATGCAACCACAAATATAAATACTTTATGCCAGTTTCCTTCCATATTGCATAGGTACATCCCATACCCATGTAGTATGCACCCTCCGAGCCAATTCCAGTGATAGACAGCCACAAAGAACCCAGAAGAATAATTAAGTCTGTCGGCATTTTCCGCTCAAAATGTAAGCACCAAATGCGGGAATTGCGACTCGGAGTGAGGCGAGCAATTATTCGTGCTCTCCCTCGTGTACATTTTGCTCTACCAATGTCCATGCTCACTGAATAACATGGTGCATAGGCTGTGTGGGGCGTGTCTTGGAAAGGTAAACTGTATGGTGCATCAATTGCGCGCTGATGCACTTTGATGCACTTTGATGATGGTGAATTCCTGTTTTGAACACCGCCGGAATCGAGTAGAGGGAAGGGGTGAGCTGATGCGCGGCACAGCATGCACCGATGATCTCTGGCAAGCGGCGGGGATAGCAAGTAGGCGCCGAAAATAATTACCGATCGGTGCTTACGTTCGGCCGGAAATGGCCGATGATCTCGAAGATGGGCTCTTTATGACCGCCTACGACCGGATTCAGCTCCGAGGTGCATACCGAATGGGTACAGGATGTACCCGTGCAATTTGAAAAGAATATAAGCAATGGAAAACAATATATTTCAGACCCAAAGTATTTATATTTGCAGTTTGATTTACGCAACGTTTGGTCCGTCATACGGACAAAGGCGGCGCGACAATCTTTGATCATGGGTAAGTAGTCTGTGTCGACCATACATATTTGAGAGAACTCGTCCTGGCACAAGAACATAAGGCGGATGGGAAAAACAGAGAGAGGGAGAGACTGAAGAAGAAGAAATTTCAGTGAACATAGCTGAGAGTAGTCTCTCCAGACAGACTATCACTCGTAACCTCATTAAGCTGAGAGTAGTATCGCTGTAGCGGGTATAGAGATGTGAATGTGCGGAGAGAGAGAGTCCGGGATGCCGTCTCCACGTCACATTCCATCCCCGTCTCTCTTCGTCCTAGTCTACGATACAAGTGGGGCCGTCTTTTCTGAGTCTTCAGAGATACAATTGGGTAATGAAGACCATACAATTCGAGGGTGACGCGAGAATGTGTTGTGCTGCAGGATAATCTGGAGAGTACATATGGGAAACAAGAATGAAGATGAAAGAGGTATCATTGCAGTAGGTATAGAAGTCTGGGTGTGTGCGGAGAGAGACGAATGCGCTCGAGATGATTTGCTAGATGCCGTGGGACAGAGACAACAAAGCCAGATCACTGGTCGAACAACTTGAAGATATTTTCGTCGAGAGGGAGGAACAGAGACCGATGGTGTGAGGCTTGAGGAGAGCGGGGTGTTCGGGAAGCGGGGGGAAGACCCGAGAAGACAGGTGCTGGCGGTGGCTTGAGGTGCGCAGGAGGCCGTGCGTCTGAGATGATGTATGTATTGGGAGCTGAGAGACGATGACTGGAAGAGGCCCACGTACAGTGTTGTGCTTTCCGCGGCGTCAGCGGGCTCCTGTGCTGGGTGGTTGCCGTTGGAGGCGCAGGACTTGGGGACCGATCAGGGCCAGCCGGATAATTCTTTCGCTGATCCAAATATCCGATCCTGACGAGTCGTCAGGACGTTAACCAGGCAGTCGGGGCCGACATACTTTCAAGCTAAATGCCTCTGAAAGACCCGTCGTCTGGCTCGATACTGCGTCCGGGAGAGTACGGCTAGTTACAAGGCTAGAGATGCGGTAGGCGGTGCGCAGGTGTTGGGCGGCAACTGGAGTGGAATCAGTGGATTGGCCCGCATCCTCATCAGTGTCTGGGCTGGGCGGTGTCGCCGGTGTCTTGAATTCGGGATCTGCAATGGCACTGATAATGGCTTGCTTGATACTGGTTTCCCTCTGATTGCTAGTCATCTTGAGTTGGGTATCGCAAGGGAGATGGTGGGCGGTAAGAGAGGACGCGTGATGTCACGTCACACATTCCCATGCGCGTCTAGCCCCAGCGGGATGACAGATCACTTATTTTATCGAGCCCAAAGCAGTAGTTATAGCAGTTAACTGCTAGCGCCAGGGGCTTGATAGTCCAGCGAGTCGGCGACTGTGTCGAAATGAGTCAGGCTCTCATGTGCTTACTATTTTTGACCAGCGTAATTTCCCTCGAGCGCTCTCTGCCATAGCCAAGCTGAATGCTCAGCAATGATTCCATTCAGACGAATGAATGGGGAATATTTGCATCAGGGAGGTTGCGGTAAGATGCGATATTGGAGTTGACGCCGCTTTCTGCTCCTCCTCCTCGATCGCCCTGCCGACCCACGATGTATGGTCCGTTTGTGTCAACCCTTAGCAGTGCACCTTAGCTCAGTTGGTTTGCTCAACTCCGCTTTCAAGCTTCCCGACTCGCGATCGGGTGGTCGAGGGTTTGAGCGCATCGAATTTGGGCTGTGTGACGTTGGGCCGTGCCCGAGACCAAAAATGGTAATGTTCGCGCCAACCGGGTTGGGCCCGGGGGCGCTTCATCAGTCGGCCCGTCGTCACCTGGTTCCTCGTCGGCTTCGATACAAGCAGGTGCAATTGCTCTTTACGGAAGCGCTGAGCGAGGTGATGCTGATGCTGAGGCAACAAATATATGGTGCTACGAGATGAGGTCGCGTCACGACGGGGCCTGGTGTCCCTGATGATCATCTCGTCGGGCGCTTGATTTGTCTATTACCTGAGTAGCGATGTTTTCACTCCTTGACGGCAAATCAGCGGGCAGCCGATATTTCTGGCTTGCTCGCGAACAAAGACGGGTACCAATCACGGTCAACCATACTTGCGAAAATGTCGATGAGAAAGTTCAACATAAAGCACGTGACAGGGTTGAAAACCGAGAATGCGCCAAATTTCACCTTGATTCTGTGCTTTGAGCAGCCGAAACAGTGGGCCTACCTATTTCACATGTGGTACTCTGTGACTCCCTCTTGACGCGGGAAACAACGGCCGCTTTCGTGACTACTGGGAAAGACGCGCTGACACCTTATATCGTATGGCGGTCGGAATGCACTTTTAATCAAATCACTATAAATGTCTGTTTCTATCGTAAAATGTCGGGATTTCACTTACAAAGTCGAGAAAATGCAAGTTCATTCATTTTGAGAGGTACAAGTTTCACTTAGCTAAAAGTCCGCGGTCGAGTTCAACAATGTGCAGTTCAATTTTAGGTCTCAAATTTGTATAACTTTCTGTCTCAGCAACTTTGTATAAAATGTCTGAAAAACAATCTTGTGTAAAGTTGAGCACTGTAGAAATGCGTAAAAGACAGCGGTGAACACTTCGTATAGAGCTTGTGCGGTGGTATCAGTGATGAGTGGCGGTGCCGCCGCATCACGGATCATCTTGGCGCCGCCGGCATTGAGCCTTCCCTCCGTCCATGGATTCGAATCCATCCGGAAGTTATATCTGGGAGCTGGAGAGCGTCAGAGGGGCAGGATCACCCCTCTGAGCATCACCCGTGGTGGTGCTCATGACCACCAAAGGTGTTCTCCATCCCGCCGGTGATGCCATCACTTGCCCAAAGTGATACCGCCGGGCTCACTTTACACGAAGTCTTGGCCCGATACCAATGGCGGTGGGGTAAATAAAGAAAATAAAGAAAATAAGTCGCAATAAAAGTGCCGAAAGTTGCCGGTGATCAGGCTTACTTCAGCTGGGTATCCCGATAGCGTTCTGGTAGATTCAATACCTCCGCCCTTCCCCTTCAAAATTTGGACTTTGCGCAATGATTTATTTCAAAATTTTCTAGCTACTCAAAATCAGTATCGGCCCAGCGGTTCCTGCCAAAACATTAACATGGCGGCAGTTTCCCGATACCACTCCGCTGGTTGCCGGCGGAGTTTGGGTCGGATCACGCGGCAAATACGTCCTTTTCGGGTGTTTTCGCAATTTTTACTCCAACCGGGCTCCCGCGTCGGTTGAATTCCATGACATCCGCACGAACCGTTCTCTTGCTGCTTCCCTGCATTTTCAGAGTTCCCAAACTTCGAAAACTTGCCTGCCGGCAGCAACTGATTTCAAGTAAGTCTGACCCACTTTGAGCCGGTTTCAAGGGTGTACACCGGCCATCTGTATATTGACTATGAGCTCGCTTTAAGCTTACGCTCTCATATCCTATTACAACTCTCCATCTGCTTGAACTCAACAAGGCAATCGTGTTGCGACGTGACCATCAGTTCAAAAGATCTCACTCGATGCCGACTATTCACATCACTTCTGAAGCTCTCTGCTCATGGTGGGATAGTTCAAATAACCTCTCCGAGCAGCACCCGCGTGATTCTTGCCATGATTCGGACCTAACATAGCTAGAAAACCAACATTTGAACAATGATCAATTCCAACAATGCCCATCTTACACAGAACACAAAGAACGCGGAGACTGCCAGAAAGAACCAAGGTTTCTGAGTATCACATTGCGATAAGCATATGTTCTTTGGGCCTTAAGTATTGAGCACTGGGGTGAAAAGAGCACCGACAATACTGTGTGGCCGGCGAGGCTCGAACCCATGCGCATCACTTCTTGCTGACAAACATTTCAAACTCCGCCGGTATCCCGATACTGGTATCGGACACTGCCATGAGTATCGAGCCGAAGTCTTCACAGCGACGATGTACAATTGTTCATGCTGACTTTGTACATCAAAAAAATGTTCCAACTTTATACAAACTTTTCTTCTCAGACACTTTATACAAAATTCCGCGGACAGAAAGTTTACACAACCAAAGTTGAACTACACATTTTTGAAGTCGGCTCCGCACTTTCAGAACTGAGGCTTCTTGCTCCCAAGACAAACAAATATCTGTTTTCTCAACATTGTGAGTCCAAATTTGACATTTTACGATGAAAATGGACATTTTATACTGATTTTAATAAAAGTGCATTCCGACCGCCATAATATCGCGCGTTTGCCACGCAGTTACTGGAGTAATTTTTTTTCTCTAACTCGTCCTCAGATGCATGTTCAATACTCGCGTTTAACCCTCAATTGCTGTAGAGCTGGACGCGTGGCTGCCACATGTTTTTAATCCCGTATGCTTTGACTCGCGTATTGAATTAAATCGCACCCGACCGGATGACGCGGCGACGCCCACCAACTCACAAATCAAGCCATTGTGGCAAAGCACGCACCTCACACTTGAAGCTGTGGCTGGGCGATCATACTATAAGGGCGTATTGAACGGACCGAATCCATAAAGAGATTCCTAGATGCTGTGTGTGACAGTGTGTCTCGTATGCGAGACATCCCTTTACCCAGCGGCTATAAGAGCAGGCACGCTATCCTCTGTTCAATTGGCAATTGAACTACTCCTCTTCTCCCCCCCCCCCCCCCCCCACCACTGCCATTCACCCCGCACCCAACAATGTGGTTGATCTTTCAAGTCGTATTTGGTGGTGTCGGCGCCATAATTTCCGTCGCCACCATACTCGGGTACTCAGTGGCCCACTGCATTCTTGGAAACATTCTCGGCCACGCGGTCTTCGCTATCGCAGATCCCGACACATACGCACACACCCTCCGCTCAGCCGTATTCAGCACATTATACGGCAGCCTCATTATCATCGGCGGGTTGATGGGCTTGACGCTTGTCATAGCGCTCTGCCACTTGGCGATTTCGGACGGTGACGATGAGGACGAGAGTCCCCTGCGCACGGTGCTATGCATGGCGATCTTCTGGGAAATCCTCGCCATCCCATTAGGCGTCGTAATCAACGTTGTCGGTGTGTTGTTACTCAAACGCCACGGGTACGAAGGTCCTCTGCCCACTTTGCAGCAGGCAGCATGCGTAGGAGCAGGCCAGGCATTATCAGGAGCCACACACGCTTGGCGATTTGGATTATAGCATACCAGTTACTTGTCGGCCGATACTGGCAGATTCGGTACATCATTATCGCGAGTTTAATTGGATTCCTCTTTTCGTGGGCTGTATGCTGCTAGTGTTGTCGAAAATACATCAGAAAATTGGGAAGAGTTCAATCTTTGGATTGTCCGTCCTGGCATGCGAAAAGGGGCTAAGCACTAGCGACGTCGATATGATGATGTTACCCACTCAAACCGATTCAGAATCCGCCTCAATTTCAACCAGCTCTCTCCCCTCTTCAACCATTTCCCCGTTCTTGCACCCAACCGCTTTCACGACCCCAGCAACATCGGCACGCAGCACGGTCTCCGTCTTCATACTCTCCAAAACCACCACAGCCTGCCCCGCCTCCACGCGGTCGCCAAGCTTAACGCGCACCTCCACGACGAGACTCGGCATCGGGGCTCTCAACGCGCCTTTCGTGGCGCTCAGGATGTCCTCGCTCAGGGCCAACAGCCACTTGGGCGACGGGAGCACCAGCGTCGTCTTCGCCCCGCCGCGGAAGATATGGATGCGCTCCATCGTGTTCGGCGCGCTCGTCGCGGGGACCGCCGGCGCCGGAGGCTGCGAGACGACCGTAACGCGCGCGTACTCGTCGTTCAGCGTCGAGGACAGCGTCGTCGGGGAGATCAGCTGCGCCGCGACGGACTTGAAGTGCGCCTCGCCGCTCGCGATGCGCACGGTGACGTCGAAATGCGCGGGCCCCGCCGACTTGATCTGGACTGTCACAGGCACGGTATCCGGCGCGGCGCTCTCTTCTTGGAGGGTAATCGTGCGCTCATAAACGTCGCCGCCAAAGCGCCGGGAGGCAAGGGAGGTCCAGGGCGTCTGCATCATCGGGGAGGAGATAGGGTGATCACGAAGGACGACGAACAACGCTGCCTGCGCGAGAAGCTCTGGCGACGGCGCCGGGATCGGCGGGAAAAGCTCGTCGAAGTGTTTCTGGCATTCGATGAATACAGAATTGAAGGGAAAACGATATCATGATTCCATACCGGAATGAAGCCCGTTTCGACCTCTTCATTGATGAACGCCTCGTTCCCTGCCAAGTTTCTCAGGAATTCAACATTGGTCGAGACCCCGACGACGTGGTACTCGTCAAGCGCTTTACGCAGCATGCGTAGCGCCTCCGTCCGGTCCCGTCCGTGGACCACGAGCTTCGCGATCATAGGGTCGTAGAACACGCCGATCTGCGAGCCTTGCCCAAAGCCTTGCTCCAGTCTAACGGATGGCACGACCCCTGCCGAGTCGAGCAGGGACAGTGATGGCGTCAGATCCGATAGGGAAGAGGCGCCGGATGAGGGCGCGATCGGCGGAAAGGGGGACGCGAATACGTGGGTCGGCATCGGTGTTGAAAGATGCAGAAGCGGCCCAGAGTCGGGGAGAAAGTTGTTGCGTGGGTTTTCGGCGTAGATGCGCGCTTCGAACGCGTGTCCCACGAGCGGGATGGACGACTGCGCCAAAGGGAGTGGGTTGCCCGCTGCGACCTTGATGGGTGATAGGTTGAAATTTATGGTTGAGATGTTATGAGCGTAGTCATACCTCCAACTGCCACTCAACGAGATCCAATCCAGTAACCTACGGATTGGCACAGATTGGTTGAAACGTTAAGCTTGGTTGACACACATATCTTACCATCTCGGTGACGGGATGTTCAACTTGCAGCCGGGTCTATATTGTCAGTCAGTACATTTTTTATGAATGTCTTGCGAAGACCGACATTCCTGCAATAAAGATTTAGCATAAGTTGTGTAACCCGGAAAGAGACACCCACATCTCCATGAAATAGAACTTCTGCGTGTCGTTGTCGAAAATGAACTCCACGGTTCCGGCGCCTACATAATTGACCGCTTTGGCTGCAGCAATGGCCTTCGCGCTCAAATCTGCCCGGAGCTCGGGCGATAGACCCGGTGCGGGCGCCTGTATGATATGACTATCCCGCCGTAGAATTTAAAAAATCAACACCCACCTCCTCGATGATCTTCTGATTCCGGCGCTGCACCGAGCAGTCGCGCTCCCAGAGACTCACCACGCCGCCGAGAGTATCGGCAAACACCTGCACCTCGACGTGCCGCGGGCGCTCGACGTACTTCTCCACCAAGACAGTGTCGTTGCCGAACGCCTTGAGCGACTCGCGCTGGGCAGACGATAGCGCCTCCTGGAGCGCGGCGAGCGTCGGCGTGGTGACGGTGCGCATGCCCTTGCCGCCACCGCCGTGAATGGCCTTGATCAGCACGGGGAATCCTGAGAGGTGTCAATAACTGGTTATACTAAAACCATGGAGCAATTCAGTACCTATCCGCGTGGCCTCCTCAAAAAGAAACTCTGGCGTCTGGTTCTCTCCGTGGTATCCCGGGACGCAAGGCACGCCCGCCGCTTCAATTCGTGAGGAAATGAGATGCACAGAAACACAACTGCATACCTGACATGATATTCTTCGACTCGCTGGTTCTTGATTCAACAGCGGCAGATAGGATGTGTTGAGCACGGACCTCTTAGAGCCCATGCTGACGATGGCTTGCGCGGGCGGTCCAATGAACACGATCCCCTCTTTCGCGAGCGTTTCCGAGAAATGCGCGTTCTCGCTCAGGAAGCCGTACCTTGTCTGCAGGTCAGAGCAAGATCTCAGGTTTTGGCGGAAAAATATACCCTGGGTGTACAGCCTGGGGTTGAAATTAGTTTGCGCATTAAGAGAGTACAAGTGGTACAACTTGCCTGCGCGCCGCTGCGACGGCATACGTCAATTATCTTGTCCATGCGAAGCTGGGTCACTTGTCAGTCACTGCCTGCATCGTAATTTTCCATCAAGGATGCCTCGATCGACCGCTCAACATCGACTTTCGAGGCTTTATAGTTCCAGGCGCCAAAAAAATTGTGGTCTCATGGAATATTTGTGCACTCACATAGCTTTCAGCGGAAGGCGCTGGGCCGATGCAATACGCCTCGTCTGCCTATATCAAAGCACCTGAATTTTCTGGCCCCCAGAAAGTGGACCTGCTTACCAGCTTGACGTGCAAGGAGTCCTTGTCTACCTCGCTGTAAACGGCAACTGTCTTGATTCCGAGCTTTCTTGCGGTGCGAATTACACGGCACGCAATTTCGCCTCTGCGAAAATTTAAGAATATATGCAGAGAATTCAGTGCAACTCACCGGTTCGCAATAAGGATTTTGTCGAAATGGGGCCGGCGCGCGGACTCTGTGCACGATTAATCCGCTTTGAGAGTACACAAGATATGAATTCCACTGACTGCTCTCCGAAGCATAGTATCTTCTCCCATGTGTGTGAATTGGATCTGAGTAGTTAGCCCCTCGAGGAATGGGGGGTACAGGACAAGACTCCGCCGAAAGTCGCGCATTAGGACGGTGACGGGATCGTAAACCTGCTACGACAGGTATCCTGGGGACAGAAGTCGCAGCTCGTTTTGCTGGAATCATGTAGAGGCTCAGGTAAGAAGAAAGACCGCTAGAATCAGGAAGAACGGGAAGGGGATGGAGATGGACGTTCGGAACGGAGCTTTGAGCGTGACGTAACGCTCGTGACCCATGTATATAAAATCAGTTTATTATAGTAGCTTCAGGCCATTTATGGCCTATGTTGCTACTTTGCCGGATATCTATCGCTACCAGGGTAATCTACAGTCTCCGCCCATTTAAGGGAGGCCGCGGAGGGAAACCCAGTGGGTGGCGCGCGTCGGTTACCCCTTCGCGCGTCATCACCCCCCCGAAACCGAGACGTCCCGAGCGCGGCCGATGTGGCAGGCGCTCGCGGAGGATGGTGTCGAGAGTGCGTAGGATAAATACGTAGTTGGGGCAGTGAGGGATAATTGCGTGAGGATAGGTGAACGTGTGGTGTACGAGAATCTGGGGGGGAGGAAAGGTGCGGCGTGTTCCGTGTAAAGATGCCGGGAAGGGACGATGGTGGGTCCCACAAGTAGGTATAGCTAGGGAAGAGAGAGAAAAAGAGAGATATGGACGGAGAGGGGGAAGGAAGAGTAAGGGGGATTGGGAGAGCGGGAGGTGAAAGTGATAGTGTCCTTAAATAGGGGGCAGGGGCGTGGGGGTGTAACGGGGGAAGCGGTTGGTGTCCGCGACATATTGGAGTAGCTTTGACCGATTCTTGAGTGTCCCCAAAAGGGTCTTCTTGGTAAGAGGTTGGCGCTTGTCCGCAAAGAGGGCGCGCCGGAGGGCATCGCGTTCCTGGGTAAACCGCCTGCAGGTGAGCAGGTAGTGGTTCACAGTCTCGGGCTCATGGCAGGCCGGGCACAAGGCCGAGTCCACTGCACCGAACCGAGCGAGGTACGCATTCAGGCCGACATGGCCCGTGCGTAGCTGCGTAAGGATGCTGCACTGGGTGCGGTGCAAACCCTCGTACCAACGAAGCGTGCGCTGGCTTGGAGGGGTCTTGTCGAACTGCGCAAAGCGCTGACCAACGCGGGAGGAGGACCACGTGTCGCCCCAGATACGGGCGACCCGTTTCTTGTGCGTTGCTTTTAGGGCAGCGAGACTAGGGGGGAGGTCATGCAGAGCGCGCAGAGCATGGGGTAGTTCAGAGGACTCGCCTTGCGCCGCCTTCTTCGCCTCCCCATCCACCGCCTCATTCCCCTCGACGTCCCGATGGCCAGGAATCCACGCGATGTGGAGCTTGAAGGTGCGTCGTTTCCGTTGCAGGTCACGGAGGGTCTTGTGAAAAAGCTGGACCAGATGTTGACCAGGTTGCGGGCGTGGGTTGACGACGGCGCGGATAGCTGCCTGGTTGTCGACGAGAGCGGTGGCGGAGCGGAGGTAGGGGGTGCTGGCAATCAGGAGCAAACACAAGATCAGGCCAACCAGCTCCGCCTCTCGTGACCCATGTGACAATCACGGATCAACCACCTTTGTCCTCTCCCGCCCACTTGTCTCCCGCCACCACCTTTGACTGAGAACGGATGGGATCCAAAAGCTCCTCCCGGATTCAATAACACGGGGCGACAGTTTTCTCCGGCAACCATCTCCCGTACATCGTTCACAACTGCAAAATTCACGCGGGACGAGAAATATCATGCCCCCCAAAGCCGGCGCCGAGTCGGAGCGTATCGTGAGCCGTATCTTTTGTTGACGGTGCTTCGATGATCTCTGTCGGTTTTCCAGCGCTTAGAGGATATCCTTTTGCCTGTGGCGTCAACCTCGGCAGCTGTTAATAATATATCTGCCCCTTCGAGCTCTCGTCGTGGCCAAACAGCTCGCAAATCAACAGGCGGACGTCCTCCTCCGAAAATGGGAAGCGCAGTACGTATAATCTTACACTGCAGTGGCTCACCGGCCTGGGGACCTTTTTTGATTTATCAAGTCTGCAAGTAGCAGTTCAAGTCCGGGTCCCAATCGTGACAGGCGAAGCGCTCGCAAATCCACTGGGGGCAAGCCACCAAGACCTATGATGTCTTCCGAGGTATGTGTATATTGGTCACAACCTTCGCTTGTTTTGACTCATCGTGTTATGCTCCCTGCAGATGAACCTCGGGGCGTTCTCAGAGAAAACGAAGATGCCGATCCGTAGTGCACCCCATCACGTTCGGAACTCCCCTATGCCACAGCGAAGACAAGACACCGATGCAACTGACTCGGACGACACGGGACATTCTCGACACTCCGGTCCTTCGAAGCGGCAGCGCACGTCACAGACCCGCGAATCTACTGGCAGTATTCCGCCGCCGAACCGATCGCATGACTTCGTAGAAATCTCATCAGCGCAGCACAACCCACTGCTGCCTCCACCTATGAACCCATGTGGTCTCTGCCCACTCCCACTATCTTATCTCGTCGATCCATCCCAACACATCCATTCCATGTTAACCACTTGCCAACATTCTTTTCACTACGCCTGCTATATGAGGTGGCTTGCTACGGCATCTAATAATCTGCGGTCTTGCTGCCCCACATGCCACGCGAATTGTGAGCGTGTCATCGCTTCTTGATAGTGTCGCTAATTCCATACCAGTATTATCCGAGAATCGTTATTGGGTTTATGTTACAACAAAAACTAGTAATCAGGTGTGTTAAGCCTGTGAGAGCACCGACGCACGCTCATTTTCTGTTGTTTTTGTCAGTCTTACACGGATATAACAAAAGAGGTCGAGGAACGATTGCTGGCTGTTAAATTGGCTCGACAGCAAATATTCTTCGACTGCTTCTCGACCTTGCGCCATCTCGACATTGCCCCCCTCCTTCTTGCTGGTCCGGATGCGGTAGACGTAAACTACCGTGCTCCTATTGGAGGGTGGACTGCTTTACATCTATGCGCGCTGCGTAACGATGTGGCAGGCGTCAACTTTCTACTCAGGTAACCGGCGAATCCTCGAGTTATTTTTTTCTGACTTCCGTCTGCAGTCACGGCGCAGATAAATCACAACTTGACGATAATGGGCTGCTGGCCATTGACTGCGCAAAATCCATCAATGCGCTGGGCGTTGTACAGCAACTCAGTTAAAAACTGGGACGCAATTTTTGTTATTCAACATGGTTGTAGGATCTAGACTGAAGACTGGGTTTGATTAAATGATATGTATGTGTATTGAATGGGCTTTTGACGCCTAGTTTTTTTCACCGAAATAATTAGATCGTGCGAGCAAATGGTCGCAATAGACCTTTCGATTGTATCTATTGATTCGAACGCAAGACGTGGGTGTAAGTTTTCGCCTTTCCAACTTAGGACGGCCACGAACGGTCATCCCGACTTACCGTTGCAGCGCATACCCTGGCTGAGGGTACCCCTTCTGAATGGGAAGTTCTGTCCCACTCAATTTTTGCCGTTCATACGGCGAACTCCTCAGGTTTTTTTCTGAATTTTTGACCACACGGGCAGGATGCAGCGCACAAAAAGAATCAGAATCCAATTAAATTCGCCGCGATGATGTACCGAATCTACTAGTGTTGGCCGACAAAAACTGGTATTCTAAAATCCAAATCGCCAAACGTGTGTGGCTCCTGACAATGCCTGGCCCACTGCTCCTACGCGGGCTGCCTGCTGCAAAGTCGGTAGAGGACCTCGGTACCCGTGGCGTTTGAGTAACAATACGCCGACAACGTTGATTACGACGCCTAATGGGATGGCGAGGAATTCCCAGAAGACCGCCATGCATAGCACCGTGCGCAGGGGACTCTCGTCCTCATCATCGCCGTCCGAGATGGCCAAGTGGCAGATCGCTGTGAGAAGAGTCAAGCCCATCAACCCGCCGATGATGACGAGGCTCCCGTATAATGTGCTGAATACGGCGGAGCGGAGGGTGTGTGCGTATGCGTCGGGCTCTGCGATAGCGAAGATCGCGTGGCCGAGAATGTTTCCCAGAATGCAGTGGGCCACGGAGTACCCGAGTACGAGGCCGACGCCGATTATGGCGGCGAGACCACCAAATAGGACCTGGAAGATCAACCACATTGTCGGGTGCGAGGTGAATCGCAGTGGTGAGGGAGGAGGAAGAGGGGGTAGTTTTATTGAGGGGAAAGCATGCCAGCTTTTATAGCCGCTGGGTAGGGGTGTTTTGCATGCGAGACACACAGCATCCAGGAATCCCTTTATGGATTCGGTCCGTTCAATGTACCCCTATAGTATGATTGCCCAGCCACAGCTGTGTAAGGTGCGTGCTTTGCCACGATGGCTTGATTTGTGAGTTTGTGGGCTTCGCCGCGTCATCCGGTCGGAGCTGCGATGTGGTTCAATACGCGAGTCAAAGCATACGGGATTAGAAACATGTGGCAGCCGCGCATCCAGCTCTACAGCAATTGAGGCTTAAACGCGAGTATTGAACATGCATCTGAGGACGAGTCAGAGAAAAAAATTAGCTGCGTGGCAAACGCGCGATATAAGGTGTCAGCGCGTCTATCCCAGTGTCACGAAAGAGACTGTTGTGTTCCGCGTCAAGAGGGAGTCACAGTCTAATAGAGTACCGCATACATAGGTTGCTCCGCTGCTCTTGCTGCTCAAAGAACAGAATTAAGTTGAAAACTTGGCGCATTCTCGGTTTTCAACCATGTCACGTGCTTTATGTTGAACTTTCTCGTTTTGGAAGATATGGTGATTGGGGACCGGTCGGACCATATTCTCTCGAAAACAAGCCAGAGATATTGGCTGCCCGCTGGTTTGCTATCTAGGAGTGCAAACATCGCTACACAGGTAAGAGACCCAGATCTAATGTTAAATCATGAATTCTGTTCAAGGGACCGACTCGGAAAGAAGTTGAAATTGAAAGTTGGTGATGCACGTCCCGGTTCTTCAACCGTGTTTATGTTGAACTTTCTCATTTTGGCAAATATGCCAGTTTGTGAACAGCACAAACACCGTGCTTGATTGTGAACGAGCCAGCAATATGAGCCGCATGGTGAGCAATAGGTAGTTATCTGCCATCACTATTTGTGTAAGAAACCCAAAAATGCCCAATCAGACGAGGCCCAATACTTCAGAGACAAGATTTCGCCGCGTGCCACGTCATCGTCAATAGTTTGTTATCGATTCGCCCTCACACCCAGTTCAACGTAGAATTGCTGCTTTTGTGAAACTTGGCCTAGAGTCAGTCCGGACTTGAAATTTATTAGCTCATTGTGATGCTGGCTTCCTGCCGGGGATGCAAACTCAAGCATGTATCTCTCCAAAATTCAAACTTGCTCCGAGTCGCACCGTCGGTATCGATGCTATACTACCGGAGTCGGATAAATGTGTGTCGTAAAGCGCTGCCAGTGAGAAAAAGGAACGCACAGAAGATCTCCGTGCTCACTTGTACAAGGTACTAGATGTAGACTTGGTTGCATGACCCTGCTTTGAAAACATTGGACGAAGAAACACGGCAAGTTATGACGGACGGAACGTTGCATAATACAATGCCGATATTTTTGGTCAGCTCCAGAAAGTTTTTTTTTCTCAGGGACCCAGATTCCTCCTGTAATGCATATAGGCATAGTATAGCGGCTGCTCACACCTACCCTTGGGGGAACATGCCTCTAACACCTTGATTGGTGAGACAATCGTCGAGATCGAACACAAATGATGGTGATCGGGACTTGCCGGTGCGCGTTGGTACGCGTAAACAGAGGTTCAACTCGAGTGTGGGATAGATGTCCTTGACTCTGATAGGCTCTGCATTGTCTGTGTCATCCTGTGTCAGCCCTCCGTTCACAAAATTATTTTGTCTCGCCGGCAGCACAATCCCATGTTATACGCGTACCCGGAAGTTTTTTCGAAGCGGTTGAGGTCCGAGCCAGATCGCGACCGCCCTGGCATCCTCATCAATATCAAATAACATCTGGAGCCGCAGCAGGCCCACTGGCTAACTCCACTGCACCTGGTTGAACCTTTCGCGCACACCGGGAAATCCCGATCACCATCGAATCTGTTTGTCGGGTGCCATTCATCGCGTTGGGGGCATATCCCCTCACAGGCGAGTAGTAACAGCTTATATTGGATACCTGCCTGCACTGCAGTAGGAATCTGGGACCCAAGAGGAAAAACTTTTTGAAACCAAGAAAAACTTTGTGAATTCTTTATTGCAACATTTCGTCCGTCATAGCAAGTTGCTTTGGGAGGGATGGAAAAGGGAAAAAGGTCTCTGGACGAACTTTAAGCAGTTATTCCAGGAGATGCCGTGAGCGGGGTTCGTATCTGGGACGAAGCGCCGACTGGTGAAGCGCCCCCAGTGCCCGTTTGGCCCGAACATTACCATTATTGGTCTCGGGCACGGCCCAACGTCACACAGCCCAAATTCGATGCGCCCAAAGGGAATTGAACCCTCGACCACCCGATCGCGAGTCGAGTGGCTTGAAAGCGGAGTTGAGCAAACCAACTGAGCTAAGGTGCACGGACAGAGTTCGCACTAACGGACCATACATCGTGGGTCGGCAGGGCGATCGAGGAAGAGGGGAAGGTGATGATCGACTTGATGTATCAGCTCCGACATCGAGCATCGACATCGTACCGCGACCTCCCTGGTGCGAAGATTCCCCATCTCTCCAAAGGGAATTGCTTATTCACCTTGGCTACTAGTATGGCAGAGAGGGAAATTACGCTGTGTCAAAAATAAGCCTATGAGAGCCTTGACTCATTCCGACACGGTCGCCGACTCGTTGGACGATCGATCCGTTGGCGCCAGTAGTCAACTGCTGTAACTACTGCTTTGGGCTCGATATAAGTGATCAGATGGGGCTAGACGCGTCGGGCAAGGCGCTCCCACGGGATGGTGACGTGACATCACGCGTCCTTGACGCGTCCCCTCTTGCCGCGATACCACCACCATCTCATCTCCCACCCATCCTTGCGACCCCCACCTCAAGATGACTAGCAACCAGAGAGAAACCAATTTCAAGCAAGCCATTATCAACGCCATCGAAGATCCCGAATTCAAAGTCCCCCTGCCGAGGACACTGTTCGCGAGGGATTCAAGATACTAGGACGCAACGCCTTGAAACATGCTCTTGCCTTGGCGTTTTTTCAGGTCCGTGGTGGACTAGAAGCGTTGTAGGGATGTATGGTGTACGCTCTCTTATTTCAGGTGTTCTGCTCTCGTCTCACAAGTCTCGAAGACGATCGAAAGCTGCCTACTGTCAGAGTCCTCTTTGAGCTGCTCAAAAAACCATGCCACAAGGACGCGAAAAAAATCGCCGGCGACGGGATCGGTGTTGTTCGGACGGTGTTCACAGCTTCGTCGGCGGGTTGTGTCATGAGGGGCTGGACAGAGTCCTGCGGTGGGTTATGGACCTGCTCTGTCCCCTTGTCCCGACTGCGATCGACGCCGACGGATCCTTGTGAGTCTTACCTCTCCGTACATTCTTATATTGCTGAACGCATCAGCCGGTCACCGAAACGCCCCAAACAGGCCAAAGCCAGGGCATCCTATCCTGTCGGTTCGTCACTGCTGCCTCCACTTCGTGCTGTACGGTTCAATAATCAACGGACAGAGTTGCGTGTACTCCGCCGAATCTATAAGCTGCAATGCGACAAGACGGCGCCAAAGGCGACGCATCAGCCTGTTTACCTTCCGCAACCGCTTCTCCCTACACCGGGTCCCCTTTTCTTTGGCCTGGATACCGTGGGATATCTCGGCGAGCTCAAGCACCGGCACCCGCGCACCTCTGTCGACGGCGATCGCGCTTTCTCGGACGCAACAAGCCAGACGACGGGACTGTCAGAAGCATTTAGCTTGAAAGTATGTCAGCCGCAATTGCCTCGCTAATGTGTCCTAAAAATCTTCGGAGCAGCGAAAGAACTGTCCGGAGCGTCCCGCAAGTCCTGCCCCTCCGACTACCGATCAAACAGCCGTACCAAGAAGCCCCTTGACGCCGCGGAAAATACAAGACTGTACGTCGGCCTCTCCCAATCACCGCATCTCAATTCCCAATACATCATCTCAGACGCCCAGCCCAAGCCACCGCCAACAGCTATCTCCTCTGGACATCTTCCCGCTCCCCGAACACCTCAAGCTTCACAACATCGTTCTCTCGCCCTCCCTCTCAACGAACATATCTTCAAGTTTTTCGACCAGTGATCTGCCTGCTGTTGTCTAGGTCCCGCGGCGTCTAAGTAGCAAATCATCTCGAGTGCATTTATCTATCTCCGCACACACCAACATCCCTATACCTACTGCAATGATACCTCTTTCATCTTCCTTCTCCTGTCCCATCTGTACTCTTTAGGATATTGTGTAGCGCGTGCCACTCGAATTCATCACCCAATTGTATCTGCGCAACCTCAGAAAACACGACTCCAGTAGAAGGCGGAGAGAGACGGGGGTGGGATGGCCTTGACGCGGAGACGGCATCCCGGATTCACACGATATTCGGGGTCGCTCGCGCCGTCAAATAGCTATAGGCCAGAACCTTTTCTCTTCCTTACCACCATGTTCTCCCGTTCCGCAATCCGCACCCTGGCCGCGCCGTCGTCGCGCCTTTTCTCGTCCTCCTCTGCCCGTAACTTCAAGGTCGCCGTCCTCGGCGCTGGAGGCGGAATCGGCCAGCCGCTGTCTTTGCTGCTCAAGAGCGACCCTCTGGTCACCTCGCTCAGCCTCTATGACATCCGCGGTGCGCCTGGTGTTGCGGCGGATGTCAGCCACGTCGATACCGCTAGCGAGGTGCGTTTTCTGTCTTTTTTCGTGCTGTGGACTGACGTACGGTATTCGAGGTCAATGGATATGCTGCTGACCAGCTCGACGCTGCTTTGGACGGGGTAGAGGTCGTTGTGATCCCTGCTGGTGTTCCGAGAAAGGTGCGTTTTTGACTGTGTCTTGCGAATGAGTACTGACCTTTTTTTACAGCCTGGTGTAAGCCCACAGTTTTCATTCATTTCGCGCGATTCACCTCCCTCTAGATGACCCGTGATGACCTCTTCAACGTGAGCGCATCGTGTATTTTTGCAGACAGGTTTTGACCATCTGCTACAGACCAACGCCTCCATTGTCCGCGACCTTGCAACGGCCGTTGGCCGTGTCGCACCCACCGCACTGGTGCTGGTCATCTCCAACCCCGTCAACTCCACCGTCCCCATCGTCGCCGCCACCCTCGAAAAGGCCGGCGTCTTCGACCCCAAGCGCGTCTTCGGCGTGACCACCCTCGACGTCGTGCGCTCCGCGCGCTTCCTCGCGGGCGTCACCGGCGCCACGCCCGCCGAGACGCGCGTCACCGTCGTCGGCGGCCACAGCGGGCCCACCATCGTGCCGCTCCTCTCGCAGACGAGCTACGGCAAGGGCGTCGCGGGCGAGGCGTACGAGAAGCTCGTGTACCGCATCCAGTTCGGCGGGGACGAGGTCGTCAAGGCCAAGGACGGTGCGGGGAGCGCTACGCTCTCCATGGCGTACGCCGGCGCCAAGTTCGCTAACGCCGTCCTCCGCGGGCTGAACGGCGAGAAGGGCGTGGTGACCCCGACGTTTGTGAAGAGCCCGCTCTTTGCTGACCAGGGCATTGACTTCTTCTCGTCCAACGTCGAGCTCGGCGTGAGTCCTTCTTCCTGCCCCTTCCATGCATTTCGAGATTGACCGACTTTGTGCAGCCCAACGGTGTGGAGAAGATCCACCCCATCGGCGAGCTGTCAGCGGAGGAGAAGAAGCTGCTCGAGGCCTGCCTTCCCGAGCTCAAGAAGAACATCGAGAAGGGCAAGGCTTTCGTCGCATAGGTTTCATTTTCGTAGACGGGATGGAATTAAAAGGATTAAAATTGGATATCATTCCAAGCCAGTCCTGGGCCGTGCTGCATGCTCGGCCCTTGTGCCCCTTTCCGTGTTCGTGCACCCAAGCTGAAGCCTGACTCCACCCCAGCGGCATCACGGTCTATTGTAGCACCGCCGGCTGAGGTGACCTTTTGGCCACAGAGTATAGGCTCAAGAATCTGGGCCTTCTCGTTTCCAGGCTGTTCATGTACATGGCTTATTGCCCCGCCTTCCACAAGGCCTTCGCCGTCTTTTCCGTTTTAGCCCGAGACTCTACGCTTTCGACAAAGTACAAATACATTCCACTCATCGTGGGCTGCATCTCGACCCGGGGCTTACTCCGACCCTTTGAGCAGAACACAGTCGAGTTCCTGTCCACCCGCCTCGAGTGTCATGGCGATGGATCCCCCGACCCAGGTCACCGATCTTGCCTCTGAGAACTCCCCGTCAATGTACACTCCATAAGTCCCCAGCGGGAGGTTGCGGAAGACGGGGTTTATCCTATCAGAGGCGCTCAGCACACGACAGCCGACCAAGGCACAATAACTCACGTCGTCTTGGAGCCATCCCACGTCCGCACAGTGAGCACCATCGCGCCCGCCTCCGCGTCCCAAGCGCCGCGAAGGAAGTCCACGCCCGAGGCCAGGTCCACGCCGTCCACGTACGGCGCGCGCTCGAAGTGCTCGCGCGTCCACGGCGCGGCCCACATCGTCTTCTGCCCGTCGTGCACATTGAGTCGTGCGTACGCGATCGCCGCGTTCCCCGTATACGCGTCCATGCGCGTCCAGTTCCCCGCGGCGTCCTCCGGCACGTCGCAGCGCGGGTAGAACAGCCCGCCCTTCTCCCACGTCGGCTTCAGAAACATGTCCGCGTGTCGAAGCAGGCCGTCTAGCGTAGGCGCGTCGGCGACCTCCGACGCCCACTGCACGACGTAGCCAAAGTCGGGCCGCGAGAACTCGCGCGCGGGCGCGGGGCCGGCGATGTCGCGCGCCTTGCGAATCGTCTCGGGCGCGTCGGGGTCGGTGTTCGGGGACTGCTTGACGAGGGTGCGGATGGCGTGCCCGACGGCGGTGGTGTTGACGTTCACGCGTTTCTCAGTGGGGATTTTGCTGAGGAATCCGAGCGATTGGGCGGGGTACAGTGCGTGCACTTCTTCGGAGTTCCAGCTGTTCATGAATGCGCAGGTCCTGTGTTGCGGAATTGAGCCTAATGCGAATGTTTCGAGAAGGAAAAGAGCACTGACCATGCGGTGAAGCCCACGCCGCCGGCGGGGATGCGCTGGCTCTGTCTTGTCCGGTAGAAGTCGACAAAAAGACCGTCGTCCTGGAGGAAGCCCTTCTGCGACTCCCAAGCCTTGGCGTACTTCTCGAGGACACCGTCGACGATATTCGTCCCAGTGCGGACGTCATTGTATCGCATCGCAATCATCTACAGCTACAATCAGCGCATACCACACAATCAAGGCGCGACTTGCTGGGAACTGATTGCACACCACAAAGCTGGGGACGCATTCAGCTTGCGACATCGCACGAAGAAGGGCACAAACACGCAATTGGGCTCGCAGCAAACACCGATCCAGTTTTCGCGCTCCATCTCTTTGATGATGGCTTCCTGAAGTGTCGTGCGGTTGTACGAGAATCTTTCGGGGCCCATACCCCAGAAGATGGGGTTCCAGTTGAAAACGAGCGCGTCGGGTGCGTCGTACTTGTCGTCGTTAAACAGCATCCCGTGTAACGCCACCATGAGGAGCAGATGCCCGGAATACTTCACCCCACAATCATCAGTTCGAGCGCTGTGATTTACGGCGAGCAGGAGACCTACCATGATATTCTCCCGCACAATCGGGTTGGCCCAGGGCTTCCTGAGCTCTTCGATGTCGGGGTCGGTCATCCGCCCGCTTTGGCTCGTCATATACCAGTACGCCCACACGTCCTTCTTCAGCATCTTTGCGATTAGATTCTCAAACAAGGGCTTGAAGACCGAGCGCAACGCCGGCAGACGGTGGTAGTGCGCGGCGCCCGCAGCGTACGCCATCGTCGAGAGTTGGTACCGCAACGCGTCGAGCCATTCTTGGCCGGGGGCTTGGGTGCCCATGTGTGGCCATTCGCCGTTGGGACACGTAGAGAGATTGTGGAAGTGGCGGAGGTGCCCGGCCTGGGAGAGAGAAAGCTTCTGCGAGTTGTGCAGCAGACCGGGGGGGAGGGTCTTGGGCCAACTCGAACTTCCTGAGGTGCTGGTGTTGGTGGTAGTGGTGGTGGTGGTCATGATCAAGTTCTGGATCTGTTGCTGGAAAATAACGGGATACTTATACGGCTGTGAATCTCCCACAGATTTGGGGGTTCTGTTCACGCGGACGCGTTTGAACGGGGCAATAATTGCATGACAATCGCGATGAGCGTCAGCCACCTTGGAGTCTCGTTCCGGCGGCGAACCCGGAACCGTACCGTATTACGGTGACGGTATTACGACCCGTTGGTCACGTGTTGAAACCCCCGAGCTTCCTCCCTCTTCCTCCTCAGAATCCTCGCGGACCTCGCCACTCGATTGCATTCCACTCGTTCCAACTTTCAATACGATGTCTGGGGAGAACCCTGATTTGTTGGATCCCACCACCTTCGTCTCTCCCTCGTTGGCAGAAGGCACCCTTGTCACGATTGAATTCTGCGATAGAGTGCGTAGACCGCCGTGCCGGTTTCATGCACACACCTGAGGGCTGTGGCGAACAGTGCCGCTGGCTTCACCGCGCCTCTTGGGTTCAGACTGAATTGTTCTTGACCTTTCCCCCGCCGATCATCGAATGCATCGCCCTCCTGCCTCGAAACGCCGAGGAGACCGCCGGGAGATTCCGCGTCTGGGTGACAAGCACGGGTGTAGCGCCTCAGTTGGCGTGGGACAGAAAAGTCGAGGGAGGTTTCCCGGAGCTGAAGGTGCTGGTGAGCATCGCAGATTGGGTCGGCTCGTCCATCTGACGAAAAGGACGACTAGAAACAAAGAATACGAGACATCCTCCAGCCGGGAAAAAGTTTAGGGCATTCTGACAAGCAAGCCTGAGAAAAACCTCGCCGTCCTTGACGTCCGCTGAATGTAAAGTAAATCGATACTGATTTTCTAGCTAATCGAGCAACTAGCGGTGTCGTGTACATTGTAGTCGACCATGAAGATCCGGATGTCCAATGAATGAAGTTGATGCAATAATAAATCAAGATGCGTATGTACATGCTGTCCGTGAGTGGATCAAGAAAACGTTCATTTCATGCGCAGGTGACGGCCGCGGATCTCTGGATCGCACGTTAGCCCTGAGCGGTTTCTCTCCAGATGGATTACTTGCCGGACGTGCAAAGGTCCAACACACACAGCTGAGCCAGACGCGCGAGTACGCAACCTCCATGTATACGAACATGTAGTGCCACTTGCGGCGGAACATCTCGAGCTTGTATGGATCCTTTAGTTCGGGATATCGCTGCTGAAGCGAGTCGATCAAATCCGGAGTCCAGTTGTCAGTGAGACGGCTGTGAAGAGCAAGGTAAGGACGCATGAAACGGACGACTTTGCACGCAGCGTACCGTCCCCACTCGCGCAGGCATCGCGGATAATCTGTACGGCGTTTCAGTCACTTCAACACACGACGGAGACGTTCACTCGCGTGTGCCAAAGTCTTCGATGCTATCAATGCAGAAGCGGCCGCGCAGCACCTTCTGGAAGTCTTGTGCAAGGGAAAGAGCACTGGGCAACACAGTGTGAGGCCAGTGGAATTTCCGAATAAAATCCTGTCCTCTTCGTGCCATTTAGCCATCGCCCGATGCATAGAAAAATGTCGCCCCACTGATAGCGTGTGCGAGTCTTCTCGGGATAAGTTGTGGCGGTAAGTACGACTGCGGCTTCTTTGCTTTTCAGCGCCCAGTCAATCTTCGCGATGTAAGTCGGCATATATTCGATCCCAACCGCCTGCGTTCTCATGAGTGCTGTGAATATTTGCAAAAACTTGCACATACCTCTAGCATTTCTAAAGAAACACACGCATCAAAAGCGCCCTTAAAATGTGGGGGCATGTCTCGGTAGTCCATGAGATGGACACGGATTTGGGATGAGAATCCCGCCTCTTTAATACGAAGCTCGGCCAGTTGTTTCTGTTCTATGGACAAGGTCAAGGTATCAACGGTGCATCCCATCTCTGCGGCCTATCGAACGTTAGAAACGAGACATAACATGATAAAGTCGAACACGCTCACAGCAATGGCTATGCTTCCCCAACCGCTCCCAATCTCCAAGAGGCGCCCGCCAGACTTGAGTCGCGCCTTGCGGAGGATATAATTGATTTTTGTCGCTTGAGCGGCTTCCAGATCACCCGGTTTACGATGGCCTTCGAGATCGCCGCGGACACCTCCTTCGTTGTCCGACCAGATTGGGCATGAATATTGCATTTCTTTGCTCAAGAACGCCTGTATGTATATTGAGTATTCATTCGCTGACGGGGAAATCACAGCACGAACCTGGTAGAGATCATTAGAGGCGTCGTAGCCGGCAACCTGTGGACGTTCGGTCAGAAGGGAAACATGGAATGCTTGTAAAATGGATGCGAACATTTGCTATAGACTTTGAGTGAGAATGGCTGAAATAATGGACGACTACGCTGACGGCGGTGAAGATTCTATAGGACAATGTTGTGACCGCGTCGATCGAATTATCGATGTAGAGCTAGAGTCGCGTGAGTTGTCAACACGAACATAAAGGTTGAAGAACTCACATCAAGAACGTCTTTCAAGAGGGGCGAATCGCATTCCCCGGCCATGTACGCTTCCGAAACTTCTTAAAAGATGAGATCCGCTGCAGAATCCCAATAGCGAATAACTTACAGCCCAGGTCGTTCGAAAAGTAAACTCGCAACCAGAAACGGTCGTCGTTTACGCGAAGCACGGCTCTGCGAGTGACGGAGTCATGTTTTCCGATCTTGTAAACGCGGCCTGACCGGTCGGTGATTTCGAGGTGCCCCTCCCTTATGGCCTTGTTCAAAGCAGCGAGTACCACCTGTTTGGCTGCGAATTATTAGCGAATTTTTCTAGCAGCGGCAAGGGAGGACGGCACAGTATGCGAGGAATTTTTTCTTGAAGGGTGAGGTTGGACTTGAAAGAGCCGGGACAGGAAGAGTGGCGTATGCTGAATAGCTCATCGCGACCTCCGAGCTTGGGGGTCGTGAAAGTTGAGCACGCTAGCGGCTTGGGAGGCCCTTTATCCTTCAAAACTTGGAAGGCAGTGCAGCGGACGACATCCTCAAAACAAGCGCCTTCCACGGCATATGAAGGACAGCCTGAGCAAGCTTAAGGCGGCCCGACGACAATCAATCACGAGTTGAACAAAGTGCTATGGAAGTCCGTCATGGAAGTCCTGTGTATGATCAGGATGGAAGTTGGATGGAAGGTGAAGCGTGCCACGTTTTGATTTGTGGGCGCAAAACCTCAATCTGGTCAGTACTTCCCACGGTTTGACCTGTTTGAGGGCTTCTCTCCGCGGACCATCTTCCTCCATCGTTTCTTCCACCTCCCTCTCGTAGATCGGACCCAATCAAAGACAGTTCATCTCCAGTGTTTTACAACCCAACAGACAGGCGGTGTTTGCTAGTCCGAGCCGTCGCCATACTCGGTGTTCAAAGTTGCTCAAAAATCACGGACACTGCCAGCGACGGCGTTTGCAAATCACGACCCGGGCAACTTTGTTCGCCTACGTGAAATTTTTCTCGCGTATCGGACGCCAGATCGATCTGCTTCGTTGGATCTCGTTGCATGCCCAGGCTCAGCTCAAATTCGCCCGACCATCCTGCGTCTTTTGCTTTGGCGCCCGCCGACTGTCCGCCGTTGGCCGTCGATTGAGCCTTTGACGCGCACCCACTGTTACCGTTATTTGAAATACCACACTTTCCCGCCGCTGTCACTCACCGGGTTCGCAGGTTCACATCCGGGTGCAAACTACCATTCTGGATTGGAACTTGTGAAACGCCTGACACGAATTTCGTGTGGCATGCCCCGCTGTTGATAGTTACTGGGTTTCTTCCTTTGGCACTTGGGATTCTCATGTAAAGAAGTACGCTCAAATCTTTCCCAGATCTCACTTGAGTGGAAGGCTGCATCCGGTATACCCCCTCTTTAGGTGATCTTTCTCTCTTCTCAAGTATCATTTCCGTTGTATCCTCCGAGGATCCCATCATGATGGAGTTGCCGCCCGCTGCCGTTGCAGAAACCAAAAATGCCGTCTTATAGACCGAGAAAGTCCTTCTGAGGCAGGTGCCTCGCTCTTCACCCTCGCATTCATTCATTCATTCATTCATGGCCACCCCTTCTTCGCCTGCTGATGTCCTTCAGGTCGAAGTGACTCTTTTCAACACATTCTCTTTCTTGGGAGTCTTCTCCCTCCTTTTGGTCATCGGGACGGCCTATTTTTCTTCCACTGTGCACCGAAGCGGGCTCTGGTTCAGACACATGATTGCATGGATTATATATTCTGTTTCTTATCTCCTTCTACTCGGTCGCCAGGTGGGGCCGACTCCGCCTTTCGGTTTATGCTTGGTACAAGCCGCCCTCATTCATGCAGCCCCGACTTTGTATGTTCTCTTTTTTGCTGGCCTCACCATTCACTTATACACAATATCTAGGCCCACCCTCAGCGCTCTTTGTTTCGTGATCGATGTGAGTCTGCCTACCAATTTACGGCTAAACGGAAACAAAGACATTTTCTCCAGCTCTACATCGGCCTTTCTGCCGCAGTACATCGGAAGAGAAAGATCCGTCCAGCATTGGCCAAATTTGCGAGTTTTCGTACTGGTCTCAGCCGCGGCATTGTAATAACGGCATACCCCTAGCTTCTGGTTTTCCCGCAACTGGTTTTCACCGCAGTAATTCTCGAAGTCCTCTTGGTAATCTATGAAGGTCCACGCCAACGATCCATACCTGACTGAGTTACTTCATCTTCCAGTTCATCCAGGACGCTGGAGTTGTCGCTCGTAATCCAAACCATTTGTATTGCCATATCACTACGCCAACACCGTGAGTGAGGTTGAGTGTCGTGCTCAACGCCTAGTCATCCTCAATTCTCCTAGCTCGGTCATCAGCGCTGGCATTGTTATTGGCACCGGAGTGATCATTTTTCCTCTCGAGAGTAAGAATTCAATTTCCTGCACAAGTTCTACGTCTTACTCTGTCCCAGTCTGGATTGGGATTGTCTTGTGTCGCAACTGGGTTGCCTTTCGAAACTCTCCGGAAATGGGGATCGATCCGCAGGTGTCGCTGACAATGTTCATACGAGTCGGGTTGTTCACGGTGATCTCTATGACTGGTGTCGGGTAAGATCCAACAGGTCTGCTGCTGCTTGCGATTGATTTATGTGTATGACAGGTTGAGCTCGTTCACCCTTGTATCGCCTAGTTCAAATCCTTACTGGAGCTTGGTGTTACCGACTGGTCAGTCGGCTTGAACAAAGACACTTTTACACCACTGACATGTATTCAGTGCCGATCATCGCTTCAATTACTTTCGGCAGTCAAGAGGTGACCAGCTCGTCCGTTTTGTTCGATCGTTGTTTCTAACGCGCGCACTTAGGACATCATGAAAGCCTTGGTATTTTGGCGGGAATCTGGACCTGCTCCCGCCCCTACCTCGGCCACCTCGGGTTCAACATCGGACTTGCCAAAATCCTTTGACAATGTACTAGTTTAAGTTAGGCGCGATACGGCGAATCTTGTACCTCAGATCTCGCTTTTTCGTTCCTTTTGTATCGGGTCCTATCATTTACTCCAATGTAATTGCCTTTGGATCTGATTTACTGTGAACTTCCGTCAGCTTATGCAAGGTTCGAGTTTATTCTGTCGCATGGGGAATTGTCCGACAGACGTCCGTTCGAAACTTGAGCAGCGCGTACTCGTCAAAATTAAAATGTTGTTCGTTCGGGGTCCGTCCGTTACACATTGATGTCGTTGCGCCAAAGTCTACTTCACTGCACAGCCAGACTGACCGGGTCAACTGGATCATTGCAGTATCCACCTTAAGTTTTTCAACCCCGACACGCAGAGTAAACGAGCTCTCCGTAACCACTGTCTTTCGCAAGTTTCTTCATTGCGGACAAAACACTTGTCGGAGCGTTAAAACAAAATATAACAAGCAATGAGCGGAGCTGGCATTCCGCTATTTCGTAGAACATGAGTCAACACTACCTACTCGCTCCATATTGGTTAGGCATGTAACAGGTAGCTATGTGATTATCAACCTAGACCAAAAAATGTCGCGCCTCTGGGTAGTTTGAAAAGGTCGTCACTCGCGCGACGATTACTCCTGCTACGTGGGACTTCGAAGTTATGCGAGATTTGTAAATGTACAAAGCTAACTAGCCACTCACGATCTTTAGCAAGGCGAAACATTGTTGCCTCAACTGTTCTTCGCAATTTAGTGCATTTATTATTCTTTGAGTACAGTAATCACCCTATGCGTTGGTTGTATCGTGAGCACGACAGCTTTGCATAGTTTTCATGTGGGGGGATCTATGGTACTCCATATCCTTGTTGGTTAGCAATCACCATTGGAGCTGGACTTCACCTTCTGTCTTTTTCCAGTCTAGTCTGATATATGCATCACCTAAACCTCTTTTTGCTTCCAAGAACAGTGTGTTATCCCCTGCCTCGCGTGTATATGTGGTGGCCCAGCTGTCGCTCATCAGGATAATAACGACGGTGATGGGAACACCTCGCGACATGTCCGAGCGAGCGACAAGGAGGGCTGGACCCGTACGCGCGAGACCGAAGGATACCGCACATGCTAAGTAAAAGCAGACTAGGTGATGCATGTATCGGAACCAAGCTGGAAAACGGCACAAGGAAGAGGCAGTTCCATGAAGATTGCAGGCCAGTCAAGATAGGCAATACCACACACAGGAAACCGCAGCAGAGAAGTTATATGTGGGCAGGACACAATGGATGATGCCGGCTTATAAACACCATGGAAAGATATGAGGCATGAAATCGTGAGAGAACCTTAAGCTGTGCAGGGTTTATTGGGGGAGCTTGCTCCCCCTATTTGTTGGCCGATCCGAAATGCTTAGTGGCTGTGCAGAGTTCGGTTTTGATGGTCCCTCCGTGGGACTTTGATGGTCGCCCCGTGGGAAGATCAAAAGCCCCTGTCCGCCGACTTGAGCTCACGAATGCAAAGGCGGACACAGTCTTTCATCATTCTAGGGTACGTTCAAATCAACATGTAATCCCTAATTGGCCAATGCTCGCGTACAAGTTGCATGAAGCTCAATAGCATTTCAGCCATTAAAATTTTGTATCACCAGGAAATCTACGGCCATGATTGGTAAACCGTGGGTTAAATAACGGAAGATGGGCTATCATCCCCATTGTGACACGACGGCGCCGGGCATGCAACGGCGGGATTTCAGTTGGCTTCCCAACATTCATGCAGTGACTGCAGAAATGTAGGAGACAGCAAGAGACAGAGAGAGAGAGAGCACAAGATGTGAGTTACAGGATGCAATTGAACAGAAGAGTGTGCGCAGCAAATTAGTGAAAGAGCTCAGAGGAGTCCGAAATTGAAAACAATCCGCTCCATACTATCACTACAGTCTGTTTGATTACTCAATGATTACTTATCCTCAGTCTGTGGGTCCGGCAGGAGGGGGAAAAGGGATATATTTTAATGTGAGATGCTTGAACAGGCAAGCTCCCCCCTTCCTGTAGCTGGGTACCAGCATACAAAACATATTAACCCTTGAACCCAGCTGCGGAGGATCATGCACCCACATCATCATGATTGTTCAGATTTTTGCGGGACGCCGACGGAGTATATCAGCTTCTTGAGAATGACATCGGGGGAACGGGGTACGTCTTCCCGAAGTTAATGTGGTGCCTGACATTGGGAGTGTGGTGTGGACCTCGAAGTTGGCCGAATCTAAGTATTTGATGCTTGAGCGAAGCGGAGAATGGAGATAAAGACCGCCATACCGGTTACAGAAGGAAAGGTGTTAAGTACTGCTTTAACCGCGCGATCGCACAGCTGAGCCGGCAAGGTCGGCATTGTGTTCCACTACTTGCTTCTTGAACCCACAACATCGAACATATCATGATTGTTGCGCGACAGCAGATAACCGAACGACGTTTGGAGTGACCAGTACAGCATTATCAGAACGGAATTGAGATCGCAGAGTTGTTCACTACTTCGAGAAGGCTTGAGAAAGCATCCGACAGTCTCCGAACCGTTTCGGATTTTGGATCGGATTTTTGGGCAGCAACGTGCGAGCACACAGCTATCCATGCAGGATATTTTTGAAGCGTGATACAGCTCAAGAATGTAGCTTCGAAGCGATGGTCCGCGTCTCCCGCTGAGTGAGGTCCCAGAGGACGGCGCATGGATGTGACACATTGAGGAAGCCAGAGACGGCAAGGCTAACATCTTTGTCGTACTTTATCTTGACCTCGGGAGCTTCGATTGTGAGGTTTCTCTCTGATCCTACTACTAGCCTTGCATTAATAATTGTTTAGTAATCAAGCGGATGAATCGTGCCCCAGCAGGATGGCGTTCGCGATCTTCATTGCCATATCATGTCGGAACGAGCCAAGAATGAGTGACATCCGTCCAGGCTACGATGGCGGCTGGGCGGTGGTGACTTGGTGGTGACTGTGCGAATGGCGATGCATCGTGCGGCAAGCCTCGGACCCGGATCAATGAGGGATCAGTGATCCGGAGTCTCCCGAGTCCTTACCATAGTCATACCAAACGGTTTGAACTTGGCACTATAAGTCAAGATGCGTCCTATTATTACCTGTCTTTCAGTCCTTTCGTGAAAGGTCATTTACATGTATAAGACTCCATGTAACATTAAATCAAATAACCACATTGCGCACTTGAATGGGCCCCAATGCGTTACTACAACGACGAGAGATGCAGTGGGATCATCTTCTCGCGCCCAATTAAACTACATCTTTTGCCGATTTTGTGGCGATTGGAGCAGCTTCAGGTTCCCTCCAAAATACCAAAGATTTCATGATGTCCTAGTGAATAGCATTAGATTCGCCGACCAAACGGAGGTACTTGTCACCTCCTGGCTCCCGAAAGTAATAGCGGCAAGGATGGGAACTGAAAATATTAAGATATCGATGCAAGTAATTTGCTCCAGATGACCGACCACTGGGCAACACCAAGCTCCAGTACGGATTAGAATCTCGCGACACGATCTTGAACGAGCTCAACCTGGAATCAATGTGAGATATTCGAGAAAACATCTTGAAGCTGCAGATTGGTGGTGCGTCTTACCCGACTCCAGTCATGGACACCACTGTGAACAGCCCGACGCGTACGAACATTGACAATGACACTTGCGGATTGATTTGAGGGGAGTGTCGAAAGGCAGCCCAGTTGCGGTACAACACGACTCCGATCCAGACTGGGATGTAGTAGAGTCGTAAGCCACAGAGTTTGCCTAGAGAGATGAATCCTTACTTTCGAGGGGAATAATGACTAGTCCTGTGGCAATGACGATGTAGGCACTGACCAATGATCTAGATCTTGAAGGTGAACATGAGTCGCTGACATACGCGATGGCCTCACGGTGTGCGTGCCGTGACATGGCAATAAAGGTGACTCGGATCTCGAGCGACGATTTTGGGGTCTTGAATGAACTAAAAACCGAGATAAAAACTTGAGTCAGTGGCAAGGGACCTCGCTTGAGACAATCACCAAGAGGACTTCGAGTATGACTGCGACAAAGACGAGTTGGGGAAAAGCCAGCAGCTAGCGTGATACAGTTAGTACACTGTGGCTGTCGCAATCATAACGGATAACGATAACTCACAAAATTGGCCAACATTGGGCGGACCCTTTTCTTCTCCCGATGGACTGCGGCAGTAAGTCCGATGTATAGCTGAATGAACCGTCTTTATTTCCTTCCGCCTGAATAGAAAGACGTACATCGATAGAGAAGCATAGAGCGCTGAGCGTGGGCCTAGATGCTTGTGAAATAACGAGGACCACGCAAATAGAAAACATACAAAGTCGGGGCTGCATAGATGAGGGCGGCTTGAACCATGCATAAGCCGAGAGGCGGAGCCGGTCCCAACTGTCGACCAAGCAGGAGGAGATAAGAAGCAGAATATATGATCCACGCCATCATGTGTCTGAACCAGAGCCCGCTTCGGTGCACAGTGGAAGAAAAATAAGCAGTCCCGATGACCACAGTGAGGAAGAAGACACCCAAGAAAGAGAAAGAGTTGAAAAGGGTCACTTCATCCTGGAGGACGTCGACGTCGACCGGAACTGCAGTGGCCATGAATGAGGAAAACCAGCAAAAGGGAGGAAGAAGAAGAAGAAGAAAGGAAAGACGGCGCCTGCGTCTAAATGGCCCATTCCTCAAGACCGTATGTTGGTTTATAACTAGAGCAGCGACGATGGCTGCATCATGATGGAACGGAGCGGGATTCAACGCCGTTCAACAGTGGGATCAAGGGATACGGGAGTCGTGCAAGCACGCGTTACACCCGAAAAAAATAGGCGAAGCTGGAGGCGGTCCGCGGGACAGAGAGTTTGGATAGGCCGTCGCACTCCGACCCACGGCGATCAACTAGTCGCACTCTTCCGCGTCGACTACGGCCGGGTTCCAAGCAATACCGACTGCAATGAGGCACGATGCCACGATCTGATGCGTCGTTATGTTTGAAATCTGCTCGTGAGCGGCATTTGGCGGCGACTTCCAGATGTAGCAAGAAATTACAAGAAACGAATATACTAAAAGCCAAAAAAAGTCAATAGGTAATTCAAGGACTTGCCGCTCGAGATAGGGCAAGTTACTTACTTCCACTGGCAGCCTGTAATCATTAGACAGAAGAACGGGGAGGATTGACAGAGGAAATCCATCATTCCGTGGGGGTCCGTCGTATGATAATCCACACGCCTTGTCATGTTGCGCCGTCGAATTTCGTAACAGCAGACATACACTCAGCTGTTCCTCGAGAACCCAATTACGACGGTCGGCAGGACTCCATGGGTTTCAGGCCGACATCCTCTTCGACCCTGAGTCGTTTGAACTTTGAACACGGGATTGGGAAGAATTACAGCATGGGACCAGAGAAATTACGGTCTCGATGGAATCGGTAATGTTGCGTAGCCTCATCGATGAAGCATGTCTTCCTGAAGCCATTCATCTGTTTACACCGCCGCGACTCAGTACCCTGGGTTGACCCTGAGCTCCTGGGGCCACCAGACAAATGATGACACTTGCCGCTGCCGGTCCTCGTTGTGTTCTTCACTTTTCGACTCCCGCAAGTAGAACCTTGTGACCCGAGGCAGACGACCTCGGTATCAGGAGAGCTCGGCCCAATGCATTTGCGTGGTCGTTCGAAAAGTGACGTTATGGTGAAGTATGGCGGTGTTTGGCTGGAGCCAATTTGGCTCTATGTTGCTGTAGCCTCCCTGCTTGACTCCTCCTCGTACCTCAAATTGGTGTATGGCGTCCACGTCTCACCCTGACCTCCGTCTGCTTCTCAGCAAACTACGGAACATATATGACGCGCTTCTGCACTTTAAACCACTCGCTGGAGTCCCCCCAATCCTTGATTCATCTGTCGATGCGGACCCAAACGACGACGGGCAGTGGCTGCGGCACGAAAACATCCCAGGCATAAAAAAGCTTCGCGAATCCATCAAGTACGACGTCGATATCTTGGAAAAGGCTTGATCGGTCTCTCTGTGTTGACGCGCCCGTGCTCATGTTGCGGAAGGACAGTAGTTTCTTTCCGATCCTGCGTCGGAGCATGAACAGCCAATATCAACTCATGCGCCGTATCTGGTCGAGGTCTACAAGGAGATCCTGCTCGCCACGCCGCCAATAGTCTCTGTCTTCAAATTTCTCCAGCTTACTCCTTCGGACGGGCCAGATCGGCGCGAGCGCAAGGGACGGCGGCCGCCGTCGACCAAGGTGGATGTTGTTGCAGATAATGGCCGGCGGTGGATTCGAATAAACACGTGAGTGTGTTTTCGTTTTTGTAGCACTTTGTCGACCGATCTCGCCCTGGACCATTTAACTTGGTCCAGTCGCGTAAAGGGACGGACACGGGGCCCTGAGGAAACGCGCTACGCAGTCCCAGAGTCTCTGCCATTTTTTTGGCGATCATTTTGTCTTTCATCTCCTTATAAATATCTTGACCATCTTCTACAGGATCAAAAACGCCGGCATACTTGCTGAATTCCGCGAAATCGACTCCTACCTGACCGACTCCGAGTCCGACTCTGACGACCCGGACTACCGGCCAAGCCTCGCCCAAACCGAGTTCGACAACTCCATCCTGCAAATGGGACGCGTCCTGATCGAGGCCGCCAAGGCGAACCCGGTCCAGGGCGTAGCAGGCCCCGAGATCCCCCGCGTCACGCTGCGCCTCACCCGCCTCGACGTCTCCCCGCTCCGCGCCAACGGCGAGCCCAACGACCCGCGGATAGCACATACCGTCCAATGTCTGCGCGACATGGGCCTCGACGTCGAGCTGGGCGAACGGCCCGACAGCGACATCCCAATACCAATGCCAAAGGCGCCGGACCCGCCTGCGGTCGCGCTGCAGCCCACGCGCCAGATCAACCTCGACCTCTCCGTCCTCGTGGCGCTCGCGTCAGATCTCACGCACGCGCCGCTGCCGGCCTCGGTCGAGGAAGCGACCGCCCGGTTCCTCCCGCCACAGCGCTACCGCGAGTGGAAGCCGCAGGACCGGCTGTCCGCCGCGGACCCTCCCGAGACTCTGGGCGGCATCTCGCAGGACATCGCCAAGCACAGCCGCGCGCTCACGACGCACGTCCTGCAGGAGATGGGCCGGGGGCTGCTGCAGGAGATCCACGACAAGCTCCCCGCGGGGCCCGTCGAGTTCTGGACGAGCGAGGAGGCGCGCGACCGCTGCATGCGGATCGTCACGCGCATCGGCGGCGAGCGCGAGGTGCGCAGAGCCGAGGCGCTGTTCCCGCCGGATATGATGTCCACGGCGGAGGCGGAGGCGCTCTTTTGGCAGGACTCGCGATATCCCGCGAATTTCATTCCGTTGCTCCCGATTAGGCTGTACCCTGCGTCTACCGACCCGCCAGTCGAGGGTGTCCCGCAGCCGCACTCGCGATTCTTCCGCTCCATGACGAAGGTCTGCCGGGACTTTTTGGCAGTGGATGCAGCCGCCTCGAACGGCCGAAATCATCCCCCGGCTGAGGGAGAGCTGGGGGACGGAGACACCGAAGAGAAGACGCAGACGACGGTTAAGACTCACTCGAGACTGTCGCCGCATGCGGTCAAGAGCATGATGCGCGGTGCTGAGTTGGGCTGGACGACCTTGACCACGACCAAGTCGAGCGTCAAGGCGCTGCTGCGGGAGATCAAGGCTGCGCGCCTCACAGGCCGGCTCGTAGAAGAAGAAGAAGAGCAGCCGCAGACCGGGCACGAAGCGGCGGCTGCGATTTGGATCGTCGACCCAAGAAACTTGCAGTGTTTTATCTGACAAAGTGACAGCTCCACACCGTGCGATACCGCTTGTAGATGTACACCATCCAATCTGTGCAAACTAGACTTTTATTTCTTGCTTTCCCCAGTCTGTCGCAACTAGCAACTACACCATACTGCAGAACTCGTGTTGTACCGAGATGTACTACTACACACATCGCTCGCATCGTCACTCAAGCCCACATGGCTTTGAATTTCTCGTCAAAGTCTCGCAGCGCGCCGCTGGCAACCGTGTACAGCTTCCAATCCCTGTCTTGCACCCCCGGGGGCCGCTGGAATCCAGACCCAGCGTCATCTTCTGCCTCGTACTCTTCCTCCATCTCCGCAGGGTCATGAGATTCCGGCTCGGCGATGTCTGCATTCCCCGAAGCTGCCATCAACAGTTGTTTCAGCGAGTTCTGGATAACCGCCAGCGTCAACGAGAAATCCTGCAGGAGATACCAGACGTCGCCGCGTCGGATGCCATTCGCGTTGGCTAGGGCGGAAACCTGGCCGTGGAGGTAGAAATCCAGCAAGTAGGCGTTCAGCACATGCCCGCCGCCTTCCGAGGTCGCCGTCAAGTGCTTCAGAGACGGGATGGCGTTGTTGTTTAGATGGAGACCGTTCCTGGCCGAGCGAGTCAATTCCTCGACGCTGCTGAATCGGTCCGTATGGCCAGAATTGGCTACGAATGGGGAGCGGGCACCAACATGAACGGCTGTTTTTTGGAGCTCGGTGCGGAAGATGGACGGGTCATGCTGGTCGATACGGGGATATGAGATTTTGCTCAGTGGGAGCACATCATCTGAGTCGACCTCGAGCTGCGCTGCACAAGCGAGGGCGTAGCCTGTGAATGTCTCCAGAATCTTTTGGTCCTGATACTCGAAAACATCACGAACGGCCTTGGGCAAGTCCGGAAGCACGACCATGGAAGGGGATTTTTTGGCCTGAGCCATGTTCTTCTCGCTCGCATACACTCGGGAGATATACCGGCGGCCAAAAAGATGCGCCATGACAAGGATGAAATCTCTTTTAGCAGAGATCATACTATCCTGGTCGCAGATATCGTGTAAAGCGCCGCTTTTCAGAAGAGCGACTAACGCGAAGTTGCTTGGCTCCGTGTACTGGCGGACATGGTCAGTAAGTTGTCGTAGAGGAATTGAAGAACAAATGGAAGACACACGTAGAGGTGTGCTGCCAAGCTGAAGAGATTCATGGGCGTTCCGGTCTCGTCCAAGAGACCGGCACGGCGCAGGTACTCTATGCTGAATCTCATATGATGCTGAACCTGCGCGCGACCGATATCTGAAACAAAACTAATTCTAGGAAGTTCCAAAATGCTTTTCACGGCCGCCACAGCAGTTTCAGCATTATTGGACCCAGTCACAAGATTCATCAGCCGGAGAGAAAGGGTGGAGGTGAGCGGGAAGTTTCCGCCGAGTGGTGGTAATTTGGATAAAACCAGGCGCTGTACTCGCTCCATGGGTAAGCCGTAGAACACGACATTGCCAAGGAGGTCAAAGCCTCGTCTTCCGGCTCTGCCCGAGCATTGGCGATACTTGGATAAAATGTCAGTACTCAGATAATTGCGGTGAAGCAGCCGAACTCGCCATCAGCGCTGTAAGATATGGAGAATCTCCACAAAAAACGGCTGTCTTGGCCGGCGCATTTATCCCCATGGCCAATGTACCTACGTTCGTGCAATTAGAAGGAGGGCTGGCAATAGAGTGCTCAGTCGCACCTGTAGCGATCATGACCCGTATAAATCCCTGTCGGAACAAGCTGCAAGGTTTTTCATGAGTCTCAGCTCAGAATATTCACATTGTACGAACCTTTCAACCACGCTCCTGTATTTCTTGTTCATCCCGGCGTGGTGAATGCCAATACCTCTCTCCAAGGCATCCAGGGCCCAATCCTGTGTGCTAGACCATCTGCGGAGGTCGTGAATGTGCTCCGCAAGGTCTGACTTCGAACAAGCCGCCGTGCCGGCGAACGAGAAGTCAGGTGAGGGCTCGTCGGGGTCAAAAGAGCTCTCCCACGAATGCTCGCTTTCCAGCTGTTCGTCGTCTTCCTGCTTCCGCCGTTTGGCCACTTTTGCCATTGCCCGTTCACGTTCTTTCGCTCGGCTCATCCACAGTTCCCACTGCTGCACCTTTTGTTTCCACTTCGAATCATGCTGGCGCCAGGTATTCTCCGCTGTTTTGAGGGTTGAAAGAAGCTCTTGCACCAAAATGTCGCAATCTGTGCGATCGAAACTGAACAGTATTGCAGGCTGCATAAGTGATAAGTGCCATCTCCCATAACTCGTAGATTCATGCTCACGAGTTCCTTTTTTGCGTGGAGGTCCGACAAAAGACAAATCAGATTCAATCTTCTTGTAACTCTCGCGAGCAGGAGTTTTATTGGGGTCCTGGAGCGAACTGATTTCTGGGTCTTGCAAATCGCGTATAATATTGAACGCCGCGCCTCCGTCGCTCCCGCCCTGCGTTTCCATCAGAGGGATTAATCCCGCCTTCAAGGCATTTTCATATCGGATTATGTCTTTCTGAACGAGAAGCTTTTCCGAGTTGAAAAAAGCTTCGGGGTCCAGAGCATCCTGGCGACCGGGTGCATGCTTGGCGATTGCCCGATACAGAGTCAAAGTGTCCGATGCTTCCAACGCGAGGTCGACGGGGATCGAACGAACCCCGAATGACATCAGTGAGATAGGGTGAAGAAACCGACTCCGCCCGGTGTCTTGATGGACAGACAGGCCGTTGAATTCGGGCGAAGAAGACTCGTCGTCCATGATGTAGTAGAACTTGCGTAAATGAGAATAGCGGTGCGGATGTTCGATGACCCGGTACTTGAAGCCATGGGCTTGCTGGACGGATTCGAGCCATCGACTGAAGTCTTGAGGCGATCCAACCGTCGCAGAAAGACCGCTGCAGAGAGGGAAAAGTCAGGTGTGAATTCAAGTTAATGCTGCGCCGCACATGATAGGGCAGGGAGCCATCAAGATGATTTGCTCCCAAACGGAGCCTCCTTCTTGTTGGCCTATCGAATGAATTTCGTCCAGAATTATTCTTCAAACCCGTCAAATTGACTGAGATTATGCCATCGCTGAATGAAATGACTGACGATTTCAGTCGCGGCGTCCATACGCGGGCAAGGGGTGGCGAAAGAAGCAGAGTCTAGGAGATATTATCAGGGATAAGTTGTGAAAGGGGGCATGTCAAGATACCTACCGCCAAAATTTCTGGGACTGTAACTAGAATTTGACACTTCAACGGGTCGTTGATCCGATAATCCCGTGTATGTATAGCCCAAAGCGATTCTGGGCATCAGAAAATGAGAATCACGACTGAGGTAAGAAACCATTCAAATACAAACTTCCGGTGAGATTCTTTTCGAACCGGGCGTAAATCTCCGCGGCGATTTGGGTGACCAAGGCTTTCGTCGGAGCGACGTAGACCAGTATACCGTCGTCTGAGTCCCGCAGAATCTTTTCCATCGAGTAATACGAGATAAAAGTTTTTCCGGCACTTGTCGGAGCTGTTCGAAGTTCAATTTGTGAAGTAGATTTTGATGAAAACACGGACCGATGACTAGGACCGAAAAGTTTTGGTCGACACAATCCAAAACTTCTCTCTGCCATGCGTCAGGTTCAAACGAAACCCTGGGGTCACCAGCACTATCCATGCTACGATCCATAAACTCGCCAAACAGACGAAGCTGCCAGACAACCGGATGCTCCGTTATACACATGAACTTATGGCGAGGTTTTTTGGAAGTCTTCTTGAGCAGCTTCTCGAACTCGAAAGTGAGCGGTTTGTCAGGGAGATTTGCAGAGCCAGAAAGAAGGGTTGACGAATAAGCACCAAAGCCGATCGATGCGAGAACAGCTTCTATGATGCCAGCCGCAGAGGTTGTCAACGCCTTTCGATCGCAGATAGCCTTCAATTGCTTCATGATAGCAAGTGTAAAGTTGTCACGAGTGGGGGAAGACTCCCGCTTAGAACTTGCGATCCATTCCTGTAAAGTCAAATGGAGCGAGTACAATCGCATCTCCAGACCTAGCACAGACTCGTCGGACCGCTTGTTTCGAAACAGCGACTGGATCGTCTTCGCCCTCTCGCTGGTGCTGAGTCGAGACATAACATCCAGCTGCTCCCGCCACCATTTGCGAGAAACTTCCTCCTGCAACGAAGCTTTCTCTTGCGCGATTTTTTCCCGCAGTTCCTGCTTGGAGGTAAGAACGGGTATCCCTTTCTTAGTGGATTGGCGACTGGTGGATTTGAGGCGTTCCTGCGAGTGCTTTCTGTCAGCATGGATGCGATCAATGAAATGACCGTGATCTTTACCTTCGGAGCACGCGAGTCCTTTGGTTGCTTGTTCACCACAATGATGATTTGCTGAAGACTCGTGCCGAGTGCGCCAGTTAGAGTAGCCGCGTTTCTTTGGAGAGTCGCCATGAATCTCTGATTACTTCTATTCTCACGAAATCGCTGACGCTCGTCCAGCACCTTGCGATCTTCCCCACCGAGATGACGCGGCAGTATTGACTGGGAATTATGCCAGTGTGTGGTATCGGAGAATGGAAGACCGAAGTCAAAATGAGGAGCTGATCCAGACTCCTCATCTTCGACGGAGGTGTTGGGCAAGGAGCCGAAGTCGAAGACCTGATGATTGAACGGAAGCAGTTTGTAGATACGTGCTATGCCCCCTGGCACGACAGCCGTGTTTGCAAACGCATCAGAAAAGCGTGCACGGAAAGCAGAAAAATCGGGTTCCGCGAGAGATAAATGGTCCCAGATGGTTTGAACTTCGCTGAACCCAGCAGAGCCCACAACATCCGAGAAGGGCAGAGTGAGATTGCTGAGGGCGGTGGAGACCAGGGTTGCGAAAACTCTTCCGTCAACATCGAACGGAAGCGATGAAGCAATGAAAAAGATCTTGGGAAGGAACATTTTTGAAAGCAACTCCACCAGGTCGGAGCGTAATACCTGGCAGGATTGAGCACGTTCGAGAAGCGACAACCGAGGAAGGATGGCAGCATGCAACAGGAAAAGAAATAAAAGCTCCTGCGAGAATTCGCAACGTAGGTTTTGCAACACGTGTTGGCACAGTTCAATCATGCGAGACCGTCCCGATACGGATGGGAGGGGCGTCGAAAGTGGAGAGGGGGTTAGATCTGTGTTGTGCACCACGATCTCGGCCTCCAGCGAGAGTCTAGCTTGCCCGGTTGCGCGAATTATGTGTGCGGGTAGGGGTTGACTATGACGGTGCGCCTCGTGGTAAACAAAGGATAAGATCTGGGGACATGGTCAATTCAGCCGGCGAATGGGAGAGGAAGACCAACTTTGGAGTCACGAAACTCCACACCGTTGAGGAGTGCGACGGCCATGCCTCCGTTGAGGAGCTGATATAGAAAGAGCCTCTGGAGCAGTGCTCGCTCATTTTGAAGCCTGCCCCGAACCGATGCCACTGCTCCGTCGTGGATGAGGACAAACATTGGCCTTTTCGCATTTTCAAAGCGAAGCCACGCAGGGTCTTCGAGACCGGTGAATGTATGGACGGCGACCTCGAGCTTCAAAAGGTGCTCAAATAGCAAGGCACGCGCCAAATGTCGGGATGCGACGTTGAAAGCCGAGCCTCCTGTATTTATCGTCGAGTGGTAGTTTGCTGAGATAGCGGTAGTCAGTAATGACTGGACATCTTTGACCAGGTGCAAGTACCCTGCCAAAACACAATCTCGAAATTCGCATGGCGATTTGTAAATTCAAGAAGCGTCGTTTCGAGAACATAATACGCATGCACTATCTGGAAACTCGCATCTTGAATAGCTGATCAGCAAGGGAGATGGAGAAGCGATAGTCATTTTCTCACCCAAAGGGCGCCCAATCGCCAGAAGAGGGTCGTCCAGGACCCTTTCCAATAACGATTCGCCTGATAGGTACATCAGCGCCGATCCAGGTGGAGACTTCAATCCCATGAACCTGAGATTATGAAGAGCTCGGCCCCAGCGTAGTCTCCGAGAAGGTCCATCCATCTCGCTCGTCGAGTTGCTGGTGTAAACCATTGCTCATCCACTTCTTCTAAAGCCTGGGATGCAGAGATGGAACCCTGGTTTTTTACTGGGATCGAATGCTTGACCCCATCGCCATCGTCGAAGTTTTCAAGATCCATTTTGAGTTCTTTGAGCAACGAGGAAGAAAAGAGTCAAGACAAAGACGTGCCAATCGAATCCGAGTCCTCGAGGCGCTGCCGCGTCCGGCGGTAAGCGTCAACACAATTAGACGCCCGTTATCCTCAAGCTTCCTCTTTTGATCAATCCGCCTCATAGTCCAATAAGCAAACGGACGGTACCCGTCCGTCCGACTCTCTGAAAATTCTCGGTGACGGACGGCTCGGAGCCCTAGCAGCTACAAGATCACTCATACTTGGGCTTGAGGGCCATTGCATGCGCATGGCATAACCGAGTTGTTTCCTTTTTTTTTGGTTTTCTTTTTTCAAAGTTAGACGACCATCCTTTTAGCTGCCATACCTTCTTTTTTCTCTGGCTCGCCATCGCCCGAGCTTCGCTCGGCTCGAGCTCGCCCGCAGTTAACAACTTTCACATTAACTAATGTACTTCATGAATTTTGGCCGGCTCGCCCTCGCCCGAGCTTCGCTCGGCTCGAGCTCGCCGGGGGGGTTGGTTTACGGTATGTGTCTTCCAACTTGAACTCAGCGAGCATTAACGTCGATTTAGCCAAACATTGCAGAATTGCAGACGTCTTGAACCAGCGGCTGAAGAGTAATTTGATCTCCTCAGTCCTCCAAGGGACTTTACACTTTAGAATCTTTATCATCATAACCCGGAAACGGCGACTGGCCTGAACTCCTGGCAGAATGTCCTGAGCAATTCATCCTTGCTGTTGCCCTCCAGCGGGCTAGCGGCGGAACATTCGCAAGGAGTTCAATTTGACCTAGCAGAAAAATGGACAACATGGAAGGGTGGGTAACCCAAATGATAAACTTTCAACTTTGGTCTTGAGCCCAGCTTATAAAAAAAAACAGTAGCAAATCGAAGCAATTGCCTCAAACAAGAGGTGTCAAGTTGAACGTAGACTTAGAGGTTGCCAAGCCGCCAAGACGGCACAGAACGCGGCAAGCATACGGCAAAGTGCGGCGATCTAAACTTCGTAAGAGGTTTTGACTCACTGACCCCATTAAGGTCGGAAAACCCACGATAATTCCCTTAAACGGCAAAACTTCCAACACGAAGCAACTACGTCATCGCAAAAATCCATCCTCACTCTGGCGCTAAAATCGAGCATAAAACCGAGTTAAAAATAAATTTTTAAAACTCATATCAACTTCAAACCCAAAACAGCAATGCCCAATCTCTTGGCACAGAGAACGTTGCTAGCAAACGAATTCGGGACTATCAGGACTGTCCGAGCCGAGGAATTGTTGGCACTGCTTATTCCTTCCCAACAGAGTGGTATGCATCGACACTTCACGGGATTCAGAATCACAGTAAAGTACAACGGCCATCAAATCGGGGCCACAGTTGTGCTTCTGTATAAAAGGCAATTAGGGTATTAGCTGAGTACAATCCGACCTCTTCATCCTCACCGAATCATGGATCCCTTCCTCTTCAGCGAGGACTCCTATAGCACCCGACCCAAGTCCTGGTCCGACATGAGCACCTGTCAAAGGACCGTGGGCATCTTCATCTACACAGTAGTGTCAGCCATCGTAATAGAGCGTATTTGGTGCCCTCCAAAACCTGAAAATCGACCACATCTGTCAAAAAATTGATTGCTGATTCCCTAAATTTGTGACATCCAAAACGGGAACGGCTATCAATTTTTGTGGGTAGGATCATTTGGTGCGTGCCGGCGCGTCGCGTCCGTTCAAGATAGAGTCGCGCTACCATGTACAGCTCTATATACCTACTTCAAGGTCACTGAGGGCGTCCGCAATATTTACCTGGACCTTCCGAAGTAAATGTACAGCCTTATCGGCGTGAGCCTTCCACTTTCTAGCCTCTTCACGGTGGTCGTCGTGCTCCTGATAGGCTGTGTCAAGAAGAGTCGAGGAGCGACTGCTTTAAGACGCGACGCGCTTTGGGATGCGTCTGTGGTGGGAAGCAAAAAAAAAATAGCCGAGTCACATCAGAATTTGCATCAGTCACTCGACATCGCCTAAATATCAGCGGTGATCTCCAAAATCTGAAAGACGTTTTTTGGAGCACCAAATACGCTCTAATCGGCGGTATCATCGCTATCTTGATCGTCCACAATATCCTCGGCCACGCGATCTTCGCCATCGCACGACCCGACAAATACCTTCCGACCCTCCGTTCAGTTGTATTCAGCTCATTATACGGCGGCCTCATCGGCAGCAGCTCGCTGCCGCTGATTACTATTGCGGTCCGCATCGTACTGGGAACGGCATTCAAACGGAAACTCTTCGCCATGCTCTGCTGCGTCCCGATGGGCGTCATCGTCAACGTCGTCGGCGTGAAGGTACTTGAGGGTCGGGGATACCAAAGTCTACCAACTCTAAGGGAGGCAGCATGCGTAGCGGCAGCGGGGCAGGCCTTCGCGCTGGTGATGGGCACTGTGCACTTTTGCCTGTGGGCCCCATTCTCACACAATCTGTAATTTGTGTCTACGAGCTGAGGTGTGGAGAATGCCGTCTATAGTATATTCCAGCCTTATATCGATTTACGGAAATGAATTAGCTTGAGGAGCCACAAAGACGATCCCAATGTGCCAGCCGCCGACCGCTTGATACAAAATTGTGCTTGATGAGACGCTCAGATTTCTCAAGTCAAGTGTGCTGGCAAGCGGCTTCTGGAGAACAAACGGACGGTGAAATTGTACAAGGCGAGAGGTACAGTTATGAACAAAACTTTGGCCCGGAAGAGAGGAGGATATCATTGTATCATTGTGATGAGTGTAGAAACGGATGTGCAGGGAAGGGAACAATGTGCTTGAGGGAACACGCAAGACCAGAAGCTGAAAACCCGCCAGAGGACGAAGACCAAGACCAGATCAGTCGGAAATAAAATTGACGTTCCTGGAAGAGGCTAGAGGCACCCGAGGACTTGAAGTTTGAGGCGGCGACCCGAGTGGAGGGGGAGTGCGCCAGCCGGCGGCGGGTGAGGGAGGGATTTCGGTCTTGTGAGCGCCAGATTGGGACGGACGTGCTAGGCGGAGATCGGAGCCCCAGCGGTTCCGCGGCGTCAGCGGGCTGATGTAGAACAGAGGATTGTGCGTGTCCGAGACGGGAGAAGTTGGTGGACGGCGCTCGGCATCGGGGGAAGCTTTACGCTGTCGACAGATCGTCAGGACGTGGAGGGCACGATTTCGCTAGGACATACTTTGAGGCTTACGGGTGCGAGCAGCGCTGCTAGATTCGATGGCGAGCCTTCCTGGACGAGCTCTCCGATGAGCTCGTGCCCCACACGGCCTGATGGCGAGTCCTGCGGGAGACACATTAGATGGCGATGATAGACAGAGAACACGCCATACCCGCAGCGAGTCTGGGCGGTCGTCACCATAGAGATTATCTTCCGGATCCTGGTCACGGCGGATTGAGGAGGAGGGTGTTGCAGGGAAAGAGAAGGAAGGTGTAGCCATGTCTTGAAGAGTCTCCATAAAGTCGGCGTATTTTTGTTGAACCTCATTGGAAGGCTTCAGCGGCTTCTTCGCAATTTGCATGCGGTAGACACGATGCAAGACGAGGAGCTCTATTGATCAGAGTCGGACAAGTAAACCTAAGCAGAGGAATGAGGACATACCAGTCGGCTGGCCACCACCGGTCTTGGCTTGCTTGGCACGCTTAGGCTTTCGGCTGCTCGAGGCGTGAACGGGAAACAGAAAAAGGAGTGTTAATGCTCACAAAGAATTGAAGGCATCCACTGCGACTGGCAGAAGCACGCCGAAAAGCGATCTCACAAAGGGGAGCACCTTGCACAGGTTCGGCGACTCAAACCACAGACCTCCGACAAAGATGTGTACAGCGTCTGCGACAGTGCCTCCGCCCTTTGCAGCAATTGCGTCGACGCCGCGATGTGTGGGTTTCTTGAAGAGCTCGAAGAGTATTTCTTCCGACAAAAGGCAATTCTCAAGAGTCTTGGAAGAGGTGAGGCGAGATAGACACGGGCATAGAGCGAGTTACCCCAAAGAGTCCTACACTGAACCCCGCCTCAAGCCCGCCGCAAAATTCCGCAAATACAGTGGCAAATCCGAGGTGCAGAGCAGTCCTGCCCATTGCTTTGTAGCCTTCTCGTATGGTATCCTGTGGCGACAATAACTGATCCCAAGTCTGCTGGGTGAGCCAGGGTAGCAGCACCGCGAAACGGGGCTCAGCGATAGCGGATTTGACGGCAATCTTGACGGCTCGTTCTCGGTCGTTGTGCATTTCGAAACGGGTGTCGCGGGCGTGGTGATGGAAGGCAAGAGGTGGACGTGACGCGGAACGTCTGGAGTGCGCTTATGTAATAAGCCCGTTTGCTTGGCAGATCACACATATCGAACCCAAAGCAGTAATTTTGCGTATTGCAAGTGTAGAAGGACAGAGAAGGACTTTGAGCTCGGCGGATGCATCTTTGACCAGCTCTGCTGTTCCCCTTTTGTAGCGCTAGCAAAAAACCGAGCGCCCGACGCTCAATTCTGGCGTCCACTTCTTGTGGTTCTATGGTTCAGTTGGCTATCAAGCTGACTGCAACACTGCCATCCGATCGTCAGACATCGGATGGTCGAGGGTTCGATTCCCTCTGGATCCACCTGGGCTGTGCGGGTTGGACCGTTCATCTGAAACTCACGTGGCACCTGTGAGGCAGGTCCGGGCTATAGAATTGGCAGCTATCGCGCCATCGGGATTGGGGCGCTTCATCAGTCGGCGATTCGTCTTAGGGACACGAACCCCTCCCACCGGCATCATTTTTTGCGTTCTTGTCATTCGTGTCTGCCTTCATTGTCAATGCTAATCACGCAGAAACGAGGTCCGGGATATAGAATTGGAAGCTATCGCGCCTTGAACGGGTTACGGCGCCTCATCAGTCGGCGATTCGTGGACACGAAACACTCCCACCGTCATCGTTTTCTGCGTTTGACGTCTTCATTTGCAAGGCTGATCGTCCAGAAATGTCCAGAAATCCATGATAAATTTCAGCGCATATGAGCTTGCGAAGAAAAGTAATGCCAAAAGCCCAAGCCATAAAAGATCCCTATTGCGCCAATCATGCATGGCCCCGTACAAAAATATAGCTCATCTCAGCCTCACCACCACTGCAAGCAAGAGTCAGTGACGGGCAGCACGCAACGCGAGGGACTTACCGGATGACACTCGCCCCCGTCCCACGTCCACACCCGCTTCGCATCCCCAATGACCATCTTCGCGAACTGCATCCCGTTCCCCGCCTCGACGTTCCTCATCCACCACACCACCAGCCAGTGCCGCGTGACGTACTTGTACCACACGTAGTACTTCCACTCGTAGCTGTTGATCGCGCGCGGGTTGAGGTAGATGCGCTGCAGATCGAACTGCCGGCGGAGGTCGTACGGGAGGTTGAAGGACTCGGACGAGAAGCACTCCGCGGCGCCCGAGCGGCGGAAGCGGAGCGGGGGCGTCTGCGCGGGGGTGAGCGAGGCGGGCTGCGGGTATGCGGGGTGCGTGTCTGGGAGGGGGCGGGGGAGCGGGGAGGCGGAGAGGCGGCCGGGCTTGCGGAGGTGGATGGGGAGCAGGGGGTCTGCGCGAAACGCGACGATGCCGTTCCAGCAGGTGAAGACGGGTGCGGGCTCGTCCTCCATCACGGCCTGCATGCCGGCGTCTTCCAAGAAGTATGGCCACAGAGAAGATACGAGACGGCCGAGACGATCGCGCACGACCCAGGCATCGTAGAGGCTGAGAGAGGATGAGACGAGGGGATGAAGCAGCAAATAGAAGAATCTCACCCCCATCGCATCAGATCCAGTCCGCAGACCATGTCCCACTCGCCGTCCTTCGTCTTCAGGAGCTCCACCACCGACTCCGCTTCTATCAGTACGTCGTTGCTGAACAGGACTATGTCGTAGCCGCCATGCTCTATCAGCGGCGCCAGGGCCAGATTGCGTGTGGCAGAGAGAAACTCGATTCGGGGGATCCCAGTAGACATGTCTTACGAACGGTCTTCAGTATGGGGGAATGCGAGACGATGCGAAGACACACCTTCTGGTCGCGGTATCGTCGTATCTCGGGTACGAATGACATTCGGCACTTCCAGCTCGTCTAGAGTTACCTTCCACTGGTCCAGCATGTCCGCTGTGCCGTCCCGGCTATTAGACTCTACAACGGAAATGAAGATATTATCCTGCAGACAAATGTGAGTCGTTAAAGACGGCGAATCAAGCAATACACTCACGCTGCCGATGTAATAAATGACTTTTGTAATCTCTTTGATCCAGTACGGTAAGATTTCGATATTGTTGTTGAACATAACGGCGAGGAAAACCTTGGCTACCAATGTATCAGGACGCAGGTCATTGAACGCATCGGTTTGCTTACTTCCGTTATAGTAACCGGCTTCTCGTGGTTCTCGCAGGGCAAGTTCTATCTCGGGCCTGTACCGATGGTCGCCAGCAAGTTCGTAGGTTTCGTACATGTATACCCCGCTGAGGGCCATAGACAAAAAGACAACGAAGAAGGATATCCATGGATAGTTCATCTGCAGAAACCCGCGATATACACGGTGGGTCCTGCTCCTACGTGGCTTCGAGCCACTTGAAGACCCCATAGCCATCTCGTAGTCTCCGCGCTTTGTCCGGGAGTAAGCTTCCGTAGCGTACACCGAGAAAACCTGCAACATGGGCCACAGCACCACACCCAGGGCCATGCATAGTCCCCAGCTAGGGATTGTTGCCATCATTATAACGAGTCGCGTCCGCGAACTTGGCCATGCTGGTAAGAATAGTCCGTCCACCGGGTAATAGAACGCCCATAAGCCCCAGTAGTACTTGTAGATGCACCGGAAGAGCAAGACAGGCAGCGTTATGAAGGCAGTCCGCGTGAAGAGTGATAGGGCGAAGTAAAATAACCAGGAAATCGGATATACGACCCGGGAGACGCTTGGCTGCCTGCTGAGTGCAATTAGCCATGCAATTCCATCCTGCATTAAGGCCCACGCGACGAAACTTGGGAGGGGGGTGCGGGGTCGTGTGGTGAGGGTTTGTGGCAAGAGGCAAACACAGTGCAGACAGGCGCTAAGTGGCTGCGCATTTCAAGGCCTCTTGCCACCACAACCTGCTTGAAAATGCTACTGTCTGCAGGCTCTAATGCACACGGTCAACTATCTAATACGACCCTAGACGACTCGCATGTCTTTCTGCCGTGTTGTTTTTCTGGCTGCGCGCCAGGAACTCTCCCCACTGGTCGCAAACTTTTGCACTTGGCTTTCGGGGCCAACCATACGCTAGCGCTGTTGAAATCTACGGGTGACTTGGATATAGAGCTCTGGGGCTGCGGGGATGGCAAGTCGGGTCAGCTGGGGCCCTCGTACGACGATGAGAGCACTTGGATTTTCCGGCCCCTCGATCTTGCATTGGAGCGGCATGGTCTTGCTGCGTATGTCCCGCGGCTAGTTGCTGCCTCCTGGGAGACATCTTATGTGGTGCTTTCGCGTGCGGACATGCCGGATGTCCTACTCGCAATGGGCGCGAATGATTTCGGAGACCTGGGGATTGGTGCAAAGGGCAAGATGCCCGCGAAAGATATCCACGTCGTACGATTCGACCATCTCAGCGTCTCTGCCCCGCTAGTCGTGGACTCGCTTGCCGCGGGGCAGCACCATGTCGTCGCAATACTCGAGGGGGGCCTGACCGCAGGATGGGGCACCTCGCGCCATGGGCAGCTTGGAAACGTCGAATCGTCTTTCCTCTCCTCCCCAGCGTTCATCTCTCAGGGACGAGCCGCCGAGGCAGTTGTACATGCTGCCTTGGGCCACCAACACACTGTATTCCTGCATGCCTCAGGGACGGTGTCCGGCGTGGGCTCTAATCGAAAGCGTCAATTGGAAGGCATCGAGGCAGCCGCAGACATACAGAGTGTGGCATGCACCTGGAACGGGACGTACCTCGCGACCGGCGCCGGGGACGTGATCTCCGCTGGAAACAACGTCAACGGGCAGCTGGGCCGCGCCGACGCGCCCCTCGCCCGCGTCGAGTTTCCGTTCACCCCCGCAACTCATCGGCTGCTCCAGCTGGCCTGTGGGAGCGAGCACGTTCTTGCGTCTTTCGACATCTTGGATTCCTCCACGACGGAGGTCTGGGGATGGGGCTGGAACGAACACGGGAATTTGGGCGTTGGCACGACGGAGGACGTGCGCATTCCGGTCAAGATCTGGTCCACAACGCCGTCGATGAAAGGCACCATTGGTATCTGGGCCGGGTCAGGGACTAGCTGGATCGCTGTACAGCAATGAAATTCGAAGCAGCCCTGTGGTGTCTGCCCAGATGGACACTGCATGTTGTATCTATTCCCCCCTTTCAGAAAACCGGGTTCGAGATTCTTTTCCTTTGTTAAACTTGAAGTTAAAGCCCGTACATCCACAGGTAACCACGGAAAACTAACTATGGACATAAACTACAGTCGACCGTTGGGCACTCGATTTCTTTGCTAGTGCGTACGAAAAGAGCATAAACGAGCTGGTGTTTGCATGCGCCGAACTCGAAGTCCCTCCGCACTCTTAGACTGCAAGTCTGCAATTTCCGCGAAATTACCACTGTGTGGGATCTGTCAATTCAGCGTCAATTCAGATGGCGTTCGTGCACAGGCCCAGGTCAACTTCCGAGAGCAGAGAGTATTGTGGCGGATTGAAAGAGATATTTGGTGGCCTGTATTGGGCCTGTACTCAAATGAAACTTTGATGGTCATTTTTTTCCGAGCACTGCCACAGTCGGAAAAACTCTTTATTTGTGTGTGCTTGGCTGCGATGTAGTGTCGTGCCGCAATCAAGCCGATCTTCTGTTTCTTGGTTTCCACTTCCATTCTGCCATCCGTTTTAAAACCCTCAAACCCTGCCAAAGCCCTCCGTTGAACGCCATTCAATAGATCCTGGTCCCACAGGCTACCTGTATCTGGAGATGGCGTCCCGAGTCATTCTAATAATCTAATTTGGAAGTCCTTGGTTTGCGGTTCTTCCGTGTCGGCGGCCCCTCCCACTCTCCGAGCCGTTCCTTTTTCAATTTATTCTCGCAAACGGCCTGTCTATTCATGATCCTGAATGATCCTTCAGTCTGTCACCGCACATACCTCTTCCATGCTCGTTACACAACTTCACGTGCGGCCGGCGAAACCGTGACAAAAACACTCAGCCTTGACTCAGCTCTTCGGAGTCTTCCCTTTTAAGTCCTGTTGATGATTCAGGGGATGCCTCACCCAGTCGTGACCTGCTATAACCCCCCGCTGGAGAGTATAAATGCAAGTCCCGAAGAGAGCTATATCCCCACTCCTCAACAATGACCACTATTACTCTGTACGATATCGCCTCGACCCACCCCCGCCAGACTTGGTCGCCAAGTACTGCGAAAGCAAGGCAAGCTTCACGGACTCGTTCGCCCCACTTTATTGACCCTCCGCTCAGATACGCTCTGAACTTCAAGGGCATCCCCCATAAAACGGTCTTCCTTGAATACGAGGAGATCGAGCCCTTGTGCAAGAAAATTGGCGCAAAACCGACCAGCAAAGCGTCCCCCCAGTACACGCTTCCAGTCATCTACGACTCGGTAGCCGGTAAGCACCTCCCCTTGCATTTATTTGCGCAGCCGCCGACTGATCTCGCGTCCAGACGTCGCGGTCTCGGACTCGATTGAAATCGCTCGATACTTGGACGCGACGTTCCCCGATACGCCGCGCTTGATCCCGGATGGGACCGCGGCGTTCCACTATGCCTTTACGGACGCGCACGCCGCGACGCTCTCCGCTTTCATAACCTACGCCTTGCCCGCGAGCCTGCCGTTCCTAAACCCCGCCAGCCAAGATTATTTCCGGCGGACCAGGGAAGAAGTGTTCGGCGGCCGGCGCTTGGAGGACGTCCCGCCCGCAGGAGAGGCGCACACCGCGCTGTGGGGCGAGGTCAAGGACGCGTTGGGTCGGGTGGACGGCTGGATTCGCAAGAACGGCGCCGATAGCAAGTATTTCATGGGTGACACGCTTTGTTATGCGGATATCACCGTCGCGGGCTTCCTCCGCTGGGGGAGGATGGTGCTGGGGAAGGACAAGTGGGGCGACATCATGACTTGGCACAATGGACGCTGGGCGAACCTCATGAGGGAGATGGAGAAATACGATATTGTGTATTAGCTCCCAAAGTAGAAATGCGGAGATTTGTTTCTTTGCCCCCAACCTCCATGACTGCTCAGTACACACATGGCCACCATGAATCCGTCCTGCGCTCGCACTCGTGGCGCACCGCACAGAACTCGTGCGCGTATCTCCTGAGCTCGCTCGCGCCGCACATGCACATCCTGGACGTCGGCTGCGGGCCTGGCACCATCACGGCGGATCTCGCAAAGCTCGTGCCAGACGGCCATGTCACTGGTATCGAACGTTCCGCCGGCGATGTCCTCCAGAATGCCAGAGACCAGGCGGCGGCGCAGGGCATTGCCAATATAACCTACGCGATCGACGACGTCCTGGCGCTCAGCTTCCCCGACAATTCCTTTGACGTCGTGCATGCGCACCAGGTTCTCCAGCACGTCCCGGATCCGGTTCTGGCTCTGAAGGAGATGTTTCGGGTCGTGAAACCAGGAGGGATCGTTGCCGCCCGCGACACAGATTTCTCGGCCATGGCGTGGCATCCAGAAAGCGAGGGGATCGCTCTATGGTAGTCTCCCGATTCATACGATATCTTGGCGACAGTCGTTCACCTTTTGTAAAGGCACAAAGCGCACATGCACGTTGCACGCGCGAACGGCGGAGAACCTGACTCTGGGCGTCGACTCCTGTCATACGCTCTTGAAGCCGGGATCCCGAGAGACCAAATAGCCCCGTCCGCGAGTACCTGGTGCTATAGCACTGCAGAAGCGGTGTCCTGGTGGAGTTCTACATGGGCGGACCGTGTCCTCTCGTCTACTTTCGCGTCGGGTGCCTTGGAACGCGGTTTCGCGGCTCAGCAAGACTTAGACAAGATGTCGCAAGGGTGGAAAACCTGGGGCGAGCAGCCAGACGCCTGGTTTGCACTTTTGCACGGCGAGATATTGTGTCGCAAGGTCTGAACTTTGGTCTGAACGAGTAATATGGGTCCTACCTTTGGCATGCTTCGAATATGTAATGAACGCGTCTTGGCTTCTACCCTCATGCACGCCCCAATCTCTGCCAAAGTACGACCTGGCTGGCCTGCGTGCCGCCGAATCCTCGCTGATTGTCAACACAGAAACAAGAGGCGCGCTTGGCTGCACTCCAAGCCGAAGTCGAGAGTCTCGAAAAGGAACTTGGGTGCGCACTTTTGTCTAGCGCGAGATTATGCTGCAACGCATTCCCCAGCGAGCATGAAGACGCCGAAGCGATCGTCAAGAAGCATATAAAACTCCTTCATCGATACAATGAGGCGAAGGACGCAACTCAGGTGAGAAATGTCGTTTGTTGGTGAACACTTTGCTGAAAGGATCTGCTCAGATTCTTATTGGCAAAGTAAGTCCGTGTCCAGAAGCTCTTCAGTGTACTCAATGAAGTCCGGAACAGCTTGCGACGCTGAAGGAAACGACGGTTAGGCAGATACACGATGACCTCGACCTACGCGACAGTGACTGATGGTGCGACTTGGCCTTTAAAAATCTTATTGAACTTTGTAACTTGCTGCATGAAGCCGCATGACGGCCCTTTGTCTTTTCCTCTCTTCCCAAAAAACAATCGACGAGGATTGCAGCGTCAAGATTTGCGTAAAACATCATGAGGGAGGCGTTGCCTTTCAGCCAATCAGGCAGCAACATGAGTGAATTTCTCCGTCTCGCCCGACGTAGCGCGTCGCGTACTGACTTCGTTTGTTCGTCGCGGTCTTCGATCTGACAAATTTTGATTTTCAGGAAATCAAATTGCATCCCGTGGCGGTCATGAATCATAATGGTGTGAACGAGCACCTTGCCTGGGTGGCTCGTGCGTGGCACTCTCTCAGAGAGTCTTTCGAGAGGGACGTTCAGCACAAATGCGGTCAGCTGCTTCTGTGAGCCATGCGGGAAAGTATGCTGGCTCGTTCTTCTGCAGGTACTGACACGCCCGACCTGCGAACTATTTTCCGTTTGTGCAATAGCAGCCTCGCACAACATAACCTTGTCTCTGTGTCTCAGCCCCTCTAGCAGCGCACGGGCGCTATTTCCCCGAATTTTCATCACTATTGTCCGAGCCCTAATTACCGCAATTGCTTAGAAGGAGCTAAAGGTTGTTTTTATGACCCTCGTTGAAAATTGTTGTTTACAGGTTCACCCAAATGCCGGGACCGAGTGGCGTATGTGAATCTTGACGGAGGATATCCACACTAGGTACAAGCCACCCACGATAAGGCTACCGGTAGCGAAGTCCTTTTAATAAGTTTTCCCCTTGTTTCGCCGAATGATATCACGTCAACGTGCATGTTCAATTCGAACCTACTTCCAGGATCCTAATATAGTAGCATCCCCGGATTCAGGGTCTCGAAGCGTTCGTTGCGCCTGTACACAACCGTGATGTCCGTCGAATACTTCACAGGTCGGAGAAGCGTCACGGACGCCTGGAGAAGAAAGGGAGAACCGGAAGGGATGCTTTTCAGAGATATCGTAAATGTAGAGAGAGCTCTCGTCGCGGAAAGGTACAGCAAGAGACCGGAGAGTACGAGAGGAGTATGTACAACCTCGGAAAGAGGTACATGTAAAATATACAGCGAAAAACGGTACACCTACGTCCGTGACTCCGAATATGATCATCTACGGAAAATGTTCACGAGTGAGAGGAGCGCAAGGATGTATTTGGATACCCACGCCTTCAGCTGAGCGAACCGCGAGACGGGGATGGTGCTGAGGGAGGAATCGCCTTTCTTCGACAACGTACTCGCGATGCTCATCGCGTCGCTCGCTTTGGCCATCAGCTGCTTCAGCGACGGCGCCACATCTGTGGGCTGGGAGCGATCATGGAACCACTGCAAGGGAAGCCTGAGCGTGAGTGATCTGATGGTAAATTTAACAGCACGCTGTACCTTGACGAGGAAGTTGGCTGAGTCTTTCGGGATTCTCTCCTGGGTGTCGTAGTCGACGTAGGTGACACCAAACCGGGTGATGTACCCGTCAGCCCTGGATGCGAAGCCGGTCAGTAACTTCAGTAAGACCGAGAGGGGCGCACCATTCAAAGTTGTCGAGGAGACCTGTGGCAGCGACGGTGAGACGAAGTTCACTGAGTACAATCAACCCGACTCACTCCAAGCAAAATAACACCGGACGTCGACTCCATCTTCCTGGATGGCAGCTTGAAGAGAGGCAGTTACACCGCGGTAGTAGTTGACGCGGTCGATATCTTTGACGGCAACTTCTTTGGGCATGTCACTCTCGTTCTTGACCGCGAATCCGTTCTCCGTCACACTGTGTAGGGTGTCAAATTCGGTCTCCCCAACTTCCCCCTTTATGTAGGCTTACTATATTGGCATCCGGTATTTCTACGAGCAAAGTGAGCACCTCAACGGAAGGGTAAAGTGACCAACTTACCTTCCAGAGATAGTTGAGAAGCTTCAATAAAGTTAGTTAAACTTAATGGTCCCACCAGAAGACTTCATACCGAACGGAAACCTTCGGGATCTACATTGACATGAGTAACATGTAATCAAGAGGGCGGATCGGCACTCACAGTCTTGGAGCCAGGCGCAATGGGCTATATGGGACGGGTGAGTCTGAGTCCCGCATCGACGACGTATACTGTACCTTGTTTACCCAGCTGAGTCCCGTCAGGTCTGGTGAAGGTGTAGTCCACCAAACCCTGGAACTCGTCATCGCCCCCGGCGCCTGCACTTGTGATAAGGGCGAAACTGAGATGAAAGGAATAACGGGAGCGAACGGCAGAGGTTTGTGGTGTAGGTGTTCATGCCATAGAAATCAGATGAGCCTTTCACGACTGCCAGCTCGGCCGGGGTGAATTGCGGGAGTCTGTTGCCGAGCATTTGCTGCATGTAGGGAGGGTAGTGTCCCAGGTAAATGGGATCCTGCAGTTGCTCGACATTGAATGAACGTCCATGGGAGCGGGACTAATCGACGTACTGCGAACCACCCTATAAGAAAGCAAAAACATCGGAGATTCAGGTCAGCAGGGTGATACGGCATACGTTAGAGCTGTTATTTACCAATAGCAACGTCCAAGGCGTGCTGTGCTGCTTCCACATCTAGAGATTGGCATGAGTTATTCGTGGAAAAACGTGCAGAGTCAGCCAGTCGTACTCTCAGGGCTATCGTCATATGGCATTTGCCAGTCGCCATTCAGGGTGATACCAATTTGCCCCCCTTGTTTTGCCTTGAATTCATCCCGGTAAAGTTTGACGGCATTGGCATGCGACAGGATAACACTGTGGCCGGCACTGGAAGTGGATGAATGATGGTAAATTACCGCCTAAAGTGGAGCGCTCACATCCAGGGTTCGGTAGAAGAATCGCCTTCGGGTGACCGGGTTCGGTCACTTGATCTTCCTGGCGCGAACACGCCCCGCCCGTATCCAAGGATGGATATACACCACGGTTCGTTCATAGTCAACCTTAACGTTCGGTCAGCAGGTTCTCAATCACAATTGGCGCGGGTAATGCGTGCCAGTATTTGACGCGATCACCAAAGGCTTCAAAGCACACCTGGCCGGTGAGATTCAGAAACGTGTCTTTCGTCAGTGGGAACTACACGTACTTTGGCGTAGTTCGTATAGTCCAGCACCATCTCGTCTTTGTTGAGCCATCCCCCGTACCGGTCGTGTAGTCCCTGAGGAAGGTCCCAGTGGTAAAGCGTCTGTATAAACGTGAGATAGGAAGAAACTTGGGAGATGAATGCCACTGACCACAAATGGCGTGATGCCGTGCGCAAGTAAATCGTCGATGAGGTTGGAATAGTGCTCGATTCCTTTGGGATTGACGGGGTCGTTCCTCCCGCCCAAAGGAATGATTCGCGACCAGGACAGAGAGAAGCGATAGCTCTTCACTCCGTAACGCACAAGCAAGTCAAGGTCATCTTTCCAAAGTTTGTATGAGTCTGTCGCATCGTCCCCGTTGCGTCCGTCGAGTGTTTTGCCGGGCAGTCGCGAAAAATCATCCCAGATCGACTTGCCTCGGCCGTCGGCATTGGTGGATCCTTCAATTTGGAAACTCGCTACCAAAAATGATGAGGCTCGACTTCGAAACGCGTGAACGCGCCTAACGCGCGTTGGCGACTCCCGACTCACCAGTTGCGAATCCCCATAGAAAGTTATTAGGCAATTTGCGGATAGGAGGAGCTGCCATTTCGTGAGACGCGTTAGCGTGAGGAGTTCAGAGGCGGCAAGATATCGCCCTCCAACATCGCTTTGCTCTTAAGGAAAACCGTTGTTTCTCCGAACGGAACATTGTCGGTCTTTGGGACATGTTGATCTGCGCCATACACGTTTCGAGACCCATTAGTAGAGAAGACCGAGAAGCTCGTTCCAATCATGCCGTCCATCCCCACCCGACCCTCTCACCCCGACGAAAGACTGGCCAGGAAATCGAGCGCAACTCACTTTGGTTTTGTTATCAGCGGTTGTTCCTCGGTTCTGGCGCGATTTTCCGGTCCGACCTATCATACATCCCTAATCCGGCCTTGCTCCGCCTCCGCGGCATCTCACATCCGGATGATTCAATTTGCGCTCCAGCTGAGCGTGCCCAAGGTGGTTCGGGTTTCGGTCCGGGCAAATCAGATCGTATCACGCGGCACGTGCCCCGTTTTCTCGATGTGAGGGTTGAAAACTTGAAGATTCAGAACGAACGAAAAGACGAGTAGAAAAATGGGGTTAAGTACATTGAAATCTCAATGGAAAGCAGACCTGCGAGAGCTAGCATCATATTTGCCTTGCGACACCAAACACATCCCTTTTGGTCTGAGAACGAAGAGAAGACCTGCCAAACACTAGCCTCCAGGTAACGTCTGTCGAATAACAACCAGCTGTGGTTGCAGCAGTTTCCCCGGTACATTTGCGTTTGAAATTGCCCACCTCGGTCGTTAATCTGGATCTCGATCTTGAAATTCTGGATTGCCCATGCCCGAGGTTTTGCCAGTATGCCGTGTTGAGCCTGAGCGTTTCCGCATGGTATTAATTTGGCTGCCAGTGCTACCGCAGAGTAGCGGCGACTTAACGTCCTCGAGGAGAAATTCGATGACTGGGAAGGTTGATAAGTTTGATACGATGATCGCACTGAGCGGCACCTCAGCACGGCGCGAGTAGTACGGCGAAGCTTCGACAGCTTTTACACAAACTGAGCTCACAACAGGCACCGGTAGAAGGGCTTGGAGAATCGGCGAGCTCCACGGGCAGCCCTACAAGAAGTCCTTGCTGATGACGGAAGGTGAGTGCGAACGGTTGAAGGGAGCACAAAGAAATACCAGGATGAAATGTCGAGAAGTGGAGTGTCGAGAAGAAGGCATGCCAGTGCTTCCGAGGGTAAATGGTGGGGGCATACCTCGGCATTTATTACAACCTGTGGTATTTGCTCGCGAGTCGAGATCCGCATGCAGTCTGCTTGATGGAGGTGGGTGAGATGCGCAATAGACTGGAACCATTTTATAGCTGAAATCCGGTTTCCGGTCATCCAAACGCGCTGCAGCGTTTGACGGACATATGCCAATGAATTCACGTGATCGCGCCACCACCTGCGGCATTGTGCGGCAGTGCCACTGCAGGGGAACCAAGGGAGAAGAGCTTTAGGGAGCCGAAATGGAGTGCAAACAACCAGCTAATTTTCGGGGGGCCTTTGGTTGGTGTGCCTTGGACAAGGGCGAGTATCGGATTATTGGAAATTTTGACTCTTTTTGAGCGTCGGCGAGGAGTCGGCGATTCAGCGTGGGGTGCACAGAGCGTCCTCAGGTCTCCCCAGGAAAAATCCCGAAGCTTTCAATGGTTCCACGACCACTAGAGCACTGCAGGGTCGTCCGGTTGCAATAAGCCCAGCGAAATAGAATTCAAGACTTGCAAGCGCAATACCAGTAACCAAGCTGCCCAGGCTCAGGGTTTCCTTCATGCTCATCGATCACAGATTCTGGGCTTCAGATCTTGTCCGCGCTAGGCTGACGATCGCCCTCTGCGCACCGACTCGGAGATTCCCAGATATACACTCAAGAGGAAGTTCGAGCTTCAGCAACATCCACTTTTCTTGCCGTTGAGGCGTGCTCAGGCGTTCTCGGCGTCGCCGGGTGTGACGAGGTGGTGGGATGTGCAGGAAGCGCGCTAGCCCGTAATGACAAATTGAAGATGTGGAAGAAAAGGAAAGAACATTGAAAGAACACACCGTCACGGTCACGACCCATCTCATCCTCTTCCGCCATGGCACAGTTCTCTGAACTTCCTGTAGAGCTAATTCTGCATATCGTATCTTTCTTAACTGGACCACGGCGAGGTCTTTCTGAGCTCCCTGACCTCCGCTCCATTAATGCCCTTTGCCGGACAAACGCCGCTCTGCATCAGACTCTTGATCAGACTCTCTACGATCTCTGTGCGAGCGTTGAAGTGTTGGCGAACCTTGCCATGGTTTATGTCGTCCAACACCAGCTTGATAGTACGCTTGAAAGACTTGTGGCTCTCGGAATCGGTCTGGACATCGCCCTTCCTTTCGAAGCCGATTGGTGCAGCGTTCTCCACGTCGCAGCCGGCAAGGGACTTGGTGCCATGGTCACGAATCTGCTTGGGGTGTATGGCGAGGAGATGGCGATACTTGCTTACTCACGTTCATTCTACAACGCGACCCCCTTGGAGTTTGCAGCCCGCAACGAACATATGGAGATTGTCATCCTCTTGGCCGCCATCCCCCCGCCTGTTACTGCTCAGGGCTATACCAGTAGCTCTTCCAACGTGGCGCTCGCCTCTCCAGCGGCTGAGACTCGGCAGTACCTCAGCCTTGCCCTTACGCAGTCAGCGGTAGCAGGCAATGTCGAAATATGCGAATACCTTATATCGACGGGAGCGGACGTCAACTTCTTCGAGGGCCTCCAGTTTGGCGTTGCGCATCCAATTTACTATGCAAGCAACCTTGCGACAGTACAGCTCTTACTCGCATCTGGCGCGGACCCGAATATCCACAACACAGAATTCATTCCCCTATTTCGCGCGGTTGGCACCTTGAACCTGGGGATAATACAGGCTTTGCTCGATGGAGGTGCTGATATCAATGTACGCGGTGCGCGAGCGGAGAATGTTCTTGCGTTGTGCGGCACCGTCGAACTCCTCCGCTTCTTTCTCGAGCGGGGAGCAGACCCGAATGCTGCAGCACAGGGAGGAGAGACACCGCTGCACCGTGCCTGCGGGTGCGACGATGCCGAGTTCGCGAAAGCTTCGGTCGAGCTGCTTCTCCAGTTTGGAGCTGGGCCGGTCGACAAACTCGACGTCCAGGGGCGCTCACCCATAGGTATCGCCACTGCGAGGGGCTTTGCCGAGATTGTGACCATCTTGGAACCCCTCGTTCAAAACCCTGGTACTAAGATGAAGGTTACCATTTGAGCAAAAGTGCTACCTCGTTTAACATATTGAATGTTGTGTCTATCCAATCACCGCGACTGCTCGCTGACAAGGGTTAACAGTTACTTGATTCAACGTTGGCTAGCGGGGTACATTCAGTTTCGGAGGAACGACTCTGTGGCAGGAAGCGCACGACTGCTGGCTGTGTCTCATTGCTTCATTGCTCTTCCATAGCTGCTCAACTCCTCAATTTTTCAAGGAGTTTCGTGTAACTTCAGTCAAGTACTGTAACACCGTGGATACGTACACGTCTCTTCGTAGCTTTTCAATCTGTGAACCGCGCCGTTGGATTCTTTCCTCGTCACATTGCCGGTACCCACAAGATGTGCGCCGTGTACAGCTCTACTCTCGCAATTCTCAAGGAAATGGCGAAAACAGGGGCCTCGGGCATAACGCCGAGGCTGACAAAGATCACCAAACTCGTTTAAATGCCGGCTCCCGACGCTCCCCGCCACCTCCATGGCCGCCCCAAAAATCAAGCAGAAGGTTGCCCTGGTCATCGGCGGCTCGCGGGGTATCGGGCGCCAGGTTTGCATTGATCTCGCCAAGGCTGGCTACGCTGGTACGCCGTCCACACAGAGAGCATGAATTGCTCTCAAACACACGCATACAGTGGTGGTCTCGGGCAAGAGCCTGAGCGACGCGTCGACCGTGCGCCCCTTCCCGCCGGACCCGAATTCTGGCCAGTCAACCGCGAGTACGGTGGCGCGCGAAATCACCGAGGCGGGGGGCACCGCGCTACCTCTAGCCGTGGATACCCGCGACCCCGCAAGTATCGACGCGCTCTTCGCGGCTGCGTGGGCGCGCTGGGGACGCCTCGACGCGCTCATATACAACGCGGGCGCGATCTGGTGGGCGAGCGTCGCGAACACGCCAGTGAAGCGCTTTCGGCTGATGCAGCAGGTCAACGTCGAGGGTCTCTATGCTGCTGTACAGTCCGCGCTGCCGTATTTTGAGCGCGGCGGCTGGCGGGCACGCGTCATCGTCGTGTCGCCGCCCATCTATTCGCGCTTCTTCCGCGGCAAGACATCGTATGCGATGGGCAAGGTCGCGATGAGTGTGCTCACAAAGGGGCTGGCGATGGACTGGCAGCGCGAAGGCAAGCCCGACATGGCGATTACGAGTATTTGGCCTGCGAGCGTGAGTCTAGAAACTCTTCTACAGGTTATGTTAATTAAACCAGACTGCAGGCCATCGAATCCGCCGCTACCAATGCTGCCAGCAACGACCCCGAGGAGCGCAAAGACCTGCGCCACCCCGCCATCTTCTCCGACGCCATTCTCGCCATGCTCACCGCGCCCCCTGCGACCGTCAATGGTCTGCTCGACACGGACGAGGACTTTCTCCGTCGGCACACCGGGGTCACGGATTTCTCGCGCTACTCGCTTGTCCCCGGCTCGAGCCCTCGGCGCATCATGCCGGCGGCGTTCCCCTCACTCGAGGTCGCGGAACAGGATGACCAGGGAAAACGGATGGATAGCACCCTGGTACGGGCGAAGCTGTAGCAGTGTATGTATCAAATTTTTGTATTTCTCCTCAAGTTCCCAAGGAGAAAGTTGTACATGGGCCACGTCGACTACAGTGCTCTCAATAAGTGGTGAAATATTGTTTTCCTTGAAGTTTCGGGATAACTGATCACGGAATGTCCTGCACATCTTTCCTGACACTCTCTTCAACCTCCGTGCTTGTGGATTCCGCAGGGTACTGTCCTCCTGCGTGTTTTCTGTGGAACTGTAAACCGGGACCCGCTTACTTACACACGGACTGTTACTGCCATCACTCTTCTTTCTTTCTCTCACACCACGATAGCTAGCTCTCATCGTCTGAGACGATGAGACGATTTGTCCCTCAAATATATGCCGGTCTTATTGTTCTTTTCTGTCCGCTTCAAGCCCAGTGTTTCCGGATATACTGGTCCTGGTCCAGGGAGGTTTACCGTTAATTCATGAGTCTTCAAGTAGGCTTGTCACCAGCCTCTGCGTTGAGTCACAAGGCAACGGAGGAAGAAGAAAAAAAGAAAAGAAATAACGGTTACTTGAGTAAACCCAACACAGTTTTAATTTCTCACTCAATTCTTTTCGCTGTGACTTGTTGCTCAATGTACAGTAGTGGCTGGACACGAGTCTAGTCTTTCGTTCGTTATCGGATTCCGGTCTTCTTTTTGCACTGTGGACATTGCGCTGCGTAGCTCTAAAGTGGATTGCAGTGGGCGAGAAAAATTCACCCGGCGAGGCAAAAGAACTGCTCTCCATGAGGGTCGAACTCATGACCTCCAGATTACAGAATAAACACATTCCTCACATTGCTATGAGACTGGCGCTCTAACCAACTGAGCCAGGAAAGCTTGATGTCAGAGTCGACTGAGTGGGGACCACAAGAGAAAGGGCATCGAAGCCGTGAGCCAGGGAAGCTGTGATAGGCACCGACTGAGTGGGGACCACAAGAGAGAGTGACAAGACGAAGAGCATCGAAGCCACATTTAAATTTGACTGGCACCTAACCTCTGGCAACTGAGCCAGGAAAGCGTTGATTTCAGCACCGACTGACGAAGAGCATCGAAGCCGCGCACCAACTCGGACCCAGCGTAGCAAATTCGGCGTCGTCAATTGCGCATGCACGGTGCAGCTGCATCTCTGCTCCGTGTGCTGCAGCATTCAGGTCTGCTCCGCACCCAAGACAAAAGCGAAGGCCCTTAAGAGTTCCACACCATGCAAGAACATTGTCCGAATGGGAACCACGGAGATTGATATCTGCGCCTCCCTCAAGCAGCGCCTGTATCATGTCTACATTGGCGATGCAAGCCGCGTTGAACAGGTCCAGGGGAGTAAGATCCCCGTCGTGGATATTCGGGTCTGCACCGGATGCGAGTAGAAACCGTACCGTCGAGAGGTTGGCAGCATAGTACAGCGGAGGGGCAACGCGAGACTGGAGCCGTTCGAAGAAATTGACGTTCGTTCCCTCGGATATGAGGTATTCGCATATTTCGATATTCCCTGCTGCCGCTGACTGCGTGAAGGCCAGGCTGAGGTACTGCCGACGCGCCTCAGTTTCAGTCAAGACTGGACTATCAAGTGCCATATCGTCAGAGTCACCGCCCGGAGTCGGGACAGGGACAGCGGGGAAGGGAATTGGTGCTAATAGGGTGACGATGTCCATGTGCTCGTTGCGTGCCGCAATGTCCGAGGGAGTCGCGTTGGATGAATTCCGTCGTGCGTAAGCGCGTGTCCCCATCTCCTCTCCATGCATCACCAGCAGTTTTACGACCATATCCCGAAGGCCCATACTGGCCGCGCTATAGAGAGGGCTACACAGATCGTCCCGGTCTTCGAAACGAGATTGCTGGTCTAGACTGATTCCTACAGCGACAAGCCTGTCGACTGTGCTAAAGAGCTTGTGTTTGACGGCATAGATAATGGCAAGTCTGGCCAACAGATTGACGCTCGCACAGAGGTCGTAAAGAGTCTGATTTAGAGTCTGATGAAAGACGGTTCTTGCCTGAGAGAGGGCATTGACAGAGCGGAGGTCAGGAAGGTCGGGAATGCCCCAGTGCGGTCCAGTTAGAAAAGATGCTATATGCAGTTCGGAACCAATTCCAGAGGAAGGTCGAGGAACCGCGCCATGATGGTAACTTGAAGAGCTGGGAGCGTGACTTGCAGTTTCTCACTTTCTCCAGGACTTTCTCTCTCTGTTTCGTTTCGTTCTGACGATTTCATACAGACACGTCACACTACTGCCGAGTGTCCTATTTATTCACGTTGGCTACAAATATGGAAACTCAGTCGCAGACGGCCTCGAGAAACGAAGAACTCCGCACACGCGCGAATCTAGATTCAGAAATCATTCCAGTCCGAGTTTGCTTGGATCGCCTCGAGCTTACGAGCGAAAGGGAAAGGCCTCGAACAGAACCGGACACCGTCACGGTCTCATGCCCCGTTCTTGCACTTCCAGTCGAAATCGTGTCGCAGATTTTCTGCTGGGCTTTGGAGTCAGAGGATCAAGATCCAGACTTGACTCCGCTCGAGAAGCCACTGCGTTTGGGCCAGATTTGCGGCTTTTGGAGGCAGATTGCGTTGTCGACGCCAGAGTTATGGAATGCGATACGTCTCGACATAGGTTCTCGATCCCACCTCTTCAAAAGGCATCACACTTGGCGCATTCACACATCCCTATCTCGCGCAGGCTCCCTTCCTCTCACCATCGCCGTCTTGATGACGGAGCAATCACCCGGTGCCGAAAGCTTCACGAAACAAATGCTGCAGATCTTTGTTTCCCACTCGCGAGCTTGGGGAAATATAAGAATCGAACCCATGTCTGAAGCTCTAAGCGAAAGCTTGCAGGCAGTTCACAGGCAGCTCCCGCGACTGAGATCCCTAGAGCTCATCATGGTTAAGCGACCTCAACCAGGAGAGTTCGGTCTCATGTTCGAGGATGCACCACTTTTGCGGACGGTGGAATTGAGCTGCTTCGGCTCCCAGAAGCTCGCACTTCCCTGGGCCCAGTTAACTTCCCTCGATCTCGACCGTTCCACCCAGGCACATCTTGCGGATATCCTCAACTGGGCACCAAATATCATCAATCTCATTCTCAGGACAATCCCGCGGCTGCATCTCGTCAGCCCCATCTCGCATTCTGGATTACGGTCTATCATCTTTGCCGGAGCTGCAGAGTACCCCAGAGAGATCTTTTCCTTCCTTCATGCGCCGCAGCTACTCCAGCTGAAGATGGCTGCGCGTAGCTCCAGCCCATTTGAGCCGTCGTTGGTGAACTCAGCGTCGCTCCAACGGCTCTCCCTGCATATATATGGGACGATTACTCCTATACAAGATGGGCTCGTAGATGGCCTTGCGACCCTGCGCTCCCTAAAGACACTGAAACTCACAGGATTTAGCTCCAAGTCGGCGATTCCCTCTCTCGATCCCATTCTCTCGCGGCTTGCCAAGGATCCGGGCTTTCTCCCGGCGCTGGAATCTCTCAGTATCACTATGCTCAATGAAACCTACCCGTCTCCCTCCAAGAGTGGTGTGTTGGTACAAGAAATGCTGCAGTCGCGACTCAGTTCCACGCTGCGACATTTCGAATTTCGATCCCAACGCCCTTTCCCCGGCTTCGATTCTGGATCCAAAGAGGTGGAGAAGTTGACGGCGACGGGAATGCGGATTCGACTGGAAACTAACGCCGGACTGAACGGCGGGTTTCGCTCAGCTGAATTTTGACCTGGGAATCGGCCCATACATTCAGCTCCCTCATTCATCAACTTCTCAAGAACGAGAAAGGAAGCCGTTCTTCCCATCCACGCGCGTGGGATATTCGTCAAAACATTCAAAGAAAGTTCTCTCCATCTTTTAGAATGCGTGCTTCTCTCGCACTATTCTACTACGTACCTGCATAACGAACCCCCCAGATACGAGGATTCGAAGTACCACATCTTCGCAGGAGTGTACATCAGCCGGGCCACAACATGATCATTGAGATGCTTTGGATGATGCGATGAATCCATGGCGGAAACCATCAACCTCCCTAATCTTGGACCTTCAGTGGATGCTCAACAAGATGCGGCGATTGGACCAGCTTTCCCGCATGCATGCCAGGGGGTGTGCTACCTGGATCAGAATTGCCGCACCCCATTACATATGCACTTGTCTCAGTCGGGCGGTGCACTGAACGTACAAATACGATCTATGCAAGCTGGGCTTTCCGTTCGCATCCCTCCCCTTCGTGACCGGCTGCCTACTTGTTTTCGGCGAGAATGGTCGAGTGAGTCCATGGTCATCCCCATCCTCCTCGTTTTCGCTGACCTGAACAAGAACAGTCCTTTCTCTCCTTTTGTGTTTCTCGGTATTCATTCAACGTTCCACTTGCCAACTCTCCGTGGACCCAGACCCCTCGAGCAGCGGTGTTGTTGGAGGTTCACCATTGCCCGTCACGGCAGCGGCACCCTCCGCAATCACATCAAATTTAGCTGTACCATTAGATCCCGGAGCTGTTGGGACCTCAGAACTCGCCATAACGGACACATGGACTTCCAGTGGTGCACCCGTCACCCGCCCCACGACGCCGCCATCCACCACAAGTAGTACGAGCAGTGCACTTCCTCCCGTGGGCTCGACGATATGGGATGGAGATACGACAACGGCATTGCCCTCCAGCTTGACTTCTTCGACGTCGCTGGATGTCCCGTCAATTAGGTCGGGCTTTCTGTGTCATCATATATTTGCTCCTAACAGCTCTGCCTACAGTCGAATCCCAAGCACAACCACAGAGCGGTCGTCTACACCAGCAATCAACTCAGCCTCCGGGTACGTCGTATCTTCCCCGCTACAAATGCACTAACCCTCGCCTTCGTTCAGGACCGATGCGCATCTATCGGGCTCTGCCAAGCAGACGGCGTCCCCGAGCACGATCGTCTCCACGACAATACCATATTCTCTTTCCACGTCAGACGAGCATGTGCGGTCTACAGTCATTCCCACCTTCAGCACCTCCGCGCTGGTGCCAGTCATATCCACCGCATCTGCTCAAGCCTCGTCAAAGTCAGCAAGAATGAATTCTCATTCTGTCCGACGAAAAACTCAATTGTGTTTTTAGGTCTTCCAGACTCAGTACACACTCGATAGTCGGAATTGCTCTCGGCGGCGTCGTAGCATTCCTTGTGCTCGTTCTTTTTTACATCATCAAGCGCAGACGCCATCTACGGAATCGGGCCTTTCTCCGTCTCGGAGAAGGGATCTAGCTGTAGATACAGTTGAATGTACATTTTATTGTAAAACCCGGGTCCACAGAAAATTTGGTTTGATTTAACGAGCGAGCGATCTATAGGTGTTTAGCGACTAGGAGCGAAAACAATGGTGCAGTAAGGACGGAGAGATAACGTCGAGGAGGATGAGGGGCCCAGCAGTAAATAAAGATACGTAGTTGTTGTATGCCCCAGTAATCCGCCGGCCACCCACAAACGTATGTATGGCAGAAACCAAAAAAGAACGTGTGTCTGCGATGGTGAACGTAAAACGACGATAAGGTAGTAGTTGAGTGAGTTCGTGCCGGTTGCATAGGAATTAAGATGGAGAAAATGCGATGCATGCATACAGAATGTTTAGCTTTTAGAGGAAAAGACGAGAGAGAGGGAGAGAGAGAAAGAGCAGACGCGGACGACGGGTCCGCTCAGGGCTATGTTGGTGGCTGGCGCGGCGATGAGAGGAAAGAGAAGACCTTCTCTGCGTTTTCCTTGTACTTCTTCAGCTTTTTGCTCTTCATCGGCGGCGATCCCGGTGCCTTGCCATTGTCCGACAGAACCCCAGGGTTCTCGCCCGATGACGAGCTCTGCGCGCCCATCGACATCGCGGACTCCTTCGACTTAAGCGACGGGGTCACACCAGACGTTGACGGGTTCAGCAGCCCGCTCGACGATCCCGAAAGAGTTGCCGAGTTTGAGTTCGTCCGGCTAATCGTCCGACTCATCGTCTTTCCAGCGAGACTAGACTTGGACGAGAACGACGACGGCGGTGGCGGTGGGCTCTTCGGACGCAAGAATTGCCGCGGGTGTTTCCGGAATGTCAGCCCTGCACCCGTCCGCCCACGGCGCTGCGACGGGCTCGGGGACTCGCCCGTACCATTGACACCCTCCGCGTCGGACGACAACGACATGCCAGACACGGTGCGTTGCGAGGGCGTCGACGCCTTGCGGAACACGGCGAGACGATACCGGTCGACGACGCCGCGGGCAAAGAGACTCGTCCCGCGCGCGCCGTTGCGGTCCTCCCCGTCCGCCGCCTCGACAAAGTCCCAATCGTCGTCTTCCTCGTCCTCCTTCTCCGTCGCCTCCGCGTCCTCGTCGAGATGCCGGTCCAGCGCAGGCACGCCCGACTTCTCGCGCCGTGGGCGCGCCGAGAGCCGCGAGGGGACGGCGCTGGGCTTCTTCGCCGGCAGCTCCTTCTCGGGGACGGGCGGGGGCGGCGACGCAGGAGTGATGCGCGAAAGCTCCTTGCTCCGCCGCGGCTTCTCCTCCCGTGGCGGGGCTGACGGCGGCTCTGTCGCTGACTCGGGCTCGGGCTTCGCTTGAGTTGCATCTGCCGCTGGTGAGCGTGGCACCTCCGTGATACCGTCCGCGGTCTTGACCACCTCCGCCTCGGGCGTGGGTAGCTCGGGGACCGGCTCCGCAGGAACCACGGGGCGCGCCTCCGGCGTCTTCGGCTCCGCCGCATCGCCCTCCGCCTCCTCCACCTCCTCCTCCTCCTCGACCGGCGCCTTGGGCGTATCCGGCTCGAGGTCCAGATCCAGATCCTTCAATATATCCCCCTCCTCCTCGCTCTCCTCCTCCTCGCTCCCGCTGTCCTCCTCGTCCTCGTCGTCGATCAGCACCGAGTGCCGCCCCTTGAACGAGTACCCGTCGAACACGTCTACCTCCTCACCGTTTACGCCCGGCGTCGTCGAGGCTTGCACCTGCGACTGCGCGGGGTGGAGCGAGCTGCTGCGCGACTGCGACGGCGTGGTGTTGCTCTCCTCGCCGTCCGTGCGCTCCGCGTCGCCGTCCGTCTGCGGCTCCTGGTCCGTGTCCATCGCGTCGTCGACATCGTTCACGTCGTCCAGCACGGGCTCCATATCCAGGAACGTGTCGTCAAAGTTCTGCGTGTCGCTCGCGTTCGAGGGGTCGATCGGCGGGATGTATGGGGCTACGAAATAGGTGAGATTAGGTGACAGGCAAAGGCAAGAAACTGGTCAGGCAGGAAACGTACGGATGTAGCGCTTGTAATACACATGCGACCAGTCTCTGAATACGAGAAATCATAAGTCCTGGATAAGGGAGCAAAAAGGTGCACGCACATCATAGAGAAGTACGGATGCCGCTTTATCCTCGGCTCACAAATGCGAAGCGCGGGATTCCGCTGCAGCAGCCCGCGAATAAGACTCTTGGTGTCCTGGTCGATGGCGCGGTCGTCGGGGAACTGCAGCTCGTCCTGCAGCACGCGGACGTACATATCCGAGTGGTTGTTCGCCCAGAAGGGTGTCTAGCGTGAATTCAATCAATTCGCATGAAAGAAAAGAAAGAGAAAGGGGGACGCACAATGCCAGTCAACATCTCGTACAGCATCGTGCCAAAACTCCACCAGTCGACTTCGTAGCTGTACGCGAGGCCCTGGATGACCTCGGGGGCAAGGTACTCGGCCGTGCCGCAGAAGGTCGTCGTGGTGTCTGCCGTCTGCCCCACAGGCTGTCCAGGCCACCCCGCGGCGAGCTCGCCGCCCTTCTCCGCCTTCATCCACGGCGGCGTCGCGGGCACGGTGCTCCCATTCGCGCTCGTCACGACCGCCCCGGCGCCATTCGCGGCGGAATAGAACTCGCCCCGGCCGGCAGAGGGCGTGGACGGCGCGGTGACGGTGCTGGTGCGCCGTGGGAACTCTTTCGAGAGCCCAAAGTCAGTGAGCACGATATGCCCGTCGCCGCCGATGAGGATGTTCTCCGGCTTGAGATCGCGGTAGATGACACCGGCGGCGTGCAAGCCCTCGACGCCCTCGACAATCTCCGCCGCATAAAACCGCGCCCGATCCCGCCCGAGCCGTCCCCACCGCGCAAGCTGCGTCGCGAGATCCCCGCCGGGGTGGAAGTCCATCACAAGAAACAAATTCTCTTTGTCGTGGAACGACCACCACAGCTTGACGACGAACGGGTCCTTGCTCTCGGCCGCCATGCGCTTGAGCACGGCCTGCTCCGTGAGCGTGTGCTGCAGCTCCTGGTGCGCGAGGACGTGGCGCTTGGTGATGGCCTTGAGCGCGTAGAGGTCCGCGGTGGTCTTGTGCTTGACGAGCAGCACCTTGCCCGCGCAGCCCTTGCCGAGCACGCGCATCATCTCAAAGTCGTCGATCACGACCTTGCGCGTGCTGGTCTTGATCTTACGCGGGCCGGCGGACAGCGCGCGCAGCTTCTTCTTGGACGCGCGCTTGGAGGGGGCGCTGTGCGCGTGCCCGGTGGTCGAGAGGGACGAGTCGTCCTCGGTCTCGCCGGCCTGGGAGCTGGTCTGCTCCTCTTGGTCGGTCTGCTCGTCCTGCGTGAAGGAGCGCGACATGCGCTTGTCGGGGTCGGCGGAGATGGAGCGCGGGATGCGCGCCACTTCTGTTGCCGTGACGGGCTCTTCCTGTGGTATTGAGGGCGTGGGTTCTGGTATAGACGCGGCGGTTGGCGTGGGCGTCGGTTCTGGCTCCACCTTCTCCTCCTCGACCGCGATATTCTCCTTCCCGCGCAACGAGCCGCCACCAGTGTGCGACGCCAGGTCGCTGCGCACACGCTTGATGGCGCGCTCGACACGCACGCTCTCGAGATCGTCCGTGCGCACGCGCACAAAGCGCTTCCACACGCGGGCCTGGCGCATCGCCGGCGTGTTGCTGACGGTCGTCAGATACGCCGCGATGGCGCTGCTGCTGCCCGAAGCCACCGGTGCGGCGCTGGTGCCACCCTCACTCGGTCCAAAGGCCAAAAACGGGTCGCCTGCCTCTGCGTGCGGGGACGCGAGGGGCGTATTCCTGCGGCTGGCGGCGGTGCGGTTCGTATTCGGGGATGCCAGACGCGAGAGGGTGTTAAGGAACGTGGATTTGGTCTTTTTCTTTGCGGCGGGGCCAGAGGCGTCAATGGGCAGATCTGGGAGCGTGGCGGACGGATAGGCCTCGCGGAGCTTGCGGTCAAGGTCGACGAGCTCGACGGCGGTGCGGGTGAGGGTCAGATTGTGTGTAGGCGCTAAGAAATTCATTCAGCTTGATGCAAAAGCTACTAATAAATGGCCCGACACGCACTCTTTATGTAAAGACTATAGGAGCGGTCGTCGCCGGGGGTCTCTGCGACGCTGACGCTCCAGGGCCCGTCCTGGGCGTTCATGCGCACCGGGGGCCGGCGAGTGGCGGGTTCCATGGTATTGGGCTCACTTGGGAGAATATTGGCGTCGTCGACAAAGACAAAGTCCTGTACCGGGGCCCGCTGGGTCCTCAGCTTGCGACGGGGGTCCGTGACGGTGCTGAACTTTGCCTTGCTGGTGCTGCTCTCCCTTTGCATGCGGAGAGCCACGAGGTGTGCTGCAGTCCCGCTGCCTCGAGGCAGTCAAAACTCACGCGGACGGTGCTAGTAGATGGCCCGGGATGCTTCCAGGGTAGGTAGAAAGAACGGCAAAAGGGTAATCGTCGAAGCAGAGGTAGAGCAAGCCAGGAGCTAAGGTAATGAGGGTCAGTTATAAACGGTGTTTGGCACGCGAGTCGAATAATAATTTGTCCTTGTTCTCGACAGAATCCTTCAACGCCAATTGGATCTCTGTGACTCGCATAGATTCACGATCGCATGGTTTTTGAAATAATCGATATACACAGTTTCTGGGGAATACCAAATGGACGACGGGGAATAACAACCTGGTCGCAACCCTCATAATCAGACCTGATACCATGCATCACATCTACCCAACTGCTTGACGCGGTTTACCTGGGGACCTCGAGTATTCTGAGCCCTATGTCTATGCAATATCACTGGTGATCTCGATAATCTGTCCATCCAGCCGCAGGCGTGGATAGCCATGTCCGAGTGGACGTGGAGATTGTTGAGATCACCGGTAATATTGCACGGACTCTGGGCTCGGAATGCTCAAGGTCCGTTGCTCAAGATCTGTGCATTCTGACTTGGGTGGATGCTCATGGGCATCAGGTCGGATTGTGGGCCCCGCCCCATAGGCACTGCACGTCCAATACCCTCCTTACCTATACACGGGGTGCGGGGCCCCAAACTCGGATTAGGCCCGGCATTCGCGCGCCCCAAATACATACCCGCCTTGAAATAACGCCGTGGCCCCCTCAATCCCGCCCGTGTTGATCCGTCCGCGTTATTCAGAGCGCGAGATGCATATTGTGAGGCTTGGTCCGGTGTCGTTCGCAGAGACGGAGCTCCGGTGGAAGTCTGGAAGTGGATAGAAATCTGCTCGTACGCCGCATCACAGGTGGCTGCCAGTGCAGCTGCATTCGTGGGACAGTGCACGCAGGTCCAGCGGGCGCGGAAGCGTATAGCGTCGACGTCGTATCCTCGTCATTGAATGGGTCGTTGTCCTGATACTTACCACGCGAGCTTGAGCAGACCTGAGCGCTAACGAGGGTTTAGGGCATCGGCTGCAGTGCGCATGTAGGTACTATGATCTTGCGGTTGGCAGGGAAGTCTCGAAATCCTCATATCGATCTCAGTGGAGCGTCTGAAGAACAAGAACAAGCAGAACATGGTCAAAGCAAGGTCGCAAGTAGGCTGGATCGTCGACAGAATCGGACAGCTATCAGAGCTCGCAGAGCACGGTACAGCTGAAGCGATAGCCACGAGAGTTGCACGAGAGACCACGCATGGACGAGACGTTGAAAGAGCGAGCCTATCAGGAAAGAAGTTCCGTTCATCGTGTGACGGCGAGCTTGCACTTGTTCCTTAGGAAAGTCCGATCTATGTTCCCCAAGTCACTCGATGCAGACCAGGAGAAGAACTCAGGTGAGGACGCATCGGATAAGTACTGGTTGAACTGGACCGCGCACGTTGCACTGGACCGCGAACCGTTAACGTCTGTGCAAAGTCGTTCGGACGAAAGAGGATGACGGCATATGACGGCGGAAGCGTGGCCCGGTGTGGCCCGGTTTGATCCGCTCGCAGCTTGCTTTCAACCACCTACCGTTCAGATTTCCAACGACGCTGTTCGTTGCTGCATATCACACAAAATACCAACGCACTACATTCTAACGCACGGCGACCCGCCCCGCTCCGCTAGGCAGGAATCGCGGAATGATAACGTCAAACAGGAATGAAGATTCAAGAATGCTCGAAACGAAAGAGAAAAAACGCCAGCGTAAGTCTATCACTGGCCTGGACTCACTGAACTCGAGTCTCGGAGAAGCTTGAGGATCCATGGCATACTACCGAGCCTTACGTACCACACTGCTCGGGCTGCGAAACTTTCGGTCCCGTTTCGACTCTATCACTTCGGCGCCAGGCAAAATAATCCCCAGACTTGTCCGCAAGCCAACTGCCGGGCGAGGAAACTGAAGCCCGGTGCACTGACACACCGCAAGGTCTTGATATCCTGTGTCTCCGCATCTTCCCCGACGGCTTCGTGGACGCTCAAATTCAAGTCCCCCGATACGTTTATCGAACGAAGTCTGTGCGGACCCTTGTTCAACTCCTTCTTACATTGCTGAACTGACATATGCATATAAAATTCAGCGGCACCTAGTTGATATCCGGATGCTTATGCTTTAAACGGGAAGAAATACCAGATGTCAAGACCAGAAGCATCGGGCTCAGGGACTGCCCGAAGGCGATGTGCGGTCGTCGCAGCCCTCCGGAGACCATAGGCATGCAGCGAGCACAAGATTCCCATTGGCTCGCGTCTCAACTCACTCCAGATCTGAGTGGTCGCGCGAACGGTTGAATTCTGGGGCCATACTCTTACAGCACAAAGTTTCAACGGACCGTTGTCCCTGTATGCAGCGAGATCATGCGTAAGTAAAATCTTTTTTGGATCGCGACTTGGCGGACTGACATGTCGAATTTTTTTTAAAACCGGGTACGCCAGCCTCTAACTTCATAAGATAGCAAATGCCAGATATCAGCATCCAGAAATTGGATGGAAATAAGAAGGTATATACCATTCACTGAAAATGTTACAACGGTTACGCAGAAGATATCAGCAGGCGCCATCGCACTTCGAAAACAACCCGAAAGCTTCAAACCTTGGAGCCAGAGTATAAAGACAGCACCCGCATTGTTCAAAGAACCTGGCGAGGTCAAAACTCATCCCAGTCCAACTTGCGGTTGATTATGAGGTTAGCTTCGATACAAATTTGCATTCCCATCGCCACCACTCCTTCTGATCCCAAATCGAAGCCGGGAATAAGAAAATAGGTCCGAAGGTCAAAATAGCGGAGTGTGGAATGCTGGCGCGCGTGTAGCATATCTATCAATGCACTGCTCCCGAAAGCTGGCAGGAAGTCTTCGCCTACATGAATTAGTGAGCGATTGAAGTGCGGGGAGGAAGCCCGCGTCGGTGGCGAGCCGCGAGATGAATGGATCGAGGGAGGCAGAGGTTGCAACGGGGTTGCAGACTGCGAGTTTGAGGGTGTGGAGGCACCTTAAGATTCCTTGGCTCGCACCGCCCGTTGCGGTCGCATACGCCGAAATGATGCTGAGGGATAAACGCTCCAGGGTACTGGGGCTCGCTAACGGCACGGTGAGATCCTTTACTTCATGCGCGATAAGCTTCAATTCTCGCAGTTGCGGTGCATCAAGGAATTACAGAATATAGGTTTGTTGCTCGAAGGATATGTTGGACATGAGAGATCGGAGTTCATAGTGTGATATGCGGGGAGCCGAGGACGGCGGGTAGATCCTGCTAACAGTAAGGCTGACGAGATTGGGTGTCCAGGTGAGGATTTCCGCAAGTTGGTCGAGGGAGGAACGTGTAAGCTGAAGGGAAGTCAACTGAGACCACGGCAGTGCGTGCTTCTGGGAGCCGAAACAAAACAGTTCCACCTTGCGCAAGAGCGGTGCATCCTCGAACATGCGGCCAAACTCTCCTGGCTGAGGTCGCTTCGCCATGACGAGCGCAAGGTGTCTCAGCCGCGCAAGCTGCTGTGGATGTCGTGCAACGTTTGATTTAGGGCTTCGGACATGCTTCGGTCAGATCTATACATGCTGCGGTCTGCCATGGTATCAATTCTGATAATCTCCCATTGTCGCGAGTGGGGAACAAAGGTACGCAACAATTGTTTGGCGACTTCGAAGCCGTTGGCGAACGCGTCTGGGTCTATCACGACAGAGATGGAGAGCGGGAGGGGAAGCTGCACGAGATAAGAAAGTGTCGACGCGGCAAATGTAATGTCTCTCGAAGCGGTGGGATCGACGCTCGACGTCGAGATGGATGTTGTTCCACAGCTATGGGGCGGATAACGCAATCTGCCTCCATAGGCCGCAGATCTGGCCGAAACGCAATGGTTCCTCGAGCGGAGTAATTCCTGGCTCCTCTCCACCTAGAGCCAAAGCCCAGCAGAAAATCTGGGATATAATTTCGACCGGAAGAGACCGGAAGCGTAAGATGAGAGACGCTGTCCACCGATTCTGTTTGACCGGATTCGCTGTCGCTCGCAAGCTCAAGACGATCCAAGCTTGCTTGGATCGGGGCGATTTCTGAATCTGAATTCGAAGCGTGTGCGCGGAGTTGGTGGATTGTCGCTGAGCGGCTGAGGTCGTTTGCATCAGGAGACCCCGCCGGCATTTTCGTAGCCAAGATGAGTTGGCCCGGGAAACTTGGATATCGAAGACCAGTATTGCCACTGGCTGGCAGTGGCTACCGAAAAACTACCAAGTTGCTTTGAAGTTGCTGGAACTTGGAAGACGGAGAAAGACGGAGACCTCAGTCACGGTCACACCGCGGCGTTTACTTGCCTCTTGCTTGCCTCTTACCTTCATGGCGCGGTTCGTTGACCTTCCTCCAGAATTAATTCTGCATGTTGTATCATTTGTAACTGGGCCGCGGCGAGGCATTCCCCACCTTCCCGATCTCCGCTCTGTCAATGCCCTGTCTCAAACAAACACCATCCTGCACCAGACTCTGGATCAGACGCTTTACGACCTCTGTGCGAGCGTCGGACTGCTGTCCAAGCTTGCCATTCTCTACGCCGTCAGAAACCAGCACGATTCCACGATCGACAGGCTCGTCGCTGCCGGTGTCAGTCTAGACTTGAATTTCCCTTTCGAAAATGATGTGTGCACCCTGCTCTACATCACGGCTGGTATGGGGCTGCGGGACATGGTCGCAAAACTGCTGGGGATCTTTTCAGAGGGGATGTCGTCGCGCGCATACAAACGACAAGGTCCGAAAGCGACTCCCTTGGACATTGCGGCACGCAATGGGCACATTGACACTGTCGCCCTCTTAGCGCCCATTCACCCGCCTGTTATCAGCCAGCGCCAGAGTTCTGACAACGCCGCGCTCGGTGGCCCTGTCTCGAATGAAGCTGAGACGCATCAGCAGTATCTCAGCCTTGCTCTCATACAAGCAGCGACAGCAGAAAATGTCGAAATCTGTGAATACCTCATATCTGAGGGAGCAGACGTCAACCCTTTCGGGAAGCCCCATTAGAGGTTATTAGCAGATTTTAGCCGAGATTTTTCTTGGACGCCCATTGGCTGCTCCACACCTCTCGACCAATCAGCGGCTGAGCAAAATCTCGGCTAAAAGTTGCTAATAAGCTCTATTCACATAGCTTCTTTGCAATTTGCCGAACTGTTGGGGTCCTTCGTTGCTTTCTTGAGCGCGGAGCGGACCCGAATGCTGCAGAACGGGGTGGGCAGATACCACTACACAGTGCCTGCGCATTTGGTGACCCCAAGTTTGCAAGGGCTACAGTTGAGCTGCTTCTCCAGTTTGGAGCTGGGCCGGTCGACAAACTGGATGGCAGGGGCACATCACCCGTAGATTTCGCGATGGCCAAGGGCCACGTTGAAGTTGTGAACATCTTGGAGCCCCTGGTTCAAAATCCTGATATCAAGATAAAGATTACTCTTTGGCGGGAAAACAGAGTCCTTTCCAATCTACGACAACCGTGGAGCCGAATGCTGCATGGTGAATAGGAAGGGAAATGTATGATCAATACCACATCTCCATGTTGTCGACATCCCAATTCAAGTTCACTGAGGCCCGGGTTTATTTGCCAACAGTCGCACAGCAGGCATTCCGCGTAATGAAAGAGGGTATGGATAAATTAAAGGAGCTGGGCAGTGAGTGAGTGAGCTGCTCCCAAGCCTTGAGGTAAATATGCCGATGGGAGGACCTTCACCAGACATGTAGGGACCCTGCAACAATAAAACATTCACCACCGTCCGAGCAAAGACCAAATATCGACATTGATATTGCTGATAGGGGTATATGACCACCGACCATTGCTTGTGAGAGTGAAGGGGAGAAAACATTCGATTGAACTTGAAGCTGGACTATGAGAAAAGCTTATCGATCGAAACAGAAGCAAAAATAAGCCCGAAGGCATGCCTAGTGGGGGGAGGCAATCGCCGAACGATGAAGCGAACTCAGTGAACCCCAGCGGCGCAAGTTGTACTTATTGACCCACAGCCTGGCCCACGACGCCGCGTGGGTTCCTCACATTATCGAGGGCGGCCAACCCGCAGCGTCCCTGATGCCTCCAGAGGGAATCGAACCCTCGACCACCCCATGGGACGTCTCCCACATCGGGTGGTTGTGTTGCAGCGTGTTAACCAACTGAACCATGGAGGCACAGAATTGTGCCCCAGAAACGCCTGGGCGTGGGCCATGGCTTTGGTGGTAGACCCCAAGTAGACCCGCCGATTTTTTTTGTGGGGGCTACCGATCCATCGCCTTGTTTTTACATAAAAGGCTCTGATGCATGTCCTGTGATTTACACCGCGATTATTGGGCAATTCAGTGAGTCTTGAAGGAGGAGATACTACTGCCACGACATTTGTTACAGGCCTCAACCGCTGAAATATTGGCTAGATGCACCAAATGCTCCTTTGGGCTTGCGATTTCTGATCTGTCCCTCGGATGCGATAAGTACGGCATAGTATCACGCGCGTTCTCTTCTCCTCCCACCACCGTGACCTTCCCGCGCGACCTCCTTCCATACCTTTCTCGCCCGTGAAACCTCCACCCGCACCATATTCCTCGTTCCGAAACCTTCAATGAACGCAGAAAACAACGCTCGCACGACGTGGATTGTAGACGCTATCCAAACAGCTATCAAAGACCCTAGTTTCAAAGTTCCTCTGCCGTGGCTGCTGCCTTCGACTTGGGACTCTGTGATCTGTCCTGTCGATGCTATTAGGAATGGCCTCCGGATCATAGGCAGAAACTCCCTCGGCTACTGTCTTCTTCTCGCGTTTCTGGACGTTTGCGGCGGACTGGAAGCGGGTTCAATACCTGGACATTACGAGGTGAATGCTTTGCTTCTTTCTCCTGTGGTATCGCTTACAAGCTAGCATCTAGACAGTCGAAGAGTGTCTTCTCCGAGAGGACGTTCTCGTCGAGATACTGCGCAAAGTCAAGAGCCCCGGCCTTCAGCCCATCGCGAGCAGAGGAGCCGCGGTCCGACGCCCGTTTTTGGTTTTCTTGGGCGGTCTGTGGCAAGATACGCGTAGCCTGGACAAGATGACGCCTTGGATCTTCATGATTTTCGTGCCCCTCATTCGTGTCGCGCTGACAGCATACAACGAGTAGTGCGATTCCGACCAACTTTATTCTTGTTTCGTCTTTGAATTCATCTGATCCAGTCGTCCTGGAGAAACGCAAAGGAAAGCCAAGCGAGCGCGTGCGTCCGTGCCAGGCCCCAACTACGCCGGCGGTTCGTTCTCTCAACCAATCTCTTGAGATGTCCATTGAGAATTGCATACAGAGATTCAGATGCTGCAGCGAATGCGAAATCTGCAGCTTGCCAAGAAGCCCGCGCAGCCCAGGACCCTCTCGATGCAGGACATGATGTCCCCCAATAGCTCTGACGACGACGACGAAAAAGAAGAAGAAGAAAGCGCAAGGGAAGAGAGCGCGTCCACGTCGTCGAGCAGCGCAGGTTCCGTGGCGGTGCGCTTCATAGTCGTTGCAATTACACCCCCTGATTTCATTCCTCTAGCCGCCCCGGCATGGGAGAGGAAAAACGCGCCCGTGGACATCTGCGTTTGTCCTGCCCCTCGACCCAGGCGCTCTCCTCCCCCCGTCCGCTGGCGCTCTCCTCCCCTCTTTCACTCTCGAGGCACGTCCCTGTCAGCTTCCGCTTTCGTTATTCTGACGAATCTCTTTCCAGGGCAAGGCGCGCGCGGTCGAGGACAAGCCCTCCGAGAGTGAAGAGACCGGTGTCGCTGGGCCACCCCGCAGCCCGCTGACGCCGCGTAATCTCAAAGACGGTGCGTTTTCGACCTGTCGGAGCGCAGCGCTTGTTTGCTGACTCACTGTTCCAGCGCGCTCTGGCTTTGTTTCACCCTCTCTCTTCGCTGCTCGCGCATCATTGTTGCCGGACCGCTCAAGTTCTCCGCCCGACTGCCCTTCGACTCCGGCGTCTCTCGTCTCCTCCTTCAAGGAAAACATGCTTCTCGGGTGATTCATGGTGTTCTGGTTCCCGTCCGCGCAAATTTTCCGTCTCCGCATCCCTCAAATTCTGCCTCGGCAAAACCTCCCTCTTTGTATATTTCCCGCCCCTGATACCTCTGTTTCGTTTTCTGCACACAATCTGTACACTACAGAAAATTCGTAATCTGTAATCTCTTTGTACGTTATAAGTGTTATGTACCACTTTCAAATGTGAAGTCCCCATCTTCGACCTATGGCTGCGGTACTATCTTCTTAAGGGTACGGAATGGGCGACCCTTGTTTTCCGTTCCTCCCACCAATGTGAAATCCTCTGACGCAGTTGAAGTGTCTGCACATGGGCCTCCAGTATCTCCACGATCCCAGTGCGATTTCCCTTCATCGCGACGTCCACAGCGGTCTCGCCCATCCGGTCAGCTGTGTCAACTGGTCCTGCTCCGAATTGAAGCAGGAGCTGTACGGAAGGCTCCGCCAGCTCCGCACTTCCTTTCCTACAAGCATAGTGGGAGATGTGTGTCCCCTGTCATCGGCGGCATTGGGGTCTGCACCGCGCCCGAGACAGAAGCGGAGCAGCTCGACGCTTCTGCAATATGCGAGGACGTTACGTCCTTCGCGGTCCCGGATATTGATGTTTGCACCTCCAATGAGGAGTGCTCGAACGATATCGAGGTTGTGCGAAAACGTGCAAGGGGATACCAGTGTTATTCCTGCCTGGGAGATTTGGTTTTGCCCCGGATGCGTGGAGGAGCTGTACCAGTCCGAGCTTGTTGGTGGGTCTCAACGCGTACGTGGCAACGTGCAGCGCAGGGCCAACGAGTTCTACCATGTTATCCATAAAATTGACGTCTGCGCCCTTCGATATCAGATATCTGGATATAGGGACATTTCCTATGTTCGCGGCTTCGAGGAGGGCGACGCTTAAATATCTTCTGCGTAATCCTCGCGGCGTGAGGGGGATGGGAGCAAGGAGCTTCACAACTTTCATGTGGCCCTTGCGCGCTGCATAGTCCAAGGCTGTCACCTGGTCGTGCATCGAGTCGCGCGGAATGCCGTCGCGTCTGTACGCCCACGCAGGCATGTCGTCCCCGTATAAGTGCAAGACTTTGGCGACCACCGCCTCGAGCCCCATGCTTGCTGTAATGTGAAGGATCCCGCATTGGTAGCGTCCAAAGATGAATTCGGTGTCCAGGCTGATCCCCGGAGCAACCAGTTTTTCGACAGCGTTTTCCTGTCCATGTGTGGCACTGAAGAGGAGAGCCCGGCTACCGAGAGCCTCGACACTTGCACAGAGGTCGTAAAGGGTCTGGTTCAGAGTGTCATGCAGGGTGGTACTTGTGTGAGAGAGGGCGTTGATAGAAGGAAGGTCAGGGACTTGTATGCGTTGAGCGTCGGTCAGACAGCTCTCAGGATCAAGAACTCGAAGAGGCAATAAAGACACAACATGCAGTATGAGTTCTGGAGGAAGGTCAGAGAGCTGCGCCATTTTGGTACGAAGCAAGGTTTCAATCACTCGACCCTGCTCGTCTACTTTATACAGATTTATGTTCATCAGGACCTGCGGACGTGGGGTGAGGTTGGGCGGTGGGTGGGCGCGAAATACGCACCACTATGTCCTGCAATTTCGCCCGCGTCTCGATGGAGAATATGCCGGCCGCAGCGCGCATATTGTCGTCAGATCGTTCATCGGTATAATCGTCCCGACCCGTAGGAGTCCGCCCGAGGCATCCCAGGTTCTTCTTCTCCTTCCACTCCATCCCCATGCTCAGCAGCGTCTTGTAGATTTCAAGCATAACCCCCATCGGCGAGCTACGACTCCGGATACCGAAATGCCACCGCGCAGTCTTCGGTGGTCGTCGACTGTTAGCGCGGCCGGTTGGTGTAGGCTCCGCTTTCCGGAGGGAGGAGTTTAAGATGGCGACGTTCGAAGGTGCGTTGGGGTCGTCCTCGGGGACGTCGTCGTCGAACCCGTCTTCGGGCTCCTGCCCCTCTTCTTCCTCGCCGAACCCGGCTTCGAAAGGATTTTCATCCAAATCACTACCGCCAGGCGACAGGGCATTCGGAGAAAGCACGTTCCGGGGCTAGGAAGATTAACCAAGTGAAGGGCGACGAAGATAAACGACGTACGTCCATTGTCGCGAGTTCAGCGTCTCGCTCTTGTTCGGCGAAGATGGCAACTGAAGAAGGCTGGGTCAGGGAAAGGAAAGCGGGCAAGATGGTGTCACACTTACGGTCTTTCCCGACCCGCTTCTTGTCCTTCAGCAGCATGTACGCGACCTTGACCTGGTTGCCCCGGATCCCGTCATTTCTCCGAAGACTGTGCATGATCTCCTCCTTGTCTGTCCCAATGAGACGAGATACCAACTCGTCGACTACCTCGTCGTCGATGCGCCCCAGCCCTTCGACGAATTCAAAGTCAAGCGGTACTGCCGGGGCGCTGACGAGGGAGCTAAGAGTCCCAACCACAGGGCCGGGTATCGGTGGTAATGGTGTAAGATACCGCGGCAGTTTGACGGCCACGAAAGGATGCTGCATTATTTGCGGTACAGTTATCCGTTTCGTGGGGTCAGCGACCAGCATAGACTTGATCAAATTCTGCGCATGAGGGCTCAAGTGTGTCGGCGGGTCGTATCGTACATCTGCCAATGGATGAGGACAAGAACGATGTATTTCAAAAAAAGACTGACGGGCAATCTTGTCGAATAACGAGCCGATGACTTCGTCTTCAAACGGAAGCTTCCCACACAGTAGGACGTACAGAATGATACCAGAGCTCCAGACATCTATCTCCGGCCCTGAGTATTTGAGCCCCTTGATAACCTCCGGCGCCGCATAATTTGGGCTTCCACAGCTTGTAGCCAGGAACTCTCCATCAACGGTCTCGTTCGAAAGGCCAAAGTCCGCAATTTTGACGTTGAGGTATTCGTCAAGAAGGATATTCTCGGGCTTGAGGTCGCGATGCACGATCTTGAGACGGTGCGAGTATTCAATCCCGGCCATAATCTGCTGGAAAAACCGTTGTCCCACGTCTTCGGTCAGACGGCCGTTTTGGACGATGTAGTTGAACAATTCGCCCTCCGCGTATTCGAGAACGAAAATGATGTCCGTCGGTGTGGAGATGACCTCGTATCTGCACGCAGTGCGTCAGCGCAAGGTTCTCTGGCGAAAATGTGAACGTCTTCACAGCTTGATAATGTGCGGGTTGGGTGCCCGAAGGGCCTTGCGGTCGACCAGTGTATGGGCATTCATCCAAAAAAAACGAATCTCAGTCTCCGGCAGATCAACGGCAGATAAATAGTCGAGAAATAAAATTCATTGCTGAGGAAGCTCGAAGCATTTCCGTCGGGGCGACAAGTATGAGACAGTGACACGTACATATTATGCTGCAGGGGCGACCGTGTCCGCTGCCTCCGAGTCTTTCCAGATCGCCTCGAGATTTTCCACAGCTTGGGCGCTGGTTGTACGACGCGCAGGATGATAGTCGCACATGCCACGGATGACGCGAGCAAATGCAGCAACATCACCGCCGCACCGCTGGGGTGAAACGTGCGCACTGACGGTCGTACCCGTGTCGTCTTCACTGAGCGGTCGATCATTGAGGGACCCAATCCACCTGGCTTCCTCATCAAAGTAGGTCGAACGTTCCTGCCACTTGGACCAGAGGTCGTCCGGGAGCTTGCCTAGACGGAGGACCGCGCCGGCAACTGCGGCATAATTGGTATCCTGCCGCGGGGTAGCAAAGAGCGGCCAACCAATTGATACGAGATCGTGGACGACGACTGCGAGCGCCCAGACATCCTGGGGTGGACCCACGGAGCCAAGGATGGCCCCTTCTGGACTCACGTACATCGGCGGGATGTGCACTTTCCCTGAGGCCGCGTCGGCCAAGAAAGATTCGCCAAAGTCGCAAATCTTAACTCGAACGTTGGCCGGATCCGCGAAGCACGCATTGACCATCGCGAGCGAGCGATGACCATGGACGACATACGAGGGCCGGTGCGGTGACGGGCTTGCTGGCTCGCCGGTGTCATAGAGACGCAGAGGCGACATCTCTGGTTCGGGCATGTAGTCGTCCACATCGGCAATGGTTCTCCACGTGGAGAATGCTGGAGCACATAGGAGTATGTTGCGCTTGGTGAAATCTACACGTTGTTAGTCCGTTAACACCGCATGCGTGGTTTTGTCTATTCACCCCCATGAACGACACCAGCAGCGTGAAGACGCGCCAACCCGCGGGCAATCTGTAGCGAGATCGACTGAACGACGTCCGGCGGCAACACCTCGTCCGGAAAGCTGTCTTCCAGAGCGTCTTCAATGCCCGCGAGCGACGGACCAAGGACCTCGCTGACGATGCACAGGTGCACGCCGTTGGGCCCCGTGTGCTCGAAGCTGTCTAGCATGCGCACAACGTAGTCGTCAATATCCGCGCACTTGGCCTTCAGGTGGCGCAGGATTTCGAGCTCGCGACGGTCCGCGTCGGCACGCATGACTTTGAGCGCCGCGAACCCGCTCGCGACATGGTCCTGGACAAGCCACACTGTCCCGAACGCGCCACACCCGAGCTTGCGCATAACCTCATAGCGGCCGTCGTGAAACTCGTCTCCGATATGGACGGGGTGCAGTCCTCCGGGACGGTATTCGTTGACCCGCTCCGTGTCGGGCAATTGCCACAGCAACGGCGTGGTCATTATGCGTCAAAACAAGTGCTCCCCAGCTCCCTCTCTTTATAGGCCATTCAATCTCCGACCACCAGCACCCCCCCGAGCTAAATTTGCACTCGAGTTATGTAAATCGATGGGAGCCCGACGGCGAGCTGTGGAACCTTCGTAACTCAGAATTCGATCCAGGTGAATTTGGCTTCCCGCCTCAAGGATGCCGCGACAGATTCGCTGCAATAAGTTGCTGTACCCACTCCAGAAAAAAAGAAGTTTTGGGTCGCCCAAAAACGTTACTGAAACTTTGAGTATCAGGAGCGGAAGGCCGGCCCGGCCCGGCCCGCTGATCCGACCCTGATACTTCAAGTATCAGTAACGTTTTCAGGAGCGCCGAAACTTCTTTTTTTCCGGAGTGACCAGAACGCGACGTGTAAGTGAAGTTTACGCTTCAGACAGACAGACGGACTGATTCTATAAAGAGGGTGGCCCGTATATCTTTGGGGCAATCGGACTATGACTCTAGGTTCTTTGGTGGCGGATGCTCATTCTATTTGCGAACAAGCGCTCGCCCTTTGCGCTGGCTCCCACTTTACGAAACAAGCAAGGCACAGACGTAACTCACTTTGAAGAAGAGGCCTTATGAAGAGGCTCTGCGCTCGGAGTGCGCTCTGGAAAATCCACAGGCAATTAGGTGACAGGGCTTGCCGCACTCCGAGCGCAGAGATCGTAGATCGTCCCGTCCGCGCCTTGAGCTCGCCAGAATTGTCCCCAGATGTTTGATGGTTGGGTTCCCCACCGGACAGAAGACGAGGGGCCCTTGTATAAAAAAACAACCGGTCCTGTTCTACTGTCAATCGTGCAGCAACTACAGCCAACATGGTATGCCCTCGCCCAATGCCTCCCCCCGGCTGAACTCACGTCGACATGGCAGGCCAGCACCACAAACAGCATTGCCTACACTGAGGTCTACGGCGGGTTCACGGTCGATTATAAGACTACTGCGCGGTTGGCTAAAGGCACGCGCTCCGCGTCCTGAGGCTCGGCATTGACGCCGGACTCTTCGACTCGTTCAAGCGTCTCCGTATTCTCGCGTACGTCCCTTCGCCCTTTCCCGACAGAAGAACTGCAATACTGAGAGAGCTTAGAGGTGTGCATCCATTCACCGTCAACCCCGTCACAAAGGCTATACAAGGCGATCCGGCACATCTTACGATTGTATGTTTCACCAATGGTGCGGGCCGCTTCACGACCCATCTCTGGACGCTGCCCTCCAACGCCAACTGCGCCGACGCGACAACGACGCTGAATGAAAGTCAATCGCTCGTTTTCAGCAAGGAGTGATGAAATATGTATTTGTAGTATGTGCCATAACTTTGTGAACTTAAGCAACACGAGCTCAGAAATGCCTTTGAGCAACATTTTGCCAACATATTAATGTTGCCGTCGTGGGTGAGATAGGAAGACGCTAACCATCTCGCCATGCGACGAATGGCCCGTTAGCGCCACAATGTGCGGCGGCCGCTGAATCTGCAGCTCATCTTCAATCGTCCGCATCTGCCGTGCGCACTCGATGCCATCCCATCCATAACCAGCATGCTCACGTACCTGGTCAAAGAGAGCTGAGATTGACAAAAAGATGAGGAGAAAACGTACGTCCAAACCAGATTCCCAGAAACTCCCTGTACACCGCCGGGCGGCGAGCCATCGGCTGCTTCGCGAAAGGGTACGCCCTTGCGGGTGAGCAGCGTCATCGATATGTTACGGCTGATGTGGCTGTCCTCTACAGTACTTATACATCATCTGAACGACTGTCTTCAGCCTGAGATTGCTCGTTATACTGGAGAGGCTGGACAACGAGCCTAGCTGTCCTCCACAACCAGAACCTGGACATCTGTTGCCCCGTTCTGGAGGACAAATGGCACAGGCCGTAACGGCGGGCGGCGGGCGGCGGGCAGAGTCCAGCGACGCCGCATGCCGGGGCCAGCCTCCGGCGTCGCAGGAGTTGTTACCGGTGGACCGGGAGCAGGGCTAGGAGAAGCCTTTGCAAGGAGAGTCGAGTCGCGTACGATCGGTGTCCTCTGAGTCCGCGTCGGTGGAGAGGCCCCGGGAAGCTCCATCAAGGGGTTGTCCGGAAATTTGGGGTTTTGAGGCCCGAAAACCGCCATTTCCTTGTCCGGATATGGGGTTTTTGATGCCAAAATCTTCCAAACCTTGTCCTGTTTCTTGGGCTTTTGAGAGCCAGAGCACTTGGTCTGACAGTGGAGTTTTAGTTCGAACTTTCTGCAGTGTTTACAGACAGAAAAAGGTGAAATTAGGTGAATTTAGCGCTCCAGCGGAATTTAAGCGTGTTCCTGTCCATCTGTAGCACCGAAGAGGATAGCTCGGCTGCCGGGAGCCTCGACAGTTGCACAGAGGTCGTAAAGGGTCTGGTTCAGAGTGTTGTGCAGGGCAGTACTTGTCTGAGAGAGGGCGTTGATGGAAGAAAGGACTTGTATGCTCTCAGGATCGAGAACTGGAAGGGGCAAGAAAGACACAACAGGCAGTACGAGTTCTGCAGAGAGCTGCGCCATTTTGGTACGAAGCAAGGTTTCGGTCACTCGACCAAACTTGGACCCACGATAGATTCCGGAAAGATTTGTCAGTCGCTCGAGTCCGAAAAGAATACATCCTTGATACATCCAGAATCAGTTAGATTATACGAATACATGGCTAAGTAAGCATACAAGACAACACTCCTCTCCTACAATGACCGCCACTATTGACCCGCCAACTCCAGAATCAGCCTTGTCGCCAGATCCATGAACACAAACGGCGACATGACCGTCTCATCCGCAGCCAGTCCGTTTTCGATCAGCGAGCGACCAGATGAGCCAGTCATCGAGATCGAGTCGCCGTCGCCCGGCCCATTGTCCCGCGGAGCAGGGTCGAATTTCCCAGCGTCCGGCGCTGTCGACGCGCGGTATGACTTCTTGTGCTGGAAGTCTACCAGGTAATTCTGCTCGTCTACTTTATACAGATTTATGTTCATCAGGACCTGCGGACGAAGGGTGAGGTTGGGCGGTGGGTGGGCGCGAAATACGCACCACGATGTCCTGCACTTTCGCCCGCGTCTCGATGGAGAATATGCCGGCCGCAGCGCGCATATTGTCGTCAGATCGTTCATCGGTATAATCGTCCCGACCCGTAGGAGTCCGCCCGAGGCATCCCAGGTTCTTCTTCTCCTTCCACTCCATCCCCATGCTCAGCAGCGTCTTGTAGATTTCAAGCATAACTTCCATCGGCGAGCTACGGCTCCGGATACCGAAATGCCACCGCGCAGTCTTCGGTGGTCGTCGACTGTTGGCGCGACCGGTTGGTGTAGGCTCCGCTTTCCGGAGTGACGAGTTCAAGATGGCGACGTTCGAAGGCGCGTTGGGGTCGTCCTCGGGGACGTCGTCGTCGAACCCGTCTTCGGGCTCCTGCCCCTCTTCTTCCTCGCCGAACTCGGCTTCGAAAGGGTTTTCATCCAAATCACTACCGCCAGGCGACAGGGCATTCGGAGAAAGCACGTTCCGGGGCTAGGAAGATTAACCAAGTGAAGGGCGACGAAGATAAACGACGTACATCCATTGTCGCGAGTTCAGCGTCTCGCTCTTGTTCGGCGAAGATGGCAACTGAAGAAGGCTGGGTCAGGGAAAGGAAAGCGGGCAAGATGATGCCACACTTACGGTCTTTCCCGACCCGCTTCTTGTCCTTCAGCAGCATGTACGCGACCTTGACCTGGTTGCCCCGGATCCCGTCATTTCTCCGAAGACTGTGCATGATCTCCTCCTTGTCTGTCCCAATGAGGCGAGACACCAACTCGTCGACTACCTCGTCGTCGATGCGCCCCAGCCCTTCGACGAATTCAAAGTCAAGCGGTACTGCCGGGGCGCTGACGAGGGAGCTAAGAGTCCCAACCACAGGGCCGGGTATCGGTGGTAATGGTGTAAGATACCGCGGCAGTTTGACGGCCACGAAAGGATGCTGCATTATTTGCGGTACAGTTATCCGTTTCGTGGGGTCAGCGACCAGCATAGACTTGATCAAATTCTGCGCATGAGGGCTCAAGTGTGTCGGCGGGTCGTATCGTACATCTGCCAATGGATGAGGACAAGAACGATGTATTTCATCAAAAGACTGACGGGCAATCTTGTCGAATAACGAGCCGATGACTTCGTCTTCAAACGGAAGCTTCCCACACAATAGGACGTACAGAATGATACCAGAGCTCCAGACATCTATCTCCGGCCCTGAGTATTTGAGCCCCTTGATAACCTCCGGCGCCGCATAATTTGGGCTTCCACAACTTGTAGCCAGGAACTCTCCATCAACGGTCTCGTTCGAAAGGCCAAAGTCCGCAATTTTGACGTTGAGGTATTCGTCAAGAAGGATATTCTCGGGCTTGAGGTCGCGATGCACGATCTTGAGACGGTGCGAGTATTCTATCCCGGCCATAATCTGCTGGAAAAACCGTCGTCCCACGTCTTCGGTCAGACGGCCGTTTTGGACGATGTAATTGAACAATTCGCCCTCCGCGTATTCGAGAACGAAAATGATGTCCGTCGGTGTGGAGATGACCTCGTATCTGCACGCAGTGCGTCAGCGCAAGGTTCTCTGGCGAAAATATGAACGTCTTCACAGCTTGATAATGTGCGGGTGCCTTAACAGGCGCATGTATTCGAATTCCCGTCGGACCCTGGCCTTCATCTTGTCGCGATGGATTATGGCCTTGGATAGGAACTTCATGGCTACTTTATGCCCGGTAACGGTGTGAATGGCCACTAATCTGCGAGTTCGGAAATCAAGTGAACCAGCTGGGAGGATAACGACGCACTCTTGACCTTCCCAAAAGTACCCTCTGCGATATCATCCACCACCGTGTACATCCCCAGCTGCGTAGTCTCGAAGCGCTCAACAGGAGCGTCAGGACCGTCCATGGCCATGGTGGGAACGAGGAGGAGTGCTAAATGCCGAAGACATTTGGATCAAGCATGTACAAACTTGTCTGTACTTGCTTCATCGCAGCACCGTCGGCTTCCCCGGTCCTCTCCTCCTCCCAAGTCTTTCGGAGGGCAGAACGAAGTCTCCGGCCTGGGGCGACCTTGAAAGAACAGGATTTTGGCTTCTCCCCTGCATCTGAATCTATCTGGGTCATCTTAATCTGCCGCTGGACATTAATATTTTGCCCTCGCATGCTCTGACTTTCATTCTGCATCTTGAGAGTTATTTATCGCGGCAAAATGGACGGATTCGCCCAGAATTATCCCTCGGCTCCTAGTGGATCTTCTTCGTCTACGCCTAATACTGCGGCCACGGCGCACCAGCCACCACAGACGCAAACCCCGACGCAGGACCCAGAGGACTCAAGAAAAGGCTCCAAGCGTCGCAAAGTGAACCATGCCTGTCTGTATTGCCGCCGAAGCCATATGACATGCGACGAGGGCCGCCCTTGTCAACGGTGGTAAGCTATGACGCCCTTCTCTCCACACGGGTCCCTCACCACGCCGTAGCATCAAACGTGAGATCGGCCATTTGTGCCACGATGAGCGACGCTCAAAAACGGCTGAAAAGGCGGCTGCTCCCCCCGCATCCTCATCTTCTTTCGACGGCGCTACAACCAGCACATTCGCCGCCTCGACCTCTGGACCTCAACAGACGCAGTGGGGGAAGGCCCCGTATTTTTACCAGCCTGAAACACTGGGGAACGAATTCTCCGTTCTCACGTACGTCCGCGAGCTTCGCTACCCTGGCCAGCCACTTAACCCCGCACTCGCAGCGACTTCCTCGAGACCCTCGACGACGGCTCGTTCTTCACCGGACCCCCGCAGGCCCAGTCGCTCATGGCGTCCGCGTCCGCCGGCTTCTCGCGCTTCGGGCCCGCGCCGACCCTGTCGCACATCCCCCCTCCACGCCCTCCACCAGCCGCGCCCGCGGTCATCCCCGCGGCGACCAAGACGGAGCGCTTCCTCCTCACCGCAGCGGACCAGGAATCCGGCTCGCGCGACGAGCGGCTCAACAGGGTCATTCGCAGCAAGTACGAGGCAGGCCTGCTGAAGCCCTACAATTACGTCAAGGGCTATGCCCGGCTCAGTCGGTGGATGGACCGCAAGTGCGTTGCTGCGCTGAGGTTTTGACTTGCAACTCACCCTTTCCAGCGTCTCGCAAGAATCAAAACAACAGATCTTGCAGCCATTGTCTGTGCTGCGCCCCAAATTCCGTGCCGTGGCGCAGAGTTTGCGGGATATTGTGCGCGCTCCATTCTGGTTTTTGGACACGAAGCTCACACGCCACAGGACCTCGTATTCATAGAAGAGGCCTTCGAGCGGCTGCTTCTCGACTACGACCGCGTGTTCTCCGCCATGGGTGTCCCGGCGTGCCTCTGGCGCCGCACCGGCGAGATCTACAAGGGCAACCGCGAGTTCAGCGAGCTCGTCGGCGTGCGCGGCGAGGACATGCGCAACGGCCGCCTCTGCATCTACGAGCTCATGGCGGAGGAGAGCGCAGTCAACTACTGGGAGGTGCGTGCATACATACCCATCATATTCCCGCCGTCTGACCAGCGACAGAAATACGGCCACGTCGCATTCGACTCTTCTCAGAAGGCTGTGCTCACGTCGTGCGTCCTGCGGTACAAGCCCATGCTGCCGTCCTCCAGCGCCATGCCCAACGCTGCGTCCGAAGTCGCCAAGGCCGCGGCGGACCAGCCCCAGCCACCTCCGCAGGAAGAGGGCGAATTTATAAATTGCTGCTTCTCGTTTACGATCCGGCGGGACAAGTGGGGGATCCCGAGCATGATCGTTGGGAATTTTATACGAACGTGAGGGAAGGGTTTTTGGCGTTGTCTTGTTTACTTGTTGCGCTTTGCTATCGATGTACAATGTATGGGGCCTTGTATCAGTAGGTGCAAGATTTCGGCTCTCGGAGCTCAGCTCCGACTTTCTTTCTTCTTCCGCTGCAGCTCCGTGACAGGACTGGACCTTGCTCAGACCCACAGACGACAACGGAAGCGGGAGACGCCCCTTCACTATGCTCGTAGGAAAGGGAGTGCGGAGCAGAGCTTCCATCGAGCTCGGAGCAGGACCAGCCGACACCTAACTGGATGGGCGGAGACCGCCCTGGATGTCGCGATGAGGGCGAATCGCACGGGGGTCGTGGAGATACTGGAGCCCCATATGCAGACACTTGACCTCCGTCAGAGGATTTCAGATTGGTGGGAGGAACGGAAAACAAGGGTCGCTCGTTCCGTACCCTTAAGAAGATAATACCGCAGCCATAGGTCGAAGATGGGGATTTCACATTTGAAAGTGGAACATAACACTTATAACGTACAAAGAGATTACAGATTACGAATTTTGTCACTTGTGTACAGATTGTGTGCAGAAGACAAAACAGAGGTGTCACAAGCGGGAAATATACAAGGAGAGAGGTTTTGCCGAAGAGAGCAGAATTTGAGGGATGCTGAGACGGAAGACTTGCACGTTCCAGAACCAGAACACCATGAATCACCCGAGAAGCATGTTTTCCTTGAAGGAGGAGACGAGAGACGCCGGAGTCGAAGGGCAGTCGGGCGGAGAACTTGAGCGGTCCGGGAAAAATGTTGCGCGAGCGCCAGATGCAGAAGGTGAGCCGGAGCCGTGCGCTGGAACGGAAAGTCAGCAGACAAGCTCGGCACTCCGACAGGCGGACGACGCGCACCGACTTTGAGATTACGCGGCGTCAGCGGGCTGCGGGGTGGCCCAGCGACGCCGGTCTCTTCACGCTCAGAGGGCTTGTCCTCGATGACGCGTGCGTTGCTCTATAAAGATGCCGGTCAGAAAAAACGGACGCGGAAGACGATGGGGGCGCGCCTCGGGTGCGAACGGGGGGAGAAGAGCGGCAGCTTGCACCGGCAGCGTAAACGCAGACGTCCACGGGCGCGTCTTTCCCCTTCCATTCCAGGGCCGCTGGAGGAGTGGGATTAGCGTTTAGAATGGCAAGGAGTATGAGACTATACCCCGGCGGTGCTGAGGCTGCTTGACGACACGGGTGACGAGCTTTCTTGGCCGTTATCGTCGAGTTCTTCGTCGCCTTCAAATTCTTTGTCGTCCTCGACTTCTTCCTCGGCGGCGGAGCTGCCAGGCGAGCTATCAAGTTGGACTAACTTCCGGGGCTTGACGGGCTTGCGAGCGAATTGGTAGTCGCGTATCCGGTGTAGAATCCTCAACTCTACGTGGCACTGAGTGAGATTGAACACCGCAAAAATCAAGGACGGCAACAGACCTCCAGCACAACTTGCACCTGACTCTGATACCCGCGCTCTCTTGTGCTTCTTGCCAAAGTGATCCGGACGACTGGCGCGAAAGTGTGAGCCTGGTCAAAAGCGAGTTGCAGGGCGAGATCATACAATTCGTTATACGCTCTCATCGCGACCCGAATAAGAGGAACAAAGATCTGGATCACGAATGGCAAGACCTTGCCGAGATTTTGAGTGTCTTGCCATAACCCACCCACGAAGACAAGGAATGGGTCCCGGACTTTGGAACCTCTGGTCGCGATGGGGGCAACGCCAGGGTGTCGTAGCTTGAGTAATATTTCCACGAGCACGTCTTCCCTGAGTAGGCATTCCTCGACGGTCTGAAAACGGCAGCGTAAGCGAGATACAGACGTGTATAAAGTCCTCACCTCGTAGTGTCCAGGTAGACAACCTGCCTCGGGTCCGCTGGCAACGTCGAAAAAGGCGAGAAGTAGACAATAACCGAGGGACCTTCTTCCAGCAAATTTGAGACCGTTCCGGATGGAGTCGACGGGCGAAGCGACCGAGTCCCAGGTCGAGGGATGCAACCAAGGCAGAAGAACTTGGTAAGATGAGTCTTGAACAGCGCTTTTGAGCGCATCTACGATCCAAATGGTGCGGGCGTTTGAGTCTTCGAAGTTGGGCATCGGACCGTTCGGGGTGAGGGTTGCGCGGCGGGAGGGAAAGGATTCGAAAAGGCACGGAAGGAGGTTTCGCGGGCGAGACAGGACTTGAAGAAGGCGGCGGGAGGAGAAAAGAAATGTGGTCGCGTGATATCACGCTCTGCCGTACTTATCGCATCCGAGCCTTGACAGATCAGAAATCGCAAGCCCAAAAGAGCATTTGAATGAATACAGCCTCAGTATTTCAACGGTCGAGGCTTGGAACAAATCTCGCCTCGGTGTTTGCTGCGTCAGAAATCCGAAACCTTCTGTGAAGAGCCTAAACCACCACAAGTTCTGGACAAATATCAAGGCGCGAGCTTGGCGCGCCGGGCACTTTTTAAATTAAGGCGCCTTGCAGCGATGCGATGCTCAATCTGCGGGAAAAAAAATTGAAAGTCCACCCCGAGGAAATGGCCCATGCATCGACGTCTCTGGTGCTGATCTCCATGCCTCTATGGTTCAGTTGGTTAACGAGCTGCAACACAGCCATCCGATGTGGGAGACGTCCCATGGGGTGGTCGAGGGTTCGATTCCCTCTGGAGGCATCAGGGACGCTGCGGGTTGGGCCGCCCAATTGGAACTCACGTGGCATCGTGGGCAAGGCTCGGGGTCAAGAAGATGATCTGCGCCGCCGGGGTATACTGAGTTCGCTTCATCGTTCGGCGATTGCCTCCCCCCACTAGGCATGCTTTCGGGCTTCTTTTTTGGCCTTGTTTCATCGAGTCTTCATCACTCATGATAAACACATTTTCTTGGTTCATCACCATTTCTTCAGCATTAACAATGACACAACTCCTGCGAGATACATTCAACGCAGCTTATATTCCCCATGTCACTAGAGGAGGTTAGTATTTTTGGTCTTCGCTCGGACTGCGGTGAGTTCCAGTAAAGCCTGTATGTTGGCAAGCATAAGAAGTGCCAAAATGCACTGCGGGTTTTACGTGTCCGGCAGTTATTTCCTCGAATTCTCTTCGCCTGGGGCTTGAGATCGAGCTCCCGTATTGGCATAGACTAGACCCTCCTGCTTCCGCACCATTCAGGCGCGCTCCTACAGCATGTGGCGGCAAATCTCCTCCCTCACTGGCAAACGAATGTAAATTGATTTCGATAACGGAAAGTTGTGGGGATTGTGTTACTTACGGCCATTGTGGAAGATGGAAAATTGCTTCATCTTCCCGCCAACGGGAACCTTCATCTTGGTATCGGGGTTTTGAACGACTCAGGGGCTCCAAGAGGTTCGCAACCTCGGAACGGTCATGTTCCGTCGCCGCGATATCTACGGGGAATATCCCCTGCACTGGCACGTCGAGTTTGTCGACAGACTCTGTTCCAGACTGAGGAATTGCTACCGCTCCAGTCTGGTTGGCCCTCCTCTTCTTCAGTCTGGAAAAGGGCGAACCGAAGCTCTGGCGAGCTCGGTGTCAGCGCTTTCGGAGTACTGAGACTCTCTAGGAGCTGTGCGAGCGGAATGGCTGGGAAAGACTGCCATACTGTATGCCGTTGAAAACTTTCTTGAACGTGGAGCAGACGTCCGAACGCTCAGGACTTGCTCAGGAGTTCGGACAGACACCGTTGCCAAACTGTCAGCGTCAGCCCTAGGTCGGCTCAGCGAGACGGTGTTCGGCAATCCCAGCCGGGACTTCACGTTGGTCGATAACCCGGGTGCTCCGATAGAACGACAAGCCGGATACTCGTACCCGCAATCGGTGGGTAGAGGAGTCGGGTTGTTGGTTTTATTCGAGGGAGTATTCGGTGGGCCTTATAGCGATAGGGACCGCCGCAGTACCACACTCGAAGGAGCGGAGGGGAGGAGATATTTGGGAAGAAGGGGAAAGGGCGGATTGGTGAGAAGGACGCTTCGTTGTTGCCAAGCCAAAGTAGCACTGGTATTAGACGAGGTAGAATCTACCGTACATGTAGATTCTACTGAGTATTTATACGTTTCTTCCATGTTCGATCAGGTCCAGGGGAAGTCCCTATCTCCTACAGATAGGGTGAGTTATGCATATAGAGTTGGAGAGGAGTTGTGGATCTCCAGGGCGATCGGGGGAGTTGGAAAGGAGTTCCTGTCCCCCTGTATGCCGTCTGAGATCCGTCTGTCGGGGTTCCACGATAACCCGGGCGTCATAGTCGAGATAACCCGGACGTTCCATGACAGCCCGGGTGGCGCAGTGGATAGTCCGGTCCTAGGAATGAGGAGTTTCGGGGTTTCGTGATAACCCGGACGGCGTAATGGATGGCGAGGAGAAAAGGAAAAAAGGGTAGCATGAGGTGGATCATGACATCACCCCCCCTCTTCAAGGTCGATGTCCTCAGCGACTTGGTTGTAGTGCAGTAATCGTTACCGCCAATAACCCGTACCGATTTATCGCGTTGAGTAGGATGGTGTAATGTTGACTTCGTCATCGTCCGTTTTGATTCCGTTTTTGATCGCCGCTCCGTGGGTGCCATCAAAGCCTAATCGTCCCAGCCGCGGTTCTAATCCGCATTTGGGCACGAACAAGCTTAATCTTGAATCAACTCCCCTGAGCTGCGGCTTCCGTGCGTCCCTGTTCAATTCAATCGCGTCTTGAATAACCCGGGGCGCCGGGATGTCGTTGCGACCCTCTCTTTCTTTTCTTCCCCCATGTCGCAGCCTTCCAGCAAGACACCCGCGCCTCTCGCTTTCGTGCCCCTAACGCCGGCGCCTCAGTACGCGCCAATTTGGCGACTAGACCTTCGTCTTGTCGATTTCGACCCGGATTTCGCGCTCCCTAGGGACGCCGGGCGACCAGCGTCGCACCCATCAAATCCCAACGTTCACAGCGTTTTAGCGGGCCAAGAGCCCGCCTATGCTGAATCGGATCGCCTCCCGTTTCTTCGCGAGGACCGGTGGAGTATCTCCAATCCGCGTCTGACTCGCGGTATTTTCCCTGCCCCTCTCGCGCCGGTCTGGAATACTGGGGTCGCTCGCTCGGGAGTCGCACAAGCTCCCCCACCCCCCAGGCATAACCCGGACCTGATCCGCTGGGCTTTGGGTCGCGAGCCTTTCTCGCGTCACCGCTTGGAGCCGCCCCGCCACCACTATGTCGGTCGTCGCCAACGCCCTTGGCGCCAGCTCGTGAGCGGTTTCGACGCCGACCTGTCCATCCCTTTCGCGGATGGGGCCCACGAGTTCTGTCTGGGTCATCTCGCCCTGCGGTGGTACGTGCTCCAAGTCCTCGGGCCGCGATATGCCCCTGTTCGCGTCTTCTGGGCGCGTCGTCCGGGTGGGAACAACAATATTTTCCGCCAGTTTGTGCCGGGGAATCCCCCCAACCCGCCCGTGCGGGATTTATCCCATGAGCTGATCAATGAGGTCGACCTTTTGACCGCCGCCATGGAACTGTTCGAGAGGAACCCGGCGGCCGGAGCGGAGCGTCTGATCCTTCGCCTGGTGAGTATTGTCGTCCTTCTAACTGTAACGGGCTTTTAACCCGTCTTCCCAGCTCTTCTTTGAGCGTTATCTGTGCTGGCTGTCGCAAATCGGCGCTAGCGTTCGTTTTTCGCATTACTACCTGGACGTCCTTGACCGCGCAATGCGCGTCGCTTACGCCGAATCTTCCGAGGTTGAGCGCCAAAACGAGTTGACTCGTCTTCGCAGCGAGCTCCTGATGCGGGATGACGCCCCGTACATTATTTCCAACTTGAACCAACCGATAACCCGCGTCCGGACTATACGGGCGAATTGGGTGGATCCTCGTCGCGACGATCGTGGGCAATTGTCGGAGCAGCCCCACATCTTCGAGAGCGTTGGGATGGCAGAACTCTTCGACTGTTCGTTTCTTTATTTCTCCCGGTGTCAATAACCCGGTTTGCTGACTTCGTCCCTAGTCCTCGCCCATGTCGGAGGGAACGGCCCTGGCGAACGGGTCCCTGGGGGGGAAGAGCCCCCCGATTACTCCCTCACATCTTCGATCCTCGATGGCGACGAGCTCGACTCGTTTGTGTTGGCGCAAGGGGAGGATCCGCGCAATGTTTTGGGGGCCACGGTTCCCCGTTCCCCCACCCCGGCTTCTTCGCCTGTGCCGTCTCCCCCCGCTGCCCCAAGCGAGCCGCTCGCTGCTGCAGGCGAGGAGATGGTTGTTGACGGGGACGAAGCCGCGAGTCCCCCTTCGTTCAAGATAAAAATCCCGTCGAGAAAGCGGTATCGCGCTCGAGTGGATTCCGAGACCGATGAAGAAGACGCTCGCCCAAATGCGCGGCAGAGTAGGCCCCCGGTGGACAGGGCGTCGCCCCCGCACACCTCCAACGCGGGTTTTCGGGGAAGTTCCCGTCCTCGTCGATCGCCCACCGCCTCGTCCTCTCGTCGGTATCCCCGTCGTTCCCCGCCTCCCAGGCGGAATTCACAACCTCCTCGTCAACCGCGTTGGTTCCCGCCCGAGGCTCGGAGATCCCGATCTCCTCCTCGCAAGCGGATGCGACTTCGGGGACGGGGGTACGCCCCGCCACCGCGATCCCGCCTATTCGTTAATCATCCGATTCCCGAGGCGCCCCGTCTAACCCGGGACACCAGTATCGAGCCCTCCACTTTCGAGCACGAGGGTCACCGGGCCATCGGGGCGGTGGTTAGGCAGCTGTTGCCCGCTTGCCAGCGGTGTGGTTCGGGGAGGTTCTGTACGGATGATACGGACCCTAACGAGCGCCAGCCTAACAAGCCGCGCCGGACTTGCAAGCGGTGCTTCGACAAGCACGAGACGTGTGAGACGTGGGGCGAATTCTACGCCGCGTATTCGGACCAGGACGAGGCCGCGCTACGCGCCTTCCAGTTTGAATACTGGGAACATCTCGGAAACGGGGTGTACCAGCTTCTGCACCCCGACGCTCGCTTGTCGAATCTGCACGTCCTGTGTGAGTGTCTCGTGCGGTTTCTTCTTCCATCCTTCTGACTCCATGTTCTTTCAGCGCGCGAATTCCCGTATCGCGTTTTCCTAGGTCGTTTCGTTCCGCTGCAGAACACTCGGCGCTCCTACAGGCGACGCGGCGACGGAAACCGCAACCTTGCGCCGACGCGGGCACGGAGTCCCGCGTCTCGTTCTTCGTCACCTGCCCGGAGTCCTTCCCCGTTGAGCAGTCGCGAGTCGTCGTCGCCCTCTCCCTCGGCCTTGGGGGATAACCCCTTGGACTACGATTTGGAAGACGAGCCGGCTCTCCCGCCTTCTCAGCAGGCGTCCTCCAGTCGGGTTCCTCCTCCCGCAGCGCGCCAATCGACGACAGCGGGGTCCACGATCCGCCCTGGCAGCGCGGAGGCGAACGAGCCTCCCGTGTCTTTAGCGGATCTCCTTCGCCATTCCCAGGCCGCTTCGTCGGAGGAGATCGTGGCTCAAGACGCGGCGCGTTTTTCCGCCATGCTCGATTCTCAGCCCGAGGCCGACCGCGAGCAATTCCTCGCCTATATGCGGGGGATCCTGGATGGGGTGGAGCAGCTGGGAAGTTCGAGCGGGGGCGTCTCGTCGTCGGATCGGAAGGGGAAGAGTAGAGCGAAGTGAACATTCCGAGAGCGCGCCATCTTCTGGCCCTCCCGCGTACTCAAGTATAGTTTGTACCACAGATTGTTGTCGTATTCGTTTGTCTCTTTTCTTTTGAATGTAAAGATGTCGATTTCCTTGTTGAACCGTGCGAAGTTGAACCGTCGCGAATCAAAACTGAACCGGAAGTAGTTGGATTTTTAAGTGATTAGATAGCAGATGTTGAGAAAGGGTACGGATGGGGTATAGGACGGCCCGGCCGTCTATCTTCATCAAGAATCGCGATCCTAATCGGGGTTCCTTCTCTTCGGCACCGCGTAAGGTGCCCCATCGTCATGGACCATAGTTCGCATGCCATGGGGTTCATTTTGTTCCGACGCGAGTCGTGCGCTTTGCGTGTGTGGGTCGATGATAATCAAGTCGTCCAAGAAGGCCCGCACCCCCGTATCCTCTAGGGGCGGCATTCCTGTTTCGTTGGCGAAGATCCCGGGTAACTCTCCGGAATCCAATTGTGCGGCAAACGCACTTCTTCTCGGGTTGTTGCCCCGAGGATGCGGTCCTCTCCTATGCCCGCATCGAGGGTGGCCGGGTTGTGCCTGCGGTCGGCCGACACGCAACAACAACAACCCGGTGCGGTGGATTAAACCACGTAGTGTCTGGAGTACGGGGTTCCCAACTGGATAATTTCCCCGGCGTCCACGCCGTATCGCGGGGTGGGCGGGTTGTCGATTAACCCCGGCCATGGCGATCCCCGCGAGTATGGCCAAGAGCAACACCCATGTTATCGTCTTCAGGGATTCGGTTGCTCCAGCGGTTGCCCCGCCTTCTTGCAGATAAATGTTGATCTGCATATCTCTTGATGGGTTTTTTCTTCGTTCGTACCAAGGAAGTCGGGGTGGGTAGACTAGATTCTACCTTCTGTCAGCGTCAGCCCTAGGTCGGCTCAGCGAGACGGTGTTCGGCAATCCCAGCCGGGACTTCACGTTGGTCGATAACCCGGGTGCTCCGATAGAACGACAAGCCGGATACTCGTACCCGCAATCGGTGGGTAGAGGAGTCGGGTTGTTGGTTTTATTCGAGGGAGTATTCGGTGGGCCTTATAGCGATAGGGACCGCCGCAGTACCACACTCGAAGGAGCGGAGGGGAGGAGATATTTGGGAAGAAGGGGAAAGGGCGGATTGGTGAGAAGGACGCTTCGTTGTTGCCAAGCCAAAGTAGCACTGGTATTAGACGAGGTAGAATCTACCGTACATGTAGATTCTACTGAGTATTTATACGTTTCTTCCATGTTCGATCAGGTCCAGGGGAAGTCCCTATCTCCTACAGATAGGGTGAGTTATGCATATAGAGTTGGAGAGGAGTTGTGGATCTCCAGGGCGATCGGGGGAGTTGGAAAGGAGTTCCTGTCCCCCTGTATGCCGTCTGAGATCCGTCTGTCGGGGTTCCACGATAACCCGGGCGTCATAGTCGAGATAACCCGGACGTTCCATGACAGCCCGGGTGGCGCAGTGGATAGTCCGGTCCTAGGAATGAGGAGTTTCGGGGTTTCGTGATAACCCGGACGGCGTAATGGATGGCGAGGAGAAAAGGAAAAAAGGGTAGCATGAGGTGGATCATGACACAAACCGTTGCACTCAAGTTGCACTACTTAGTATTCAGTGCCCGAGCCTGGTCCAGGGCATTGATTGGGCATTGCTGGAGCGGAGGTCGCAGAGCTACGAATCGGGATCTTGACGCTGTCCGGTCAGAAAGGACACGACGTGCAGAAAGGAAGGTTATGAAATCGCGCCACGACTTCCAAAACTATGGCGTGCACGTGACCGTGTCTTTCTCTCCTTTGCTTTTTCCGCCTTAAATTCCACTCGAGGACTCCAGGCGTGATTTTTTTTTGAAAACTCTTGACTTCGAATGGTCCAGGCTCCAAACGAGAAGAAAGTAGTCCAGGACCACCCAAGAAAACAATTTGCCTCTTGTGGAAACCGAACACAGAACCAGGACCTAATAGGGGTGCTCAATTCTTAAGTTCGCGGAGCGAGATGTTGGCAAAATAAATATGTAAGCGCTAAGCGAGGTAAGCGAGCGTTAAGCGATACAGAGACAGGGCGCCCAACGGAAGTTGCCGAAGGCACGCACCATATTTCCCGGTGTCCAACGACAGCGACAGAGGCGTCTCGAGCAGTTGTGGTGGTCGAGGAGGCGAGGAGGAGGGGAGAGGGCTGTGGTCGCCAAAAAAAAATCGCTTAACGCTCGCTTACAATCGCTTACCTCGCTTAGCGCTTACATATTTATTTTGCCAACTTCTCAGCTCCGCGAACTTAAGAATTGAGCACCCCTAATCTAGCCAAGGTAATCTCAAGTGTAAGCGCCGCTTCCTTGCTTCGCTCTCCATCCACTTGTTCAAGCACTGTTCCTGGCCTCACCTGTACTGTCTCAGAAATCGTAGGGGAATAAATATCCTATCTATAGGAGCAAAACGTCGACTTCGGCGAACCTGAGACTTTGTGGAGTCATCCGCCACTTGCCCGCTCCCATTATCCAAATGACCACGCCCCGCTGGAAGGCAGCGCTCGAGAAAGCTCTTGCGACGCACAGAAAGTCAACTGGTATGCCCGAATGTGACTAGGAGAACAGCAGTGCCCTCAAGCAGCCTGATACCCCCACAGTTATCCAATTGGCGTCAATCGACCCCGCGACGCCGATTCCCCACGTCCGCTCGCTCATCTTCCGCGGCTTCGTGTCCCCCACCGACGACCCTTCTGATCCCTTGCTTCTTGCGACGACCGGTTAGTGGATACCGGAGCCCTGCTTGGATCTTGTTCTTACAAAGCATTGAAGATATTCGGACCCCCAAGACGGCGCAGTTAATTGCGAACCCGCACGTTCAGATCGTCTGGTGGATCGACGGGAGCCAGGAGCAGTACCGCATCGCAGCCAAGGCGCACATCGTGCCCGCACCGGGGCACACGCTCCACAAGCACTTCGTGCACACCGTCGGTGCGCTCAGCGGGGGACAAAATTTTGACTGGGAGGCGAAGCGGCTTGCGGTGTTCAAAGGTATGAGCCCAGTCATGAAGGCCAGTTGGTGTCGGCCTGTGCCTGGCAGCCGGCTCGAGGGCGGAGAGGAGGAAGCGAAGAAATGGCCCCGCGAGCTCGAGGAACCGAAGCCCGGCGACGAGGAGGGCAAGCGGCTCTGGGAGATGTCGCTTTCGAACTTTACCTTGGTCGTCATCGAGCCGCAGGACATCGACTACGTGGAGCTGGCCCCCATTCCGAATCGGAGAACCAGGTTCTGGCGAACAGGTGGCGTGTGGAACGAAGAAGCGTTGGTGCCCTGAGCAAAACCGTGTATGCCTTGTCCCTCTCTTTCCCCCTGCTCTGGAGCAAACCTGTAATACACGAGAGTACATTTTGTTTTTCTATGCGGACAGGGTAGATATGTACATAGTTTGTACACACAGCGTTTAGTAGATAGCAAACACAAGACAGTATAAATCAGAGCGAGGCAATAGCAATGGTATAAAGATATCCACAGGCGGGAGTTGTGGTCGACCGCCGTGCAGGTCGTCGCGGTCACGACTTGACCTTCTTGCTCTCGCCGTTGGTCTCCTCGTCCTCCGGCGCAACCTCTTCAATGGAGCGCTTCTTGGAGACGGCCACAGGCTCTTTAGCGGGGGGCGCCTCGACGTATTCGTCGTCGTCGTCTTCATCCTCTTCATCCTCTTCCTCCTCTTCAACAACGGGCGCGTTGGGCTATTCAAACTTCAGAAGAAAGCACATATAGACTCCAAGCACATACGTTGCCCAACAGAAGTGCGGTCAGCCCGGAATTGGCCTAGGAACGTTAGCCTCATCGAAACACCTGGGCCGGGCTAGCGCTTACAGCTGGAGCTTCGTCGTCGTCTTCGTCCTAAGGCCCGTTAGCCAAAGCGCAATTACGGAAAACGACGACCAACCTCGCCCTCCTCCCCCTCGTACTCCTCCTCGTACTCGTCGCTCTCCTCCCCCTCGTCCTCAGCGGCATCGTGTTCCGCTACGTCCTCCGGTTCCTCCACCGCTGCATTGCCGGCCACAGGCGAATCAGCGTCACTGGCCATCTGGGTGTGGGGGTCTAGGAGGGCTTGGGGTAGCTCGCTGGCAAATGGCGGCTTTTGGACGGTTGGACGCCGATTACAGCATCGAACGTTGTTCCCTTTTTGGGCTTGCGAGAATTATCCCTCGGCTCGAGCCGCTTGCCTTGAGTATGACAGCATGAATGGCATGCTCTTATTGCGGTATTACTACTATTTTATTTTATGGGGGACCTCGCCAGGCGCATGTAAGCACCGTAGATATTCCACATCCTAGACAATGAGCGCACGGAACCCTTCCTGAAACTGTGCCGCGAACGACTCCACCACGTCCTCGTCGATCGACGCCTCACCCCACGATAGCGAAATAGTTCCCGCGCCGGTGGGGTCCGCAAGCACATTCACCTTGAGCGCCGCGCCGACCACGAGGTCCGACTGCGCGAACACCATGCGCCCCACGCGCCACCGCACCCCATCGTCCAGATCCACACGCCCTGCATTCGAGATCTCGAACGTCGCCCCGCGCTTCCCGCCAAGCATGCCGCGGAAGTACGCGTCGACGTGCCCGAAGAGAAGGTACAGCATCCCGAGCTGCTCGCGCGCGGCGGTCTTCTGCACGCGCAGGTCGGCCGCGTAGCGCGCGGCGGCGGGCCACTGGAACGCGGGGTTCACGGGCGGGAAAGTGGTGTGGCCCGAGACGTAGTCGCAGATGATCGTAGGCGGCGCGCGCGCGACTTCACGCAGCGAGATGGCGACGGTCGCGGAGAGCTTCGTGTATTGCGGGACGTGGGGCGGGACGAAGCGCGAGAGGACGGCCGCGGTGAGGACGTAGATGGCGGAGGTCACGGTCGCGTTGTGCGCGCGGCACGTCTTGGCGAATGCGGCCATTTCGTCGCTGGTAAATGTCATAAGTTTGACGTGGGGGATGAACCCCGGGGCTTTGGACACGGGATTTGCGGTCCATGCGCTGTAGACGGGCTTCCAAGAGGCGGGGGCAAAGAGAGAGAACACCTCGGCTACGATTTTGCGCAACGATGGCCAGATATTGGTCTCAGCTTCTATTGGAGGCAACAGCGAGAGCGATTGCGGTACTGCAATCAGCGAAGAGTCGTCTCCGACGACAACATCGTGGAGAGCAGACAGGAGGGACCGATGAAAGGCCACCCCGCTGAGCCCGTCGCCAATGCCGTGGTGGTAGGCGAAGATAACAGTGCCGTCATTGAGCACCTCGACGCGCCACAGCGGCAGCTCTGCATCGGTATTAAAACGCGTCGAAATCTGTCGTTGGATGGCAGCCTCCAGCGTGGAGTCGTCCTGGTCGGAGAATTGTACCACGAGGGGCAGCTCTATCCTCTCGAGCCTGACGAACGACGGCTTCGAGTCCTGGGGTCCTAGTTTTACAGATAGCACTGGGTGCAATTCGATGACTTTTCTCAGAGCAGGGAATAGATGCTCCCTGGTGAGCCCTAGTAACCCATCTGCGCAGATGTATCTTGCGGAAACCACCACACAGGAATCGAGTCCGAGAGAATTTCGAGTGATGTGGTAGGATTCAAAGAGTCCTGCTGCGATTTAGTCCTGGCCCACGACAGATGTACGAAGCTCACCAGGTGCTCTCAAGGGAGAGAGAGACATGACTTTTGACTGCGCAGCTCGCCTTCAAGGCATTTCTCAAGTACTGGACGGCTGCACGGACCACGGGGCATTGCCGCCGTTAAGTAACGTGAACCGATCTTACGAGCCACCCGGATGTCATCGGATGCCTACTGGGGTAAGCAGACTCCGTGTCCGCGGCGGCGGCGTATCTCGGCCAACAAATTCGAAGACTCCGAAAGAGACAGTCCAAATAATAAGTGTCGATGCAGGAGGGACGAGGATGGTAGCAGAGTAAAAGCGAAAAAGTCAGAGAAACAACGTCCTTGTTTGAGATCCGGCTCAGTTTTAAATTCGCGAGAACAGTCCCTCGATATGGCTTTCCTTTTTGCCTCTTTGAGTTCTTGAAGATTTTTGTCGGTACCGCCTTCTGAGGATTCACTCGAACCAACACTGTTGATTCAGCCACGCGCGTTTAGCGCTTTTCTGTCGTCAAAGTCTACTTCATTCAAATCTGACACCGGTATGTAGTATGTTCCAAAGGGTCAATCTATTACTTATTCGACGGAGATCTTCACAGGAATGTTGGGGGCGCTTTCACGCTCGCCCACTACATAAGGCTGCAAGCTGGAACACATCATATGACCGAGTTTCGCGCCAGTGTCCGCAAATTTGAGTGTCTTGACGAAGGTCATCAGGACGATCTTGAACTGGAAGATCCCTAAGCAAATTCATGAGTGCGACTGGCAAACAACGCATGATCATGACATACCAAGACGATATCCAACGCAGTTGCGCGGGCCTAGAAAAGACGGAGATGAGAATCGGATATGCTACGGGAGCTGGCGGGGGAGCGCCGACCTTCGCTGAAAGTCAAGATATTTCCCCAGCCGTGAGACAGCAGCTCAGGGTGCGGGTGGGGCTCAAACCAGCGCTCGGGCCGGAAGTTCAAGGGATCGCCCCAGGTTGCATCCAGACGGTTAATGGCGATGATGGGAAGAACAATAATCTGGCCCTTCTTGATAGGAAGGGCTGTAATGGTACGGCCGTCGGGAGTCGTAATTGGGGTTTGGAGGGGGAGAACGTCGTCGCGCATAGCGACCCGTTCCATATAGGGAAGCGCCGGGAACATGCGCAGCCTGCAGAGTTTTAGGAATCGCCTTGACCGGAAGCGGAGCACCTACGCTTCCTTGGTGACAGCATCCAAGTATGGAAGATCAGTCGCGATACTGTCGTATGTCGGGTCGCCGGATAAAGTCATTATTTCTTCCCGGAGTTTTTCTTGTATGTCTGGGCGTTTGCCGAGCTCCCACAGAGTGTACGCCAACGTTTGTCCAGTGGTTTCGTGACCGGCCATCAAGAACATTGTTATCTGAAGAGTCGTCAGAGGAGACCGCGATATGATAGCCCGTAAGCCCTACGTGGTCCATAAGCTCCTGCTTTGTAATTTTCCCCTGCGCGTTGGCTTTGACTGCACAAAAAACATGAGAACATTGCCGGTAAGTATAGGCATATTACTAACCAAGAAGAGACATCAGATCTTTGCTCTTCAAGCTCGCCGGGTCTTCAGCATCGTTGGCGCGATTGACGAGTTCTTTGGCGATACCTTGCTGGATGGTAAGCTTGACGATACTTTGACCGCGGTTGGATTTGATGGGGAGATAGTTCAGCCAAGGGAAACGACGAAGCATAACAATGCCCTGAATTCAAACAGTTGCGGAAAGGTGCGTTATCATGTAATGTAATGAGCTCACAAGGAAACCTTTCCACTGCATCCCAATGTTGACCATGCGGCGCCAGGCCTGCAGGATCGTCTGGGATTCTTCACTGAGCCCCAGCTTAAAATCGTGATCGAAGGCGACACGGCCGGTTATGTCAAGACTGTGTGTCGTTCAGTCAGCCTCCTAGCACAGGGCCAGCGACGATCTTCTTACGTTGTCCTTCCCGTGAGATCCATGGCATTGAAAACCTGATTGCCACCGTTGGCCGAGATCGTTTGTTCAGCATGATTGCGGACCTGGAGCACGTTAGTAGTTGCGGAGATTCAAAAGTGATTATAGACACATCTTCAGCGGCAGCATAAATCTGGGGTGTCATCGCTTTGATGCTCTCGGGCGACAGAGAGGGAGCGACAAGCCCACGCATCCGTTTGTGCTCGGAAGCACCTGGGGCGCAAGTCAATTTTATCCGATGTTGTGCAAAAAACAGTACCCTCAACCCATCCCAGACTGCGGCCAAGAAGACGCTCGATGCGGGGACGTACTACGACACTATGATCTGCAAGAAGTCAGCATCAAAAGCGCAGGGTGTAAACAAAACGTACGGTAGTCGTATATGTGAGTTTGCAGGATATGGGTGCAGGCCTTTGTGTCCGCTACGAGGAGCTAGGATTTGATAAGAGAGAGATTCAGAAGAAGTCGAAGACGATCATACGATAGGCGGATGCTATGGACAGCAGGAAGTAAGAGGAAGTCTGTAATCGAAGCCGTGTGCACGCACGAAGAATGCTCCACGAATTTTGGCCACGAATCCATAGGTGTTGAGCCACTTGGTGTACGAGACACCAACATCGTTTTCGAAGACCTCCCTATCGTGGCCCCAAAGCCACGATTTTTGGGGCTAAAAGCACAGTCAGTAGGGGAGCTGTTAGCTTAGTATCGCAACTTACAGGCATCGGAACATCCGCCAAGGAGTCGCGACCAAGTCTCAACAGGACATAACCGAGGGATACCACCCCGAGTGCGGCAGCGATGGGAAGCCGAGCGCTGTCACTACTGGCGTATTGCGAAAGTTGCTCGATGAGAGACATATCGATGGCCAGGAAAACGTCGGGGAAGCATCGAGTCTTATGTATTCGCCTGTCCGCAGACGGTGTAGGGACATCTCGGCATATTCATCTGCTCCATTCGGCAGCTTGACGGATTGGAATCGAATGCGGCATCCACAACTGGATCGAATGCGGCAGCCAGATACACCCAGCCTCTTGTGTGGAGATCGAGAGCGTGGCGAAAGAGACAGAGAGTTGGTTGCGGCTTGTGTGTGATTTGTGTACCGCAACTCCAAGTGGGGGCTTGACGAGGGCCAAACGAGGGCAGCAACGAGTGGGCGTGTGAAAATCGCGAAGGGTCACGACCCCGTGATGTTTCGTGATGCAGTGTGACTGAGTCACCTTGCCTCTTCCGTTATCGCATGCCTTCCGGCCGTTACAGACGGAGGACTATATCCACGATGACTGCTTTCCTCATCGGTTCCTGTTGGCTTCGATCCAGGCATGAACTCCCTCGATAGCATTGCAGTTCTTTTCGCCGCCTTATCTGTGCTATGGCTGTTTCGTCGTCAAAAATGGCAATCTCGGTCCAAAGGCTTCCCTTTACCACCTGGGCCACCGAGTAGACCTCTCATTGGCAACATTCTCAATGTCTCTCCGAAGTGAGTTTTGCGAATAGCTACGGCTCATTGTTCATTCGTGCTCCAAGGCGCCCTTGGTTCAAACTCATGGAATACAAGGAGCAATATGGTCCGTAGAACTCCGCTAGCCAATACCGTGTCTTAACATGCTACTCATAGGCGATCTTGTATTCTTCCACGGGCTTGGAAATAATATCCTCGCGGTGAATACTTTAGAGGCTGTCTCTGACCTCCTTGACAAACGGGGCAAGTCAAGACTCTCCAGGACCTCTCGTTGCCTAACCGATTCCTCGACAGGAAATATCTATTCGCATAGGCCGGAGTTTACCGTCGTTGGAGAGCTGATGGCTCTAGGACAAAGCATGCCCCTACTACCTTACGGCAATGAGTGGAGGGCCCACAGAAAACTTGCACATGTGCGTCTTCAATGTCGCGATTAATCCCTTACAAACTCTGATTGCAGTCTCCAGGTCGCGCTCAGTCAAAACGCTGTCAAGCAGTATCATGAACTACAGGAGGATTTGGCCGCCCTCCTGAATAAAGCCATGCTAGACCGGCCAGACGATTTCTTCGCACATGTGAGAACGTGGGTACTTGAGCGTTTATCTCTGCTCAGCTATTGATTATGATTACCAGAGCGGCGCAGCGCATCATCCTCACCGTGACGTATGGGCTTTCAGTCGACGCGGCGGACAATAAGGTATCTTCGGTTCACCCCTGGAAGTCTAAAGAAGCTAACATTGTGGATAAGTATATAACACAAGCCGAAGAGACTATGGATATTATTGGAAAGGCCACGGTGCCTGGTGCATACCTTGCGGATTTATTGCCGTACCGTGCGTACTTTCGCTTCGCAGATTCGTCCTCTTACGATTATCCAGTGAAACATCTTCCTTCGTGGCTTCCCTTCCAAAAAGAGGCCGTCCACGGGAAGTCTATGATCCACGAGCTCGTTACGGAGCCATACGAGCATGTCAAACGCGACATGGCCAGTTGCTGGTCCTTTGGATTCGCAGCTCCCTTCTGACATGTTTTTAGACGGCCGGTGAAGCCAGACCTTCACTCACGCAACAGCTATTATCGGAGGAGGCTGGAACCATTGACGACTACGAACACAAAATCAAGGTACGCTGGTATACTATTAGTGCCCAGAATGAGTTATAACACCTCACAGTGGACTGCCGGCGCCGTACGTTCCTTGCGATTTTTCACGTCTCTTCCAACTCATCTTATCAACCATCAGATGTACGGTGCGGGAGGCGAGACCACCTACAGCACGGTTTTGATTTTCATCATGTTGATGGTGAGTCTTGAACAGCGGCAGCTGTTCGCGCTCTGACCAGGATTTGTCAAGGCTATGCACCCCGGTATTCAAAGCCGCGTTCACGAGGAAGTTGACCGGGTCGTGGGCAAGGACCGCCTACCGGTCATCGCAGACCGTCCCGAGATGCCTTTCCTCAACGCTGTGATTAAAGAAACTATGCGATGGCATCCAGTCCTCCCTTTGAGTGAGCCACTACATAAGCCTTCGACGGAAAAAAATCTCATTACCCGAAGGCATTGCTCGTCGGACTGACAAAGACGACGTCTACGCGGGCAAGTTTATTCCGAAAGGCACATTGGTGTTGCCAAACGCTTGGTACGTTGCGCGCCGATGAAACCACAGGTCTCTAATCTCTTCGCCATCAGGGCCATAGCTCTTGAGCCCGATGGGAAATACGACCCGACTGCATTCATCCCTGACCGCTTCCTCGACCCCGAAATCCACCCCATAGATCCCAATCTGTGGGCCTTCGGCTTTGGACGCAGGTGAACAACTTCCTTATCTCGGTCCTTCTCCCCCTTCTCATGTCATTCAGGATCTGTCCGGGTCAACACCTGGCGCAGAATTCGCTTTTCATCCTCATGTCCAACCTTGCGTCGGCGTTCAACATCGAACCGCCCCTGGATGGCAAAGTAGAGCCATCGTTTGGACCTAGTCTTGTTAGGTTCGACGCTGTTTGCTCATACGGACGTAGAACTAACGACTCGGAGCAACAGCTACCCCGAGGCGTTCAAATGCCGGATCACGCCCCGCTCTGCGGCGAAGGCAGCGTTGGTAGAGTTGCGCGCTGGGCAATGCCACATTTAGATAACACCGTCTCCTGTCGGGCTGCGCAAATTGAATGCTTCAGACCTTTGTAATAGAGAGATTGTGGAGGTTTCTTTGGTCTTTGATGGGATCAAAGCGGCTTCCATTGTGCCACAATATCTATCGCGCGCGTCATTCTTGCCCACCGTCTCTCTCGCAATTTTGGCAGTTTCTTGGGAGTTACCATCAGATAAAGTGCGGCCAAAGCCCAATTTCTCCCGGTTACATCCACTCGCAATAGCTTGGAATTTCTTACAGTCGGGAAATCGGAATACAAAACTATCAAATCTGGCTGTTCTCTCTGAGTCTGAGTCGCCCAAGAACAGCGCCGTGTGTCCGGTCCGGTGTAGCCGTGCGCCGCAGTGGATCGAAAACCACTTGCGGCTCTGTCAAACCGTATTCCCAGCGGCACCGCGTCATTTTGGATCAACTCGTCAAACACTGCGCGGCCAATCTCGGTCGATGCCAAAACAGTCTGGATCTGAGAGCAATCGGAGAGAAAAACGTTGCGCTGGGTCAAAGAAAACGGAGTATCTACCGCATCATTACTCAAGCAATGCTCTTCAACCAATTATTTCCCTCGCCCAATATCTCGACAAGGTCCATGGCATGCGGTTACACACGGTTCCTCGTTTTCCGCGCTATCGCGTGCGGCAGACATGCTTCGTTGGCGCCAACAACTTGCCGTCTTGTAATCGGCCATTCTGTGCGGATCTCCATCCAGACTCCGGAATACAGATACGTACCGGCGTCTCAATGACTCTGCGGCAAATCCTGCATATTAGGCCGCTAGGTACTGTGATTTACGAGGTTCCGTCCTTGTATCATGTTGACTTCGAAGCTATCGGCCACTCCGCTTCACGCCGGCGCCATGAGTGCTTTCGATATCTTGAAATATCACCTTCACACTCTTCTGCTTTTTACCTGGACCGACTACAAGGCAAGCTACATTGTCTCATTTCTCAATAAGACGGGCTGCTGAAGGTCTTTTGTCTTCAAGACGATATTTCTTCCGGTCGTGAGTGTCTACTCTCTCGCCTTTTAAACTGTCTACTGAGTGTCTCCCTGTCTAGACTGTGTTTGCGTGTGCCACCGCTCCAGTTTCGTCGCTGTCCAAATTTTTGCAGGGCGAGGCTTGGATCTGGCTTCATCTACTCATGTGCAACGTCTCTAACCAGGCGTATGGCGAGGAAGAGGATATGATCAACCGCCCCTGGCGACCCATCCCCTCCAAGCGCGTCACGAAGCAGCAGGTGCGGATACTGCGCTGGGCCACAGTCTTCCTTTGTCTTCTGCTATCGGCTTTCCACGGTCCCGAGGTGGTCTACGCATCACTCGGCCTTTTCCTCACCACGTTTCTATACGACGAAGCTGGCCTAGCGGCCCATGTCATCGGAAAGAACTTTTGCAACATTGGAGGTAATTAGCTCCTCCGAGTTCTCCTCGTTGTGCGCCGAATCTAACTCAATCCGTTGAAGGGTACACAACGTTTGAGCTGGGGGCCACAATGATCATGGGTATGTCTGCCAGTGACATAGTCGCGTAGAGTGCTGATCAACCAAAGGTGATAACCGCCTGGATCTTGTATCCCTGGCGGCGGTTGCCCTCAGCGGAATACTCATTTTCACGACAATCCAAGCACAAGATTTCCCCGACGTCGAGGGAGACGCTGCACTTGGACGTGTCACGTTCCCGATCTACGCACCGGAGGGATCGCGTCTGTTCACCCTGATCGTCATGATTTTTTGGCCGATAGTTTTGGCGCATCACTGGGACATTGGGCGCGTGAGCACGTCGGCGTTTCTCGCTCTGGGAGCGTACGTTGGCTGGCGTTACTATCACTGGCGCACCCGCGACGCTGACAGGGTTAGTGAGTCGAATACCTTGGCAATAGTTCGCTCACTGTCTCCCCACTATAGAAATCATACCTCATCTTCAACGTGAGACGTTCCTCCTGTCAGATCGGCCGTGTTTATACACTGACTTTTGCCTCTAGGGATGGCTTATGTTCGCACATATCCTTCCCCTCCATGCGAGAATGGGGGCATTTTTCATCTGAGTGCGGCTGTTTTCGAAGGCGACTTTAGAGCACGATTACATAGACCATGTTGTATGCATTCCCAAACTGAAAGAGAAAGCGGATCAGTGACTTGTACCTCGGCTGCCCCTCAGAGCGTCGCTGCATTTAGTTTACAGCAAGCGTTCGTAGATCACCAGGGCCACCGTGATAACACTTCGAGGTCTCGTATCTCCACGGAATCCGCTTACCGTCTTTTTTTTTGGTCGCGGGGCAGGTTGAATGCATCGAGTGCGGCAACCCCATTGAGCTGTGGCAGACGCCGTCACGCTTCGCGTATAGACTTATAAGAATCGATTTCGTCGCGCAACATGACGCCAATGTCCACGTACACTCCCCCTGCAAACCCGAGTCCTACCCACCAGGCCTTTCTGGCATGGGCGGAAGCCGTCCAAACAAACGACCATGCAACTATCCTGGCGTGCTACGACGATTCTGCGGACGTCAGCGTTCAAGTGCTTCCAGCCTCAATGGGCCTACAGAAGGTCAGTCATATTCTGTGGATCGAAAAACAGAATTCAAGCTTGCATCCAGATGGACAAGGCCGCATATTCCGGCCTCTTCCGCAAAAGTCTAGCCAACTTCAAGTATATAAAGGCATGTTGTTACAAGTTTGGTTCTTGGTTGATTTCTGAGGGACGCCCAGATGACTCTCTACGAAGTCATTGAGGCAGGCTCAGCTTTCACGGTGCATGCCGCTTCGGAGGGCGAATCAGTTGCCGGGACGCCGTGGAAGAATGAATACATGTTCATCATTCACTTTACTCCGCCGATCGATGGGAATCTGCCTAAGATTATATCGTTCAAAGAGTTCGTAGACTCAGCTGCTGTGCAGAAGTTTTATGCAGAGGACGCGGCTAGAGCGGTACCCGTTAGTTGAAGGGGTTTCGCTAACCATATGCATCACACCGTTAGATAGAACACAGTTGATCTCTTTCCGGGTCGCCCAGAATTTACCCGAGGTTTATGTCGGCACACTCGCTGAGGCGCAGGATGAGGGCCAAGACTCTGTTGTTGCGTACCTACCCTGCCGGTGCGCCCCCTCGTCACAACCGGACACGCGGTCGCAATTGGAATCATGAGGACGACCGTAATATTATACCGCACTGCCACTGGTGGCTGATCACAGGCTCAGTGAGTCAGTGACCAGTTGCGCCGCGAATCGTAGTCCGTTTTGTCGTGTGTATGGACAGGAACAGTAGGGGAAGAGCCTATCAAGCACGGAAATCGGGTGACGGTGGCGAAGATGAGGCGTGGAATGGTACACACGCGATGAGGAAGTTGGCAGGAAGAGTCTCAGAATGCAATCAACAAGGATCAACAAACTCATCCACAGACCCTAATTTGGCAATTATTCACTGCGCTGCGGTCCCAAATGTGCTGCTCTTTCCAAGGAAGGTAAGGAGTTACAGCAAGGCCCGGGAGAGACTCAATTTCTCTGAGAAAACGACAAGGGCAGTCGTAAAGGTTGGGTCTCGACTTTTACTTCGAGCTCCCGCACGACACATTTTATACACAAGTTGATATGGAAGTCGGACCAATCTGGAGGTGGATCCCGTCATTCGGGAATAAACGATGTATCAGCTTACTAGCAGCCTGCTACATCCGCAATGAATGCAATCAGACCCAGGAGTTACTTGTACACGGCGAACAATTAGGGTCAGTCAGAGTAGGTGATTATGGGCGATTATGAGGCCGATTCTGTGGGCGATTATGGAAACGATTCTGTGTATTGTTTACATCACACAAGGGGCATGACCATCCGCTTATGAATTCATAAGCGACAGTGGTTTATGTTGCGCTTATCCCCATTGTTGCCTCGTGGCGTCCAGCCTTGGGGCCCTTGACAGCGAATCAGGCACAGGTTTGCAGTGGCAACAAAGAAGCCTGCAGCTAACCTGTCACCAGCGAGACAACAGCGGCACCTAAACCACTGTCACTTATGGATTCATAAGCGGAGCATTATGCCCCCTGTGTCAGAATCGTGTGAGAATCGCGGGACAACTCTGACCGACCCGATTTGAAAAGTGATTCTGAGAACCATTATGCTGTTCGAGAATCATTTTAGGTAATTAAATCCCATAATCGCCCTCATAATCGATGTAAAAGCTCCTCCAGGGGAGATTCTACAGGCGATTATGGATTTAAAAGTGATTCTCACCATCCGATATATAAACCCAGAATCGCCCTCGCAGGATTCTGAAGACGATTCTAAATAAACCCATTCTCCCACGATTAAATAAATCGGAATCGTCTCGAGAATCGCCGACCTTAATCGCCCGATAATCTTCTACTCTGACTGACCCTAATATTGATTGAATTTGGATGGCGCATCGGTGTGGCCAGCCCTGGATCCCCGTTGCAGGGACAGTGGGGCAGCACAGTGCATATCAAAATGAAATACACCTGGAAGCATGGACCCAGTTTCCCCGTGTTAGGAAGGAGCAAGGTGACGATAACCTTTATAGCACTTTTGTTCTCCAACATCCTGGGCCAACAAAAGTGCTAGAAATGTTATGATCATCTGTCTGTTCAGTAAACCGATAGACCATGCGTCCATTGCATGTGGCCTCTGCCGCCGTTGGAACTTGTAGCTCCCTAGGACTTCAAGCTGGGGTAGACACTGATCGTGAACATGGGGCGCGTGTACGCACTGAAGCACCACTTGTCCTGTGCGATGTTCCCATCTCGAAGGCGGCGCCCCATGTACGTGAATCGTCTGCCCCAGCCCTGAGACCGGACCCGGCGGGAAGCGTGCGTGCCACGACGTCCGCGTCAGCACCCCGCCAGGACGCTATGGACACATCGGAGCGGCACGCGGGGGTATACCCTGTGCCAGAGCGCAGTCGGGGGGACTCAGGGGGCTCAACGCGGGAGTCCTGCTCGTCACGATGATGCCCTGAGTCGCGCGCCAACCACGACAACTCTTGGCTCCGAGTCACCTCTTCTGAGTTCGCTGGGCCAATACGACGCCGGCACTGCGCGCTCAAAGCCGCGACGTCTGCAAAGTATGCTCGTCCCCCCTCGAACGCGCGATCTGCAATGGGCGCATTTGCACGGCCGGGCCAGTGCGACCTGAATCCAGTCGATGCGCCCCTCACCATTAGACACCGCGGGGAAACGATGGGCGGATATGGGCGCACCTGTTTTTCTGTGTGAACCCGGTGGGCGCGGAGCACGCATGGCGTTCATGGGGCGGTAAAGACCTATAAACAGAGCTTATCATATCAGTAAGGTAATGGAGGAACGGAGAAGAACTTCCCAAGGTTCATGAGGGTAAGAAACAAGAGTGACTCTCGATGAATCGAGTCTCAGTCCATCACCTGTCAGAATGCGGCGCTGATCGGTAGTTTCTTCTTCCCTTACCTATATACAGTACTTGGTGTACTCGTGAGCAGGTTACACTCTCCCTGTACGCCTTCTCAAAATCCAGGACAAGACAATGTCGAGTGAAAGCGGCAGCGACAACCATGCTCCAGGCAGCGGCGACTCGGAGACGCCCATGTCTCCAGTGTATGGTAACGGCAACGGCGCCCAAACGTCTCTCAAGTCGCGGTCCAAGCGCTCTCTCCATGCACACCATCCAGTGGACGGTTTATCTGAGCGCCGCCCAATCGACAAATTTCGCTTGGCGGTCAACAAAATCATGACCATGAAGCGTAGCACGACGGTCATCGCCTCCTTTGGTGCCGGCGCAGAGCCCGGAATCGACCCCCGACGCGCGTCCATGGAATTTCAGTACCGAAATCTGCACAAGGTGCGGCTTGTTTTCCTCGATTCAACTTATGCGTCAACGTATCCTCCAGGAGTGCGTGATCGAGGTCGTGGATTATTCTGCCGTCTCCACCAGCTTCACCAATATGCGCAACTCTGAATTCGTGGATTGGTGTGCCAGCCCAAAGAGCAAGCGCCAGCCGTGGGTCAAAGTTCGCTGGATAAATATCACAGGCGTCAGTTGGGATGTCATCAAGGCCCTGTCCTTGAAGCATGGTGCCTCATGTTACGCGCTCTTCACGAACTGCGCTAACCGTTATTTCTAGAGCTGCACCCGCTGGCTTTAGAGGATGTGCTGCATACTCGACCGGATAATTTATCAAAGGCCGACTACTTCTTGCACCATCTTTTCCTCCGGGTTCTGATCCACGATGTCGACGAGGACACGTCCTCGAATCAGTCGACGGTCACCGAAGACGAGCTGGCATTGGATCCCTCTGCCTCGGAGAATGTGCGTCAGATACCTGTTGTAATCCATTGCTTACCGTCCCCGCAGACTGTACGGCAGCGCAGGATCGAGGAAGCGAAACTCGCAGCGTTGAAGCAGGTTGGCACGTTCTTCTTACCAAAGTGATACCGCTCATCTCCTCCACAGGGCACCCTCAGGGTTTCGGTCTCGCCGATGTTTGTGTTCTTGTTCCGCGACGGCACCGTCATCACCATAACCCAGCACGCGCCCGCGGACCTGCTGCTCCCGATCAGCGACCGTCTGCGGCGCGCCGACACAATCCTGCGGACCTCTGCGGACCCCAGCCTGCTCGTCCAGAGCTTCCTCGGCCTCGGTGCGTCTCTCTTCTTCCGTCTCGTTTACTATCCCTCTTACATTATGGCTAGTTGTGGACAAGGCGGTGCAGGTCATCGACGCGTACCACGACCAGATCTCCAGCATCGAGCATCAGATCCTCATCAAGCCGAAACCCAGCACCGTCCGCAAGCGTACGTCGTCGTCCCCATGTCCGCTGTCTCCATATTCATCTTGCATACAGTGCACATTGTCTCCGGCGACCTCGTTCTGCACAAACGCACGCTCGAGCCGATCAAGACGCTCGTCTACGGCCTGCGGCGGTACGACGTCGACCGATGCGCCGCGCTGGTGGACGACTCGGACCCGAAGATGAAGGGGGTCCCTATCGTCGGATTCATGAGCCACAAGAGCAAGATCTACCTCGTACGTGCTACCCACCGCCGAACTGTGCGACTCTGACTCGCACCGCAGGCGGATGTCTTCGACCACACGGAATACATCCTCAGCACGCTGGATATGATCGCCGGCATCGGCGAGAGTCTCACTGATTACAGCTTCAATGTGCGTTCTTCCCTATATCTTACTTTGTGCGCGCTAACCGTGCTATGTACAGATGGCGTCGTACTCGATGAACGACACGATGTGCGTTTTTCGCTCTTGTAATCTGCGGGTTACCTTACTCGACCCCGTCCTAGGCGCTTGCTCACGATGATCACGATCATCTGCCTTCCCCTCACCTTCGTCTCCGGATACTTCGTGCGTCGTCTCTCGTCAACGTCTCGCCCGGTTTACTCACCGCGCATACGTAGGGTATGAACTTCGAAACCGAGGTGTGGGCTTTAAATGGCCAGAGCGATATCCTGTACGTCCGTTTTCCCCTCGCTCCGGTGGATCACCTCCCACCGCCCCTCGCAGATTCTGGATCATCGCGCTCCCGTGTATCGCCGTCATCTCCCCGCTCTTCATCATCCCGGACCTCAAGCGGATGTGGCACTACATACAGACCCGCAGGCTGCTCAAGGTACGCGCTACATCATGCATCCTCTGAATCGTAGACGTCAAACTGATCGGATCCTGTCTGATGTAGGGCTTCAGATAGCTTGCAAATTGGGAGGTGGGGGACGTCGTATTGCTTTGTTTTGTGCTTTGTCGAGTATACCGTTACGAGGATAATTTTGCTGGTACTGGAGTTTGAATACATTCGTTACGGACATTTCAGGATGCGAGCGAGCCGATGGCGAAAGAGGTCAACTGCGTTCTATCATCGGTACGGATAACTGAAACCCCTTCAACTAGCGGGCGCCGCTTTAGCCGCGTCCTCTGCAAAAAACTTCTGCACCGCGGCTGAATCCATGAACTCTTTGAACGATACGATCTTGGGCAGATTTCCATCGCTCGGCTGGGTAAAGTGAAAGATTAATATGTATTCATTCTTCCACGGCGTCCCGGAAACAGATTCGCCCTCCGAAGCGGCGTGCACCGTGATGGCTGAGCCTGCCTCAATGACTTCGTAGAGAGTCATCTGCGTCCCTCTGATCAGCGATGTCTCAACCAGGAACGAAAAAAGCGATAACGTGCCTTTATATACTTCTTGTAGTTGGCTAGATTTTTGCGGAGCGGGTCGGCATATGCGGCCTTGTTCATCTGAATGCACCCTTGAACTCTGTTTCTCGACATATCGGATATGATTGACCTTTGGTAGGCCCATCGAGGCTGGGAGCACCTGAATGCTGACCTCCGCAGAGTCGTCGTAACACGCCAGCATCGCTGCAGGATCATTCGATTGGACCGCGTCTACCCATGCCAGCAAGGCTTGATGGGTAGGACTCGGGTTCGTAGGACGGGTGTAGGTGGGCATGATATGAAGAAAGGAGATGGAGTTTTAGAGGCCGGTGTTTGGTAGTATATATGCTTTCCGCACGATTTGCCGAGCTGATTGCCCGGAGGCGAAGGTCTGTCCGCGACGTGTCCTTCCCAAAACTTACATAGAAATCATATCCTCCCCATAGATTCCATTGGAGGTTGGGCGCGCAACGGGTCGGAATCGAGATGTCGGCTGCCACTCCCGGGGCCCGGCCGAAGCGTTTTGTTCCTTGCCCAAAGGGGTTGAGGCACGAGGAAGGAAAATTGAAAAAGTAGAAATTTCAAACTATATTCTGGTCGAATATCAGTGGGACCCTGAGCGAAGCAAGATGAAAATGAAAAGGTAGTAATTACCAGAATTGGGTCGTTGGATGAGTTTGTTGATCATTGTTGACGGCGCCAGACGAGTCTCTTCTTTTTCCTTCTTCCTCTTCCTCCCAGTACTGGGTACACGCCTCAGCTTGACCACTGTCACCCAACACGCGCGCCCTGATCCTCCATTAATATTGGCGCCGTGCATGTACCACTCGGATGTGTCTCTCTCGATGCGCCACAATCTTCCCAGTCATCGACTCCCCACTCGACGAAACGGGCTGCTCTATATGCGGTGTACCCAATCCTCGAGTTCTGGCTCCAGATTGATGGCGCCGGCGCGTCCAATTACACGGATGAGAAGGGCTGGTGCGGAAACAAGAGGTATGCAGTGCAGTACGCACTGGCAGCACCTCTTTGCAATTACCGTCTTGTTGTCCGTGCCCAGCGGTGTACGGACTTCGACGCAACTCATTTGACGAATCACGCTCTCCCCATACCACATTAAGCTCTCCTTTCAAATTCCTACTTGACTGACATACGTCTGTTTCTAGGTCTTTGCCGCGTTCAATGTTATCCAGAGTCTCCACAAACGCCGTGTTACGCGCACAAAGGGTGGAGAACACCAGGTGCGCGCACACGCATTCTCCTCTTTTCCCTATCTGCCCGTCGTGATGCGTGCTTAGGCACGCCGAACGGGACCAGGTCGCACGGGCCAGGCCGTGCGCTATGGTGATGCGCATCCACGATATATGCGCGGATTCTGTGCCACCGCCGATCGCGCGCTCGAGAGGCGCGAGCATATCTTGCACCCTTCGCAGCGCCGCTTCGAGCTCGTTCACTGTCGGCGTCGGATTTGTGCAACGACCCCGGGAAAAGTTGGCGCACGGGCTCAGGCCATGATCGCCTTCGTGACCTGCTGCTGAGTCGCCCTAACTTCCGCCTGCGCTCCGACACTGAATCTCATAGCCCCGCACGGCGCTGCGACGTGTCCGTAGCGTCCTGGCGGTGCAGGAGATCGTGCCAGCCCGCACGCTTCTCGAGTGCTGGCGCGTTAATAACGGCAGTTATTGCGCTCAGGGCCGGGGTAGACGATTCGTGCGGACATTCGGTCCCGTGTGTGTGTAACCGGAAGCACACTTTGCCACACACAGTGGGAAATGGTGTTTTCCTCGTGCGCACATGGCGCCCCATGTCCGCGCTCAGTGTCTGCCCAAGCTTTCTCCCTCGGGAGCTTGCACCGGTGGCAGGACACATGCACCGAAAGCAAAGGTGACACTGAACTCTGGGAAACAAAGGTGACAGTGTCACCTTTGTCCTTCATGAGACGGGGAAGCCGCGTCCGTGCTTCAGGTGTATATCATTCTGATATGCACCGTTCTTTGCCCGTACTGGCACAGCAGAGCCGACGCCGGGCTGCTCAGCCCGACGCGCAGGGCGGGCGATGTCGCCGTCCGCTCCGCTGCCCTGAATTGTGGCAGGCGGACCTGTGTCTCCTCAAAAAAGACATTACACAGTACACGCTCGTTAATACAGGAAAGAACTTTTTAAAATATATGGGGAGGGATCTCGCGGGCATGCCGATGCTTCGAATGGACGATGGGACGCATAGATTTTGCCAAGGGTCGAATGGACGATGGGACGCATAGATTTTGCCAAGGGGGCGAGTGAGATGCATTACAATTAAATACGGTTCACCCCCTCCTCAATCACCCAGCTCATCCTGGGATCGCCATCGCACACCTCGTCCAGCATCCGTGCATCATGAAACACCACCGCCGGCGTCAACACGCCCCTCTTCAGCTTTTCACCTCCATTGGCCTCCAGCCGTGCCATGGCCAGCGCGCACTTGACGATGATGAGCGGCGTGACAACGTACCCGACCTCCCCGCCGTCGATGCGCGCTTTCATCGACACGTCCGGGCGCAAGAACGCCGAGTGCGCGACGGCGTCGGAGGAGAAGCCTATAGCATCGTGAGCATGTGGGTGTGGAAGCGGAACGGTTACGCACCCTTGCCGAAGAATGTCTGCGAGAACGTGGTGTGCGCGCGTCAGGAAGGATGTTCAGTGCTCGACTTGAATCCGGGGAGAGGGGGACATACTGCTCGGCGGAGGGTCCCTCCTTCGATGCGATGCCGTTTGTGAGCAGCTTCGGATGCTTGAGCAGCAAGGCGCGTCCCCACCGGCGCGCGACCAGCCACTTGAACACCGCAAAGTACGCTTTGAAAACGAGAAAGGTGTAGAGGGTTGGGAGGACCATGTACGCGGAGAAGTGCACCGAGGGCGAGCTGGGCCCCTCGGGATTGAGGAACGGCTCGATGTACTGCGACATGTTCACCACCACGGGATCTATGCGGGTAAGACGACGGCTCGCGGTAGGTGCCGCCTGCTTACCGGCCGTCATATACGGTATCAAGTACCCTTGCACGCGGGGGTCTTGCATAGTCCCAAACAGCCCTACACGGGGTTTCGGCGGCGGCGGGCCTGTGGGCTTGGGCGCAGGCCGGATACGGGACAGCTCTCGACGAATATTGACCAGCTCCGCATGGCCTCCGCCGAAACCGTACACCGCTGAGTCGAACGTCGTGCTATGGACTACGAAGGTAGTCAGATAAACGTTTTGCGCGAATAGAGGTGAGCTTACCACCGAACTTTTGGGCGGTTTGCATACGGAAGAACATTTCGACGGACGAAGGTACGGCTCCTTTTTCCGCAAAGGCGCGTTTGATTTCCAGGACACCAAGATCGCAGGGAACTGAATCGAATGCCTGAATAAATATTTGAGCAATATGAATCTGAGCAGAAAGGCGGCCCTTACTGCTGCATTGATGATGGTTACTCCCGCTTTGGCCGCCTTGTCGTGGTATTTCAGATGCGTGCGCTCGATGAATTCAGGTTCACCTGTAGACAGATCAACATGCCTCGCATGGGAAAATGAGAATAATGACCGCAAATATCGAGATAGTTGGCGTGCCCTTCGATGCAAGCTCGAACGACAGGTTCGCCGACGAGACGGAAAGGACCAACACAGTTTATTACCGCTGTGACTGTCAGAACGTAGTGGAGCTCAACAATAGAAGAAAAAACCTTTAGCTTGACGCGCCATCTCCAACAGCAGAATTTCGTCCGAAATATCCGCAACCAGTACCTCCGGAGTCGGTGCCAGCTTCCCCTCTAGGGTCCTCTGACGCGCTTTCAGCGAAGAGACATTGCGGCCCGCTATTGCCCAGCTGAATCCTGCAGGAAGTGCTTTGCAGGTAGCGATCTCTTCCAATATGAAAGCTGCAGTATGGCCCGTGGCGCCGAAGATGACCAAGTCAAACATATACGCTGAGAAGGGCCGGAGGCATGTTCTGTCGGATATTTGTGGTACTTCGGGTTGACAGCGTCCGCTCAGGATACAGGCGTGGGAACTGTGGTCTAAACTTGGATTCACGCTTGCTTTTGACTTTCATGGTTGACAGGGAAAGAAGTTGGCTGCTTCGAAGAATTGCCTAGTTTGCCTTCAGTTGCTTCCAGCGAATCAGTATCCGGCTCTCCTCGTCGCCCGCTGAGAACCACAAATCCTCGCCAGACTACGTAACACAACTTTACTGATGCCTTCTTGATCTTGGACGGCCGCAGACTTGAAACAAATCTACAAAGCCCGATTTTTGCATCGCAGCCCACTGAAATGGCTTCTGCATTCGTGCTACCACCCTGCGAACTCACTCTTCAAGCGGCGAACAGCCCCACGTTTAGACTACCGCCGCTTGATGGGACCTGCACTGTTCCGGAGCTCTTCGAGTACAACGCGCAGCACAGTCCAGAGCACCCCATCTTCACTTTTGTCGACCAAACAAACGAAACTGTCTCAGTTACCTACAGGCGGATGTGGAACGCGATTCGCAGAGTCGCCTCGACTGTCCGGAGACATGTGGAGCCTTTTCAAGCTCGATATGACCAGCAGGAACGCCCTCTCGGATGTGGTCCCACTATAGGGATTCTGGCTGCCGCTGGTGAGTATCACCGTTCGTGCGAAGCGTGTCTACCGATGCCCCGCCCCCAGATAGTATCACGTACAGCGTATTGATGCTGGCTATAATGCGGCTCGGCTTTATCGCGTTTCCTCTGTCCACCAGGAACTCTGTATCCGGCCTTGCGCATCTGATTCAACAGACTCGTGTTATCCAACTATATGTTAGTTCCGACCCGGCCATGCAGCGTCTCGGCCGCGAAACGGTAGATACGCTTATAAAGGACGGGTATGCCGTGCAGTTGCTGCACATCGATGTATTCGACCCTCGAGATACCGGTGTGCCGCCAGAAATGGAGTTTCCGACGCTGAAACTGGACAAGGTGGTCTGTATATATCATTCGTCCGGTAATAGTAGTCCTTCACACTGTTCCGACCGTATTCAACGTCGAATCCCAGGCTCCTCGTCTTTTCCGAAGCCCATTTCATTCAGCAATAGCATGCTGTTACACTTAGCGATGGTTCCGTGTAAGCGCATCCTTTCTTAAACATAGGACTCTAACATGTGTCCTAGTCTTCGGAGAAGTAGATCTCTGCGGTGTGGTTGTTGGCATGCACGTCGCTCCTATATTTCGTAGGTGCTATAATTCAGTTTTTTTTTTCGTTGACTCATTATGACAAGATGCGATGGGTCTATCCAACCTCACATGGCCCGCAACGTCCGGAATGATAATCGGCGTCTTCAGGCCCTCCTCCCCTCCGGTGGCCCCGACACCAAAGAACTACCTTGACGGCATCATTGCCACGGAGAGCAAGATACTCTTGTGTGTTCCGTCGTTCGTAGAAGTGCGTACATCATGCAACAGGTAGCAATATCGGCTGAAACTCACTCTAGGCTTGGTTCACCGACGAGACCGCGATACATGCGCTCAAGTCCCTTCGTGCCATTGTACGCTCATCATTGCTCATTTTCACGATTCTCATAATCCCCACTAGCTCTACGCAGGAGCTCCTCTGAATAAGTCAATTGGTGACCGACTGATCAAGATGGGTGTCGCTCTCTTCCCAAGTTACGGCTCGTGAGTTTTATGTTATTGGTGTCGACTGGATATCGACGAGCATGCAGAACAGAAACTGGTGCTTTAAACAAATTTATCCCATCTGCCTTGCCTGCTCTAGACGAGTGGGAGTACTTCCAAACCTCGCCCCACCTCGATGTGCGGATGTTGCCTCAACCTGGCTACGACGATGTCGTTGAAATTGCCGTTATTGTACGCTCGGTCTTTTACTTGTTTGTTTTATGCATGCCGTCTCATCCAAATGGGCAACCATAGCATACGCCCTACTTCAAGCCGAACGTGATCAATCATAATTGGCCGGAGTGCGAGGGCTATCGAACAGGAGACCTGCTTCAACGCCACCCGACGGACCCGACGCGGTGGCGAGTGTTTGGCCGCGCGGACGACCAGATACTGCTAGTTACGGGGGAGAAGGTATCCATATTCTTCATTCCTCATGATGGATCCAGCTCACTTATGTTCGTTGATAGACGAATCCGATTCCGCTAGGTGCGTTTTTCTTTGCCTTCCAGTCATGCATTGAGGCAATCTCGGTCAGAGGCGATCCTTCTCGAGGATGAAGCTATAGCCGGCGTTGTGATGTTTGGCACCGGTCACCCCGAGAACGGCGTAATAATCGAGCCCAAGAAAGAGCTTGTGTTCGATCTCGCGGATTTGAATAAGCTTGTTGAATTTCGATTGAAGATCTGGCAAGTTTTCTCCCCCTTGTCGGAAATGGCTGAAATTCTGAGCCTGATCAGGCCTTCTGTCGAAAGACTTAATCAATTTGCACCTGCGCATTCAAAGATTCTCAAAGAGGCACGCGATTCTCGTTTATCTGTGTGAGCGAATGCCAACTTACGTTGATCCAGATGATTCTCGTCGCCAGCTCTTCTAAACCTTTTGAGTACACGGCCAAAGGCACTGCCAAACGACAAGCGGTTCTGAAGTTATATTCATCCGAGATCGACAATCTGTACGATACAGCGAACATTTGGCAATCCGACATCCCTCTGCCATCGACTTGGTCAACGGAGGGAACTTTGGATTTCGTGCGTGCTGCCGTGACCAGAGCTGTCGGTGCAAGTCTGGACGACGACGCGGACGTGTTTCAGTACGGATGCGACAGGTGAGCACGCCGAGTGCGGTACTATGTTGATAATCACGTGTGCGGTAGTCTGCAAGCAACCCATATCCGGCGGGCGGTATCCTCCTTGCTGCAGAAGTCGCTAGACATTACGCCGTCTTGCGTGCCGCAAAGCCTAGTATACGACCACCCCACCATAACTTCGCTAGTCAACTTCATCGCTCAGCTCCGACTACCTACCGAGAACGCAGACTCCGGCACGGGGGCGATATCGCGCATGGAGGCCATGCTGGACAAGTATAGTCACGCATTTTATGTGCGTCCTGACGTTCAGCATCAATTGAACCGTGGGAAAGGTGAGACTGTGCTCACAACGGGAACGACCGGCCGCCTAGGGTGCCACATCTTGGCGCAGCTTTTGAAGAACCAGTCGATCGACAAAGTATACGCGCTCAACCGGGACTCTGAAGGGGACATGCCTGACCGTCAACGAGCGGCATTCCGGGTGTGTGGACTGGATTCGTCTCTCCTCGAGTCCCCGAAGCTGTCTCTTCAGCCCGCCAATTTCGCTGACCCCCATCTTGGCCTCGACGAAAAGGTCTATCAAGAGGTGGGTAGCGACGCATTGGATGGACTCCATTTAATGCTTCGTAGCTCGCTGAGTCCGTGACTGGCATCGTCCACATAGGTGAGTCGCAATTAGCTTCTGTCGATATAACTCGAACATCTTTCCAGCATGGCAGGTCAACTTCAAAATGTCGTTGGCTTCTTTCGAACCGTTGGTCGCCGGAGTCCGAAACCTGGTTGACTTGGCGCTAGCTTCACCGCTGCCTACGCGACCAAGTATTCTATTCACAAGTTCAATTTCTGTGTTCTCGAGTGCGTCAGCGTATTTCATCTTTTGTTGACCCGCTCAGCGCCCCCTGTAGATCAACCGTCCTCCCCCATTGGCATAAATGAGTTGGCAGTCAGCGACCCGGAGGTCGCGTTGGGCATAGGGTATGGAGAGAGCAAGTGGGTTGCCGAGAACTTGCTTCTCCGTGCTTCCGAATTCACCGGCTTGCGAACGCACATCGTTCGAGTTGGGCAGCTCTGCGGCGATTCGGTAATTGGGGCTTGGAACGAGCATGAGTGGCTGCCTGCATTAGTCCGAGGCGCCCAGATTCTCGGCGCGGTGCCGCAAACGGACGAAGTAAGTCTTGGGCAGCGTTCAGCTCCGCTTTAACTCACAGAGCGTAGGTTATCTCCTGGATCCCACTGGACGTTGCCGCAGCAGTCCTTCTTGATATCAGCGCCAACGGGGCGGCCGACGGTGTTTTCCACCTCGTCCACCCAAGCCCTGCGCATTGGTCAACTTTCAGCAATACCGCAGCCAAGGCTCTCGGCGTCCCGTCTGTACCCTATAGGCTCTGGGTGGACATGCTCCAGAGAGTTGGGGCGACCGATCCAAGAGTTGTACATTCAAATCCCGCTCTAAGGTTGGTTGATTTTTTCGCAAATTATAGAGGAGCGCCGCTCCTAAGCACAGAGAGAACCTTGAGTATTTCTCCGACTCTTCGAATCGCAAAGCAGCTCACAGGAGAGGATGTTGAGAGGTGGATTCTGAACTGGAGGAAAACTGGGTTTTTGAGTCAATAACTGGGCTTGTCTTCGAAATACGTTATCTTGGAGCACAGGGGATTAATACACTTGCTTCTGGGCTTGGCCACGGAAAGCAGTCGCTCGTGATTCGAAGTATGTAGCGGTGCGAAGTCTTTGATGCCATCCATGAGCTCAGCTTCTTTCCCACAGTTCGAACACACTTTAGATCGCGATGTCGGAGTGAGCGAAAGAAAACTATAGAAAATCGCAGAGGAGCATAGTGGCATCTCCATAGCTCGGAGAGTTCGACTCTCTCAGTCTAGGCACCACATCACGATGATGACGTGATCAAGCATTCCCACGGTTCAAAGTCCAAATGACATTTTCAACAACTCTTGGCCGAAGTTTGGCGTTCTCGGGTGATCGAGGAACGAGTTCTCCCGACGAACAGGGTTTGCGCATCACGGAGATCGGCGATCAAGGAGTCTCTCCTTGCTCTTGACCACGACATCGTCTCTGGGGATCTGGCGACCCTCGGCTCCCTTCGGCTCTCTGGATCCTGGCTTTCTTGGTAGTCTTCTTGGGCTTTCTCCTACCTTGGTCTCTGTTGTCGTCTATCTTTCCTGGGTGCTTTGCAGCGCGACTCCTATCTTCCCCTTTATTGATGGCTAGCTGTGGCTCGAAGGCGTCCGCCCAGTCCTCGGGGCAAAACGGCGTATGTTTTGCCCCCGGGTGGATTCAAGAAACCGATGAGAGACCGACACTTTCGTATGCAGCATATCGCATTCAGCCTTCGCACCCGATATACAAGCCATACAGTACCATGCCGTATTCCTTTTCCCTCATGTTTTTATCATGTTTCTGTCCTGCATCTTTTATGACACAATCTTTCATCCCACATATTTCCTCACGTATCTTCCTCCCGCAACCTTTTGTCCCGCAACCCGCATTATCCGGTGTGCCTCCATGCACACCGAGCAACCCGCATTATCCGGCGCGTCTTTATACGCGCCGAGCAATCCGCAATTCAATCAATCTTTCATCCCACATATTTCCTCACGTATCTTCCTCCCGCAACCTTTTGTCCCGCAACCCGCATTATCCGGTGTGCCTCCATGCACACCGAGCAACCCGCATTATCCGGTGCGTCTTTATACGCGCCGAGCAACCCGCAATCCGCAATTCAATCAATCTTTCATCCCACATATTTCCTCACATATCTTCCTCCCGCAACCCGCATTATCCGCTGTGCCTCCATGCACACCGAGCAACCCGCATTATCCGGCGCGTCTTTATACGCGCCGAGCAACCCGCAATCCGCAATTCAATCATCCCGCGTGCCTCCATACACGCCGAGCAACCCGCATTATCCGGCGCGTCTTTATACGCCCCGAGCAACCCGCATTTTTCATCCCGCAACTCCATCATCCGGCGTCCCTCCATACACGCCGAGCAACCCGCATTATCCGGCGCGTCTTTATACGCGCCAAGCAACCCACATTCTTTATCCCGCAACCCGCATCATCTGGTGGTGTCACACCGAGCAACCTGCATCTTTCATCACGCATCCTGCATCGGCCCGCCTCCATGCGCGCCGAGCATTCCCATCCCGCAACCAAATCATTCTGTCTGCCTCCATACACCATGCATTTCAACCCATCCATCACATGTCTTCATCTACCATTTTCTGTGTCACCACTTACGTTCCTCATCGTTTCTGCGCCTCATTGATCATTATCCTCAAGCCGTGTTCATTCATATACCTTACACATCCTACGTTTTACATTCGCTACATTGACATCCGCTACATCTGCCATGGCCAGCACCATCTCAATGTCTCTATGCACTCTGGGTCTGGTCGCCTCCTACTCTATCTGGGGATCCTGGTCAGGATGCGTCGTCTCCTCCTACGCTTTGGGTATCCTGACCATGCCCCACATTGCGCCGGGAAGGTCATGGCCTTCCGCCCGCCTCCAATCAATACATTGGGATTCCGGGCCTCACGGCCGCCATTCTGGTGCTGAGCCGACGCAGTACGATGCACAAATTGGCGTTCTCGGGTGATCGAGGAACGAGTTCTCCCGACGAACAGGGTTTGCGCATCACGGAGATCGGCGATCAAGGAGTCTCTCCTTGCTCTTGACCACGACATCGTCTCTGGGGATCTGGCGACCCTCGGCTCCCTTCGGCTCTCTGGATCCTGGCTTTCTTGGTAGTCTTCTTGGGCTTTCTCCTACCTTGGTCTCCGTTGTCGTCTATCTTTCCTGGGTGCTTTGCAGCGCGACTCCTATCTTCCCCTTTATTGATGGCTAGCTGTGGCTCGAAGGCGTCCGCCCAGTCCTCGGGGCAAAACGGCGTATGTTTTGCCCCCGGGTGGATTCAAGAAACCGATGAGAGACCGACACTTTCGTATGCAGCATATCGCATTCAGCCTTCGCACCCGATATACAAGCCATACAGTACCATGCCGTATTCCTTTTCCCTCATGTTTTTATCATGTTTCTGTCCTGCATCTTTTATGACACAATCTTTCATCCCACATATTTCCTCACGTATCTTCCTCCCGCAACCTTTTGTCCCGCAACCCGCATTATCCGGTGTGCCTCCATGCACACCGAGCAACCCGCATTATCCGGCGCGTCTTTATACGCGCCGAGCAATCCGCAATTCAATCAATCTTTCATCCCACATATTTCCTCACGTATCTTCCTCCCGCAACCTTTTGTCCCGCAACCCGCATTATCCGGTGTGCCTCCATGCACACCGAGCAACCCGCATTATCCGGTGCGTCTTTATACGCGCCGAGCAACCCGCAATCCGCAATTCAATCAATCTTTCATCCCACATATTTCCTCACATATCTTCCTCCCGCAACCCGCATTATCCGCTGTGCCTCCATGCACACCGAGCAACCCGCATTATCCGGCGCGTCTTTATACGCGCCGAGCAACCCGCAATCCGCAATTCAATCATCCCGCGTGCCTCCATACACGCCGAGCAACCCGCATTATCCGGCGCGTCTTTATACGCCCCGAGCAACCCGCATTTTTCATCCCGCAACTCCATCATCCGGCGTCCCTCCATACACGCCGAGCAACCCGCATTATCCGGCGCGTCTTTATACGCGCCAAGCAACCCACATTCTTTATCCCGCAACCCGCATCATCTGGTGGTGTCACACCGAGCAACCTGCATCTTTCATCACGCATCCTGCATCGGCCCGCCTCCATGCGCGCCGAGCATTCCCATCCCGCAACCAAATCATTCTGTCTGCCTCCATACACCATGCATTTCAACCCATCCATCACATGTCTTCATCTACCATTTTCTGTGTCACCACTTACGTTCCTCATCGTTTCTGCGCCTCATTGATCATTATCCTCAAGCCGTGTTCATTCATATACCTTACACATCCTACGTTTTACATTCGCTACATTGACATCCGCTACATCTGCCATGGCCAGCACCATCTCAATGTCTCTATGCACTCTGGGTCTGGTCGCCTCCTACTCTATCTGGGGATCCTGGTCAGGATGCGTCGTCTCCTCCTACGCTTTGGGTATCCTGACCATGCCCCACATTGCGCCGGGAAGGTCATGGCCTTCCGCCCGCCTCCAATCAATACATTGGGATTCCGGGCCTCACGGCCGCCATTCTGGTGCTGAGCCGACGCAGTACGATGCACAAATTGGCGTTCTCGGGTGATCGAGGAACGAGTTCTCCCGACGAACAGGGTTTGCGCATCACGGAGATCGGCGATCAAGGAGTCTCTCCTTGCTCTTGACCACGACATCGTCTCTGGGGATCTGGCGACCCTCGGCTCCCTTCGGCTCTCTGGATCCTGGCTTTCTTGGCCTCCCACCCACCCTGCAAATTGTTCTCCCCTCTCATTCTCTATTGATTGCTCAGTTACACATCCCAGTCATTATCACACCTACTAGCAATTATTTACCTAGCATCACTGGGCCAATGTGGGGGTATCCTGACCATGCCCCACATTGCGCCGGGAAGGTCATGGCCTTCCGCCCGCCTCCAATCAATACATTGGGATTCCGGGCCTCACGGCCGCCATTCTGGTGCTGAGCCGACGCAGTACGATGCACAAACTGCCTGTTTCCCGGAGATCCAGCGTATAATGCAGCTTTTAAAACAGCCTGACTTTCATCTTGCTGACGTCTCCCATTCCTCGGGATCAAGTCGATCTTCTTCTTTCTTTGATTTCGACTCATGCACGAGCACAGGCTGAAAGTTGCAACAAGTTCTCGCTGGTTTCCGTCTTCGATTGATCTTCTGTAATCTTTAAATCAAGCCTTACCGACAGCCGACTCAACTTTTCCGTGGGGAGATACGAATCGTTCTCACTCCACCGGCGGCACGGTATACATCGATCATCTGATGATAAAACAAGCAGCGCGGCAGCAGAAGCCTCCTCATCTCGTTCTATATGCGCAACGATGGTTGTTGGATCCTGCCGCAATCTTCGGCTGTAGGATGAGTCAGAATGACGTTCCTTTGAACACCCTCGCCGAGAATCCTATGAAGTAGTCTGTGCCGGAATTATCTGCCCAATAATTTTGCGCGCGCTGCCGAGTTTATCCGTATCTTTGACCTATATTTTTCCGTGGTGAGTTACCCGTAATGGTGTTCCTCCCTCATTTGAGCTCTCCCTATACAATCGCAATCTCATTGGGTCAAAACTTAGCTTGTTTCTATGGCGGTCGGAATGCACTTTTAATAAAATCAATATAAAATGTCGGTTTTCATCGTAAAATGTCAAAATTGCACTTACAATCTTGAGAAAACACAGATTCATTCACTTTGAGCGGGAGAAGTCTCAGTTAGCTAAAAGTCTGCAGCCGAGTTCAACAATGTGTATGTAAGGGCAACCTCAAGGCCCGAGAATACTCAAGAGTCCTAGCGAGGGGAATCCGAAGATGAATAAACAGTAGCTACAGACATTGAGTAACGCACCTAGCGAGGGGAATCCGAAGAGAAGAAACTCTGAGGATTCCCACGCTAGGCCGTGAGTATAATAGTCTACTGGACAGGTGCACGGGACCGGAGTGATCGGGAACGGATGCCGAGGTCACGCGCATGATCGCATGCCGAATGCCAGCCGGCATCGGCACGTTCCGGTTGACCGGAGGGTTCCGGTCGACCGGGACGACCGGAGCGACCGGAAGGGCGGGGCCAACGACCGGAGGGGGCGTGCGAAAGGGGGGTTCCCCTGACATCATCCCCCCCTTGGAATGCGGCGCCTCGACGCATAGACCGGACATGGAGGGCGGTGTTGCGGAAGGGGAGGGAGTCGAACGACGCACGAGCAATTGAACGAGGTTTGGCCGGATATTTTTCGTAGAACGCTGCGAGGGCTTCCGGACCGAAGAAGTCGGAGTGTTTAACCCACTGGTTGTGCGCCGCACTGTAGCCCTTCCAGCTGACAAAGTAGTACAGGCTCTTCCAGCGGACCTTGGCGTCCAGAACTGCGTCGACTTCCCATTCCGGAGCGTCTCCGGGTGCGTCCGGAAGTACCGGAGCGGGCTCGTCATACCCTGGGCGGCCCGGGAACGGGTCTTCCTCCGCAAGCTCGAGCTTCACGACCGGGAAGACCGGATGAAGCCGGGAGTAGTGGGGTGGGAGCTCTAGCTTGAATGCACCCTTCCCAACGACTTTAAGCACCGTAAACGGGCCTAGCCGCCGATGGGAGAGGCCCGGCGACGGACGAGTGGTCTGGATGTCCGACGCGTCAAGCCAGACCCGGTCCCCGACCTTGATGTCCGGAGCGGGAGTGCGACGGCGGTCGTAATACCGCTTGTACTCCTCCTTGGCCTTCACCAGAGCAGACCGAGCTTCCGAGACCCCGGAGGCGATGCGGTCGCGGAACTCGTTTGCGGACTCCACCTTAGAGCGCACTCCGGTCGGCTCAAACCCCATCCGGGGGAGGCGACCGGAGTCGGTCATGAACGGAACCTGCTGCGTGGAGGAGTGAACGTGGTTGTTGTACGCGAACTCCGCAGCCGGAAGGAGGTAGTCCCAGTCATCCTGCTTGTAGTTAGTGAAGATGCGCAGGAACTGCTCCATCTCCTGGTTAACTCGCTCGGTCTGACCGTCGGTCTGCGGATGCCACGCTGTGGAGGTCGCCGGTTCAATACCGATGAGCCGCCACAGCTCCCGGGTGAACTCCGCAATGAACTGGACACCCCGGTCGGAGATGTACCTCTCCGGAGTGCCATGGTGCCTCCAGACATTCCGGTAGTACAACCGGGCGGCGCCAACGGCGTCGATGTGGGTCGTGCACTCATTGAAATGACCACGCTTACCGAGGACATCGACTACGACCATGATAGCGTCGTATCCGTGGGCCTCCGGGAGCTCCACAACGAAGTCCACCGAGACCGTGTGCCAGCGGTCCGGAGGAACTTCAGTCGGGTGCAGCTCGCCAACCGGAAGCTTCCGGAGCGCCTTGGTCCGGCAACACAAGTCGCAGGTCGCCACATACCGGCCAACGTGGCGGGACATCTGGGGCCACCAGTAGTTCCGGGAGACAAGCTCCAATGTCTTGAACCGCCCGGCATGGCCAGCGACCCGCGTGTCGTGGTGCTGCTCCAAGATTCGGCGGCGAAGGTCCTTGTCCCGGGGGACGACAACCTTACCGCGGAAATAGAGGAGGCCGCCGGAAACGTTCCACTCAGCGTTCCGGGACGAGCGGGCGCCGCGAACCTTGAGGAGTTCCCGGGCTGCGCGAGCAACCGGATCCTCAAGGTCCGGAGCGCCGGCTAGGGCGTCGCGGATGTCGCGGAGGAGGGGGGCTTCCGGACCGGAGATGGCAATGCCCTCCAGCGCGCGGACATGGAAGAGCTCCGGAGTCAGGAGCGTCACATCCTGATTATCCGAAGCCGCCCCATGGTCCGGTCGCCGAGAGAGGGCGTCCGGTCGACCCATCAAGCGCCCGGGCTTGTGGTGAAGGGTGAAGTCGAACCGGGACAGGTACAGCGACCACCGTGCCTGCCTCCGGTTGAGGTTCTGCGACTTCCGGAAGTACTCCAAGTTCTTGTGGTCGGTCCAGATCTCGACCGGAAGCTGCGACCCCTCGAGGAAGTGTCGCCACTCCTCGAGAGACCGGACGATCGCGAGCATTTCCTTGTCGTGGATCTCGTAGTTGCGCTGGACCGGAGACAAGCTCTTGGAAAAGAACGCAACAGGGTGCCACTTCCCGTCGTCGGACTCCTGCGAAAGGACGGCGCCGGAGGCGAAGTCGGAGCTGTCGGCTTCGAGGCGGTACATCCGGGTCTCGTCCGGAAGGATGAGAACCGGATCGGAGGTTACCGCGTCCTTGAGCGCCTGGAACGCGCCGGCTTCCTTCTCAGTCCAAACCCAAACCTGGCCCTTCCGGGTCAGATCAAAGAGCGGACGAGCGAGGCCGGAGAAGTCCCGGATGAAGCGCCGGTAGAAGTTAGTGAAGCCGACAAACTGTTGCACGTCCTTCTTGTTCTCGGGAGTCGGCCAAGCGGTGACTCCGGCGACCTTGACCGGGTCCATCTCGACGTGGTTGTGAGAGATGATCACACCGAGGTACTCGATTGACGACTTCTCAAACTCGCACTTCTCCGGTCGCAAGTAGAGCTTGTGCGCCCGGAGCCGCCGGAGGACCTCCCGGACGATCTCGCGATGTCGGGTGAGGTCCGAGTGCGCGATGAGAATGTCGTCGAGGTAGACCATGACATCCCCAGACAGGATGAGGTCCTGGAAGATGTCGTTCATCATGGTCTGGAAGGTCGCAGGGGAGTTGGTCAGGCCGAAGTACATCACCAGGGGCTCGAAGAGCCCCCGGTTAGTCCGGAAGGCAGCCTTCCACTCGTCACCCTTCCGGATGCGGACGTTGTTGAAGCCCCACCGGATGTCGAGTTTCGTGAAGAACCGGGCTCCCTTCAATCGGTTAATAAGGTCGTTGATCAGAGGGAGTGGGTACCGGTTTTTCACGGTCATCGCATTGAGCGCCCGGTAGTCCTGGACGAACCGGAGCGCTCCGTCCTTCTTCTTGACAAAGAAGACCGGAGACGCCATCGGAGACTTCGATGGCCGGATACGACCCGTGGCCAGACCCTCCTCGATAAACGCGTCGAGCTCGCGCTGCTCGAGGGGTGAGATGGGGTAGACCTTACAGTTGGCCGGTTTCGAGTCCGGGACGAGCTCAATAGCGTGGTCCCAACTGCGACGTTCCGGTAACGAGTCGAACGACTCCCGGTTGAAGACATCCTCGAACTCGCGGGCCCACTCGGGAATCGCTTCCGTACCGGACGCGGAGTTCTTGGCGTGCGCCTCAGCCAGCCGTTGGGAGACGGTGCTGGTAGCGCGGATGTCTTCCGGAGGGGAGAACGTCGTGTAGAAGATCCGGTCGCCATCCTCGACCGGATCGTCCTCGTCATCGGACTCGTCAGAGTCGTCCGGAGAGAGCTCCGGAAGCTCCTCGGTGTCAAACTCATCATCATCATCCTCGCCAGAGCGGTCATCCGTGTCAACCGCGCAGATGGTGGGGACCGGACCCGCCCGGAGCTGACGTAGAATCCGGGCGGAGGTCGCGGCATGCCTACGCTCGGTGCGCACCTCGTCACGACAGGTGTTGCAGACGGAGGGGCAGCGGCTCATCTTGACCTCCCGGGTCTCCCAGTCGATCTCCGGGTTGTGCTTCCGGAGCCAGGAGAACCCGAGGATGAGATTCTGCTTGCCAAGGCGGGTGACAGCGAACACGACACGCTCGCTGTGAGACTTGTAGCGGAGGATGAGATCGGCGACTTCCCGGATGCCTCCGGCTTCATTGGGAGAGCCGTCGACATTGTAGACCGGAATGGGCCGCGAGAGTTTGCGGACCGGAATGCGGTTGGCCGCGACGTACTCGGTGTCGATGAACTCACTGGTTGCCCCACAATCCAGGAGTCCGGACACGGAGAGCTTCACTGCGTCATCAGTGGACTCAATCTCGACCGGAAGGAAGAGAGAGTTTGGGGAGGCGTCTGCCGCGATGGTGAAGTGCTTGGGAAGCTTGCGCTCCCACATCGGCTTGCGGCGGAGGCGATCCCAGGGGAGGTCGGGTTTGACCGGAACCGGAGCCGGTTCAGGTCGGACCGGAACGACCGGAGCGTCGTCTGGGTCTGGGGGTGCGTCTTCCGTTTCGGCCAAGGCATGAGATATATTGTCGGACTCATTACGTAGGACATCGAAACGGTTAGGGGACGCGACCGAGGGCGCACTGCTCACTCGTCGCGGAGGGGAAAATCCTCCGGGACGACGGCGGCGGCGGTGGCTGCAGCATGCTCGGCTACAGCCTCGGTCGACGCAAGGCGCGCCAACAACTCCTCCAGCAGATCTCCGCCGAGCTGCTGGATCACCTCGTCGAGGACGTCGATCGACCGGACGTCGACCGGAGTCGTGCAGTCCCGGGCGAGATGGTTGGGGTCGCCGCAGCGGAAGCAGGCACGGCGGGAGACACCCCGGGCTCTGGCGCGGTCGACCTCCATCGGAATGCCAGGAGGAAGAGCCGGAGCGGGGGTGCGCACCTGCGGTGCGGCAGCCGGAACCGGGGCGCGACCGGAACCGGGACCGGAGGGCGCCAGAGGCCTCCCGGTCGGGAAGGTGGTGCGACCGGAGGGTGCCGCAGAGCGACCGGAAGGGACGTTGCGAGCCCGGAGCTGGGACTCGTACTGCCGGTAGGCCCGGACGCGCCACGCGACATAGTCCGTGAGCGGGGGAGGGTCGCTCGACCCGGTTATGGCGAGGTTAATCGCCGGGTCGAGTCCGGTGCGGTACTTCGTGACCTTGACGATGGGGTCGCTGAAGCCGGCGAGGTCGACGAGGTCTTCGAAGTCGTCGGTGTACCGGAAGACGTCCCGGTTGCCCATGTGGTAGGCGCGGGACTCGAGCTTGATCAGGGCGTGGTCCTGCTCGTTCTCCTGGACGAAGCGCTGCCGGAACTCGACCAGGAACAAGTCCCAGGTCGGAAACGGGAAGGGGCTCTTGGCGGCGTAGCGCTCGGCCCAGCGCTGTGCCGTGTCGGTGGCCATAAAGGACATGGCGTACCTGACGACCTTCTCTTCCGAGGGCTCTCCGGCCTCAGTGAACGCTTCCGGTACGAGCCGGGCGTAGGACCGGACAGCGTGCAGGAACGCCCGGCCCTTGGTCCGGTCGCCGTCGAAGACGAACGGGGGGTTCGGTCGGAGGACCGTTTTCGTTCCGGGGGTGACGTTTTCGAAAAGCCGTGGACCCGGGTCCGGAGCCGAAGCGGCAAGGGACGGGGCAGGCGAAACAGCGCGTTGGGTGGTGGAATTTTCAATCAACCTGGTGAGGCGCTCGAGTGTACCCTCGATAGCGGACATCCGGGCTTCGGCTTGTGCAGCGGCAGCGTCGGACATGTCGGCGTCGAGAGCAGGGACAGGGGAGGAGGGGGCAAGATTTGAAGTGGGAGAGGCAGGGGTACTGACGTACTCGTCCGAGCCTTCAAGTCCAAACTTCGCAATCTTGGCCGGTTAATCCCGTAGAGAGTTTCTTCTGCTGTAAGGGCAACCTCAAGGCCCGAGAATACTCAAGAGTCCTAGCGAGGGGAATCCGAAGGTGAATAAACAGTAGCTACAGACATTGAGTAACGCACCTAGCGAGGGGAATCCGAAGAGAAGAAACTCTGAGGATTCCCACGCTAGGCCGTGAGTATAATAGTCTACTGGACAGGTGCACGGGACCGGAGTGATCGGGAACGGATGCCGAGGTCACGCGCATGATCGCATGCCGAATGCCAGCCGGCATCGGCACGTTCCGGTTGACCGGAGGGTTCCGGTCGACCGGGACGACCGGAGCGACCGGAAGGGCGGGGCCAACGACCGGAGGGGGCGTGCGAAAGGGGGGTTCCCCTGACAGTGTAGTTCAACTTTGGGTCTCAAAAGTTGTGTAAACTTTCTGTCCGAGAAAGTTTGTATAAAATGTCTGAAAGCCAAAGTTTGTGTAAACTCGGGTGCCATAGAATTGTGTAAAGTCGGCGGTGAAGACTTTGTGTAAAGTTTGTGCGGGGGTATCAGTGATGGGTGGCGGTGTCGGCACATCACGGATCAATGCGGCGGACTCGGCATCAAGCCCTTCCCTCTGTCTATCCATTGGAATCCTCCAGGAGCCAAATCTGGGAGCTGGAGAGGGCACAATTGCCAATCTGAATCTCATTAACGGTGGTGCTGATCACCACAAAAACATGTCCTTCGTCCGGCCCGTGATGCCATCAGTCTCCCATCAGTGATACCGCCGCGCTCACTCCATACAAAGTCTTCACGGTAACTATGCACAATCCTTCATGACGACTTCATACACCCGAACCTCGGCTGGACTTTATACAGTTTTGGTTTTCCAGACATTTTATACAAAGTTGCTCAGACAGAAAGTTTATACAAAGATCGAGAACCAAAGTTGAACTACACAAACCAAAGTGTATTCTACAAATAGTGGCTTTTGCTCTCAAAGTACACTAAGTTGTGATTCTTGAGAATTACAAGTGCATTTCAACATTTCACGATGAAAATGTGTGTTTTATAGTGATTTTAATAAAAGTGCATTCTGACCGCCATATGTTTCACGGTCTTCCGACGATTCAATGTCTGTCCAGTTTTGATTTTTCTCCCATGCTATTCCGGCCCGTATCCCACTGGCAACGTAGCCTCTACGCATGGCGGTCCACCGCGACCTCGCGGACCGCAATGCAGAAAAACATCTTTCTCCATTCTCGAAGCTAATTAGGCACAATAATTATCAGTGAGCGAAATAGACACCCACCCTTATGGCGGTCAGAATGCACTTTTAATCAAATCACTATAAATGTCTGTTTCTATCGTAAAAGGTCGGGATTTCACTTACAAAGTTGAGAAAATGCAAGTTCATTCATTTTGAGACTCGGTACAAGTTTCACTTAGCTAAAAGTCCGCGGTCGAGTTCAACAATGTGCAGTTCAATTTTGGGTCTCAAAATTTGTATAAACTTTCTGTCTCAGCAACTTTGTATAAAATGTCTGAAAAACAATTTTGTGTAAAGTTGAGCACTGTAGAAATGCGTAAAAGACAGCGGTGAACACTTTGTATAGAGCTTGTGCGGTGGTATCAGTGATGAGTGGCGGTGCTGCCGTATCACGGATCATCTCGGCGCCGCCGGCATTGAGCCTTCCCTCCGTCCATGGATTCGAATCCATCCGGAAGTTATATCTGGGAGCTGGAGAGCGTCAGAGGGGCAGGATCACCCCTCTGAGCATCACCCGTGGTGGTGCTCATGACCCCCAAAGGTGTTCTCCATCCGGCCGGTGATGCCATCACTTGCCCAAAGTGATACCGCCGGGCTCACTTTCCACGAAGTCTTCACAGCGACGATGTACAATTGTTCATGCTGACTTTGTACATCAAAAAAATGTTCCAACTTTATACAAACTTTTCTTCTCAGACACTTTATACAAAATTCCGCGGACAGAAAGTTTACACAACCAAAGTTGAACTACACATTTTTGAAGTCGGCTCCGCACTTTCAGTGAACTGAGGCTTCTTGCTATGGCGGTCGGAGTGCACTTTTATTCCAATCACTATAAAATGTCTGTTTTCATCGTAAAATGTTGAAAATTCACTTACAAAGTGGAGGAAACTCCAGTTTGTTGACTTTGGATCAATTAGCTGAAGCTCCGTCACCAAGTTCAACAACTGTGTAGTTGAACTCCGGATCTCAAATTTGTATAAACTGTCCATCATCAAAACTTTGTATAAAATGTCTGAAAACCAAACTTTGTGTAAATTTGAGCCGCGGTAGAAATTTGTAACGTGCTTGGTGAAGCCTTGATGAAAAGTTTGTGCGGCGATATTAGTGATGGGTGGCGGTGCCAATAATCACGGATCACTCGGCGCACTCGGCCTGAGCCCTTTCCCTCTGTCTATCTACTCGAATCCATCCGGGGCCAACTGGAAAGCGTCAAGGCTAGCAAGAACTTCATTCCAGGTCTCATCCTCGGTGATGCTGAGGACCCTAAAACATGTCCTCCATTCGGCCGGTGATGCCATCACTGGTCCATCAGTGATACCGCCGGGTTCAGTTTATACAACGTCTCACCGAGACTTTGTATGTACAATTCTTCACAGCAACTTTATACACTTGAATGTCGGCTCAACTTTATACAAAGTTTTTTTTCAGACATTTTATACAAAGTTCCTCAGACCGTAAGTTTATACAAAGTTTGAGAAGCAAACTTGAACTACACAATCCGAAGTGTATCAATGAATCGAGGCTCTTCGCTCTCAAAGTACGCAAACTTGTGTTTGTTGACTTTGTAAGTTCAATTTCGACATTTCACGATGAAAATAGGTGTTTTATAGTGATTTTAATAAAAGTGCATTCTGACCGCCATATCTTGCTCCCAAAACAAACAAATTTCTGTTTTCTCAACATGGTGAGTCCAAATTTGCCATTTTACGATGAAAATGGACATTTTATACTGATTTTAATAAAAGTGCATTCCGACCGCCATACACCCTTGGGAGCTCGAGGTGTGGATCTGTTGTATTAATATTCCGACACTCTGCTCGCTGCGGGAGGCGGTGGCACCGCCGTTTGTGCCCAGCAATCATCACGGCGTGGAGTTTCGTTTCGTCCTTGTGGCTTGTATGTGATGCTCCAGCCCCTAATTCTAAATCTACTTACTGCTTCTGCGCTTTATCGGGTCTAAACTTAACTCTGTGATACGAACTATCTACGGCCTCACCGGGATGCGCTGCACGTATGCTTCGTGAAATTCTTTTCGCGGGAAAAGGATTTTCTTTTGCAAGCAGCTCAGTACTTGGGGCGGTAGGACAGTAAAATCGACATGCCTGCATATAGTACAACGGTACTGTGGCTTTATGTTATGCTTCGTGACCTCGTGTCTCATGCGGTCGTGGTCGCGTGAAAGCACGAGAGCACACCACCTACAAGGAAACAGGCGAGGATGTTTGATGTTGTGCGACTTCATGTGGAGACTACGAGTGTAGTCATTTTTGAAATGACGGTCGCAGTCTGCACGCAGACACGGCACCCGAGGTTTAACCTTCCTGGGACCTGTAGAGCCCGGGCTGGGGGTATCGACGGGCGACTGGGACGGCGGAGTAGTATCAGGCGTAGCCGACCCCACTGAAGGAGATGGACTCGAATAACTTGGAGCTGAAGATGGGCTCGTCGCTTCGTCCTCGGCATATTGAGGGAACAGGGCTTTATACGTGGTGAGTTTTAGTACGAGCGTGTTGCAGTATTACACACATTGACCAAAACCGTGCCCGCCGAAGGAGGACTGAGCATGGGAGTACTCGGTCTGGTTTTCTGCATGCGAAACTTCGGATACGCCGCCAGATACTATATCAGTTCCTGAATTTGGCGGTAGAAGCATTCCCGAAAGCATGTCTAGGCCGAGAGTTGAAATTTTGTCCACTCCGGATCCGGCAGGCGAGAGTACTCACTAGTGAGATTAGCATCCATGGCTGGTTGGTTCCGGTACCAGGGAGGTGCAAATGCTACAATTGGAATTGTATTAGGGCCGAAACAAGCGGAAGGAACGCAGACGAACCATTGCTTTCCGAAAACTGGATTGATCCTGCATAACGCGAAAAATCTAGCTGGCTGTCCGGCTGCTCAAGCATGTTATCCACCACGCTATTGTCAGATGGGCGAACATGCTCTTGGTGTGTTTGCTCATAGTTTGGTAGGGGCGGAATATCTACGACACCAATGAGTGCTTGCCCTTTTTCCTCGGAGTATATGCACCAATGAAATTCCCATGCATCGGGGCTTGATTGCCCATAAAATGCGGTGTCGATGTAGGTGTTCCTACGAGAGGAGATCAGCATTTGGAAAACAACTGGAGGGAGCCCTTGTACGCACGACTCGAGCAAGGGCTGGTATGATGCACCGCGCTGTGTGAAGAGTCTCTTTCCTCCCCGTCGAAAGAGGTAGAAATTGACAGGACATTGACGCCCTTCTCGACTACGGTTTTGAAATGCACCAAAAACCCAGAGAGAACTGGCGGGAATAATGTCCCTCCCTTTGACGGACTGACATTGAACGCTATTGCGCCGTCTTCTGAATGTATCCTCGCTTGAACGTGGAATTTCACAAATTCCTCCATGGGCAGGGTCAACGACATGATGAGATGCGGTCCAGCTGCAGATCCAAGGGTTCCGTGAACTCAAATAGGATTCTGGAATCCAACAACCTGACGTCGTTATCGAGAATACATCAGCTCAACATTACGAACACCCGGCGAAGTCGGCGCTCCGATACTAATCTTCCCGATAGTAACGGTTTTACGCCAAGAGACACGATTTTTATCGGACCATCCCCGAGTTCTTGCTGGAGTGATTCACAGCATTTGATTCAATCCCTTTCAGGCTGCGCACTGAGGGTCCTACGAAGTGTCGGTCCAAAGGCCTTGTCCGTTATCACAGAAAAGGGTTCTGGAGCAGGCAATATCCTGATGATTTGGATCCCAGTTAGCGACCAGTGGAACATTATTGGCACATATACCTGACTTGGTTGTTGAGTTGAGCCCTGAAAGGCCGGCGATCATTTTTGAATCCCTGAAATGTTCCCAGAGCCCACGCTGCCAGCGGACGATGTACCCATACCCGCGAGTACATCAACCACGTAGATTGAGCTGATAAGTAATTCTCCGAGGAGAAAACGTACCTCAGCATTTCACATTCTTGTTAATTCCGCCCTGAGTCAAGTGCAGTCCCAGTCATTTCCCTTTCCAAGATATCTTTGTTTCACTTCTGCTCGACGTAGGCAGGAATTTTCCAACGCACATCAAAGTTCACAGGGAGTCATCATACCGACCGCCGGCCGGATGTAGCCGGCTGCACCCAGGTACATATAATACTTATCAGACCAGGACCTGACTCAATTCCTGGACCATCGAATTGGACATTGTAAGGTTATCATCGTACAGAAGTCGGACAGAAGCGGTCGCCGGTGATGGCGCCAGAGAATGAACCGTGAGAATATATATATTGTGATTTTTGCCGATCAAGAACGGGCTAAGCGAGACACAGGACCCCAAAGCGAGGCACCGAGACAACTTTGATACTCAGTTGTTTTGAACGTCGCGAAATTGTCGTCTACAGGTACCGACCGGCAAGGTCGGTTGTCACTGGCTTAGTCTGGCAGTATCGCTAAGTACCACGTCTTCCTCTTCTGTAACTATTGAGGTACGAGTTCAACCCGTCTGCTTACGACTCGGCAATTTGATATAGCACTGGTCCAACACTGTGGTACTCTTAAAGCGAGCAGCTCTGACATCGGAGTTTTTGGAGTTTAACTTGAAATTCGTGGTTGTCGATACGTGCAGAAAGCTCACATATAATGTATAGCTAATTATATCGTCAAATACGAGCGGAATATTAAGGAGAGTGGGCAGCTTTAATAAGATCTGCAGCACGCTCAGCAAGGTAGTAAACGGATCCTTGAGGGTGCGCAGCAGGGAGGAATGGCTATGGAGACTACGGTCAGCGTTAAGACATGGAATCGGGATGCGGCCGACTGACGAATACGGAGGCATCAACGATGCGGAGGCCTTGTGTACCCTTCACTGTTAAATCTGGGTTTACTACCCCACCCGCGGAGCCTACACTGGTCGCCTGATTCGTGGAGAAGAAGTGCCAGATGGTGCCCGAGAAAATTTGGGCATAGGCCTCGAGCTCTGCGTCCGTTGTCGCATTCGCGAAGGCGCCAACGGGTTCTATGATGTAGTCGCTGAAGACCTGTGCGGTAAGAAAAGACTGCGCAGCCTTCATGCCCTCGCGCATAGTGAAAACATCGAAATCAGAGTTGAGGAACGCCGGGTCGATAAGTGGCTGGACAAATGGATCAGAGGAATTGAGACGTAGACTGCCGCCTGTAAAGTAGTTAGCGTGGTATTTGTCATGTGGGTGTGGCCAAACGTACGGGACGTTGGAGTCAGAACGACGATTCCGAAACTGAGATAGTTCCCTGGCGCAGGCGGTGTACCAAAGTCTCCGGCCTGTACAACAGTTCAGTAAGTTTGAACGTCAGCATACCAAATTACACTTGCCCTGAACATGACTTCGAAATGAGGAGCTGTTGGACCACTCGACGGATCCGCGACGGTATTGAAGATGGAGGCATTTCCTGGCAAGCGGTACCATCCGATTTGATTGAGGCCTACGCTGACCATAGGGCCAGTGCGTTTAGTCTCCCATTCTTGGAGTGCGTCTGCGAAAAAAGTCTGGTTCTGAGTTAACGGATCAAGAGTATCGGTGATGGAAGCGTTGACGCTGTACGAGCCGAACAGGAAAGCTGAATTAGAAAGTCAGATGCCGGCACACCAAGAATAGAGGAAACCAACGGTGATCTTGTGCGTTCTTTCCTACGTCAGGGAGCTCAACGATGGTCGTGATCCCGTGGGCGTCCAACTGATCCCGATCTCCAATTCCAGAAAGTAAAAGAATGTGCGGGCTTCCGACCGATCCTGCAGAGAGGATGACCTCCGTGGTGGCATTGATGTTGTAGTGCGGACCTGCGTGTGTGATTAAAAATTGGGCGACGAAACAGATGGCTTCTATACCTGCTGCCGACATGGAAATTTGGACGCCGCGGAAGATGGGAGTATTGTTTGATGCGACGCCAGTTTGGATGATCTTGGTAACCTGACTATGGAGAACGACGTCGAGGTTCTGGTGTTCTTGTAGTCCAGGTTGGACATAGGAATTGGCAGAGCTAACTCGTTCGCCGTTGGACACGAGGACTTTGGCCCATGCTGTAGTGAATGTCAGATCTGCATAATCGCGAATGGAGGAACGAACTGACTGGTCCCGATCTGGTCTCCGTTGTCGTCTTCCAAAGTGAAAGGAAACTTCGTGCTTTGTTTAGCAGCCTCAACAACCCTGGAATCAAGCGATGGCGTGGTGAATCCCGTCAGGGAGATATTGAGCGGCCCGCTATGACCGTAAACAGAAGGATCCGTTTCTCCCGTTATATTGCCTGGATGTGGATTAGTATTATATGTCTTATTGTTAGGAGGAAGAATGTACGGTCATCCGCCGTCGCAACAAGCCTTTCGGTCTGAAAGAAGTCAGTCCAACAAAAAAAATCGTACCCCGAAACACTGACTTTTATCATGTATGGCTCCATGTTGTTCCATGACCACCCGTCATCTCCCGTAACAGCGGCAAAACGATCCCAATCATCCCTCGACGCACGGTCATAGATCATACCATCTAGACGCCATTCAGCCGCAGCAAACACCGGGGAACTGGTTACTCACTTATCGATGTTGAACCGCCGAGAACCTTTCCGCGAGTGTAAGGGATGGAACGGTTACCAAACCCTGGTTGGTCGACGGTTGTAAAATCTGGAAAAAATAAGAAGAAAGTCAGCCTGAGGGTTGGGAGACCGGGCAGACTTACTCCAATCGTAGATGGTTTGATGTGTTGCCGACGCGAAAAAAGGAACCTGGAGATTCAAGACGCCCACGTTGCTGCCAAAAGCATTAAAACTCTGTGTAGCTCTTAATGTATGTCACGAACTCTTCTCCCGCCTCGATCAAGAGCACATTCACACCCTGTATCTCCGCCAAACGGTTCGCAACAACGGCTCCTCCTGCTCCAGCTGCAAAAATAGTGAGATATGCTCCACAAAATCGCCGGGCGTGGACTGCACCTCCGATGACCACGTAATCGTAGGCCTTGTCCGCTGGTAACTGGCCTGGATCAGAATACAATGCGCCAAGAGCGAGGTTCGAAAGAAGCAGAAGAGTGACAAGCGAGGGAAGAGCCATGAGGCGAGAAGTAGGGTTTCCACCTCTGCCGATCCAGTCTTTTACTTATACATGTTTTCATCCCCGTTCAATTCCAACCGGATTGAAACACAAACTCCCCGGAGTGGACTCGGGAGTCGGAGGTGTCGCCACTGTATTAGGATGGCAAGGAGACGAACAGCCGCCAGGGACAAGGGTAGACAACCGCAAGAGCCGCCGCAGACGGCGGACATCGAGCAACAAAGATCTCGGAGGATCGTGTACGGCCGGCAATGTATCGTGAACGGAAACCCAATGCGGTTTTCAAATTTCCCATTGGGCTAGGCTCGGCAAGTCGGCATGATCTCGGGCTGTCGTTGCGGCGTCTTTCGAACCAGATTGGAACAGGAATGTCTCGTTACTTCTCTCCTCCGTCGACGTCTCCCGTAACATCGATAAAGCTCTCCACCCGCTCTATAAAGCTGCTGGGAGTCTGAGCCTGCCTCCTCATTCAAACTTTGATTCTTGACAAGACGGAATGGCTGCCACCGCTGCTCGTCGTGTTGGATATGGTCCGTTGGTCCCGCGGACCGCCTGTATTTTCACCCGTCTCATCGTTTACTAGTTAGGCTCGGAAACTCCGGGTTGAAGGTCGCTCAAATCACTGTATTAAAATCTCAGCGTCACTAAAGCTCCAGTTTCAAGGTCTCGAAGATAATTCTTGGCTGCATGGGCTACGGTTCGCGCTAGTCTCCCTTGATAGTTATCTCAGCGGGTCTAACTTGTGCCTGGTCTACCAAAGGCTCGCCTGAATGGCAGCCTTGGGTCTTGGGACAGGAAGAGTGCACCAAGCACATCAAGTTTGCGTACGTTGTCTTCTCAGTATCTTCCAGTACTGCACTGAAATCAATTTACGCAGATACGAATCCGGAATTAACACTTTCGATACGGCCAATGTAAGTACAGCGGCTAGTCTAGAATGAAGTTTAACTGTTCGCAGGTTTACTCCAACGGCCTGAGCGAAGTTGTTCTCGGGAATGCTATCAAGACGCTCAACCTTCCCCGCGACGAGATTGTCGTCATGACCAAGGCATGGTCCTTCCGCGCGGAGTAGATTTTTGCCCTGACTTTGGGTTCAGATTCGCGGGGCAGTCGGCAAGACAGTGGATGTGGCCGCTTGGGACCTCTACCTCGTGCGCATTAGTTTCTGGAACCGTATACTCAGTTATTGACCAATTTCATAACAGGCCGGACCTGACAACGTCGGATACGTCAACCAGCACGGTTTGTCGCGCAAGCACATCTTTGCCGCCGTCAAGGACTGCCTCAAGAGGCTGCAGTTGGACTACATCGATGTGCTCCAATGTGCGCATGTCTCTATTTTCCTCGTGCATCTCGCTGACCTCAGCCCCGCAGGCCACCGTGTCGACAAGGACACGCCCATTTCCGAGACGGTAACTTCATCCAGCTCTTGCGCAATGGGTTTACTGACGGGCGGTGGGTGGGCAGATGGAGGCGCTTCACGATGTAGTCAAGGCCGGCTTGGTCCGATACATCGGCATGAGCTCTTGCTATGCCTGGGAATGTAAGCTCTTGCTCTTGTGCCCTTTATATTCCGTCTCTGACTTCCTTCCAGTCCACCTCATGCAGAGTATGGTCTACACTTCTAAATCTTCGGCGTTGCTAACTTCCCTCAGACTACGCTATCACCCACAACCTCACCCCGTTCATCTCGATGCAGGTGTGTTACTGCCCTGTGTGTTGGGCGCGCTTGCTGACCCAGTCAGAACCAATACAACCTTCTCTACCGGGAGGAAGAGCGGGAAATGATGCCCACCTTGAAGGTAATCAGACCATCTTACCTTCTCTTATCGTGTCTTATGTTCACCGGTAGCACTTTGGCGTCGGCTCGATCCCGTGGTCCCCCCTCGCTCGCGGTGCACTGACCCGCCCGCACACGACGTCGCACAAGACCGTGCGCCAGGAGAAGGACGAGATGTCCGGCGATGTCTACTTCTCCCTTGGCGGTGGAAACAAAGCCGTCGCGGAGCGGTGAGTTCGTACAACGCGTTAATATTCCCGCTCACACGTGTGCAGAGTTGAGGAGCTCGCTAAGAAACACAAGGCCACGATGGCGCAGATCTCTATTGCCTGGGTCATGTCGAAAGATGGTCAGTCTAATTTATTTTGGTCCATTCAAGTTACTCATGTGCTTTCACACTGCGCAGCTGTCAGTGCGCCCATCGTTGGAAGCTCGTCGATCGAGAAGCTCAAGGACATCATCGGTATTCTTCTTCCTCAATATAAGTGGCTCGATGCTAAAGCAAACCCCTACCAGGTGCGCTCGATGTCAAGCTCAGCGAGGAGGACATCAAGTACCTCGAGGAGCCGTACAAACCGATGGCCATCCTTTCCCACTGAGCATGTCGCTTCCCCCATAGAATTGTAGTATCTCTCAAGCCTGCCTGTACCTCTTACGTCCCATGCGAAAACACTACGTTTTGAATCCCACTGGCGGTAATTTCCCGAATTGGGACGGTGGATGAGTTTGTTGATCGTTGTTGACGCTGGTTGTGCACTTTTTCTTGCTGGCAGTTGACTACGCCCACATACTAGAAACTCGCTTCGCCTCCGCCATGCCCTGTCCACTCTCGGCAGCTGCTGTCCTCCAGCAGTCCCCTAAACCGTTGCGCGTGGCGCCCGCGGAGTCGAATCGACCCTTGACCGCCAGATCGTCTTCTTCACATACGGCGTACCGAACGACCCAGAGGGAAGGACTGGGAGGGCACGAATAGCAGCAATTGAGCTGGAGACGCGCATGAGCCATGTTCGATGTGCGCGCACGCCTCTGTATCCCACTTGTCGACTGACCTCGCGACCACCGTCTCCTTTCAGTTTCGTTGTACGCGGTGCATACCCGAATTTGAGCCCCGCTCAGAAGGCGGCTCATCTCGCTGTGAAGTCGCAGAACTGCGTTTGCGCGCGCGCATTCCTATCCACAGTGCGTCTCTCTTGGGTCTTTCCCTCTTCTCCCGAGCGCATCTACCGCTGCATCCAGCATCGATGTACCCGCTGCGTTCGTACGATTCCAATTCCACTTGCCATATCCTTACCCTTCGAGCTGATACACGCCCTTTCAGATCGGGGCCACTTTATTTCCTTTCGGGCCGCACTACACACTCAAATGACGCTAGCCTAGCGCAAAAGAGGTGCGTATACCCCCTACCTCTTTCCCTCTTTCTGTCGCTGTCCGCGTTTGCTCGACCCCCGGTGTATGCGACATCTCATCCGCGCCCCATGCGCATTGCGGCTTGGACGAGCCACATCTGTGGATAGGAGCTAACACTCCAAACCCCGCGCGGGGAAGGGTGTTAGCCTCTCCAATACGTGCGACGGTCCTGCGCGCGCGCGCCAGCGCCCCTGTTGTGCCCATTACGGTTCGTCCTCCCGCACTGTCGGCCTCGTAAATCGAGTAGCGACGTCGGTAGCGGGGAAAAGGGAGAGCACGCGGCTTGATGCGCCCCAAAATCGGCGCCTGTGCCCCGGGAATGGTCGTGTCCAGGTTGCGCAGAACTTCCGCCCCGCCAGATCGCCCCTGCAGTCAGAAATGGGGGCGATTCCTTGCGCCGGTGAGATCTGCGCGTACTGAGCCGGCGCAGCATTGGGGAGATTATATCAGCCAGTGAATATCCCAGTACTGCGTAGCAGGCCTTAGTCCAGCGCCACAGCGACTCTTGTCGCTGCATGCTCAGCCACGGTGGGGAATCTCCCCCCACCTAACCCGACTCCGCGGAGCTAGAAAGCCCGTGCGACGTCCAGTGTAACGACACTGTGACATATCGGTTCCGAGCGCCGCTGGACCCCGCGCCAGAGCGCAGGCGGCAGTCGGAGCGACTGCCGCCTGCAAGACATACACTCAAAATTGGCTCCCACCAAGGGTTAGCACAACAAACCCGTGCGGGCTTGTTCGTGGCTCATGGAAGGAGTGGCGCGTGTCTGCGTCGGCACGCGTTTAACCCGCTGCAACGCTTATCTTGCTTACAGGCGCTCGGCGAGTGTGAGAGAGGCCGGGGAAAGCGGGACAACACTTGACTTTACGGTTGGCTCTCTGGCTGCGATGAGCTGCCGCAAAGTTTGCAGGTATGGCTGTTGTCCGGCTGATCTCAAACTAGTGTCACTGACTACGCCGATAGGTCTTGCAATGGCATAGTTTCCGCATTCTTTTTGATATTATTTGTTGCGCCTCTGCATGTCCGAACGTTCTGAGCATCTATTGCCTACTGCATAAGATGTCCAAGCATTACTTTTTCCTTTGCTGGATCAACGCCGCGCATAACCACTGATATGTACCTCGGCCCGGTATCAGGTGCCCAAACCCTTCATTTTTTTCACTTTCTCTCCTGACAATGTGTTTGAACCGCAATTTGCTTCCCTAGCTTGGTCCAGTGAACTTCAATGTCAACTTCAGTTCAGCTTTCTGATCGGCTATTGTGCTACGGTACGTTCAACGCTGGCAATTGTCAGGGTTTCCTCTCCCAATCTGTGGTACTGGCTTGCCAGTGGTCCAGAACGGATAAGATTCAGGACAACGGTGAGACTGTCCTAATCGCTTTTCGGTTCATCCACCCATTTTCCGTTCAAGGATGTACATATTTCCCCTCCATAACTTTATCCAGACTACATAACCTTGCCACAAAAGTGCAAAGATAGTACTTTGCATTCAACCCCGCGGCGTTGCCATCTCTGCAATTCAAGCTAGTTAGTTTCGTTCACCATCTGCAGCCGAGCCATCGGAATATGCAGTACAAGATGCATAATCGCATGGCACCGGGATTAACTGTCCTCGAGCTCTTGGTCACCTCCGAGGAGCGCCGTAAAGCACCCTTCCGTTGCGTGTGTGATATTTATCTTGCGCATAGAAAGGCTTATCTGTTGCAGCACACCCCTGCACGGCGCTCGGCCTCGACCACCGAGCATGCCCGCCGTAATTGATGCCTTCTGGTTCTGTTAAGCCAAGCACCGTGACTCTGTTGCGATGTCGAAGGCTTGACAAGTATCTTTATATAAACCCCGAGACTGTCTCCGATAACAAAAGGGCGACGTTTCGTCTTCAGTTTGCGTTTTTCCCGCACGAAGGGATTAATAAAAGTCAGTTCCACAATTAACGAGCGCGATGGAAGAAAATCTGTCGCAGCGGAACCAAAGCGGTAACGACGATCGGGGGATTGAAGACCGACTCAACTCCATCAAGATTTGACCACGATCATGACAACCTAATCGAACCTCTAATTGAACGGCAAAACGGGCGGACCATCGGGAATTGATCCTGGGACCGCTGGACACTGGACAGAGCGAAATCTCTCAGCCCGCTGACAGGAAGGATTCAGAGAATCTTGGATATATTTGTGCTAGTGGATCAAATGGCGGATATGTGCGAACTTGATTTGACCTGGCAATTTGAAGGGTTACCGGTTCCGAACACCCGGTGAAGCCACACATGCAAGGCATTGCAGTCAGACACCGGACTGTCGTGGTCCAACGGTATTAGCCACTGAGGTCGTACTCTGTCGGAGCCGGGGCTTTTCTCACTGGAGTTACTTCCCCCCGAGGAACCCGACTTATACGTAGCTGCACCGCCGCTCTATCCATACATGGGCTCAAATGCAGGTCAGAAACAGTATGACCGGGAATTTTCTGGCATTCTATCTTTGCGGCGCATCTTTTTGGGGCGCCGATAGTCTAATAGCGGATCCGCGGATTTCTTGGATGCCCGAGAAAAGCACGTTCCTTATTGGGCCTCTGGATACGTTCTTTCTTTCTTTCTTTCTTCCTTCCTTCCCGGCTTACAGCCAGTTGATTACTGTCCGCACCCGCTCGCTTCTCCGCTCAGTGGTCAGCGGGCTATGGACGACAATACGAAAGAAGTACGAATTATACAAGTGTTCGGAAATGCCCACCTTTGTACACCGCCGATATGTAGCAGTCTATCTCGCTCGATTGTTAATATTGAGTGTCCACTAATACATATTGAGCCATATTGGACCCCTTATCATTTCTGCCAAAGATGTACAACATCGTCGTTGCGTTGCTGACTTCTCAGGCTCCCGAGCTTATTTTCACACGTAGGCGACGTTCCTTGTCGTGAAATCCCATGGGATAGACGAATGTCATAAGCGCCATGATTGATGTCACCAAGCTTCGTATGTGCTTGGCCGTATATATATCTACGGAGACTTACATGAATAGCTAGATGGAGTTGGACATCATGCTTGATTGTCCTATAATATTTCAACGCGAGGTTTCACAGAACATTTCCCCACCCATCCCTGTACTCGCTGCTCATGTCTTTAACCCTCCGCATCGAAGAATTCGTGAAATTTCACGTTCAAGCGAGGATTCATCCTGAAGGCGGTGCGATAGCGTTCAACGTCAGCCCATCGAAAGGAGGGGCATTGTTTCCGAGCGTTCCCTCTGGTTTGTTGGTACACTTCAAGACTGTAGTCGAAAAGGGCGTCAACGTCCTGTCAATCTCTACGTCTTACGATGGAGACGAAGAACTTGGAGAAAATGCTTCATTAGACGCGGTCCTTCGGGACAACTCTGGCTCAAATTGTACGTCCCAGCCTTGATTCCATGTATCCTCTTAATGCTGGCTTCATCTCACAGGGGAAACATCGACGCCGCATTTCAGTGAGAATCAAGCCCTGATAGATGCTAATTTCATTGGTGAGCATACTCCGAGGAAGGTCGAGCAGCTTTCATTGATACAGACATCGTCTCAGGAATGGTTCCCCCGTTGCCAAGCTATGAGCAAACGCTCCAAGAGAGGCAAGCTCTCATCGACTTAAATGTATTGCCCAGCATGTTCAATCCGCTCCTCCCAAGCTATGAGCAAACAGTCCAAGAGAGTACAATGGCCACCCTTGAGGATCCCGACGGACGCGCGGATTCTTCGCAGTTATGCCACAGCCGGGATCACCGCGGTAGTTCGTCCGCGTACTTCTGCTCAGTTGAACTCTAAGTTCATTCATTAGTATTTGCACCTCCCTGGTACCGGAACCAACCAGCCATGGATGCTGATCTAATCAGTGAGTACTCTCGTCGCCGGAGTAGACAAAATTTGAACTCCCGGCCTAGACATGCTTTCGGGAATGCTTCTACCGCCAAATTCGTCGTCAGGAACTGATATATTATCTGGCGGCGTATCCGACGTTTCGCATGCAGGAAACCAGGCCGAGAACTTCCATGCGCAGTCCTCCTTCGGCGGGCACGGTTTTGGTCAATGTGTGTAATACTGCAATATGCTCGTACTGAAACTCACCACGTATCAGCTCTGTTCCCTCAACATACCGAAGACGAAGCGACGAGCCCATCTTCAGCTCCAAGCTATTCATGTCCGTCTCCTCCACTCGAGCACGCTACGCCCAGTACTACATCGCCGTCCCAATCGCCGGCCGATACCCCCAGTCCTGGTTCCACGGGTTCCAGGAAGGTTAAACCTCGGGTGCCGTGTTTGCGTGCAGACTGCGACCGTCATTTCAAAAATGACTACACTCGTAGTCTCCACATGAAGTCGCACAACATCAAACATCCTCGCCTGTTTCCTTGTAGGTGGTGTGCTCTCGTGCTTTCACGCGACCACGACCGCATGAGACACGAGGTTACGAAGCACAACATGAAGCCGCAGTATCGCTGTAATATATGCAGGTTTGTCAGGTTTTAAACTTATAGGTTAAATGCTGATATACCTCGCACCAGAAAATCGTTCTCTCGCGAAAAGAATTTGGGCAAGCACAGGTGTAGCGCTTCCCGGTGAAGCGTTATACGGATTGCGTTATAGACCAGACAGATTGTAGGTACCATAGAGCCGTAGAGTCGGCAACATAAGTTCACATTGTAGAGACTTCATAGATTAGATCCGTAGAGCTGCATGTCCAATAGATTACACTCTGATTGCCAGAGGAATGTCGCTCAGGCTAAGGAAACAACAAATATAGATTTTGCGGCAATTTCAGGCACGAAGGGGAGAAGAGACTGCTTCGGAGCGACCTGTTCGAGATAAGAAGCGACCAAAAATGGTCAGATTTACCCATATCAAAGGGAGACTGAGAGTGACCGAGATATACCGAGCAGATAAGTAGCAGCCAGTGTAAGAAGAGCAATGTACGTGGTCGACATCTTATATGTTCAAGGGAAGGAATGTTAATGCCCGTCCGGTTCACAGGTCCGAACTGAGAGTGCCCGTATATTCCGCATACGACGGAAGTCCATAGAAAATAGTTCACTTCGAATTTGACGAGTCGATGCTTCAGCTTTTGTCGACAACTAGTGTCTGGATCCATGTTCCCGTGGACGCCGATTTGTGCCTGAAAAAAAGCCGAAGGAGGAAACAAAATGGCGCAGCATTATGGCTGAGGCACGCGCAAAATCGACCTGCCCGGAGTCCGGACTAAGCGGTTCAACCGTGGGAAGGTCCGTAAACCCATTTGGCAATTTGGTTGAACGGTCAAAGGCAAGTCGCTCACAGAGACCGACAGAGACCGGCACGGCGAGACGTGGCCCCGGAACCCATACCTTGTTTCAAAAGATCCACTCGGAGGCCGAGAGAGCTGGTTGTTCTACCCGTTTACTGTAAGGTTTTGCACCCAGCGGATCATCAAGCTTGGCCGAAGGTTGAACCATAAAGCGCTGTTTTACCGACATTCGGACTCCTCGCGTTGCAGCTTTGATTACGACTTTAAACCCAAGCGCATACACACCGTTTCAACAGCCAGATCACCGACGAAAGCAGTCATATGGGCCATTCACAATTTCACTCTAAGTGAACTACGAGTTCGATATGGTGCTAGACTTCGAGTGCACGAGAAATGAGTTCGTCCGCATTTCCTCGAGGTACAAAGCTGCATTGAAAAGGCTTAGGAGCGCTAACAAGGATATGTTAAGTCTGCCGATGTCCATGATCCAGGGCTGGGAGTGGCCACGTACGATACAAGCCCAAGCCCGAATTGGATAGGCATGTTGTCATCCGCCTTGGACACAATCTTGAACAAGGCGATGGTTCGTGCGACCACGAGATACAAATAAGCGTTAGCGAAGTCGCGACCAGGGCATCGTCTATTTCAAAGTCAGGTATTCTTCGGCGGCTCTGGGAAAATAGCTTACCGTCGCCCAAATCCAAACACAGTCGCTGCCGGGTCGGGCTGCATGGGGTGGCCTTCCTCCGGCATGAAACGCTCGGGGATGAACTTCTCGGGATCCGGGTACGCGTTTTTGTCATGCAGCATCGCCCTGGAGTCGGGTTAATGGCCGAACACAGCGGAGGCACCGTACTGACCAAACGTTGGCCAAAATCCACGTCTTTCTCGGAATCAGCATTCCCTCGTAATGGTCCTCTTCGCTATTTCCGTGTGTGACGAGAGGTACCGCCGGGTTGAAGCGGTGGATCTCTTGAACGATGGCATTGATGAAGGGAAGCGATTTGCGGTCGGCGAAGTCTGGGAGTCGGTTGGTTCCCACAACAGCTGATATTTCGTGAAATGCACGCTCTTGAATCTCAGGATGGCGGGATACGATGGCGATAAATGACAGTATTGTTCCAGAGACCTTCCAGTAATGATCAGCGTCATTCCCACGTTGAAAGGGTTGTTTCATACAGTTTCTGTACCAGCTGTGGGTCGTATTCCGTCAGGTAAAAGCGTTTATTTGGAAAGATGAAGTACACACCACTGAACAGGCTTCCGGCCACGCATTTTATGACATCCTCATCCTCCGGCGAATAGTCAGGAGGCAGATTATCAAGGGCTTGCTGCACAAATGAATGAGCGGCGCGCCCGGTTTCCTTTTCCGGTGTGAGAAACGGAAGATTATTTCTTTTGTGAGTTTTGCTTACGACTTCCTCCTTGCATCTATGGAAAGGCTTCCTTGTCATCTCAAAAAACGATAGGCGAGCTTCGGCTGCCCATCTTTTGAAACCAGCGCCGGGAACCCAAGCAGGGACATATTTGACTGCAGCGCTTGAGTTACGATCTGGTATAGACAAAATATGGCACTTACGGGCCGGAAGGAAATTGACCGCCCATCTCCCGGGTTGTAGAGCCTCTCCGGTCTGGTGCATGACACGCTTCGCAAGCTGGATGTAGGCCGCGTCGGCCTTTCTGCCGTACGTGAACTGGACAATCAGATCCTGTAAATTACTGGAATGCATAAGCCGAGCAGAAGGTCAATTTGAGTAGGCTCGCCTACTTTTCGACAGAGTCGTAGAATGAAGCGGGAGTCTCGAGGAGCGCTTTGCATAGAAGAAGTGACTGAGTATCCAGCAACCGCCCCCAGCTACCAACAATCCCGTTTGACGCCAGGGCACCGTGCAATTCTTTCCGCATCTTCTTCAAGCGGTCTCCGTAATAAGTAAACCCGACGTTATCCTGCCTTCCCAGCAGCTCGGCCATGGGCCAACTTGGACGGGAAGCGAAGACGCTGCGCTTCTCGAGGAGGTCTACAGCTGCTTTCGTGGTATTGATGACAACAATTGGCCTTCCATAAGCTGGAATGCTTATGAGGGGTCCTGGGTAGGTGAGGTGGAGGGAAATAATTTCGATCGAAGTTCACTGACCTGCTTTTTTTGAGAACTCGTCATAGGCGACCCACGGGTACTGTCCGAGGCTAGAAGTGAAGGCTAGATCTTTGTCTGAGAGTGGCAGCGGTGTAATGAATGAGGCAAACCGGACCAGGTGGTAGCGGAAGGCGACGGAAATGCTTCACAACCAGTCCTGCGACAGCAATAGCCAGAGCCGCAGCCAGAGCGCAAAGTTCTCGCGAAGACACTACTTCGAGCATGATGTGAGCTGGCGTTGTCGTCTCAACCCTCCGCGTATACTGCAAAAGTGTGAGCCGGGAAAAGGATTCGCATGGGATTGTATATGAAACGCATTCCGCTCTCGATGAGAAAAGGTACACTCATCCACAAAGTTAAGAGTCGCATCCGGAGGACCGTCTCGACCGCCGCAAGCAGTCCAAAATTGGTATGTGCAGCGGACGGTTAAGCTCGGTTAACACACACAGCCAAAGCTCCCTATTACAAACCATCACTCCGGACATCCGCCCGCTCGCAGCCGCCGAGTCGAATCTGTGTCAGACATATTCATTCCAACCGCTCGCCGCTCTCTGCGCTAGGCTGTTGCCAACCTGCATGGGAATCTGCTTAGATCTGCTATCACTTGCTGTGGCAGAATCCTGTTCTATGGTTGTCCATGGAGGAACTTGGGGAGTATTTAAGGTTTCGAGAAATGTCAACGAAGTATAGAAGCTCCCCCGTCGATCGAGAAGTATGATCCACAAGTCGGCATTACTCTTCTCTGCAGCCAGCTTGCTTGGCGCAGCCTCTGCTTTCCCGGGGCCTGAAACCTGCTCTCAGCTACCTTATCCACCCAGTCAAAGTGACGTTGCGAACTTCCTCCAGACCACCTACGATTATATCGTCGTCGGTAAGTGCACGCAACTGATTTGCCTCCTTGGCTGACCGTTTTCCAGGTGGAGGGACCGCTGGCGTTGCTGTCGCCACCAGGTCAGTTATTATTTCCCCGGCAACGGAACTGAAACTCATACGTCACTGAAAGGCTTGCTGAGAATGGCACATTCAACGTTGGAATCCTAGAAGCTGGACCGCACTACATCACCGATGACTTGGTCGATATCCCTGCCCTCTGGGGGAAGTCCTGGGGCAACTCCAGCTACGACTGGAATCTCGTCATGAGCCCTCAGATCCACTCCGCAAACCGGAGCATTAGCATGCCCAGGTACGTGTATCCTGAGAGTGACCCTCCTAGCAGATTGCTGAACTCCAGGCAGAGGTCGAATGCTCGGAGGCTCGAGTGGAATCAACGGGATGGCTTGGAATCGCGCATCGTCCATCGAGTACGATGCATGGGATCAGTTTGCACCAAACGCCTCCTGGAGCTGGGATGGGCTGCTGCCGTTCTTTATGAAGTCAGAGAACACCTCCAGAGCCGACCCTGACCCCTTTCCCGGCATAACCCCCGAGGAGGCTGCAGCGGCTGCTGCAGCCTTTCCCAACGAATCAGGTGTGGATGGTCCGATAGACGTTGGTTATCATATTTCTTGGTCGCAGCCCGTTATTGATGCCTTCTAGGCTGCTCACAACATCTTTGCCACGGACGCTCTTCGGCCCTACGTGGAGTCGCTCAACAACATGGGCATCCACACAAATGCCGATGGGGTCCGTCTTCTATTTCTTCGCCGCTTCCATGGTCTTACCATCACCCTCGTCCATAGCAAGGAGGAAACAACAACGGTGTATACAGCACCTTGTCCGCCATTCGCCGCCCAGACAGCACACGATCGTACTCGGCGAATCGATACTACTGCCAGGGAGTGGCGGGTTCCAATCTGCACGTCCTCGTAGGAGCCACGGTTCGTTCAAATACCATCTGCCCGTCTTCGCCATGCTCATCTATCCCTAAGGTTTCCAAGATGCAATTTTTGCCTACCGCTGACGCTGCCGGCAATTTCGTCGCGCAGGGCGTCGAGTTCCTCGTTGGTAGCCAAACTTATACCGTCAATGTGACGAAGGAAGTCATCGTTTCCGCGGGGCCTGTCAAATCCCCCCAGGTGTTGGAGTTGTCCGGTAAAGTCGATCCAGTCTCGCCACCTCCCGATATTGCTGACTTGCATTTCCAAGGTGTCGGAGACCCTGCCGTCTTGTCCCAATTCGGCATCAAGAATATTGTCGACCTGCCTGGAGTCGGAGCGAATCTGCAGGTACGCTCGGTCCCGGTGGTCTGACGTCTGTATGCTCATGTCTGCCAGGAACACGTCTGGGCAGGGGTGCAGTGGGAAGTGAAGCCGAATGTCACCACTTTCGATATCCTGAGGAACAATGCGACGTTTGCCGCTCAGGCCCTCGCAGAGTAGTACGTCTTCGTTTTTCTCTAGCGGGTTCGTCATCTTGATGCATCCTCTGCAGCCGGGCAAACGGCAGCGGAATTTACTCCTCTACCGACAGCGCCTTGTGCTTCTTCTGGCAAGGCAACGTCACTGGCAAGGCGCGGGTCACGGAACTACTCCAGCTGTTCGACGAGGCAGCTGCCGCCGCCCCTCCTGATTCCCTTCGAGCGATGCAGTACCCTATCCAGCGGTCGTGGTTCGCAGAAGGCACGCTCGACTCGCAAGAGATCATCCAATTAAGCTATGGGGCGTTCAACTTGGAGGCTGGCAAGAGCTACGTGTATGTTCTCGGAGGAACCATCGTGCGTTATCTTTTTCGGACACGCGCGCTTGGTCTGAAATCTCATTAGCATCCGATGGCCCGCGGCTCTGTAGTATGTGCGGTCCACCCGGGGAAATTTCATCCTCCCTCATTGTAGTAGCATATCACCTCCGCAGACCCGCTGGTCCAGCCCAACATCGACCCCAATTTCCTTGGAACCGACTACGGTGGGTTTCCTGCAGGATTGGAGGGTGTCGCTGACGCCCGGTTAGACCTTCAGCTCACTTTGGACACGGTGAAATTCATCCAGAGCGTCGGCAAGGTCGCGCCGTACTCGGACCTTATCGTGGCCCAGACAGACCCGAGTCCCTCAGCTCAAACGGACGCCGAGCTCATTGAGTAAGCCTCCACCGAAGTGTTGGGAATCTGTGGACTAACCACAGCATGTTGCAGCTTCATCCGTAACACCTCAGCCGTGAGTCGTCTCGCTCGCTCTTTCATCGGGAATGCTAACAGCGGAACACAGGCCGGGGGCCACTTCATTGGCAAGTTCGGGGATTCATACGGAGACTCGCTATACTGACGCATCTTTCAGGTACGAATGCGATGGCGCCCCGACAGAGCCAGGGTGAGTGCTCCTTCGTATCAAGCACACGCCCCCTGCTGATTCGTTTGCCCAGGTGTCGTCGACGGTTTCCTCAAGGTGTACGGATTGGCCAATGTGCGCGTGATCGACGCCAGCATATTCCCTCTGCCCATTGGCCACACCCAAGCAACGGTCTACGGAATCGCTGAGAAGGTTCGCGATTCTTGTGGTCATTATTTATGCCGCTCTGACACCTCTTTTTTGCAGATCACCGACTCTATCCTCCGGGGTTTCTAAGCAGAAATGTCTGGCTGTTTTTTTATCCTAATTTACTCACAACGTCCCGCATCCACACTCCTTAGATACTCAGGCCGCTCTGCCTCTAATTGTTAATGTTTTCTATTGCGTACGGAGCTATTATTTGCGTTATTTAAATGAATATTATCTGCAGTCGGTTTTAGCCGTCTTCTCCCGGCTTTTTGGTCCTCGACAGGGTGGCCTGCAGACTCTTACTATCGGGTCAACAGGATTAGTCCTTTTGTGCCGGCTTTTGCTGCAGGTGACAGTGACTCGTGGTCTTAGCCTCTTGACCCGTCGTTAGATCATGTGTAGACGGGCATCGATGTGGTGAGACTGTCAGGGTCACCTAGTGTCACCCAGAAAAAGGCTATTGCCATTGAGTCTGGACCACCTCTTCGGCAGTCCATCCCCGAGTCATCGTTGCAGCGTGGCAGTGAAGGCACCGTATCAAAGCAGCACCAAGGCGGACTCGGGATGTGAACACTGAATGATCAGACATTATGATCTGCCAGCTTCTCCGCGACGGAATTCGGATTGTAATTGTCAAGTCGATGTCACCACTAGTACTTCCCGAACTAAAACTAAATAGGTAGGATACAGTATCACTCTACTAAAGTGGTCGCATATGCGCGGCGAATCAGAGAAGCAGCCTTGTCCGACCGAGGCTTGATACTGCACTTGAAGGGCTGAGGATGACTGAAAACAACGACAATGCCCGTTTAGAATAGTAGCGCTGCGAGCGAGGCGATGCACGTACTTGACGATACCCGAATCGGGCTCAGGCGCAGGCACGATCTTGTTCCCGTCGGGTCCAATGGCGTTGGTGATGTCGAAGACGGCGAGGATGGAGGCTGCCGCAATCCAAACGGTATCGAGAGCTTGGAAACGTCCCTGTAATAGATAGGTTAATACTCCAGAGTAACGATCGAAATGTGAATGACTTACAGGACAGATTCGCCTGCCGTACCCGAAAGACGCTAACATTGGGTCTGGGACGCTAGAGTCGATCTTTCCGTCCGCGGTGAGGAAGCGTTTTGGGTTGAATCGGCTGGGGTCGGGGTACGTTTCAGGGTTATGCAGTATAGCATACGAGTTGCCAATAACCATCGAATTGCGTGGGATAAACCAGCCGTTGTACACATCGTCTTCAGAGGTCGCATGCGCCAGAGCTTCGTGCAAACCATCAGCGACAGTCCACGACGGAGCGACGAGAACTCACTAATTGGTGCCGTCCACCGCAGGAGTTCTTTGATCACGGCGGTGACGTACGGCAGGTTAGGCTCGTCCGAGAACTCTGGCAGGCGCTCAGTTCCTACGACTCTATCCAACTCTTCCTGTGCTTCACGCAGTACATTGGGATACAGAATCACAATGAGGATAACGAATCGGATCACGCCTACCGTCTGCAGAGATCTATCAATATTGACTCTCGAATACACTATGGGACATACCGTGTCGGATCCGGCTGACAGAAATTCAGCAAAAGAAAGAGAGCGGAACACGACGCGACTCACCGATGTACAAAGTGCCGGCCATGCACTTGACCATATCCTCGGTGTAGCTTGGATCCGCCCATTTGTCTTGGAGTTGGTCGGCGAGAACAGTCGTTAAGCAAGATTTGGCCACTCCTCTTTTCTGGAGGATCGTGAGCATGTGTATGCGGCTGGGTTTGGCGGGGCGATCTTACCAATTGTTCTTGCAACCAAGCATAAGGGGCATCGCGCATCTCGAAACCCAGCCTCCTGTATTCCTCGACGTCGGCCTTCCATCTGAAGCCAGGAAGGACCGACATCCAGGACGGGACATGCTGAACTGTGAAAGCCGGTCAGATAGATCAACGCAACGCTGCAGTCTGGTACGTACTCCACGGAATGATATCCACGATGTTCTTGTCGACGGACTTCTCCAAGCCCTCAGAGCCCTTCTCGGCGATCGATATGTATTCGTCGTCTTCTGGCTTGACCTTCATGCCGTATGTCATGTCCAAAACCAGAGATCCAGTCATACTGCAGGGTCGTAGTTCAGGTGTACGTTCGTCATCAAGAAATAGAGGTACATACTACCGGCAGTCTTCGTAGAATTTCTCGGGTTTGTTGAGGATTTTGTAGATAAGCCCGCGGGCCATGGCGGTTTCCTGAGGACGATATTGGCGGGATGCGACCTGGCGAAAGTGCGGGAGGAATTCGCGTCGGCATATTTTCCACTTGTTCTTGTCAGACGAGAAGCCCCAGTTCCAATTGAAGCCGGAACTGGACTGAGATGAGAAATGGGATCTACGAAGACAATTGGCTCACGCTTCGTTCAGCATCGGCATGCGGGGCCTATGCGGGCAGTTCAGGACGCCGAAAGAAATTGGACACTGAGGTGTGCACACCTGTCCGAATATATTGCTCCTCTCTTTTCAAATAGATCCACGACGGTCTTCAGGTCGTTCAGGATAACTATCCTCTGACCCAGCATGTTGAAGCTTATAATTGGCGAGTCTAGGGGAGCTTGAGCAAAAGAACTCGAGAGCCAGATGAGTCCACGCACTGTATTCCTGAGCCCATTTGGCATACTCAATCCATTGACCTACTGGGATTATAGCTTTCCGGCAGATTCAATGTTCGATAGCCCACCTTTCTCTGGGACATCGAAGATGTTGCCGAGTACTGGCAGTCCTTTCGGGCCTGGGGGATACGGTGCTTTCCCGTGTTGTCTAACCCGGCGAAGAAGGGCGAGGAAGCCAAGTGTGGCACAGGCAATCGCGAGGTCCGATACTGAAGGCATATTTCAGGAATGTATGCCCCAAAACGCGTAGATATTGGAGATACATACCAAACGGCCGCACGCGATCCGGCACCGATGGAGTTGGCGATGAGGATGAATTTCAGGCCATTGTTCAGATGGGGGCGAAGTCCACAAGCTTTCTCTGCGATACGTCTGGATATTTGGGAAGTATCCAATGTTTTGCGGCATCGAGTCGAGAGGAACTTGGAAGAGCGGTCACATGATGTGTAAACAAGGCACACCAAGCCCCTGAGATTTTGCGGAAGCACAAATCTCTACATTCGACTTAGGCAGGCGTTGAGCAAATCGTCTATTCAAAACTTAAAGGAACGAGCGAGCCATTACATCTAACGCCGTCTCTGGCTTCCACTCTGGGAAGAGACCGTTGTCAAGCCTCCTCTCGGCATCTACACAAAACATCCCATCGTCGGCTGCTCTGAGAAGTCGCAAGCCGATGTTTCCTGGCTCCTTCTCTAGTTGTTCGTCAAGTTCTTGGCGGGAATGTACCGCCACATTCATGTCTGTAAGCTTGGGCCGGCCTGTCTTCTCAAGGAACTTTGAAATCAGGGAGTTCAAAGTCTTGAGTATTTTGCACGGTTGAGTTAATGCTCGCTCTTTGGAACACAGCACATACCTCACGATCCCCTTCAATTCTGAAAATCCTGTTCTCCAGTTGGCTGCGCGGGAGATACACAAGGACATGTGCGACAAATCGGGCAACATCCGCCTGAGTTGTAAACGACAGCGAAGTGTCCCAGTTGATCCACTTGTGTACAATTCCCCCGAGAAGATCTATCTGGAACCAGTCTTTCATGATCATCCTAAAAGACAAGTGGGTCAGAGTCTGAAAAAATAAAACGGCACATACGGGCGAAGATCGAAATCGGCCCAGAAACCGGTATAGAAAACGGTATACTTGGTACCGTCAGCGATGAGCCTCTGGCGGAAATCCTCCTTCACTCCGAACAACTTGTCTGGCATCGAGTCGCTTCGCGCGCCGTACTCGCTGGGCACGAACAACTTTACACCAGCTGCTCTGGCCTGGTCACCTAGGATGCTTTGGGCGGAGATTCCCCTGTATCCGATGGTACAGACGAGGACATCCACGGCTTTGAGGGCAGCGAGAACGGTGGCAGGAGACTCATAAGACACAGTCTGAACATCTGCGCCGCTCGCTACCAATGCTTTGACAGTGTCCGCTCCAGGCTGAACACACGATTCCTGGTCAGAACAGAGATCAGCCCACCAGGCAGGCGACATACCGACTGGGTCAATAGTCTAACAGAGTAGCGCAGTTGCGGGTCCTTGACTTTGGCCGCTAAAAGCTCCTGGGCCAGACTGACGCCAATACGACCAAGGCCGGCGATTGCGAATACGTTGTAGGCAGACATGGGGTTCGGGCCCCGCCCAACCGAGCATATATATCAAACTCCCTCGGGACGCATTGGATACGAGTGGATGGATGTAGCTGAGAACGGCCGTTTGAGATGAGAGAGCTGATGAGAGATTCCGCCACGGTCACGTGGCCACTCCCGGGCTTTAATAACTAGTCCCTGTCTTCCCAGGCGACTGCGTTCTATACCACCACCATGTCAACTCCAAAGCTCTTCTCCCCAATCACCGTCGGCGATTTGAAGTTGCAGCACCGCGTCGTATTAGCACCTCTTACGCGGTTCAAGGCCAATGGAGAGCACATCCCGTTCCCGAGAGTTGCGGAGTACTACGCTCAGCGAGCAAGCTGTCCCGGGACACTCCTTATAACGGAAGGCACCTTCATCGCACCCAAGGTGCGTAAACTGTTTGCCCATCTCCGCATTTATCTGAGCTGCACGAAGGCGGGCGGCTGGAACCACGTCCCAGGGATTTGGAGTCGACCTCAAATTGAGGCATGGAAAGTGGTGCGTTCAAAATGCACGTCCGTCCTTGAATCATCCCAATCTTCACGGCAACAGGTTACCAAAGCAGTGCACGCAAAGGGATCCTTCATCTACATGCAGCTTTGGACCCTCGGGCGTGCTGCGCATATCGCACACCTCAAGACGGAAGACCAGTCTTTCGATCTCGTGTCGGCGTCCGACGTGGAGTTGACCGGGTACGGCAAACCACGTCCGCTCACAATCTCCGAAATCGAGGAGTACATGGAGCTGTACGCGCAGGCCGCTAAAAATGCCATCGAGGCCGGTTTCGACGGCGTCGAAATCCACAGTTCGTCCGTCCACCGCGGAAACAGACTCTCGTTGCTGATAACGGCCGGCACCAGGTGCGAACGGGTACCTTCTTGATCAGTTTCTGCAAGACATGTCGAATAAACGGACGGACGAATATGGTGGCTCCCCAGCCAACCGTGCGCGATTCCCCCTGGCCGTCGTCTCTGCCGTGTGCAACGCGATCGGTGCACAGCGGACTGCGATTCGATTCAGTCCTTGGAGCCCTTTCCAGGGGATGCGCATGCAAGACCCGATGCCCACGTTCACACACGTTCTGTCAGAGCTCAAGGCGGCGCACCCGGACCTCGCATACGTGCACCTCGTCGAGCCTCGGGTGAGCGGGGCTGACGACGCGGCAGGCGACGACACACCGCGGGTGTCGAACGAGCTGTTGCAGACTATCTGGAGCCCTGGACGATTGATCAGCGCAGGCGGCTATTCAACCGATCGCAGGGCCGCCCTCGAAACAGCAGAACGCACGGGAGGCCTAATCGCGTATGGCCGGATGTTCATATCGAATGCGTGTTTATTTCTTCGTGTCGCTGGCCATCTCTAATCGATCCTGTAGCCCGATTTACCATTGCGGTTGGAGAAGGACCTCCCGCTACGCCCGTACAATCGAGCGACATTCTACCTGATCGGTGAGGACAGTCCCCGGGGCTATACAGACCAAGGAATGGAAGAGGAGGTCAACAGTGAGCTTGCACACCTATAGATGAGTAATGTACATAGACACAGATTTGCGGGGGATCGTAGACCGGTGCTCTTATGAGGCCAAATCTCATGAAACTGTGGTGGCTTTATACCCCGCCGGTCCTACTTGTTATCCCTCCGAAGCCTCCGGTCCTACTTTTATGAGGGAGGGCAAAGGGAGAGAAGAGAAGAAGAGTTGATGTGGCGATGCACTACTTGCACTCTTCCTCCTTCACGAACAATGGGGCACCGGTTTTTCGCCGTGGCAGGGCGTGGCTTGGCGTGCCGGCGTGGCAGTGCTGGCGTGCAAGCGTGTCACTCGGTCACGAACAAGCGTGTCTTGACTGTCTAAGTCTTCAATGTGTTCACTGTCGATCGCTAAACTGCAATGCTGCTGTGATTTTTGCTCCACGCCAGACACTCTGTCCCATCTGAGAGGCCGACCCCTGAATTGCAGAGCAGAATTTGTCATACCTGCGGAATGCCTGGGTTTCAATATCTCTTTCCTGGCGCTCGGGACGCGGTTCCTGCTTCTTGCTGGCCTGCTGGTGCCTCGGTGGCCGTCATCTTAACCCATTCACGTTCGGAGTGCGACGACGGCGGCCCGAATGATGTGTATGCACGCTTCCTTTGGCACTGTACAGCTGCGTCTGCGGCGTTTACGCATCGGATGCCTTGATTCTCATCCCAAAATCACTTGCGAAATATAGGTTTAATCCTGACTCTGGCGCCATACGCGGCTATCGGTGAAAATTCATAAACATGGGGGATGCAACACTGGATCTGTTATATTATCGAGCACATATACAATTGTACTTGGAGTATATACACTTTATGCCTTTCCGCGCGTCCGAGTTCTTGGCTTCTTCGGTGGAGGTGGCGGATCCTAGACTAGTGGTTCTGTTGTAGCCTCGGTAGTCTCTTCAGCCCTTTGTTTCCTCTTTGGACGTGGACGTGGGCGTGGTCGCACGGGCGGCGGGTCGGAATCCACGACCATGTTTTCATTATCTGTATCATCCACAAAGTCGGGACCAGGCTGTAAATGCGACATCAGCCATGTTTTCAATTCTGCGGCCAAAATGCGGACCTTGTAGTCTTCTTCCGTTGCTTCAGGAGCATCCTCTTTGCTCCAGTCCCACGGAAGACCACGGTACGGATACCAGTGTCCTTGATGAACACCTGCATCTAGGCCCCACTGTCCAGTGCCTGCCATTCCTGCACGCTCCGAGTTTTCAAACATCCGCTCCTCCAGAAAATCAAGGCACTCCTTCTCAATGTCGAGACCGTCCCACATTCCGGGTGCTGCTAAGCACTGGTATGCCCACGCCGCATCCAGAATGAACCGCTGGTGTTCCAGCTCCGAATCCGCAGGGGGGCAGCTGTCGTTGGCAATGATGGATTTGTAGCGCCGATGGGCAAAGAGAAGGGTGAATGCGTGGGCGAGAGGGATTTCCCCTATCCAGATCATACGCAAACTGCGGTCACTGTTTGCGACATGACGCTCGAGCCAATTCATGACCCGAACACGGTCAACAATCGCAAGGTCTCCGGCGTACGATCCGCCACGACCCATAGATCCACCATCGGACATTTTCACAAGCGCCGGAACATTGTCCTCCGTGAAGTCCGCTGAAACTGTGGACCCTAGGTGTGAAAGAAAGAGCCGGCGAAGGGTATCCTGATGCGGAGCCAGTGCGGACGCGATTTCGTCGTTGTAGGGAATGGATGCAGGGTCGGCGAGCAGGTCTTCCGCTGATGGGATGTCGCATGCGTGTGTCCATCGACCCAACTGAGACCAGCTGTTTAATAAAGGCTGGAACACGGGGAAGCTATCCAACAGGTAAGCACCGAGTTTCAGTCTGAAGATGAGTCTTGGACTGACCCAATTCGGTCGGTTATGGGCTTTTGGCTTGCGTGGTGCTCCCTGTACCCATGATGAGTAGGTAAGTTTTGCAACGGCCGTTCATCGAAAATGAAAAAAAAAATACGTACAATCGCTTGGAAATTCGTTTCCGTTGGGTTTTTGAAGGCGAGGTCGAATCAGGATCCGAGTCGAGACTCTTTATGTGCAAGTCAGGTGTAACACCGAGACAAGTATCACATTCGAAAGGATCCGCAGATTTGTTGTCAAATGCACGTCCGTCTCGCTGGCAAGAGAGATGGGACCAATCCTGGCAGCGGTCACATTTGACAGCAGGATCCTCGACAGTGAACAGAGCTCCATCGGGGCCGTGTGCGCCGCAACGGCAACTGAATGGGAACTCGGAATCCGTCTGGGAGAGGGGTATATTGAGATCGACCTCGTCGTCCAAGCACAAGTCGTCGTCCTGCGGCACCGGATCGTCGGGATCGAGTAGCTCGGTAAGACCAGCATCATCGCCAGGCTCGTAAGCTGGGGGTGGGGGAGGAGGAGTTCTGTTGCTGACCACGTCGGACTGCGGAGATGTACTGCGTCGGGGTGTTCCGTCTGCGGCGGTAGCTGATAGACCCCCGAATATGTAGTCGGTGATCCGGAGCTCGTAGGGGTTCTTCATCCAATACCTATCCTGGCTGTCAATCTCGTGGAAATGTGGCCGCCTTAGAACAATATTTGGCAGTGGATTTCTGGCCAAGTGGGTGTTGTGAATGCGCCCGGCTGCGGCCATTTGTGATGCTTCAAAACCATCTTGCACTGCAAGCCCGCCGCGCAGATGATAGATCACAATTGCCGTCCTGAAACTGGCAGGAACATTGATATCCCGCCCACAAAGACGGGTCTTGATGCTCCCTTTCCCACCGCGTTCCCGAATGCTTTGGCCCCCGCGTGAGGTACTATCGTAGGTGAAAACAGCTGATTGAGCTGCATCACAGTATCTGGCGATATAGTGTTTCTTCATGCGGCTGTACAAACCGCGTCCGACGATATCATAAACGATCTCGGGGTCCCCTAAGTTGCTACTCGGGATTTTGAGAGTGAGCGGAAACTCCCAGTCATTATTTGATACTTCGTTGACCTCCAGAATGAGGGCCGCCGGCAGGGCTGTATAAAATGAGACATTGATTGCCGCCCCAGAGCAATACAGCGTCGAATCCCGAGTGCGCCAACAGGTCGGCGATGATTCGGGGGTCTTGTTGACCATGATCTCGTTTCGAAGCCATGCTTGGATGCTCTGCTTGAACTGTTTGCATTGATCTGCGTGCAGAACATGGACATATTTGTGGGATGCACGGCGGGTAATTTGGGCGTGTTTGGCAGTGCCATCGTCGCCCGAGCATGATTGTACGGTAACGACTTGAGAGTGGAAGTACGACTCCGCCAATCGGGTTGAGCCGTCACGGGTTGTGTGTTTAGCGATGCCCGGGAGCCAGCTCTGTGAATAAATAAAATCAGTTTGCCGCACGCTACTGCACGCCAGCGCTACACAGTGGCGTGCACAAGCGTGGCGCGGAGCGTGCATGGCGTGCACAAGCGTGTCGTGAACCGTGCACGGCGCGACGAAGCGTGCCATATTGGCGTGCGGCCTTGGTCAACTTTGGATCCCCGATGTTTTACGAGCGTGATTCTTGCTTTACATCAGTCCTAAACAAGTCTCGGTGACCGTGGAATAGTTAAATGTTGAGCCAATAGACAGCTTATTTTATTTGAATGAACTATACGATGTCGCGATGTTCTCCGAGTCTGTAGTAAACCCAGAAAACACGGACAACTCGCAGTCTCAAGGAAAACGATACGAAATTCCGAGGTATTGAGGGAGGTACTCACTTATACAATCCCACTTCGATACACCTTCTAGTTCAAAGTTTTACAAGCACAGTGAAAGCCTTCGAGAGTACAATACTAAAGTCGCTTGGAAGGCTTGGTCGCGATTTTTCGACGAAAGTGTAGCTGCAATCGGACACATGCTGCATCGAGTGGAGGTAATACGAGGCCAGTTGAAGCCTGCTTAGTGGTACATTAGATGATGAAGAACACCAGCTGGCAGGAGCAAGAGACACGCTGGGCCGCTGTGCACGGTGCACGCTTGCACGCCGCGGCACGCTAGGTCACGCCGTGACTGCCGTGACACGGCGAATTCCCGAGGCCCCGAACAATGGAGAACACGTCGTTCCCTTCGTGAAGAAATCCAGCACTAGTGGCTGCCAAACGGGTTTTGAAACTGTCGAACCTCTATCACTCACTGGCAGATGCTCATCTCGAATTGCTCCATGAAGGCCAAATCTTTCAGCCTGCGGTTTTACCTTCGCTCCTTCTGTGCAACAGCGCCTTCTGTCTAGCACTCGATTTTGCTGGATAAGCAGCTCGCGAGTCTGCTTTCTGAGTCTTCTTCTGTCTTATCCGAGAAAAGGCGCATCCAAACCCGAACTGGATTACTCCTCCAAATTCCCAAGTAATCTTATGTATCCCATTCCAAAAGCTCAACACACGCCACCCTCCCCGCAAGACGCATCGTTCACGAAATTAAACGTCAACTCCCCATATGCATCGTCGTTCCCTGCGCTCGTCGGCACGCTCCCACAAACTGTGCATCCATGCTCCACAATAAAATGCGCCACGTTCCGAATCGCCGCCCCGCTCATGGGCGCAGGCTCCCCCTGCAAGAAGGCGCAGACATTGTACCGGCACGCGATGTGCTGCCCATTTGTGTAGACCCGCGCTGGGTCGAGGCTCTCGATGTACCCGACGAGCTGCTTCGCGGTGTCGCCCGGCTGCCCGTGGCATTTCAGGCTGCCCTCGCAGTTGATCCCGAATGCCGAAGCACTCGTGCGGGCGGCGGGTATAGCGCTCGTGCGGCTAACGAGGGCTAGGGTGACTATCAGGCCAACGACTTGAACAATGCGCATGTTCGCCTGCATCGGAGAGGGAAGCGTTACGATCTTGCTTGGACCTCGGTGGGCAGGCAACTCACAGATTGAGATCAAAAATCCGTCTGAGATGCGCTGCCGTCTTATTAATATGGTCAGGAAAGAGCAAACCGTCGGCGCATTACTGACCTCACCAACAGAAATCAAGGAATGGCGGACGCCTCCAGCCCCTCTCCCAATTTATATGCATGCCGTCCGTGCTTCATGGGCGCGGCGCACGTACGCGAAAGGGCGATTCAGGGATCCTCCGTCGACACTACATAACAGCCGTCGCCCTTGGCGGAGAAATGCCCGCCGTGCACCTTGTGTAAACTCGCGGCAACCTTGAACAGCATTCGATTCGCTGCCGTGGAAGGCTTCGCTGGACCCTGCCAAGGTTTCGGCGCAAGAAAAATGCACAGCGGGGATTGCATTATTGCGTTTTGAGTCCTAGGAATCCCTCTGCGGGTCTTGACAAGATCTTGAGCTCTTCCCTGGACCGGGACACCATTACATGTACATACTCCCATACGATTTCTTTGGCGAAATACTGGCGTCAGAAGCGTGCGTTAATCATTTGGCAGCCGAGGCGATACCCAGCAATATACTGTAGTTAAAAAAATCCGGTCTCGCCTAGCTGCGAAACGCAGTCTCGTCCCGGCCAGCATACGCCGACACCACCGCACCAAGCAGAAGGCAATTCGTCGATGACTTGTCATTATTCGTGCAACGCCCGACCTGCCACCGGGGGCAAACTCGGTAAGCAAGTACAAGGCCGTTGCTAGTAAAAATGACACTCCGTGATCCTGCCCAGAGATGATATCGAATTATCAAGACAGTTGGCCGCCGTTCAGCTGATAACCATCTACCTCACCGCATGCATGCATTGTGCATGTATGATCTGGGCATGCGCTATCGGCGCGCGTTTCAAGAATGCCCATAAGTAAGGACGCGTAAGGACAATATTAACGGGCAAACGCGCAGCATGCGACGAGCTCGCAACTAGTGGTACATACATCGTAATTTTGGGTGTATCCTACAGTGTTAGCTGGTGAAGGAGGAGGAGGAGGGATAAATAAGAGTCGTATGCAGGGGTTATACACAGATGTGAATGGATTACGTTGGTACGAAAGCGGCTTGCGATGGATAGATAGATGGTACGAGATAGAAAGCAGGACACGGCGGAGGTAGGGTAATAACGATACGGCCATGGATGTAATTATAAGATTAGGTGTGATTCCTGGAGGTGAAAACGCATGAGCATGTCCTTGACTGTAGCGCGCACACGCGAGATTAGCGTCGGCACGAAAACGAATTGGGCAAAACGTACTTCCAGCTAGGACGAATTTGGTCGATTTCGTGTCCTAGATGAAATCAAAGATGAATATGTCAGTCGGTGGTAGTAGGAGCGCGCGACGCACGATCGCGTTCGTGAGGTGGCAGTAGAATATCCGGGGCACCGGCGAGTTGTCCTTCAGTATCGAGTCTAAAACGAAAGCCGAGACATGGTCAATGGAAGTCGGCCATTAAAGCAGTGCACGCACTAAATTGTTTCTTCAAGTCTATCAGGAATGGAAGGTCAGCTCATGGTGACGTGGGACGGGCACGGCAGGGCAAGAAGAGCAGGAACGTACATCGCGAAGCACTGTCGAAATCGTTCGGTCTCCGCCCATACGAGTCGACAAAGTCGGACAGCCGTATCCCCGACGCGAGCTTGGCGTGCATTATGTCGACTTTGTTCAGGAAGAGAATCATGTTCGTGTGCTGCAGCAGCTTGTTCGACACGATGGACGTCCACAGCTTGAACGAGTCCGCCTGTAGCACTTTTAGATCTGAATCCCAGGTCGCTAAACATAGCCTTACCAGACGATTGACAGTTGGCTCTTCTGCCAATGTCTGGTCGAATGCGGATATTGGCGCTAAAAAAATAACGCAGCTCATATCGTCGAAATATGGGACCCAGGCGTGTCGCTGTCGCAGAATGAGTATAAGCGGGTAAATTCAGACAATTGGACGCACCAGTGAGCGTGTCCCGCCGACGTCAAAGATACGAAAGTCGCGGCTCATTCCGCCGGCTTGAATAGAGTTAGCGTCAAGGACGAAATTACGACGGAGATCCGCACAAGGGTCGGTGAGGCGCATGCGATGCTCCGAGACGCCCTAGTCGCCCGAAATCAATTCCGAGTTCCGAGGGTGAGCGAGGCCGATAACTTACTAGAGTCTTCAGCCGAGCCCGCAGAATATGATCTGTCATGTTGTCAATGAAATGGAACATGTAGCCCAGGTACCAGCCTGACGAACCATCAGTCGGTACGTATCGCAGGGACGTGACCTCGTCTAACGAATCCAGGAAACTTTACTCAGGGTGAGCAAAGTCGAGTAGGGAGAAAGGGCAGGCCACGCACAAGCCGGCGAGCTCCTGCAACCGGATAGATTGCTTCTCCAATATCGCCTGAACGGTCGGGTGTGCCCACAACCGCTTCATGTCCTCGTTCCGCGTATGCAGCAGGACGCCCGGGTCCTCCGGGTCGTCCCAGTCCACGAGGTGGTCGGTATCAAAGCTCTGCCGGTCCTCCGCCATCCGCGTGAATGCCGCCTTCCATGCGACGGTCGAGTTGACCGCGATCTCCCGGGACTGCCGCCGCTTCGCCGTTGCCAGCGGGCGCTCGGTAGGCTCCCACTCTGACGAGCCCGGGAGCGACAGCCGTTTCAATAGCCCCTTCTCGATGTCGAGTAGCGGGACGAGCCGCATTTTGAGCTGGACCAGCTCCGCGTCGAGGCGGAGGGATTCGTGCGAGGACACACTCGAGCGGGCGCTCGGCGGGCGGTCGGTCGCGTTTTGGGCGCGGGTGATTGCGTCGAGGATAATGTGTATGGAGCGAACGACGTTGAGTTGAATGATAGCGCGCCATGAGGCGCGCTCGGCACGGAACGCCTGTTGATAGATTAGTCTAGTTGCCTAACCTGTGATGTTCTGGCTGGCCCAAAAATCGGGCATGGGGTAGGGCCGTCCGTATGTAGGCCAGGCAGCCGCAAATGGCTGGTTCGGCCAAGCTCTTGGCTTGACCAAACTACAAATGCCCGAATACTTGGCTGCAAGCCGGTACTTAGAGCAATGTGTATATGGTGCCCGGAAAATCCACACTCCTGGATTGTCAGGGCTTCGGAGGGCATTTTCTTTTTTGCTTTGGGCTGCCAGAAATTGCCCTCCAAGCCAGAAAGGCATTTTTTGGCAAACCAAAAGGAAATTGCCTCGGCTACATTTCAAGCCAGGCATGGCCGGAAAGTCGGGCCTTTTTGGAAGCCAGAACGTCACTGGAGGCAAAACACACCTTCGGCTCATACAACAGCTGGAAATCTACCACAGGTATTAGTCAGCGAAGCCGAGAAGATGTGGGGCGTACTCTTCAGCGTTGTGGATTTGCCTGGTGAGATTTAATGTGGGTTAGAACCGGAAACAAATGTACGGACCTGATTCACTTTGGCCTGGCCAGCGCGAGTGTCAGCCACCTCGCGACGTGGGACTAGATAGCCGGACGCACCGAGCAAAAGAATTTTGACGGGTTTCGGGCGCTTCTTCTCGTACGCCTGCTCCCGCGAAAGCTCGGCATCGATGGCGTCCGAGACCTGTTTTGCGGCCCTCTCCTTCTGAACGCGGACGTCCCTCTCCTCGGGGGACTCGTTCTGCGGCGGCGCTATGGCATTGGCGATCGGATCCGAGTCCTCCATGGATCGCCTGGGGACCTTGGTGGGCATTCAGAGGGGCAGCGAGCGGAGATGGTGGTGGTTGGGGAGGAGACGCGGCGGGGGTATATGGAGGAGGCACAGTGCTGAGGTTGGCATTCGAGTTTGACGTCTGACAGTTGGCTTGATACAGTGTCCAAAAATCCAAATCGGAATGGATCGGCAAGCACGGCCCCGGTGCCGGAACCTTGTGCAGCGGTCCAGAGGCTACAGCTTTGCTTGGAACGACAGTCCTTCAAAAATTGTGCTGTCCTCAAGGCAGCGTCTGCTGAAAGCTGGTGTCCCCATTGCAAGCATGATAGATCTCAATTGGATCTCAGCGTGCTTGGACAAGACGACCTACATCTTTGCCTCGGATTGCAAGAATGCTGACCTGCCACCTGCGTTTGGACCTTGAGCTTTGTAACTTCCCTACTCTTCTACTGGTTTCCTCCTTCCTTGGTATTCGACCTTGAGCACTCACCAAGTACTTTTTCACCGCGCGCGCGCTTCTCTCACTCATGGACGTGTACCTCTCCCCACCCTCTGCGATTATCAAATGATATTGAATCAACCGCAAGATCCAGCAGACGGGTGCTGGACTGAGGTAGAAGCTCGAAGCCTACCCTGATGCCTTGATTGCTAAGTTTTTGTTCAATTGAACAGGAAATTTGTCTGGGTTAGTACTCGAAACCTTTAGTAGCCGCGTGGAATACCGTATGCCGGAGGGCTGACGGTTATTGTGCAGCAGTGCTCACGCTTGATCTTTTGAGATTGGCAGCAGTGGTCTTTGAATTTTTACAGCGTCACGGATGGACGGCCTTTTGTTTCAGGGCGGGTGACTCCGCGTCAGTATACAGTTACAAGTAAGCAGGTGTATGTATATTACGGCGTAAACGGATTGGTTCATTTGGTGTAGACTCTGAAAAGCTGAATCTGCGCCGTCGGCATCGCCAAGGCGGGGCGGTGGCGGTGTGCGCAGAGCCTCCTTTTGCCGGTTCCGTTCATGTCCATTCGAGTCAGCCTCATCCCAGTTTCTTATAATCGAGGTTGCACTACAGAATGCGCATACATCGTCACCCCTTGTAATTCACCATGCACGACAGTCCTTCAGCTGATCTCTCCCTGAAGAACATACGCGGCGGCCTTGGCCTCGTCGGAGGAGGTGTCAATAACATTGCCCAACAAGCGTTAAATTCCGCACTTCCAGACTTCCGCAAATCTCCTCTAGATTATCATATCATTCTGCTGTGCAAGGAAGAGTTGGAAAGCCTTTCCCCGGACCAACTGGCAAAAGCTGAAGCACTCGGTACTAGCAATGTCATGGCATTAGGTCTAGGCGGAACTACCGGTGTTTTCTTCGTGGTTATAATTTGGGCCGCCGGTCAGCTCTTCCGCAAACAGGTTGGCCTACCGCCGAAGCAGTTCCACATCACGCTATCGGCCCAGGATAACCAGGACTTGGACAAGGGCGTTGATTCCCTGTTGCCGGGACAATTCCCTATTTCGCCTTCTCTCGATCTGCTGGACCACCTTGCCTTCACGCTACATCTCTCAGGATTGTTCCGACGGGCACAGTCCTATTGTGTGCTCCTCGTATGCGCATTTTCCGAGTCTCATCGCGGCTTCATGAGACTCGGGGATGCCGCTCTTTCCCTTCATGAATTCAAACTCGCCATGCTGTCGTATGCGCGCGCTTTTGAGCTCTCAGAGGACGTACGCGTCCGCGACTACTGCCTCAAGAAGCTATTCGATTGCGCCAAGGGGACAGAGTGGGGTTCTGTAATGCAAAAAGACGAGCAAACACAAATTCCTGGGGCAATCGCGGATGTCCTCCTCGCCCCGTGGTCCCCTGAACTGCGCAGCCGGCTGGGTGAGATCGACTTTGTCCCCACCCTGCAGCTCGAGTCTCGGCTCCCGTTATTCATCCCAGGGAAACCCACACCCTTCAAGCTCCCGCGCTGGTTTCGATGGCTCGTCCCGTACCACCTCGCCATCATGTCGACGCCTCGCCACGAGGAGGACATCGCCGCCCTTGCCTCACCGCATCTCGGCATCCGCCACGTCCTTACACTCACCGAGGAGGAGCCCCTTCCTAAAAAGTGGTTCCACGGCAAGCCAATCACCAACACCTTCCTCCCCGTGGAGAACTTCTGTCCGCCTACAATCGAGCAGATGGACCTTATCATGCGGCTCTTCGATGACGAAGCGAACCTACCACTGCTCGTCCATTGTGGAGGGGGCAAGGGGCGCGCAGGGACGGTCGCTGCATGCTACCTCGCCGCGTATGGCTTCCACCGCCCCGCCCCTCATCAGGACCACCCTGAGATGGCTGCCCCTGACGCGATCGCCAGCCTCCGCCTCCTTCGCCCCGGTAGCCTCGAGACCTCGCGCCAGGAGGCGTTCGTCTTCAAGTGGTGCAGCGCCATTTGGAAGCGTCAGTCCGTGTACCCTGACCTGCCGTCGGAGCCCCCGCCCTGTGCGCTGGAGGTCATGGGCACGCTGGACAGCAAAACGAGTGATCTATTCGTGCTCGTTGGGCTGCCAGGCTCGGGCAAGTCGTGGTTCTCCCAGGCGCTGCGTGCGCGCAATCCGGCGGGGTGGAGCCGGATATCGCAGGACGATGCGGGGAGCAGGGCGGTGTGCGAGAGCGCCATCAGTCGTGCCCCAGCCACGGGACGCTTGCTGCTGGACAGGTGCAATACAGCCGCGACGGATCGCAAAGGCTGGCTCAACCTCGCTGCGAATTGGGCAACGGCCCCGGTGTGCATTTGGTTTGACGTTAGTTCTCGCTCCCATACAGAACTTTGTCTCACATTTGTTTCAGTACGACAAGTCACTGTGTGAATCTCGGGCACAGATGCGTGCGGGACACCCGACGCTGCCGCCGGGTGGGCGCGTGCGCAATGCCGTGGAACAGATGCATAAAGTGCTCGTAGCGCCGACGCTGAAGGAAGGCTTCAAGGCGGTCGTGCACGTCAAGTCCTTCGCGGCGGCCGAGGAGCTCGTCCAACGCCTCTCGCCTCCCGTCGGCGTATACAAGTTCCCGCGCACACCACACCTCATCAACCTCGGCGCCGCGACCTCCGACGACGTTGTTGCGGACGCTGACACCTTTGCGGTCCAGGGCGCGGGGGCGCACGTCGTCATCACGGAGAAGGTCGATGGCGCGAACATGGGCTTCTGGGTGTCCGCCGAGCGGGAGATCCGCGTGCAGAATCGTTCGCACTACGTCACCCCAGCCTCGCACGCGCAATTCAAGAAGCTGGGGCTGTGGGTCGATGACCATAGGCACGAACTCATGCGTGTTCTCGGCCGCGACGCGCACTTCCCGAGCAGGTATCTGCTGTTTGGGGAGTGGCTCGCGGCAACGCATTCCATCGCGTACACGCGGCTGCCTGACCGGTTCATGGCGTTCGACCTCTACGACCGGAGCACTGACAGCTGGGCGGACCGCAAAGCGGTGGCGGTGCTACTATCGGGGACGGGCATCGAGATGGTACCCGTATTGCATGAGGGCACGTTACCATCGGAGGGAGAGCTGAGAGGCATGGTGCAGCACAGATCGCAGTTCTGGGATGGGCGCGTTGAGGGGATATATGTCAAGTTTGAGAAGGAGGGGCAGGTCGTGTCACGGGGGAAGGTGGTGCGCGCAGATTTTATTGCAGGGAACGAGCACTGGACAAAGGGAAATCTGAGCTTCAACGAATTGGCCAGAAGAGGCGATTCATAGACACGATTTGGATCCAGAAGGGTCATTGCGTTACACGTCAGCACCACCGGCAGAAGTTCAGATGCCCAGTGACTACTTAGCAAAAAAATGATTCCTCCCAGGAGCGTTTTGTTCAGCGTGACTTGTCGCGTCTGTCACAGCGTGACATCAGATCAATTGACCAATTCGGGGATCGCGATCCACATTTTTCTCCTTCTTCCCGCCATCTCCCTTTACTGCCCTCGTCGAAATCATGTCTTACCCTCTCTTTTGCATCGGAAACCCCTTGCTTGACATGCAGGTCACCAAGGGCGAATCTTTGCTCGCAAAATACGATCTGAAAGCGAACGACGCCATTCTCGCCGAGGAAAAGCACGATCCGATGTGTGTTGTCTGTTTTTCAGCGAAAGCCAATCTGACAAAATCGGTAGCTACGCGGAGCTCGTCAAGGAGCACCAGGTTACCTATGTTGCCGGCGGTGCCTCCCAAAATGCTGCCCGTGGTGCTGCGGTACGTTGGCGCGAAAAATAGGGAGTGTCAGAGTTGACATTCGGTGACGATTCTGGCATCGATTCCGGAAGTAGAATTGAACCAGGATCGGCAGAGAATCGACAACTCTGACTCTCCCTAATAATCTCATCTCATTCTAATTCATGGTTCGTAGTACGTCCTCCCACCCAACTCTGTGGTGTACACAGGTTGCGTCGGTGACGACGATCTCGCAGAGCAGCTCAAGGCTGCTAACAAGCGCGAGGGACTCCGTGAAGCCTACCTGGTCAAGAAGGGTGAAAAGACCGGCGCGTGCGCTGTTGTCATCACTGGCCACGAGCGGTTCGTTTAAATTGCATGTGTTCCAAGAGTCCTCCTTTATGCTTGAATTAACAGCTCCCTGGTGACCACACTGCGTGCGGCGGAGAAATTCGAAAAATCCCACCTCGAGTCCGAGCTCGTTGCACCTTTAGTCGAGGGCGCGAAGGTGTTCTACGTCGAGGGATTCTTCTTGACCCACGGCACGGAGAGCGTCGCCTACCTCAGCCAAAAGGCATCGACTGCCTCCAAGGTTTGTCGAAATTGATTTGCACGCCGTCCAAGGCACTCAATTCAATGTACAGGTCTTTGCGCTCAACTTTTCCGCGCCGTTCATCCCGCAGTTCTTTGGCAGCCAGCTGCAGCAGATCATCCCCCACACCGACATTGTCATCGGGAACGAGGCGGAGGCCGAGGCGTGGGCTGGCGCGAACGGACTCGCGAACCCCAAGGACATCCCCGCGGTCGCCAAGGCCATCGCGCTGCTCCCCAAGTCCAACGCGTCGCGCCCGCGGCTCGTCATCATCACCCAGGGCGCCGAGTCGACCGTGCTCGTCTCGTCTGCGGAGCCCGACGCGCCTAAGGTGTACGCGGTGCACCCCTTGAAGGCCGAGGAGATCGTCGACACGAACGGCGCTGGTGACGCGTTCGCCGGTGGATTTTTGGGCGCGTGGGTTGCCGGGAAGACCGTCGACGAGTGTGTTGAGGCGGGACACAAGATGGGCTCCATGTGTGTCCAGCAGGTGTGTTTTCCTTCGCTCCGCCCGTTGCGGGACGCAAGCTGACGAGGTCTCAGGTCGGCCCCCAATACAAGTGGCCCAAGGTTTCGGTCCTCTAGATTTGTAAAGCAGCAAGACACCGGATGAATGTATTACCAGTCGCTCTCAACAGCGATGATGACCCCTCGCAACCTCAACCAGCTTCCACAGCTTGTAACCTAGCACATTGTACTTACCGTATAAAAAGATGCACTATAGACATGAATGGCTTCGCCTAACCCAGCATGACAAAACGAAATCAAGATCCATCGCTTTGGCCTTTGGCTTTGTTGGTGTCGGTCCCCGGCAGCGGCTGCAATCGCGATCCCCTTGGGTCGGCATCGCCACCGCGTCAAAGTGGTTCATGCTCCAATGCCCCTAACTGCTCCATCTTGCGCACCTGCATGCCGGCTGCCACCCCGTCGAGCTCGCGGCCGCGTTCAAGTTCAAGTTGTGTCTCCTTCGTAGAGCGGTATCTGGAGGGTGATTTTCCAGCAGACAGTCCCCCGGAACAGCCTGCCGATCTCTGCTTTAACCCCAAAAGCCGGGGATCGCCCCCGGTTCCGCCAGACCAGGAACAGCACACTAGTCTGCAGTCTTTGGCGACGTCGGTCCAGGGTTTCTTCAACCATCATGGGTTCTTGCCTGCAGTCAAGACACTTTCTGGGGGGTTAGAAAGGGATCGTGCGCGCGCCATACAAAGGTCGTCCGATAATTCTAATCCGAGTTTGTCTCATCGATTTGCCCGCAGATTTGGATTGGACACTCCCTCCCTTTGGCCTCTCGCCGACCGATGCGCACGTATCGCGCATGTCGTCTTCAAGGCCCCAATACGTGCGTCATGGACTCGCGGACCAAATGCTTGGGGCTCACCTCTGCATAGTTATCACCTTAATTGAGGCGGATACCCAGCTCGTTCTCGCCGCAAGCGGCTGTGGATTTGAACCGAGGCAGGCACTGGACTACGGGAAATCCCTTGTATGTGGACGATGTTATGGCTTTCCGCTCGTTTAATGATGTCATTTAGTGTTCGCATACTGCACTCCGCACGGATGGCACCATGCTTGAAATCGTGCGTCTTCCCTGGGACCCATCTCTGCCGTGCTAATTGAGAGTGTAGCCCGACACGCAAAAAGATTGGCGATTTCAAAAGACTCCAGGTTCGTAGTATTCCATCGACGTCGGCTCCCCGTTTCATGGTATTCGCAGATGTTCCCGGCGCCTACGTCGGACAACCCATTCTCCTGCCGGTGCACGATGGGGGACGCTCAGTGCCAGTCGCCGCATTTTGCGTGCTTGGTGATGGCCCGAGACCTTTACTAACAGCGGAAGAGCGCGAGTCTCTTTCTGATCTTGCCCACCTTCTGACAACAGACATCCACCGCGCATTCCAAGACGCAGTCCAGCGGAAGGAAACCCTCAGGAGACAGTTCATCTCGGAGCTGGCCGCCAACCTCTCCAGCTTTCACTCCACCATCTCTCCCCCAGTCGACCCTTCCGCGGGCCCGGAGGTGCGGGAACCACCAGATCCGGAGTCGATGCTGTCTGTGACTGCAGACGTTCGTCGTATGCTTGATTCCGACTTTGCTTGTCTGGTGGATCTATCGTCCCTGCGCCTCTCGTGGAAAACCGAGACGCCGCGCCCAAACGTATCTCGGTCTTCCTCATCACGGTCCAAACACGCATGGGTCTCCTCCGATCTGAATCCTGTAAAGCAGGCCCCGTCTGGATCCGGGCTCCGCATAATAGACTACAGCTGTAGCGACGAATGCCGAGATTTCTCGCCCGAAATTGTGCTCAATGCGCCCCTGGCCGTACCCCCGCTAATCAATTTCCTGCGCGCGTACACGACAGTGAGTGTACGCCAACCCTTTATGAACATGCATTTAACCTCCCTGTTTGCAGGCATCGACAGCAGGATACACCTACTCGGGCTCGGACGGCATGCTGCAATACCTACTCCCTCGCGACTCTCAAGCTCACATCGCAATCCCGTTGTTCAGCAATGCCCAACCGTGCGTGCCTTTTCTCATGTCTTTCGCGTCTCTGTAATTCATCGCATATCCAGAGCGCTCCTCCTCCTCGTTTCTACGAGTAAACCACTGCATATATATGAGCCGGCCGACATGTCCTTCGCATCCACCTTCGCCGTCATGTGTCTCGGCAGTCTCGCGAAGATGAAGCTCATGACGTCCGATGCGTCCAAAACGACCTTCCTGTCGACGATCTCGCATGAACTGCGCACGCCCCTGCACGGCCTCCTGTCTCAGCTCGAGCTCATCCGGGAGTTCGCTCCGAAGGAGTTCCTCGCGGAGACGGAGTGGTTTCTTCAAGCGGCGGAGGTGTGCGGCCTCACGCTGCGGGACGTCGTCAACGACGTGCTGGATTTCGGCAAACAAGAACAAGGGGGCACCGGTGACCTCCACGCGTACTGCACCGAGATCGATCTCAGCGTCCTCGCCACTGAGATAATGAACGGTGGGGCCTTTGTATCCGCACTGTGTCATCAGCTGATATCCTCATAGTGGCATATGGTCGGCGACGCCAATGGGAGTCAGCATCCGGAGAATTAGAATCCGTCGTGAAAGTCTATGTAGACATCGAAGACTGCCCGACGGGATGGGGTGCGCTCACGTTCGTTTATATCTTCCCTTGTGGCAAGTCCACGCTCACCCGAGACCCAGTGATGTCGGTGGGCTGCGCAGAGTTCTCCTAAACCTTGCGTCCAATGCCTTGAAATACACGCCCAAGGGCACTATCGTGCTCTCCTTACGGGAGCTCACAGTGCAGCCGCGGGATAAACCTTCGGACGGGCGCCGGATGATTGAGTTTTCCATGGTGGACACAGGCATCGGGATGAGTAGCGAGTACAAGAAGGACATCTTCACCCCGTTCAGCCAGGAGAGCACCTTCAGTGCGTCCCCTTGATTCATTTTGCCGATCAGCGCTGATCATATGCAGATCCCGGTTCTGGGCTTGGGATGAGCATTTCAGAATCCATCCTGGCGCGGTTAGGAGGTGCGTGATACCCTCGTAGCTACGTTTGGGTCTGACGGCGCGTGACGAGCAGGGGAAATGACCATTTCGAGCGAACGGGGCAAGGGAACGACTGTTTCTTTCACTCTTCCGATCGACTTTTTGGAGCCTCGACCGGTGCGGAAGGACACCGATCGTCCGCGCGCAGTGACAAAAACGTTGATATCGCTCGACGACTCCACTCTCCTTGCGAAGGCTTCTAGCCCTACCCCCAGTGCATCAGTAACACCTCCTGCGAAGCCGGAGGTTGGCCCCCGACATGCGTCGTCGTTGGACACACCTACCCCCCGCCGCCCGCCGTTACAGCCTGTGCCATCCGGCCTCCAGAACGGTGCAACAGACGTCCGGGTTCTGGTTGTGGAGGACAACCACATCAGCCGTAAAATACTGACGACGCTGCTCACCCGCAAGGGTGTACCCTTCCGTGAAGCAGCCGATGGCCTCGCCGCTCTGGCGGTGTACAGGGAGTTCCTACCAAATCTGGTTTGGACGTACGTTTCCAGGGCATCTCTTTCTCCCACCAAACTGACCTCTTTTTGGTCAGGGACGTGAGCATGCCGGTAATGGATGGCATCGAGTCCGCAAGGCAGATGCGCATGATCGAAAACGAGCTGCAGATTCAGCCGCCAGCTCACATTGTGGCGCTGACGGGTCTTTCGTCGCATGGCGAGATGGTCAGCGTATTCCTGTATCGGCCGACATCAATTCTGAATGATCCACGTCTCACAGAAAGAAGCTTTGCTGGGCGAAGCTGCACTTGATGAGTGGCTGGTGTGAGTGAAACTTGTGGCCCGGTTTGCAGAATGTAACAATGATGCATCTTGTTTAGCAAGGGACAAGCCAACCTCAAAACCCTCTTCACGGGACTGGAGAAGGTCCAACGCGCGCTCCGAGGAAGTGCGGCATCGTCGCCGCTAACACCTATATCAGTGGTTTAAATTATTCTTTGGTAATTTTCGTGATTTTTGGACTTCTTGCTTGCTGGGATAATGTACACTATATGTACGACGACACGCTGTACAAATCTTACGCATCGGAGAACGATGCTTGGCTAATAAGGATAATACCCTTACAATATCTCGGGAAAATTGGGAATCAGCAGACCGCAGGGCGCTTGACGAGTGGGTAGGTAAGTGGGTCGGGGTCTGCAAAACATAACCTCGGTATTTTGTTCAGCAAGGGACAGAGCTTACACGTATACCAGTGGTCTAACTTATTATTTGGTAACCTCGTCGTTTTTGGCTTTTTTGAACATATTGCTGGAATATTACTGTACACTATCTGTACCACGACGACCAAGCGACAACTGTGCAGATTTCACGCGCCTGATGACTCTATTTGGACGGTTTGCCACTTTGGACGGTTTTGCCACTCCGGTGAACGAATTGAGTTAGTTTGAACTTTCGCTTAGAATCGGACAAGCCAAAATAGTTGTTCTCTCTTCCTCTTGAACTCGGCGCGTTTGGCGTTTATGGGCAGCGTCCAGAGATGGGTCTTCCAGATGCCCTCACCATCGGTGAAACCTTGAATCGTAAGATGTGCCGACTGCGGCTCCGAAGCACCTGTGTCGGTGCAAACGGTGAATGCGTGCACACCTCTGGGCGTCTCTCTCAGTATCGGCGTTGTCTGTTGGGAAACGCGAGGGGACTTACGCGAGAATACGGAGACTTTTGAACGCTTTCGAAGGGCATTGAGTAACATGGCCCGCAGTGGTGCCATCGAAGTATCCAGCGTCAATGCCGAGCTTAAGGACGCGAACTGCGGACGGTTTCTCGTCCTCAGCGAACCGGCGCGCGCTGGTCGTATGTAGAATGGGCACCCGCCTCCAAAGAACCTAGAGTCATAGTTCGATTGAAAGATATACGGTCCAACCTCTTTAGAAATTAAGTCCGTCTGTCTGTCTGTAGTGTAAACCTCATTTACACGTCGCGTTCTGACACAGGAACCACTTGTATCTGCAGCGTATCTGTCGCGGCAGTATTGGGATGTCGTCCTTGAGGCGGGATAGCCAAATTTACCTGGATCGAATTCTGAGTTCACGAAGCACAACTCGCCGTCGGGCTCCATCGATTTACATAACTCGAGTGCAAATTTAGCTGGGGGTGCTGGTGGTCGGAGATTGAATGGCCTATAAAGAGAGGGAGCTGGGGAGCACTTGTTTTGACATATGATGAGCACGCCGCGGCTGTGGCAAGTGCCCGACACGGAGCTGGTCAACGAATACCGTCCCGGAGGACTGCACCCCGTCCACATCGGAGACGAGTTTCACGACGGCCGCTATGAGGTTATGCGCAAGCTCGGGTGTGGCGCGTTCGGGACAGTGTGGCTTGTCCAGGACCATGTCGCGAGCGGGTTCGCGGCGCTCAAAGTCATGCGTGCCGACGCGGACCGTCGCGAGCTCGAGATTCTGCGCCACCTGAAGACCAAGTGCGTAGATATTGACGACTACGTTGTGCGCATGCTAGACAGCTTCGAGCACACGGGGCCCAACGGCGTGCACCTGTGCATCGTCAGCGAGGTCCTTGGTCCGTCGCTCGCGGGCATCGAAGACGCTCTGGAAGACAGCTTTCCGGACGAGGTGTTGCCGCCTGACGTCGTTCAGTCGATCTCGCTACAGATTGCCCGCGGGTTGGCGCGTCTTCACGCTGCTGGTGTCGTTCATGGGGGTGAATAGACAAAACCACGCATGCAGTGTTAACGGACTAACAACGTGTAGATTTCACCAAGCGCAACATACTCCTATGTGCTCCAGCATTCTCCACGTGGAGAACCATTGCCGATGTGGACGACTACATGCCCGAACCAGAGATGTCGCCTCTGCGTCTCTATGACACCGGCGAGCCAGCAAGCCCGTCACCGCACCGGCCCTCGTATACTGTCCACGGCGATCTCCCCTTCCCAATGACCACGGCGTGCTTCGAGGATCCAGCCAACGTTCGGGTCAAGATTTGCGACTTTGGCGAATCTTTCTTGGCCGAGACGTCCTCAGGGAAAGTGCACATCCCGCCCATGTACGTGAGCCCAGAAGGGGCCATCATTGGCTCCGTGGGTCTACCTCAGGACGTCTGGGCGCTCGCAGTCATCGTCCACGATCTCGTATCGGATCGCAGGCCCCTCTTTGCTACCCCGTGGCAGATGAGCAAAGATGTCGCAGTTGCCGGCGCTGTTCTCCGTCTAGGCAAGCTTCCGGACGACCTCTGGTCCAAGTGGCACGCACGCTCGACTTACTTTGATGAGGATGCCAAGTGGATTGGGTCGCTTGATGATCGACCGTTCAGTAAAGACGACACGGGTACGACCGTCAGCGCGCACGTATCACCCCAGCGCTGCGGCGGTGATATCGCTGCATTTGCTCGCCTCATCCGCGGCATGTGCGACTATAATCCTGCGCGTCGTACAATCAGCGCCCAAGTTGTGGAAAATCTCGAGGCGATCTGGCGGTGTCGTTAAGGCTCGGCCATAGCGGACGCGGCCGATTGTTATCGTTCTACTTGTTACCGTACTCGCATTGGCGCCCCGTCGAACATGCTACGAGCGTACTCAGCAATAAATTATATTTTCCCACTGCTGGATCTACCGGAGCCGCCTAAAATGTCCGTACACTGTTGATACGATACCAAGGCCATCCGGGCACCTTGTTGACTGCGAGCTCTTCCTCCCAGCTTCTTCCTCAGCGCACGGGCACCAATCCACACCTCAGCTTGACCACTGGCATCTGACTTCAGTGCTCTATCCGTCCTCGCCCTGCCGGTCGCGTGGTTACAAATGTGCACCTCGGACTCGGACTCGACCCTCGACCAACCCTCGACTCTGTAATGTCATTTCCCCAGTCTTTATATGGCGGAACGAACTGCTCTGTTCGTCAACAGTCTGAGCACCAGCGCAGGAGCAAGGGGTGTACGCAACACCAGGCCGCGCCGACGGTACCGTACGTGCTCCGCTGCCGACACGGACCTAGAGCTCGACGTCCGATGAGTCAATGCGAAAGAGATCAACTGCGTCCTATTCAACGGTACGATGCCTATGCATAAGCAAAATTCCTTCAACTAATGGGCGCCGCTTTAGCCGCGTCCTCTGCATAAAACTTCTGCACCGCGGCTGAGTCTACGAACTCTTTCAACGATATAATCTTAGGCAGATTCCCATCGCTCGGCGGGGTAAAGTGAATGATGAACATGTATTCATTTCTCCACGGCGTCCCGGCCACAGATTCGCCCTCCGAGGCGGCATGCACCGTGAATGCTGAGCCCGCCTCGATGACTTCGTAGAGAGTCATCTGTGGTGTACCTCAATTCCACAACAAGGAACCGAACTGAGGCAACACCGTACCTTGAAACGCTTGAAGTTGGCTAGACCTTTGCGGAAAAGGTCGGAATATGCGGCTCTGTCCATCTGAATGCAACCTTGAATTCTGGTTTTCGATACCGCGAATATCGACTTACCTTCGGTACGCCCATTGTAGCCGGGAGCACTTGAACGCTAACGTCCGCCGAATCGGCGTAACACGCCATGATAGTCGCATGGTGGTTTGTTTGGATGGCGTCTACCAGAAAGGCCTGTTGAGTTTGACTCGGGTTTGCAGGAGGGGTGTAGGTGGACATGTTGCGAGACGGAGCAGAAAAATTGTATTCTTATACACCTTTCCGCAGCTCAATGGGGAAGTTGCCAGTAATACGACCAAAGGACGATTTGCATCCGACCATCGCTACCACCGTGACTTCCAAAACAGTAAAGTGAATTCCTTCTAATTCAATGTATCACCAGAGGACTTTGGACTTCTGTTTGTGCGCCGGCCACCTACTTTCATGCTACTTACTTCCATGCGAGTGAAGACTTCAAGGCGACTCCCGGCGCCAGAGCAATCGGCTATCGGGTGGGGTAAATTCGGTGACACGGTGCCCAAAGTTGCAGGGGCGCGTTACGTGACGACCTTATCATATCCAGGAAGCGGCGGTAGACTTGGGGTTCGTTTTGAAATGTCGTCTTAACCAACCGGATGTAAGTGACCACTGGTTCTACGCGAGGAGTGGTCATCGACAAGGAGAGCGATATTGTTGTGGGCGAGGGTCAAAAAAGAGAGGGGTATTGAACGTTGGAAATTTGTTGAAAATCGGTCCGATGATGGTCATCATGACGAATCACGATCGGGTATTTATTTCCGTTGTACCACGATTCGTAATGGGAATGTATATCGAGAAAAGAATACAATAGGCCGGAAAGATTGGACAAACAAGTTGAGCGTGGAGAAGATCAAATCTTGATCAACATTCTCACGGTTGAGGAAACTGTGGTCCGTGGATAATCAGCGGTGCAGGATCTGGACAATACCTTTCAAAACGAATGGATAGCAGACAGATTCCAGTGGATTTCTTGTAGCTCCACCAGTGGAGAGTTATTCTGGCGCTGCTGACAGTGAAAAGGTGGCAAATGTCGACGCATGCGATGGCCAGTGAGCGCTAAGCTTCGGATGGTCGTCTGAGTTATGAAATGGTATTTCACAAGGGTAAATAAGCAGATCTGGTGCTGTATTTGTATGTCGACGGAGGGAGGGGAAGCTCGATACAGCTACGAGGGAGGTAGCACTGCCTGGCCGAACTACTTACATCAGATCCATTGCTTGTTCCCGAAATGCGAGACGAATGCGCCCGTCTCTTGTACAGTCCACCTGTTGATTACCTCCAACTGCATGTTGACCGATTTCTCAGTCGTATCGGGACCCTTGAAATGGGGCGCGACCTTCGCAATTGCCGGCCCCAGCATTTTCATCTCTTCAACTGCCTCGGCCGAAGCTGTGATGGCTTTGTGAGTGCGATACACAAGGTGAAAACAAGTAACTTACGAGGACCCGTAGCAGTGGGCGAAGTATCCACTACACCGGGACAGAGCGCCAGGAAGACGAAGCCATCGGCTTTGTATTGCGCCGCGTACTTGGCCACGACCATGTTCAACGCAGCCTTGGAGATAGCGTAACCCACCTGCCCAATGGCTCCGGCTGAGAGTGTGAATTCCGTGTCCGCGACGCCACTGCTCAGGGTGATCACTTTCTTGGCGGAACCGTTTTTGAGGAGGGGGAGAAACGCATTCGTGCAATGGATAACACTGATGGTGTTGTTTTTGAACTGAGGGCAGATGAATTATGGGCATGTGGTAAGTCGAAATCAACTCACATTGTCAAGCAAGTCCGTCTCGAGGGCCTCCGGGCTCGGGCTATAAGACGCAATTTCAAAAACCTGTTTTGTTTTGGCCGCTGATATCAACTTACAAGTGATCGAGTGTTAGCCCGGAAAAGTGGGGCATGGCTGCGTTGTTGATGAGGTAGTCGAGCTTGCCGCCTGTGGCTTTTGAAACCGCGGTCGCTGCAAGCTGTAATAAACAGGTTAGCCGCACTTCTTGAGAGATGGAGTCTTCGCCTACCTCGAGCGCCTTTGCGTCGGTAACATCGGCCTCGAGAACAGTGATGTTCTTCCTCGACAGAGCATCGAGGTGTGTGGCGGTTTTTTTGCTGCGTACAATGGCAAAGACGGTGTTTTCCTCGTTGGCACTCAACTGCTTGGCGAATTCGAGCTGGAAACGGGGGGTCAATTTGTGAACCAAAGAAGAAAACAATGCTCGAACCCCAATTCCTCTGGAAGCACCGGTGACGACGTAGGAAGACATGTGAGTGAGGTCGAGAGGTTTGAATTTGATATTTATCCACGATCCCAACTGAATACTTATACTCGCCAGGACCCAGGGATTATAAAGATATTATACTTACAAAGTTGCTCCCTCAGCCGATTCGTCAGTAGCATATCCCGAGAGGCCCGGCAATGGCCCGGACATCTCGAAACGCGGGGATAGGAGTGCGCATTGGCAGCCTTCACCATCAGGGAAAGGGACCTATTTTTAGCTCTTTTTCTTTCAACCTTCGGCTAGTACGGTAAAGGTCGTAGCGCGTTATTGGGTCGTTTTGCTTGAGACAAGCGGAATTGACGAGTGATTTTGGGGAGAAAAGCGGATTCCCGGTCATCCAAACGTAGTGTGGTCCTTGCGTAGGATTGTTCGCGCGCACGTACATCCTATAGCGGACGCTAAGTATGATACGTGATGTTCAAATGTTGAGGCTTCCAATGCACGTGCATTCCGATGTACAACTACAACCATTGTTTAGTACCAAAATGAGAAACGAATGCACCGGTGTCTTCTACAGTCCACCTGTAGATGACCTCCAGCTGCATTCTGACCGATTCCTCGGGCGGCATGGGACCCTTGAAATCCGGTGCCACTTTTGCAATCGCCTTTGAAATCATAACAAGCTCCTCCACCGCTTCGGCGGTCACTGAAATGAGTTAGGGCACGTCACTGAGCTCAATCCAGAGCACACTGACCTGGACCAGTATCCGGAACATTCACGAGTCCCGGGCTGAGTGCGAGGAAGACGAAACCCTCAGACTTGAACTCCGCCGCGTACTTGACCACGACCATGTTCAGCGCCGCTTTGGATATGGAGTAGGAAGGTTCGGCAGCGGTTTCACCGGAGAGTGTGAAGTCGAGATCTGCGAGACCGCTGCTCAAGACGACCACTTTCTTCGTGCGACCTTTTCTGAGAAGTGGTAGAAAGGCGTTGATGAGGTGAACTACGCTGATGGTATTGGCTTTGAACTGGATTTGTTAATCAAGGATTGGAAGCAGGAACTAGGACCGTACAATGTCAATTAAATCGTCTTCAAGGGGTCCGGACTGCAAGATATCAGGAGCTTGTTTGCCCACAGTTGTTAACACTCACAATTGGTCGAGAGTGAGGCCCGGATGATTGCTCTTGCCGATAGTGTTTATTAGATAGTCCAAGCTCCCGTCTGTCGCTCTTGCAACACTGGCCGCTGCGATCTGAAAATGCATCACTGAAGTCCGAATTAAGAACGCGCCACAGAACACACAAACCTCGAGAGCCGAGGGGTCACTAACGTCCGCCGAAAGAACTGTGATATTTCTCCTCGACAAAGCACGGAGCTTGGCGGCAACTTTGCTGCGTTTGTTGCCGACGATAGCAAAGACGGTGTTCTGGCTTTCCGCGCTCAGCTGTCGGACATATTCAAACTGAATCAACAGTGGTTAGTTTCTTTTACGCAGGAATTGAATAGAGCTTCGAACTCCAATTCCTCCACTAGCACCGGTGACAACGTAGGATGGCATCGCGATGGAAAACGGCAGACGTTCCGGTCTTCGTGCGATGGCCCTTGGTCTGCTTCGTCGGTGCTGACTCCCGGGGACGGAACAGGTCGGTGGTGCGGAGAGGGCGAGTATTAGCGGGCAGTGGAGTCGGCAATAGACGCTGATCTCGGCCCTTGGCTGCTTCTCTTCTACTTATTGGCACCACCTGGTTCGATGCCCGATGAGTCGATGATTCGATGCCAGTTCAAGTAGTAGTGGGATCCGGTTCGGTGCTGCCAGGACAAGAGTCTGGGAGAAGCTAAAAGAATAGCAGTACTGTAATCGCAAATAGCGGGTCCGCGGGGAACACGAGTCGAAGTAGTAACTGGCGGTGGGACGTTCCAGAGATCTCCGTCACAGTACCGAGGCAGACACCGGAAAGCCGAAGTGTGCTGAACACTGAACGAAAAGACAAACACGACGCCAAGGAAGAAGGCGGCTGCAAAAAGGCCGGTCGCTCGCAACACATGAGATTCGCGTACAGAGATCATTCAATTGAACGCACTGAATTGAGATGCTGCTACACTTCAGCTGGAGCCGTTGCCAGACGTAAGCTGGGACTTCAGTCATACAACGACGACATGGCGAACCGTCGGCGATGAACTTGAAGATTCAAGAGTCAAGACTGGTCGCCGTCCGGCGAGACGTTTGGATGTAATGGTCCGATATTTGCCCGATATACGGTCTTCACCGGTTTTTTTTTTGCAGGTGTAGAGTTGTATGGGACGCTCGCCATTTGTTCATGAAACTGAGCACACACTGACTTGCTGAGATGAAATTGATCGGAGTGAATCAGTGATGTCTTCGGCGTGGCATTTCCAAACTCCGCTGTGATTGCATCAGGTCACTCGCGTCCCTTGGTTGAACGGCCTCGGCCCTCAGTCACTGATGATCGAGGGCGCCGGTGGGCGCACCTACGGCATTGTCTTTGACCACCACCAGAATGCACCGCCGGGGGAGCCTTGGAGCTCTTGGGATCATGACGAGGCTTGTCGCAGACTTTTTGCCCTCACTGCCACGGCGTTGTCCGACTCGCTGCTCGCCGCGCCTGCTACGTCGCGCGTTTTCTGTTACTGCGCAATATCATAACGACTCGCTTTTCGAGTACACCACAGGGAGATGGATGTGAGTCTCGGCATGTACATGTTTGACCCGCAATCTAAACGACAGTACACTGTACAGCATGAACGATGCTCTTCGCCTGGCAGAGCGCCGGCTCGTTTTCAACGTCGATGGCCTGCGTCGACTTGCAGCACAGTCGGTGGGTCGAATCCCCGAGGACGTCGTCCGCTTTGCAAAGCTCGCCGAGGGCGGATACAACCGTACCTTCATCATCACCATGCATGACGGCTTCCAAATGGTGGCGCGCATCCCGTACCCAGTCACGGTCCCAAAGCACTACGCTGTCGCCAGCGAAGTAGCTACTATGGCCTTTCTCCGTTCTTCCGGGATACCGACCCCCAAGGTATACGGATACTCGCCTACTCCGAATAATGCGGCAGAAACCGAGTACATTCTCATGGAACTCGTTCGAGGCACACTGTTGGGGGACATATGGTCCGACCTTGGGGAAGGGGAGATCGCTTCACTCTGCCACCAAATGGTTCAGCTTGAGTCGAAGATGATGTCGATTCGTTTCCCGGCTGGCGGAAGCCTGTACCATACAAAAGACCTGGAGAAGATGATGGAAGGACCGGGCATCCCGTTGGAGGATGGAAATTTTTGCGTCGGTCCAGATACATCAGTGCCTATGTGGTATGGACGGAGATCACAGCTCGACATCGAGCGTGGACCATGTACGCCGCTCTCTGCTTTTCTCATAATCCTCAATTGAACGAGCTGATAACTACAGACAAAAATGCCCAAGCAGCGCTCGCACGAGGAGCCCACAAAGAGCGTGCACATCTCGAGCGGTTCGGACAGCTTCTGTTGCCGTTCCAGCGCCTCAGGAGAGAAGCATACCAGTTTCGGAAGCAATCGCCTTCGGACCACATCGAGAATCTGAACCGCTACCTCTTAATTGCGCCGTCACTGGTCCCCAGAGACCCTGCCCTCAGTCATTTTTGCATCCGCCATCCCGATCTCCAGGTGAACAATATCATCGTTTCGAGGTCGGCCGACGACTCAGGCTGGCAAATCACCGGCTTGATAGACTGGCAACACGCTTCGATCCTACCTCTGTTTCTTCTCGCCGGCGTACCTCAACGTCTTCAGAATTACAGCGACCCGATTTCGCAATCTATGACACGGCCTTCTCTCCCGGAGAACTTTCATGATCTGGACGAGAGCGAGCAAATTCGAGCGAAGGAGATCTACCATCAGCGTATCGTCCACTACCACTACGTCGGCAACACGATGATGCGCAACAAGCTTCATTACGGGGCGGAGACGGACCCCGCAAGCCTACTCCTTCGCCGCCTTTTTCACCACGCTAGAGCCCCGTGGGAGGGCGAGACTATTGCACTGAAGGTCGCACTGATAGAAGCAACGCAGACCTGGGATACTCTCACGGGCGGGGGTGTACCGTGCCCAGTCACGTTCGACGCCGAGGATGTACGCAATACCATGAAGCTGGACGAAGAACTCAAAGAACGGGATGGGGATTTGGAGGTGTTGGAAAACCTCATTGGCTTTGGGGACGAGGGATGGGTGACCGCGGAACGCTACGAGAGGGCCGTGGCAGTCACCAAGGAATGCCAGCAATTTTTGTTAGCGAAGGTCATGGCTGAGTCCACTGCGGAGGAGGCCGATATCATTCTGTCAAGCTGGCCCCTGGAGGACATGGACGAAGAGCCCTATATGTAACGACCCCTCTTAGATGTTCCAGGTGTTAGTCGCAATTACTAGCATTGCCTGCCATCAAGGGTGCGCTCTGCTCATGTCCAGACCCTTCTGATATTTTAGGGAGATGATCTTCCTCGTATTGTGAATGCTGTCTTTACTCCATGTTGCTTCAAACGAATTCGCCAACCAAAGACTCCGGCCCAACTTTCGACGCTTGACCACCGGGACCGCCCTCCGCAATCGCTCTCTTGATTAATTTCACTGCGGTCAATATTTCCTCGACAGGTACAGGAAACCCATGGCATGTGTTCAGCGTTGTGAAAGAGCTCTTCACTGCGCTCCAGTGCTGGTGATTCTCTGTGTTCTGCAAACTGCTCTTTCTGGGTGGATGCCCCGATGACTGTTGCGCCTGTCACTCTACTCGTTACCTTGCGGTCCTTGCCCTCAGACCCCTTCTGTGATTCAGATTAGGTTCCCTGGATGTTCCGTGCTAGCGCTGGTCTGACATGATAACGCCTTACCTAGGGCCGCAATCGGATTGATCTCGAACGCACGCGACCGTCTGCGGTCTTCTTGGAAAGATCGCCCTGAGGCGAGTGTCTGTGCCTGGTCTGGCGCAATCGTTCAAGACCGCTTGGAACGGGGAGAAGATTCAAAAAGGAAAGACAAGGTCGGTGATTAGCGGGGGTTAACGTTGATGTCTGAACTGCGAGCATCGCATCAACGGACCCGGTCTAATGCAAGCAAGTTCAATTCTCAGAGATGCGCCAGCAGGTTCCAAACACTTACTTCGTGTAATCTATCGTGGCTCTGCGTTCTATCCGAGCTGCGCTCTGCTATCAAGGTCGCCGGGATCAACCTTCTGCGGCCGGGAAATGAATTTCCATCCCCTGGCGGGATAGCTATGAACTCCGGCTATCCAACAAGCTGCCAGGGCGCCCGCAGACGTGCCAAGCAACAAAATCACCGAGCAGCTCCCGCTGCGAGCGGAAGACCAGATTGCACCGTCAAGGAAATAGAGTCAAAATGGGAGGTTTTGGCAGTAGCCTTTTAGATACGGCCCCATCAAATCAACTTGCAAGTTCCATTGAGTACAAGGCCTGCAGGACAAAGTGCGAGTCGATTAGAATGGTCAGTAATCTGGTTGGATATCGGAGTTTTCTGCTCGACTTTGACCTCCTAGTTTGACCTCCTCCCGATAAATCCTGAGGCGTTGCAGCTACGTCCGTTTACCCGTGAGTACCAAGCCCGTTTATCCGCAACTTGAGTAAGTTCCATCCAAGAAGGACCAATCACGTTGTGCTATTCCCCGATGGGAGGTCCCGAACGATGGGTGCACAGCTCCGGTTCTGCAAAGCTCAGTAAGCGTCTTGCGTTCAACGCCACCGATCGTCGCCCGGACGGGGAGCACTATCCAGTCAACTGGGTAAGGAAGTCGGGATTCCTTTCACAAGTTCGAATTCGAACCACTTGCAGTGCCCGGGACAGTTTCAACTCCGATTCCGTGGACTTCGGCGCGCGTTGGGAGGTTTGAAGGGGATTGCCATGGAATGGGAAGCAAGATACTCATTTGGTTTACACTGAGGCCTTCTTTGTGTTTGGGGTATTGGGTTCAAGTGCACTACAGTGGTGCCAAACCAGGGAGCGATCAACGAAACTTTCTCGGTCTTTTATAAAAAGAGCTCCGAGTCCGGAGGAGTTGACATGGTGGTGAGTCGACGTAGGGTCGCGGTGCCGTGCAGTGAGCTGGGCTGAGTAAACGGCCCGGCGGGTGATCTTCTTTGGCTTCGGTTGCGGGGATTTAAATATTCAAATTGATGAAGGGGTGGCTTCGGAGCTTGAGCGGGGTTATACGTCAAAAAATCCCCGGGCCGCTTACACATGAACCATGATGATATAATCCTTGTGGACTATAACGCAAGATGCGGAACAGACTACCGTGTGGGAATAGCGTGGTCAGGGCTCTCATAATAAGAAGAAATTGTTCTGGCCGGGTTGAACTTTAATTTCTCGACTCGGCCATTTATCTCGCACGAAGCAAAACTATTCTTGACCTCAGCGGACGCACAACCTTCACGCTTTCCCGTCAAATATGCCGAAGCAGTAAAAATAAACGATGCATCCCAGGCATCAGCTATCCGTGGATCCGTGTCTATCCGGAGTCTGTCCATGGAGATCATCCGGGTCCGCAGCCCGTAGCCCGGCGCGTTATGTATACACACTGTAAATATAACCACAACGCGCCGGAGCCAGGAGTCTGGGCGATCCGGGAAAGGCTGTGGCCGAGTATAAACACAGCCGGTATGAGAATGGCTGGCGACAGCAAGGCGAGAGGTGGAACGCAGCAAATGTGGGAAATTTCACTGCGAGCCTTAGGGAGGTACGGGAAATTGAGTGACTGGTAAGAAAGTTGTGTTGACGAGGAATTTAGATCGTGGGACCGAGTAGTATGACGTTCGGAATGTTGCATAAATCAAACCTGGATAACTTTTGTCGGTCCAGGAAATGTTTTTGTGCTCAGATTTTAGACTGGTGCTGTACCGCATACGCACTTAGTATGCCAGCATTAGGTCAAGAAATAGACCTTGAACATGCTAAAATGCACCCCAGCCGACCGCATCAGGTCATTTGATGGGGGCCGGGAGTTTCCGATGGAGGCAGAAAAGTTGGAAGCAAAGTTTTGCGGACTATTGCTGGTCCTAGTGCCTTCAATTACTGACGATGTGGCTTATAGTTCTGCGCAAGATATTATTGGACATCCGGAACGTGCCGGTCTAGGAAGGCCGGCACCGCTGCCGAACTTCCGATGAAAAAGGCGTCCATCAAGCCTCCATACTTACATTCAAACCTTTCGCTTCAATAAAGCCAGCATTCCTTTTGCTCTTTCAACTCTGCCCCCCTTGATTTTCTTCTTGCCATGCGCGCACCGGCAAATCCCGGGTGACATCAAATCCATTTGAACCACTGATTTGCGGGCTATCCGTCGTCTTACAGACTGATTCCTTTGAGAATACTTGTACAGAGCTCCCATATTATGCATGGGTACAGTGAAGATGGAATCTGAGACCTGAGCCAAAAAAACTTTGTGGAACCAGCAAAACTTATCTCAATTTTATTTATGCAACGTTCTGAACGTCATAGAGTAGCGTGTGTGCGTTGTTGTACATTTTTCGGATGGTGGATTGTGCGGGTCCGCGGTGAACTAAATTCGATATATAGAACAAGGACGAGTCAACCGACGGTGAGAAGTGCGGCCAGATATTTTGGAAATGAAATCTGCAGGGAAAGAGACGCAGGTGTTGCGGAATCGGCGACGCCGGATTAGACATCATACTTTGGTGTGATTTCTTGGATCCACGTCCTCTGAAGTTGAGAAGGCAGCTAAAGCGTCCGTTCTTTGTGCCTCATGTGTCGAATATATGTCTTTTCCCAAGTAAAGCATGGTCGCATAGGGGAAGTTGCTAAAATCGAAATATATTCCAGCAATCGCCGTCTTATGTCAACGGCGAGAAGTGACCCCGGCAGCATACACGAGATGGTTCTAGATGGGGGAAAGGAAAGAGAACCGAAGCACTGAGTTCGCTCAACCATCGCCAAAAAGGGAAGCAAGGTTTATCATTTGCGCTGGCCGTTGCGGCTTCAAAGCGAGGCTTGCAATGTGGCGAGTTCGCAAACTATCGTTTTGTGATGATGTGGGATCTATCAGAGGAAGCTCTTAAGTCGCGAGTCTATGCTGTAATGAGGCACGAGTGGAAACAAAGAGTTTAGTCTTTGCGCGAGAGGAAGTCACGGGACATCTCCGCTTCCGTCTCGCCAAATCGTCGCCGCCGACGCGTCTCAAGAGCTCGCCGGGAGCACGCGCTGAGTCGTTGGCCCTTTTTCTTTTTCTCCCCTGTAGACGGACGGATGCCGGAGGGATCCTTGCGGCGGTCTTCCGAGTTTGATGCGTCGCCCAAAGGCTCCTACGGTAGTCTGGGTCTCCAACTCGAAATCCCAGTTAGAATCAACGGAGCACAGAGTGCGTATGCTGCCTACAATACACATGCTAATGGGCGGGGTTTGGCAAAGTTCCACAGTGCTTTTAGACATACTATAAGCGCACGGACCCAAATCTGCGCGAGTATGCACACACGGCGAGCTCGACTCCCCAGCGGGACTCCGCGGTATCGCTGCCCGCCACCAACGCCGAGTCCCCAACTGAAGCGGGCGCTGCTGCCCGATCCGCGTCCGTGTTCACATCGTCCATGACGAACGCGAGGATCAAGTCCTCGTCGATCACGGGTGCGGCGGGCGCGCCTTCCTCCGCGCGTCCTGACGGTCGCACGCGAAGATGGCGTGCCCCGGTTCGGGTTCCTCACGACGGCTCACAGACTGGCGCGCGCTTCCCTACGTTCGCACCGTGACATGGCGCTGTGGACGCGGCGATGGCTTCGCAACGCTGGACTGTGAACATTGTGTCTGGACTCGACGGGCACCGAGCGCGGGATGTGTATCTGGCGTGCTCGTGAGCAGCAATCTGTTTGAGCAATACACACTCGTGCCCAAAGTCGAGGGGAGCGAGAGGGGAAAGGATGCCTGTCCAAGGGGGTACCTTCAGATGACGGCACCAAGATGTGGCTCGCGCCTTTTACGGGTCCACGCCGCGTGTGTGCACAGGATAGGATTCTTTCAAGCACTTCAAATTTTCAAGGTGTTTTCAGTCGCTTCCGACATATGCTTTACTTCTCTGGACGCTCGACTTTTCGCTGATATCTCATCTTTGCTTCGTGTCGTGTCCTGCACATTTCGACATTCAATATACACCACTATGCTTCCCACCATGCTTCCTATGCTTCCCGCCATGCTTCCTATGCTTCCCGCTGCTTCCTATGCTTCCCAAAATGCTTACTATGCTTCCCAACATGCTTCATGGACTTACCAATATGCTTCTTGGACTTACCGACATGCTTCATATGCTTCCTTATGCTTCCCAACACACTGCTTCATATGCTTCTGGCCCTGCCATGTTTCCAGCTACGTCTCATTCCCACTCCTTTGGCCTGTAGTGATTCCTCCTAGTTTTGGGGTATCCACCTCGGAGAGCTTGGATGCGTCGTCATCCTCCTAGTATTTTGGGTATCCCAGCTCTCCTTGGTTTTCGTCTAGGTCCGGAGGTTTTGGATGGAGACGGAAAGCCCGCCCCTCAACGGGCTTTCGCCCAAACCATGCCTACTTACAAGCGTACATCCGCTGAGATTCCCTTCGGGGCTTTCAATCTACTGTACTATTTCGACCGTTTGTTCAGTGACGGGTGACAGAGGGTCCTGAAATGAATGAATTTGAACCCAGTGACGGGTGACAGCCAGGTTTTCAGGCCCAAAGCGGCCTAAAAACGTCAAAAACTTCGGTCCGGCGATTGCCGGACGTCCATATATGGTCATTTCTCGTGATTGCCGAGAAATGAAGACCTTATCCAGTGAACTTTGCTGGTGACGGGTGACATGCAGTGAATAAACGGTCGAAATAGTACAGTATATCTTGGTCACCTCACTCAATCCATAGGGGCTGAATCGACTTGCAAAGATCGCGAGTCTATGCTGTAATGAGGCACGAGTGGAAACAAAGAGTTTAGTCTTTGCGCGAGAGGAAGTCACGGGACATCTCCGCTTCCGTCTCGCCAAATCGTCGCCGCCGACGCGTCTCAAGAGCTCGCCGGGAGCACGCGCTGAGTCGTCGGCCCTTTTTCTTTTCCCACCCACCCTCACCTTGGTCTGCTCAGAAACTTCAAGTGTCCTGTCCCGGATTTTCTGCGCCCTGGGTACTCAGATGGTGTTAGATAAATTATCTACAGTATCTAGTTAGTACAGCTCGGATTCCTCGAGAGCTGGGTATCCCAGCTCTCCTTGGTTTTCGTCTAGGTCCGGAGGTTTTGGATGGAGACGGAAAGCCCGCCCCTCAACGGGCTTTCGCCCAAACCATGCCTACTTACAAGCGTACATCCGCTGAGATTCCCTTCGGGGCTTTCAATCTATATCTTGGTCACCTCACTCAATCCATAGGGGCTGAATCGACTTGCAAAGACTGCTGCAAAGCCAAAGCATCAGGAAACCTTCACACGGCGATGTGATGTACGTACCTCACTGCGATATCAATGTTTTGACTTTGCTGCGGAAATAAAGATCATCCAGTACCCCGCCGCACGATCAAATTCTGATCCGGGATTTCTCACGGTTGAGAAACTGGGCAACCGGAACTAAGGTGCGATAGACCTTGGCCGTTTGCGACAGAGGACTTTCGAATCGGCCGGCGGGTCTTAAACAGTCCCTCATTTGGCCCGATCCTAACTGTTTGACTGTCGGACTGGCGTGGTTGATTTTGACGGGCGTGTTTCACCCATCCTCAATTTGAACTTGAAACACCACGGCACTTACAATTGACTGAGCAGGCTTGCTTCTGGATGCGGTGTGACTGGTGCGGTTGAATCTAACACCACTATTGCGGTCGAGACTCGATGTAGCATGTGTTCGAACTCCAACCACCTCTTCCAATTGGTTCGCTTCCAGCTGCTTGCTACTGGTGCGGTTGGTTTTGGCCGGTAAAGCATTGCTTACTTATCTGCCGACTACTGGTGCGGTCAATGCAGCATGCGTTAAAACTTGGACTATCACATTTGTTGGTAATCTATCGCTTTCCAAATGCGGACTTTTTGGGGAACCCGCACAGTCGTGTCCCATGTTAAACCGTATAAAAGCTGGGCGGTTTTGCAGCGATTCGGAAAGATACTTGCACATCCCCCAGTTTTCCCGTATCGCCACATTTCCTACTCGAACCTAAATCAACCTCCTCAACCCGTGAACCATCTTGACCGCGATGAAGTTCACCTATGACCAAGTTTCCAAAGAACGTACGTCAATCAATCCAACCTTCAGATTTCTTGAACCTGCACCGGGTATATACTGGCCCTCTGACGCGTATGCAGACATGTCCAAGATGGAAGAAATCACGGGCATCCCCGCAAAAGCCATGCTCGTCCAATCCGGCCTCCTCCCGACCCCGCCCGCCGGCGCGCTCGTCCTCGACAATGCCTGCGGCGGGGGCTTGCTTGCCTCCCTCATTTTTAACACCATGGATAATCCCAAGGCTACTGATGTGCGTGTGGTGTGCGGGGACGTGGAGGAAGCGATGGTGCAGAAGGCAAAGGCGAGGATTGAGGAGAATGGGTGGAATGCGGAGGCAAGGGTCGCGGATGCTCAGGTATTTATTTATCCGCTATTCTGCATCAGCGGAGGATTATTATACTCGTGCTGATTATTAGGCCCTCCCGTTCCCAAACGACCATTTTACACATAACTTGATGAATTTCGGGATTCAGCTCATCCCCGACGCCGCCTTGGTCGCGAAAGGTACGTCTGCCTTCATCACCGTCTTTTCAAAGTCCCTTCTAAACCCACAACCACTGCAGAATCGTTCCGCGTTCTCAAACACGGCGGAAAACTCGGCCTCACCGCCTGGACCGCCCCCGGCTGGCTCGAATCCTTCAAGCTCGGTGTCCCCGGCTTCGTTCCCCCTCCCATGTTCGCCACCTCCCCCGAAGCGCAAAATGAAACGCTCTCCGCGCTCCTTGCCGCAGCGGGATTCACCCACATCGAGGTACAGCCCGTCAAATTCGAGCATCGTGACGACCTGGGGCGATATCTGGAGTACATGCGTGGGCCGTTTAAGGACGTGTTGAAGGGAGAAAAGGGGGATGGGTATGATAGGTATATGAGGGAGAGGTTTGGGGAGGGGGAGTTTGTGTTGACGTGGGAGGCGGTGGTGGTTACTGCTGAGAAGGAGTAGGAAGCCGCAGAAGTAGGGATAGCCAGAGCCAGAGGATCCTCCGTGTATGCCCGCTTCTGGTTGCGAGAGCACCGAGCTCGAAAGACCGGGTATGAAGATACTGTAAATTGGGACTCAGATTCAACCACACACCGTTAAAAAAGACAGTTTGAACGTCGCATGCATATTCATGTTGGAATTCAAGGTCAAGTTGAGGATTTGAATGTCGGAAAAATCCTGGGTGGGTTTGAACGCCATGCAACCAGTTGCATGGCGTTCTATGGTCGAAATATTTTAGTGGCTTACAACTCATAGGTGAGGTTCATCAAACCGGTTCCAATCCACGCCTTGGGTTCAGCAGTGCCCCGGTTCAAGTTGAGAATTCGAAAGGCAGCGGCCTTTCTCGGACGAACTAGCCCGGAGTCAGTATACGGAGAATCATTATCTGCGGCGCAATGCATCAGTGATACGCATGCCAAAATCGGAAAAAAAGAGAGAAAGGTCCCACGGTTCGAAAGATGCGAGATAAGATCGCGGACTCAAAAGTTTTGCGGCGTATCGAGTCTCGAGCTTTAGGCTTATCAGATATGCATACGAAGGAAAGCCCACGGTTCAAAACGTGCGAGACCCACGAAAGCCGGCAGGTAAGACCCACGAAAGGCCGGACCCACAAACCCACGATTCAGAACAACGCAACCGGGTTTTCCACCGGCACCATCGACCTCAGGCAAGCACCGCAATCGGACTCGGATACCGCACTCGCAAGCGCAGTACTAGTCGAACGAAGATAGCCATCGCTTCCGGTATCACCCAGTCGAAAGGCACCAAGGAGGCTTGTGAGAACAACCAGTCAAGTTAATTGACCGCAGATGCAACGCAACCGCGGTCGGACTAAAATAGCCTCCAGCGCGAACATCGTGCGCTAGTCCAGGACTCGACGTGATAGGATATTTTTGGTTCTCGCAGCTTGACGGTCGCGAGCAGACGTAGACGCTCAGGTGGCCGGCCCGCAGGGGTGAAGAGTCCGTCAGTCAGACCTCGAGGCCACTTGGTCGTGAGATTGCTGCGAGATCGATATCTAGCTGCGGAGGTCGAATTTAAACGCCGGGAAGTTATCAAAAAAAACGGTCGACGCGTGGAAGTGTCACTTCAAGAGCCCTGGTTGACCGGGAGCTGCGAGGCCGACATACCCACCAGCCCACGAGCAACCGAACTTCAATAACATCGAGCAAAAATAGCTAGCGCCCCAACTCAGCGATGGGATATTTTTATTCGCGCCCACAACGATTGATCATGCTTGATGAACTATAGATGAAGCGGAAAGTATGGGGACCCGCGGCCGAGCTGAGAAGAGGTGAGAGAAAATTGTTTGGGAGCGAGCTTGAGTGACGGGATATCTTTAGGTCGAGGGTGGAGCCGTTGTTGAAAAAAGCCAGAAATAAGTCGGGGCACCACAGCGCACCACAGAGAAGCGTTTGCGCACGAGACAAATTCGCCACGGACTCCCGAAAAGTCTATAAGTTTCGGGGAGCTTGCGTTACCTTGGATGCGATGTCGAATTGCGAGTTCGCACAAAGACGAAATTTTGCTGCGCCCATTTAAATTTCAAAATTCAACCATGAGAGAGGTCAGGTTGATCTGTTACCACAGAGCAAGCAGCCTTTGGGTCGAAGTTCGAACTCAAGAAGCGACTCGAGGAGCCCAGATTTTCGGGGAGGTTGGCCCTGCTGCGTGTGGGGTAGAGGAGTAGGTCAAACGATGAGAATTGCTGTGGTTGAACCGTCACTACCACGCATTCCGTCGACTCATGACACCCGCAGCTGAAGTAACTCGCCTCTTTCCTCTTTCCTTTTTCCAATTCCCGTTCTTCCCCTCCGAGCCCCTCTCTCCGTGACTCTGTTCGTGTCCAGTCGCGTTCCGAAATCCGAAGGCCGATTCAGGCGGCGCCTCCCGAGATATTTCGAACATTGGATCAGCTGCATTTGGAATCTTGGATCCATGCTGTATCTTCTCTTCCCGCTATCACTGATACACTTGCGACCGCAGATTATAATTAGGGCCAACGTCTTTTGTTAGCGCAGTCCGGATTATTTCGAGCAAGGGGGCTCGTGATGGGCTCGTTGTTGCTCGGTGGATTAATTGTGCACAGGGCGTACTAGAGCTGTATCTTTGACACCGAGAGGGGCGACGAAGATAATTCGGCTTGGGGACGTACGTGTATTATAGATCAGTTCCCACTGCTAGGGCTGGACGAATGGCGAACGCGATGGCGAACGCGATGGGTGGCGAAATCCGTGATGGGTGGCGAAAGTGGCGAAAATGATAATGACAATGACAATGATGGACAAGTGGACCGTGACAAGAAAAGACGAAAGACGAACTAAGAACGATGAGCGGCGAGAAGGGCCGAAGGACCGAAGGACCGAAAGACCAAGGCGAGAAGGACCGAAGGACAAGGGGGTGGGGAAACAGTAAGTAACAACTGTCGTGGCGAATTTGGGAATCAGATGTGTGGACACTGGATCAAGGTCAGCCCGGCGGTTGTTAACTTTGGTTTAATTTTGGCTCGGTCGTCGTCGTCGCTGCAGTCGAGCTCAGGGAATATCTCCGTGTTTCGTACTCCGTCCCCAGAAGAAGCCTTCTCTTTGAGCCTCGCTCACCTGTTGCAGGGTGCACGGCGACCGGATGAACACCGACTTCGTTTTTGCCTTCTTCCTTTTTCCGATTTCGTTTCTTCTCCGATTTCGTTCCTTTTTCCGATTTCGTTTCTTGGGGTGGAAGGGGATGGAACAAGGACAGCCCGGGTGGGTTAATTTTGGCTACGCGCTGCGGGTGGCGCGAGCGAGGAACGGAACGGGGGTATTTTTGGATTTTTGGATTTCTTTTATTTTTTTTGTACATGCGTGTGGGCTTCAAGGTGGCGGATCTTGCCGCTCAGCGCTCAGTTATCAAGGTGAGCACTAACATGAGCAGGAGTCGAAGTCAAAAGTCAAAGCGAAACTGCAAAGATGGAGAGATGCGACGATGCGAAGATGCAAAGATGTTGAGATGGGAAGATAAAGAGATGCAAGAATGGCGAGCTGGTGAGATGGCGCGAAATCGGATCCGGATCGCGAATCGACGGATTTGGTAACTGTAGTGTGCGTGGACGCCGGAACATGCCGTCTTGCTCCTTCCTTCCTTCCTCCTTCCTTCGTTTCTTCTTTTTTTGCTTCTGTCGTTTTAGCACGACCGTGTACATGTGTGCGTCCCATTGAGAAAGAACGAGGATACATAGCTTGAACCACGTCGGATCCAGAAGCAAGAGCAAGAGCAAGCGCGAAAAGCAGGACCTGCCCTCAGAGTCACAGTAAGAATCAATTATCAAGGAATCGTTTATCCGTCCGGCTCCTTGCGGGCTCCGGCGCTATAATTAGTGCGTCGCGCGTCGCGGTCGCGAACAATCAATACGCGTGCTATTTTCGCTGTCGATGTCTGTCGTCTGTCGTCTGTCGCGATGTGCGCGGAAGCCGGATCGTGAGGTGTGAGGGGCGTTGTTTCGTGTGGCCGGCCGGGGTACAAGGGCGGTAAAAGGAAGAGGTGAAGGGGGGGGCCACGAAGCGGAGGTAGTGCGGAGACTGCGTCCAAAATTATGCAGGGACGGAGACTAGAATAGCGAGAAGTTGGACAAGAAGAGATCCCGGACCGGCGCAGTCCACCGACTCAGGGGTATACGGACGATGTGTATCATTCATAGCAGAGAGTATTTTGGAATTTGTTCGGGCGGCAAAGGCCGGAGGCAATCGTGGCTAATAATAAGCTAGTTAGGACTCATAAGAGGGGGTTGTTTACATGTGTTTGAATGACCCTCTCTGCGCTTGCCTTGGCGCGCACCAAAGTCATTCTTGGCGAGCCCATGCCCCCGCCGCCGCCCCAGGCCAAGGCAAACCACCGACACCTACTCGTACTCTGGCCGCTGTGTCTCGCTGCCCTCGCCGTGCCCCCGAGCGCCGCCGCCGCGCTGCCTGCGCTGGACAGGGAGCAGGCGGACGTGCTCGACGCCGTCCTGGCCTCGACGACACACAACCACCACCGCGTCCCCCCGCTCTACTCCGCCGGCCTCGACGGCGTCTGGCGCCGCATCGACTCGTACACCCTCGTCGGATCTACCGTCTGTGACGTGCGTCCTCAAAATATTATATTCACACCACTATAATGCTAATATCATTATTTTCGGGTGGAATAGACATGCACGGCGACGCCGACGCCCAGCGCCTCCGCGGCGCCGAGCGACAACTTCGACCTGACGACGGTGCCGGAGGGCTGGGTGCGCAAGAACGTCGCGAACCCGCAGCGCACGACGCTCACCGTCGCGCTGAGCGTCGTCCTCGCCATCGCGGTGCTCATCTGCCTCACCCTGCTGCGCTTCCACCTCACGCGCAAGCCCCGTCCGCGCGATCCCGAGAAGCAGAAGCGCCGGAGGCTTGTGGATAATCTGTCGAAGGAGGCTGTGGCCTCGGCGTCGAAGGAGAATCTAACCGGGGGGAGTGGGAACGGGAACGCGAAACGCAGATGGGTCGCGCGGTGGCGGGACAACGCCCACCTCCTCGCGCGCCAGCGCCGCGCCCGCCGCACCAAGAACGCCAACAAAAGCCAGAATCACTCGAGAGCGGCGTCGGTGGAGTCGCTCGTCCCGCCCTCGCCCGCGCACTCGAGAACGCCGTCTGTTATGCGCTCGCCTTCGGGCTCGACGCTGAGTCTGCCTGTGGATGTGGATACGGCGGCACCGTCGGAGCCGCCCGCGTACCCCCTCCCTCTACCCTCCTCCTCCTCACGACGACCACCACCGCCCTCGTCCTCTCTACAACCACCACCACCATCACCCCCACGCTCAGGCTCAGGCTCAGGCAAGCTCCGCGCCGCCCCGTCCTCCTCCTCCTCCTCCTTCCCCTCGTCTTCACTCCCGCCGTTCGACCCGTCCTCATTCTCATACGACCCGTCCTCATTCTCAGAGGAGTTGGAAGGGGAGGAAGGGGAGGCGTTCCCCCCATACACCCCCCGCGCCGCTCCCCCCGGTGCCGACGACGGCTACTTCGCGCACGTGGCGACGGACGACAAAGCCGTGTTGGCAAGGTTGGCGGCGTCGTGCTCCGCCCCTTCTGCTCCTCCTCCTTCTGCACCCCCTTCCCACCCGGCGCGCGCTGGTACACCTCGAGTGGCGGATGCAGCGGGAGAGCAGGACGGAGAAGGATGGGGAGAGGGAGACGGATGGGGAGAAGGGGAGGGAGAGGTGCAGGTGCCCGGGGAGGAGGAGCTGATGACGCTCGAGCTCGATCTGGTGCTGGAGGCGTCCGAGCGGGCGTCTTCCCGAGGACACGCGCTGCCACCCCCACCTGCCGGCTCATCCTCTTTCCCCTCATCTTTCTCATCCTCTTTCCCCTCATCTTCGAGGACGAGGACGAGGAGAGGCGGCGCGCTGCCCTCGCCGCCGCCGCATGGCCGAGCCGGCGAGGAGAGGGAGAGGGAGAGGGAGAGGGAGGAGAAGATGGAGCTGGAGAGGGCGTACGCCTCCGCCTCCTCCTCTGCCTCTGCTTCGTCCCCCTTTTCTTCGGCGTTGCCGATGTACCCATCTGCACCGTCCTATCCCGCCGCGCCGTCGTACCCCTCCTCCTACCCTGAATACGACTACCGAGACCGAGATGAGCGGCAGTACGAGGACGAGGACGACTACCGAGCCGACGCAGGGCCCTCCGCGCCCGCCTACCCGTCCGCGGAGGCGGGGCCGAGTGCGCCGCGCGCGTCTCCTGCTGTGTCGTCCTCTTCGCCCTCCTCTTCGCCCTCCGCGCCGTCCTACCCCTCCTCCTACCCAGAATACGACTACCGAGCCGACGCAGGGCCCTCCGCGCCCGCCTACCCGTCCGCGGAGGCGGGGCCGAGCGCGCCGCGCGCCTCTTCTCCCTCTTCTTCGCCCTCCGCGCCGTCCTACCCCTCCTCCTACCCCTCCTCCTCCTCCTCTTCGCCGTCGTACCTCTACGAGGACGACTACCGAGCCGCGCCCGCCTACCCGTCCGCGGAGGCGGGGCCGAGTGCGCCGCGCGCGTTGACCTATGGCGGGGGAGCGAGTACAGGAAGTGGGGGAGCGAGTGCGAGTGCGCCGCCGTTCGAGGATGTGTGGGGTGGCTACGATGACGGCGACGAGGAGAGAGATGGCTACGAGGAGAGGGATGGGGATGAAGAGAGAGATGGGGCGGGGCCGAGTACGCCGCGCGCGGGTGGACCGAGCGCGCCGCCGTTGCACGACTCCGAGTACGATTACGACGAGCTGGAGTACGCGTTGGAGCCAGCGGAAGCGCAACCTCGCGGGCGAGACGCAGACGCAGACGCACGCCAGGAAGACGAACGACGGCAGCGCACGGAGCGAAACGCGCACGCGCCGGTGGGGGCGGGGGAGGCGCATGATACGGGGTGGGGGCATGAGCGATGAGCGATGATTCGTGGCTTCTTCTTCTTGCGGTCCCCTTCCCGCCTGTGTGGCTCCACCGCGCCTACCGCCGTCTGCCTCGGGGTCCCAAGCCGTTGGAGGGGGCGACGTCGTCGAGGACTTTATTAGCATTTTCGGTACTTCGCACAAGCACTAGTTCCAGTTCCAGGTTCCAGTCTCAATCGCACTTTCCCCTTTCCCCTTCCCCCTTCCCCTTCCTACTTTTACTTTTACTTTTACTTTTCACAATCGCATCCTTAGCATCCTCCGAATCCTCCAAATCTCCACACTGTCTGACTGTCATTGCATATTCGATTCGAGTTTTATTTTTTGGGCACCGGTTATACTATTGTACGCAGCAGTGGGTAGTGGGTAGGGGGAAGTGGGTAGTGGGTGGTGGGTAGTGGGGGTTTTGTACATGAAAGATGAAAGATGAAGATGAAAGACGAACATAAAATAAAATGTAATTGGACTAGTACTTTGACTCTGGATGAGCGGGCAAGGGCGGGCGAGAATGAGGGTGAGGGTGGGGATAAAGCTCGCATTGACAATGACATTAATGATATAAAATTGACGCCGGTGGACAGAGTGAGTGCTCAGCGCTCAGTCGCCGGTGTCACGTCGAAGATCCAATGCCAGTGAGAGGCCTTGAGCGCGGTGCATACTCGGATGGGGGTGGCCATGGTCCAGGGTATCGCGATCCATGGGATTCTGGAAACGGAATCTCGACAGCGACGCAATGCGCTCCCGCCGGCCACCGCTCCCGCTCCTGCTCCTCCCGGCCACCGCTGTCGGACGTGCAAGCCAGACCAGGCCAGGGACGTCGACTGCGGCGAGCGATACGCACTCTGAGGTGGAGAGCCGTAGACGCCCCGTAGGCATCGTGAATGAGGGGCGGTGGCGGTCTCCTCTGCCTGTCCTCCCCAGCGCAGCGCGACGGTACGTCTTGGCTCAAAGAACGGACGCCGGAATCAGCACTGAAAATCTGAGATGATGGACTTGAGTATCGGACTCGACGATTGATGGCGCGACCGAAGGAAGAAGGGCGCAGATGGAGGCAGATTGTCGGACGTAGTGTCGGAGGGGAGGTCGTCAAAATTCGCAATCCAAACAGCAGGAACACAGTCGACGCCTGCTTCTGCTTTTCCTTTTCGCGCTGCCCTGATCTGGGTGTGCGCCCATGCGATGAACGGCACTGCCATGTCGGATTCGCACCGGCGCCTCACACCGGGCTGGTGGCCAGCACACTGGAGAACGTCGAGAAATAAATAAAGCGAAACCCGTGCGGTGTTCACTGCCACTGTTCAGAGCATAGCGGGGGATATTGGTATTGAGTTTTCCCCGCGAAGGGCGGAGAACGACCAGTGACACGAAGCGCGGATCCCGAGTCCCAGGCAGTCCCAGCGAATCTCGAGTTCCTGAACACAGCGGCATGGGCTCAGCGTAGCTTGGCTTCTCTTGGAATTGAAAAAAGCAGAATTGACGCGACGGGATTGGCGAGGGATAAGAAGCCGGTGCCCGAAGGCGAAGGCGAGGAAGAAAGGAAAAATGCCGGCGAACGGTTCCCGAGTCTCGACTGCGGCGGGCGTATACTGTATTGGCGAATTAGCCGGGTCTCGAGATTCGACGTACTGCAGCGTGAATCAGAAGCGCGAACTAAGAGTACCATGACTTTACTTTGCGTCGCATCCACGTGCCTCGTCAGACAGCGGAGGAAAGTCTGCCAAGGAGGTTAAGAATGACCGTGAACCTGTCGACGTCCTGAGCAATTGCCTTCCTTCCAGGGGAAAAAATGATGATCGATGCTATGGGATTGGCGAGGGAGAACTGTCTTGGAAGACGAACAAGTACAGGGAACGATCGTTCCTATTCCTAGCCCACACTGGGAGAAATTCTCGTCGTAAAGAGCCCGAGAATCGACATCCTGCTGATTTCCCTTGCCAGGCAGCAAGTATCGGTGTCTCGAATTTTGAAGAATAGCGGCCCTGCGCTTGCCGCTTCCGAGTGTGGCTTGGACATAGAGTTTGGACTTGACGTTGATGGCGACGGATTCTCGAGTGTCGACCACGGCGGCGTATGTTGGTGAATTCTCCGGGTTTTTCACCGTAGAGAGCCCGAGATTCGACACGCGAAATGTGAGCGCGGATTACGAATGCGAGCGCGAGTTCCAGGCGAGGCATTGCATTGCATCCCTGCTGCTGTCTTGTGCCTAACGCAGCTCGCTTCCTTCGAGAAGAGGATTGGAGCGACGGAATTGATATTGGCGAGGGAGGAGAATTCAGATAGCAGCCAGCCATCGCCAGTATTCCTCGACCACAGGTCCAGCAAGTGTGTATTCACCGCAAAGCGCCCGAGGTTCGACATTCTGCGGATCTCCCGTGCCAGGAAGCTTGAGCTTCCCAGCGAATCACGAGTTCCCGACACGGCCGCGTGGACAGCTGGCCATCGAGCAGGTCAGGATGATTGGACCTGAATGATTGGATGGAGAAATGAGCGGAGTGCAGAGAAGACAGAAAGTAAGCAATCGTCGGGGCTTGGGGTTTGCTGGTCGCGCACGGGTGATGCGGAAAGCAAGAAAGACGTTTTGAAGAGGGAGAACGCCACCCGACAATTGAATCACAATCAGAGCTCCAAAATGATGTGCGGAGGTAGCAAAGCCAGAACTACGAGGAAGGAAGCAGAAAGCAAGGAAGAAGCCGGCGATTGTTCCTGGCAGAAATGTCCGGAGAGACAGACAGACTGTCACCGCAAAGGGCCCGAGCGTCAACCTTATTCGATATGGAAGGGATGCAAATCCTCCCAGTGAATCACGAGGTGCCCAGCACGGCCGCGTGGGGTGCCGGTTATTGGCCATTGAGCTCTTGCGTGAGTTTGCGCGAGACATGGCCGTGAGTGCGCAATGAGAGTCTAAAACGCGACGCTCCCATCGGCTGTCTTCCACTTCCACGGCGTCCGCGAGGTGAAAGGTCATGCGCTTGAAGGTCAGGGCAGACTGCCACAGCCAGTTGACAGCCAGTCAGCGCAGAGTGGCTGCTTGCAGTAGCACAACTTGCAATTGCCAGGCTGCGTATTCCGCTGAGAGCCAAAATCAGCCAGCGGTTGCCCGCGACGGCGAAGCACGTAGGAGGGGGAATGGCCACGGTAGTGCCACGGTTGCGCTCGTTGTTAGTCTCTCGTAGACAGACGCTCTAACAAAGAAGCTCGTACCTCGCATGTTAGCTCGTTGTAGGCCCTGGTCGTTGACCGTGGTCCAATTAAGATTCGGTGGAGTTAACGTGGTGCTCGTGTTGAATGAGGAGCAGTACTTGGTGGCAATTTGGAATAGGACACCGCGGGGAACAGATGGGTGTTGACTTGGTCGGAGCTGCAGTGCGAGTGTACGGTATTTGGCAGTGTGTTTTACCGTCGGTCTTGGACAATATATATATATATATATATATACGCAAGCATACAGGTTGAACATGGGACCCAAACCCGACCGACCGCACTGTTAGCCAGCAGGGAGAAAACGCAACGCTGGTTTTGAGCTGAACCCGCCGTTTCATTCTTGAGGGTGAATGAAACGGCGGGTTCAACTCAAAATCGATTTTAACCGCACTGGTCTGACAGGGAAACGGCTGAAAAGTGAGAGACCGCTTGAAACTGTATAGGCAATAAGATAATATAATCCGGCATAAACCCACGTTCCAGCCCAGTTGTGCACCGCTGTTCAGTTTCTCAACCGTGAGAATGGTTGATCAAGAATTGATCTTGTGCTCCGCGGACCGCCAGCTAACATTACTCGTACTTCGCATGCTTTATGCTAACAGGGTGGACTCCTGTACGATTTAAAGCTACTAACAGCAAAGAACAGAACGGGGGACGGAGACGGACTCTGAACTGACTGTCAATTTAGCGGCGAAGTCGAACGGTGTTGCGTACGATGCGTAAATTCACGGTCAATAACCTGTGAGATGGTGAAATGTCAGCCAGATCGTTTTTTTTCTCAATTCCGGTGTTTGCGATTGGATGCAGCGCAAGGAAAGTTTTACGAAGCAGTCCAAACCTTGTTTCCCCTTCTGGCAATCGTTAAACGAACTCGTCGGCTTATGACATCTCTCGCCAATATTTATTGCTGCCCGTCACTACGCTTCTATGCAAGGTACATATTTTCATAGCTACCTTCGCGACGTATCTATTGCCATTTTAGCTGTTGCGTGGTAATGCAGACCTTCTAGCGCCTGCTCCGCTGCAGTATTTTCGGAGTGTACGTGTGCGAGAAGGCGTGAGGGACGGAGAACGGAGGCTTTGCTTGCCCTTTTGATCTCAGAGGACGGTCATCCGATATATTTGAATCGCCGCGTCCATGAATTTATCCCGAAAGCAAGGCGGCCATATTATGATACTTCTCACCGTCGGTAGATGTATGTTTAGGCTCGACTCACCCTTGTTTTATATATCGAATTTAGTTCACCGCGGATCCACATTGGCCTGGTACCCCATCCAAAAAAGTGCAACACTACACACGCCATTCCGTCGCACCATATGAATTGCTGGTAAGTAAGTACCTCCCTCGCTCACTCTGTCAAAATTCCCCGCCTCCCTTGCTCGCTCCCTCGCTAAGGTCTTCGCCCATATCTAAATCCGCTACATTCCACCTCCAGTCTCACTGTCACCAACAACCTTATACCGGCTATGTTTATACTGCTCTATATATTGCGTGCATTTGGCCACAGCCTTTCCCGGATCGCCCACACTCCTGGGTCCCGCTTTCACGCGCAATATCGCAGTCGCAAGCATTATTTTTACTGTGACTGTGCTGCCTCGGCCAAGCGTGAAGGAACACGTTTTTCTGTGCATGCGCTGCGGTCAAAAATAGTTTCCTCCTGAGCTCTCTCTCCTCAAGGAGCTAGATTGAAGTTTCGTCGGTTGGGCCGGTTTGGCCAGCAAAGACAATGCAAGTCTCAGCGTGTACCAAATGAGTATCTTGGCTCCCTTTAGTTGCGGTAATTGACCGGAGTCTATGGAATCGGAGTCGACACTGCTCCGATTACTGCCAGTGTTTCGACTCGTCAAAGGAAAGCCGACGTCCTTCCCCAGCTGATGACTCCTCATCCGGGTATCGTCGAACGCAACGCTGACCGAGAAATGTATGCTGACTGAGCTTTAGCGATTTGCGAACAATGAAGACTGCATACCCGTCGTTTGGGACCTCGTACCGGGGAATAGAGCCGCACTGGACGCGCTTGGTCGTGACTTCTTGGATGGAACTTACGCAAGTTACGGATAAACGGCCGGATAAACGGAAGTCTGCACGCGCTCATGGACTTGTGGGGAAGGGGGAGAGGGAACACTCTGGAGTGAGACTCGTGAAATGATAAACTACCCCGCATTTTTCCTGGAGACCCGTTGTATATGCTTTCGCAGTCGACTTCCGACGGCAGAATCCTACGACGCTACCGCAAACAAATCGCGGTGTAATTTAGCCTTCGTTTTTTTAGTCGTTGCTCCGTGATGATTGAAGAATGTTGCTTGGCGTGTCAGTACTGCCGGAATTCATAGTTATCCGTACCGCCAGCGGATGGGAATTGGATACAATTTCGGTCGCAGAAGGTTAATCCCCGCGATCCTGATGGCTCGTTAGCACAAATGCTGGAAGCACCAAGAAAGATTTCAACGCTCGTGAGAGATGCTAATCGACCGGCACCTGGACTGTAAGTGTAACAAGGGTTGAAATGACGAGCGCAGAAATTGAACCCCTACTGATAACATATGTTGTGCTTCCGTTTGCTCTTTCCCTATCCTGTGCGCGAGCGATCAAGTACTTCCATTCGAGTTGGATAACTTTGCGCATGACGAAGACTCGGGATTGTACTTCCATGAAGATGTACTCTGCGTTGTCTGATGTAAGCGAGTATCCGTACACCTTGAGATCTGGTAGCCCAGAAGAACGGAGAATTGAAGCCGATAGTGGCCACTTCGCTGTCGACAGGGTGGTAATTGGGGACTGTACACTCCGGAAAAAAAGAAGTTTTGGCGCTCCTGAAAACGTTACTGAAACTTAAAGTATCAGGGTCGGATCAGCGGGCCGGGCCGGGCCGGCCTTCCGCTCCTGATACTGAAAGTATCAGTAACGTTTTTGGGCGACCCAAAACTTCTTTTTTTCCGGAGTGGTAACCGTGTACAGGCGCGCCACCATTTGGAAGCCGTCATGCATGGTGATGTTGTGGTGATGATAAAGGTGCGGTTGTATCCGCCCTCGGCAAGCTTTGCCAAGTTGACTACGTCCTCAGGGATTCGATCCACCGACTGTGCTGCAAGTCAACGCAGGCCAACCACGTTGAAAACGAGCTGGCGCTCGGCCGGGTGAAGAGAATTGCCCATGCTGGACACGTTAGATATAATTACGGTTTAAACCGTTCACTGTATACATCGACACTCACATCCACCTCCCTCTGGTAATGGGCATACTGGAAAAGGGAGTCGTAGTAACATCGGCAGTAATGGAAAGCTCTTTGCTTGACAAGGATAGCGAGGAGCGGGGGGAAGGGGGAAGGGCGACACCAGAGAGCAGAAAGTCCACGACGAGCGTCGCCCGACGTCAAGATCGCTGGAAGAAAAATTCCAAGGGCTCAGGGCTGAAGCTCCTCAGGCGGGGCATTCTGGGTGAGGACAAAGGGAAAGTTAAATTGCTCATCTCTGAGAGAGGTTTGAGAAAGGTACAGCGCCCACAGGTGCGCTCAATCGTCAGTGAACTTGCGACACGTAACCCAACGTGCCGAAAACTGATGTATGATCGCATCAATTTTCGTTGATTACATCAGTTTTCGGTTCGTTACTTCCCGCTGGACTCTCACTCTATCATCTATGCAACCTCTATGGAAGGAAAAGCCTAGAAATTCCAGCTCGACGGACTACTTGGCAGTGGAATGGACCTCCGCAACTACTCGTTATTCTTCTCGACGCAGTGCTTTTCAATTGATGACGTGAATCCCACGCGTTGCGAGCGACCGCGCCGCTTTTGTAGCCGCTTTCTTTCCTTCCTTCCCTTGGCGTCGTTTTTTTTTGTCTGCCTCTTGAACAGAATCTCTGGAACTTTCGGCCGTTTCCTTTCGCGTTCTCCGCGGACACAAGCTATCTACTGCTATCCCTTAGCGTCTCCGGAGTCCGGAACTCTTGTCCCGACAGCACCGAACAAGAGCGCGCTTACAGTGTCACACCTCGACTACTTGCCTGACCTGGCATCGACTCATCGGGCATCGAACCAGGTGGTGCCAATAAGTAGAAAAGAAGCGGCCAAGGGCCGAGATCAGCGTCTATTGCCGACTCCACTGCCCGCTAATACTCGCCCTCTCCGCACCACCGGGCTGTTCCGTCCCCGGGAGTCAGCACCGACGAAGCAGACCAAGGGCCATCGCACGAAGACCTGAACGTCTGGTGTTTTCCGTCGAGATGCCGTCCTACGTTGTCACCGGTGCTAGTGGAGGAATTGGAGTTCGAAGCTCTATTCAATTCCTGCGTAAAGGAAACTAACCGCTGTGGATCCAGTTTGAATATGTCCGACAGCTGAGCGCGGAAAGCCAGAACACCGTCTTTGCTATCGTCGGCAACAAACGCAGCAAAGTTGCCGCCAAGCTCCGTGCTTTGTCGAGGAGAAATATCACAGTTCTTTCGGCGGACGTTAGTGACCCCTCGGCTCTCGAGGTTTGTGTGTTCTGTGGCGCGTTCTTAATTCGGACTTCAGTGATGCATTTTCAGATCGCGGCGGCCAGTGTTGCAAGAGCGACAGACGGGAGCTTGGACTATTTAATAAACACTGCCGGCAAGAGCAATCATCCGGGCCTCGCTCTCGACCAATTGTGAGTGTTAACAACTGTGGGCAAACAAGCTCCTGATATCTTGCAGTCCGGACCCGGAGGCCCTTGAAGACGATTTAATTGACATTGTACGATCCTAGTTCCTGCTTCTAATCCTTGATTAACAAATCCAGTTCAAAGCCAATACCATCAGCGTAGTTCACCTCATCAACGCCTTTCTACCACTTCTCAGAAAAGGTCGCACGAAGAAAGTGGTCGTCTTGAGCAGCGGTCTCGCAGATCTCGACTTCACACTCTCCGGTGAAACCGCTGCCGAACCTTCCTACTCCATATCCAAAGCGGCGCTGAACATGGTCGTGGCTAAGTACGCGGCGCAGTTCAAGTCTGAGGGGTTCGTCTTCCTCGCGCTCAGCCCGGGACTCGTGAACGTTCCAGATACTGGTACAGGTCAGTTTTCCTCTCAGATTGAGCCTAGTGACGACGTGCCCTCTAACTCGTTCCAGTGACTGCCAAAGCGGTGCATGAGCTTGTTATGATTTCGAAGGCGATCGCAAAAGTCGCGCCGGATTTCAAGGGTCCCATGCCGCCCGAGGAATCGGTCAGAATGCAGCTGGAGGTCATCTACAGGTGGACTGTAGAAGATACCGGTGCATTCGTTTCACATCTTGGTACTAAACAATGGCTGTAGTTGTACTTCAACGTCGGCCAATGGACTTTGGAAGCATCAATCTGTCCGGACATCCCGTGTCATTATTAGCGTCCGCTTTAGGTTACCTGTCAATGTAAGTGCACACGAACAATCCTACGCAGAGACCACACCAAGGCTGGACTGGATATCCACTTTTTCCACCCCATTTGCTGGTCGATTTCGTGCCTTTTCAGGCAAAACCAGCCAATAACGCTACAGCTGTTCACTGCGCTTTGAAATGTGTTCCGGAGCCTTCCGGAGTCTCGCAAGAATAGTACTTCCCTTTTGATGGTGACGGTGAAAGTGCCCCTGCCAAGTTCCTCTGTTCGTACGAATCGTATCCCGGCGTCTCGGGGTATCGCTGATGTCCCGACCTTTCGGAATATAATCTTTGTAATTATTCTTCATAATCTTTGTGTCCTGGCCAATATAAGTATCCAGCTCAGCGTCGTGGATACACATCAACGCTCTCAACTTCAACTCCATGTCTTCATACGTCGTCACTGGTGCCTCCCGAGGAATTGGGGTTCGAGGATCATTTTTCTTCTCCGGTTCGTACATTGAACTCTGTTTCCAGCTCGAATTCGTCAACCAGTTGAGTGCCAACGATAAAAACACTGTCTTTGCCGTCGTCCGCAACAAAACAACCGCCACGCACCTCGATAAATTGTCGAGGAAGAACATCATTGTTCTTGAGGCCGACGTAACCAATGCACAGGCTCTCGAGGTCAGTGGATATCCGACCTTCCAGGATGTGTAGCTCACCCGTGTACAGCTTGCAGCAGCTGCGGTTTCAAGTGCAACAGGCGGCAAGCTCGACGTTTTGATCAACAACGCAGGCGGGTCCACCTTTCCCGGCCTAACCATCGATGAATTGTAAGTTTTTTGCCGGCAAGACTGAAACAGTGGTTTGAACGCCCGCCTTAGCCCGACCCCGGAAGCCGTCGAGGCGGACTTGATTGAGAATGTATGTCGATTTGCCTTGCGCTTGACGATACATATTGACATATGACATTTAGTTCAAACAAAACACCATCAGCATTGTGCACTCCACCAACGCGTTTCTCCCCCTCCTCAAGAACGGTTCAGCTAAGAAAGTGATCACCTTGAGCACAGGCCTCGCGGATCCGGACTTTACGGTCTTGGGTGAAGCCCCGGGCCAGGTGGGGTACTCTGTGGCCAAGGCCGCCCTCAACATGGTCGTGGCTAAGTACGCGGCGAAATACAAGGCCGATGGCTTCGTCTTCCTGGCCATCAGTCCCGGTATGGTGGATACCTCGGCGACTGCTACAGGTCCCCGTGGGTTATTTCCTCTTGTCTTGTGCAATGGGTCACTGATATGCACTGCAGCGTCGGCCGGAACCCTTAAAGAGATGGAGCTGTTGATGCCCTCAGTTGCCAAGGTCGCGCCGCATTTCAAGGGACCTATTTCAACCGAGGAATCGGTCAAGTTGCAGTTGGAGGTAATCAACCGGTGGACTGTGGAAGAGACGGGTGCCTTCGTCTCGCAGTTCGGGAACAAGCAATGGATCTAGATCAGTACGGCCTGGCGTTCCAGCTTGTAACTTATCTATCCCTACTGTGTGTAACTGTAAATCTCCGACGATATTGAAATTCCGTTCAGGAAAGTGCGATGGCAACGCGGTCGCAAGCTGCGAGTCTTTCGTCCAATTCAACTTTGCTCGAATTTTCAACCAAAATGGTTTTCAACCGTGAGAACCTTGATGGAAGATTGCATTTACCTCATCCTTTACGCGCCTAGTGGTTTTCAATGCTTGTAAGCTCACAGAATCTGACCTTCTTGAATCTCCGTGAGCCTCAATCCAGTTTATTACTCCGTCGGTCTACGAGCCCGACTGCCCAACACATGCAGAGGCACTTTGAATCTTAGCGCACCAGATGCGAATTCCAACATCGACAATTGTGGATGGCCTGGCTAATCTCGCTGGCAAATGATACCTTTCCAAATGATACCTTTCCTTACACGGGCTTAAGCGCTTCTTGCAAAGTAATCCCTTCGAAAACCCTCTGCCTGGTAAATTCTCCGCCCAGATCACCCCGAGCATCGTGCGTGTGCTCGTGGCAATGGATGGTCTCACAAGATTTACGGTTTCCTAACTTATTTCCCGTCCTGCAATACCGCTCCAGCCGTTACCACACATCCTCTCGCCGTTAGCTGCCCAATGATAGTTTTCTCAAGTTCTTTCAAACTTGGTTTTCTCAGTCGGCAAGTTGGATTTGCGCCGACTTGAGGGTCGACCATAGACCGTTGTAAGCCAGATCGAATTCGATTGCTTTCGTTCTGTATCATAATCGTCCCTGGTCTTGCATTCCGGTTGGTCGAAACACATCCAAGTACCCAAACTGTGCAGTCTCTCACACTGGATGCTGATCTAACATGAAGTTCGACCGGTGCTCCCAACTTAAACGACCCATTTATTATATGTTCCCCACATAGGTTAGGTTAAGTTACTTGAGGTGTTTTCTCTACAAGTGTCGCATCACGATTCACTATTCGTCTAATCGTCACAGATTTGGGCCTTTTACTCGGTTTCCCCTTTGTCCCTGATGACATTAATCCCTCCTGCCCTGCAAAAGCGCCTTCCCGCCCCACACACCCTCGCGCCAGAACCAGAGCCCCGCGTACGTGGCAACAGGTCCTACGAGCACCTGCCCCGCGAGGACCGCCGCCGCCGCGCGCGCCGCCTGCCCTGTCGTCGCCCACCCCGTGCGGCGCAGCTCGTACACGCTGTACAGCGACCACAGCGCTGTGGTGAGCGCGAAGAGCGCAAAGTCCGGGTTCGCGCGTGAGTTCTGCAGCAGTAGGGCGGGGAGCGCGTGCAAGGTGTCGAGCAATGGGTAATACGCGTAGAAAGTATTTGCGTGCGCAAAGAAGGCGAGTGCGAAGGCGGCGCGGTAGGCATCCCGCAGCGGCCCAACGTCGGCGTTCTTGTACATGTCGAACGCGTCGGGAGGGGTGTAATACTCGAGTAGGCGCTTTGCGGCGTATGCGTGGAACGCGAGGAGGACGGGGAGGGTGCTTTGCCAGAACGAGGCCGAAGCGAAGGAAGAGGAAGAGCTGGGCCCGACAGCGGCGGTGGCGGCGAGTATAATTGGGACGAGGTACCCGAGGAATGCGGCGGGGAGGATGGTCTGCGCGACGGCGAGGGGCACGGGTCGGCCCACTGCGCGCCCGTAGATGATGCGCCCGGAGGTCCAGACGCTGAGGAGGAAATACAGGGGTGCGACTGTAGCTATACCCACCACTTGCACGGCGATACCGAAGAGGACGGGCCTGGTGTGGGGGATCCGTCAGCTCTGGGACTTCGAGGAAATGCAAAACGTACAAGGAAACAAAGGTGTACGCGGTGCCATTGCGATACCCCTCGATGGTCCAAATCAACAGAACTGGGAGGAGGTACATGGGCGAGAGCGGGGTCGGCGCGCCGCCGGCAGAATCTGGCATAAGATTCGTGAGGACTTGCATAATCAAGGCAAGACCTGCACACACCGAAGAAAGACCTATGCATGCCCTTGGCAGCAACATACAGCAATCCGCCGAACACACTGGCGGCCAGCAGCATCGAGAACGCGAGGCCACCGAGGGGCCGAGCGGGCAGCTCGTCATGGTACGGCTCGAAGCGCGGGCGCTGGGGCATCGGTAGCATGGGCAGCCGCCTTGCGGGCAACGCTGCATCCGCAAACTTCTCCAGAGACCCCTCCGCGCCGAGGAATGGGATGACGCGCGCGAGGAATGCAAAGACTGGGTTCTCGCCGGCGAAGATACTCTGCTGCTGGTGCGAGATGCTGACAGCCTGCACAACAGGGCCTCGCCGGCGCGTCTGGATGCGGTCGAAGGTGGCGGCGACGTCCGCGTCGGAAGGGCGCTGTCCTTTCGGCAGCGCATTGAGCATGGTGTGCAGCTCGGTTGCGAGCGACGCCGCGGTCTCGATTGCGTTATTCCCGCCTTGACCTGAGATTGGATTGAACTGAAGACAATTAGACGCGGCTCGGAATCCGGGTAATAGACTATACCTTGTGGACTGCGTCTCCAGTAACAATGATCCGGTTGAAATGCCATTCAGTATTCACAAACTCGGGAATCGACGTCAAGACGGCGGAGGTGTGGTTCTCGTAGAGGTCGCCAAACTTGACCTTGTCGTTGATGGGGTCGTTCCAGTGCTTCTTGGCGACCGCAAGACGCTCCTCGTCGGAATAGCTCCGGGGGATCTCGTTTTCCATGCCATGAAGCGTCTTTTCGTTCTTGACGAAGAGGAACCAGTAGGTGCGGCTGCCTGGGCCGTCGATGACCAGATAACTATTATTGTGCCCCAAAACGGTTTGTGTCGACGTGGGGCTGAATCCAGCTACGTTTCGCGAGATACCGTACATGCAGATGTAGTCGCAGGGGACATCTTCGAACGAAATTAACCCGATATTGTGACCGAAACCAATGCACTTACCCGTTCGGTCAGCCGTGGGGAAGCGTCCAGGAGAAAGCTCATCGCCTAGACGCCACATTTCCTTCCGAATGGTGCTGTGAACGCCATCTGCGCCAACGAGGATGTCTCCCGAGTAGATTGAGCCATCCTGGGTCGTGACTTGGACGCCGTTTGCGACGGGCTGGACGTTGACCACGCGTTTATTCACAAGAACCTTCGACTTGTTCTTCAAGTTTTCGTGGAACACCTCGATGGCCATTTGCCGGTCGATGAATATTATGCCGTACCCGTGCCTGTGCCATTCTCCGTCAGATCGACGAATTGAATCTGCCCACTGCTCACTCACCGCTCGACAAAGTGCTGCCCGGCGAACGGAATAACGCTGAGTGACACCCCTTCGGGTGAATTGTACAGCAAGTCTTTGACCTCGTCATCCAGCTTTCCCCGAACCCCGTCATAGCAGCCAATCTGGTCCAGGATACGGCACCCGTTGGGGAAGAACCCGATACTCGCGCCGACCTGGGGCGCAATCTCCGAGTATCCCTCGAGCACCAGAAAGTCGATCCCAAGCTGCTCCAGCATGTTGGCCAAGACGAGCCCCGCGATGCTGCCGCCAGCAATCAAGACCTTGAAATTGTGCTTCTCGCTGTCCATGTCGGGCTTCAAGAAAAAACGAGCGGTGAGTCGGATAGAAATGGGAAACGTCCGATGGGTCTAACTTGAATTGCGATGATCTGGCTGCATCTCGACATGATCTCGTTCGGTTCCAATGGTTTCAGAACGAACGATAGGACTCTGTAATATCGAATTGATAAAACGAGCCTTTACCAAACGTTAACGACCAAAGCCCGGGCCCGGCGGGTTCGGTTCCAGCGCCCAAGGACCGTCAACGGAACTTTATTGCAAGGAACATGTCTCAGAGTGTCCGGAAGTGGCCGTGGTAGCGGCAAAGTGACGAGGGGAACGTTACCTCACAACGGTCGGAGGTTTGGTTGGCGTGATCGTGTCAGCCACTGATAACTCCGCAAATATGCACCCGGTGGCTGACCATCTAGCATTTCAGCAGTGCTCTTAGCGAGCTCTCTTACTACTCCTTCACCATCTTCCAAACCATGCAAAGTCTTGTCCAGAACCCGGCCTATTTTCGTGAGTGCACAGACTGCTTCTGGACGGCGACGCTCATTCTAGGGTAGCCCCCCACGCCGGAAAAGGGGCCGACGGAATTGCCGATGGAAGCTCGGTACCTGCAGTGGTGAAGCAGGTCGTCGTCGGACTCCTTGGTGAAAAGGCCCTCCGCGAGGCCAAAACCGAAGCCGCTAATGGCACCGTCTTCGAAGTCATAACCCAGGTAAAGAAAACCAAACCAGCGATAACCCAGGAACAAAGTTGAATATGAAATGTCCATCTAGCTGCTCCCCCCGATGGACGCGCGCGCCGAATTCAACTGGGTCCGACTTGCCAAGTCGTTCGCCCAGATGATGGAGACCGCCGTCTTCCCCGTCGCGGTCCAGGCGCGTTTCCTCACCTTCATCTACGCGCGCGTAATTGGTTTCATGGGACCGACCGATAAATCTGTCGGCCCAGGCTCCATTATGACATCCGAGGGCGGCCCCGTCGAGCTCAGCTGGGTCATCCCCAACCGCTCGAAACCGGCCGCCGGCGAGGTTACGCGCCAGCTCCGCTTCTGCATCGAGCCACGGTGCGTCCAATCTATATCTCATTTTATGTGACTGAGTGGCTGACGTGGGACGCAGGGATCCGGAAACTGGTGCCTTGTTCAAGGGCACCCCCGTCCTAGACTACCTGACCTCGCCCGAGGGCTCTCTTGGTGTCGTTTCCCTCCCCGACCAAGGGTTGGACTGGCCCACGAAGACGGAGGGCTTCCTCTTCCCCGACGACAAGGGCGGCGAACCCCCCGCCGGGAGCCGCTTCTTCGTCGGTGCGTCATCTCCCCCTTCACTAACTTGCGAGTCTGATATTCATTTGTTAATTCAGGCTTCGACTTCCACCCCGCAGGCAAGATCACGCTCAAGGCGTACTACGTGACCGCGTTCTGCCCGCCGACAAACCAGATGCAGGTCGTCACCGACGTGGGCAAGCCCCTTGGCGAGCTCGTGAAGCAGCTGCACCCGACGCTGTCGGAGCCGTTCGCTGCGGTGCACACGTACATCTCGGGAATCGAGCCTGCCTCCCGCCCCTACGCCGGCATTGCCGCCATGGACTGTGTCCACCCCGACCAGAACCGGCTCAAGGTACATTTTCTCTTCTCCGCTTCCTAAAATGCACAATGAATTGACTGCGCGCAGATTTACCTCCACCGCCACGAAGGCACCTCCTGGTCCGAGGCGCGCCAGGGATTCACGCTCAACGGCGCACTCGACGCGCGCCCGAACGTCTCCGCGGCCGTGGAGAAGCTCGAACAGCTCTGGAACCACCTCTTCCCCTCTGCGACGTCCGCCATGAACGTCGACGTGCAGGCCGCCGCGCCGCCCCCTGCCCCCGGTGCCAAGGACGGCGAGGGGAACGAGAAGCCCGCGCAGCCGTCGACGGGCCTGCTCTTCTACTACGAGCTGTACTCCGGGGACAGCAACGTCTACCCGAAGATCTACCTCCCCGTACGGTAAGTTGTCGATCCTTCTCGTTAATGGCTTTCATTTTTTTCTCGTTATCCCATTCACCCCCGGTTCTCGAGGCGATTTTACGTTGCGGGATTCAATTGAACGGCTTGGCTGATTGCTCCTTTTATAGCACTTATTGCGCGAACGATCTCGCCATTTGCGACGCGGTGGAGAAGTTCTACGACGATATTGGCGTGGAGGGCCCGGAGGGCGGGGAGCGTGGCAAGGGGTGGGTCGCAAGGGAGGTGGGGAAGAGCTTGTGAGTACTCTCCTTCCGGTTACGGACCAGACTAACGCGTCAACAAATTCAGCAACCACCGCAAGCTTGACTCGCGCAGCGGGATCATCACCTACGTGACTATCGGGTCGAAGAAGGGCGGGTGGGAGGTTACGAGCTACTTCACGCCCGAGCCGTGGGCGGAGGAGCGCAAGTGATTCACATAGACGCTAAGCAGACAATCGCATAGTACTTAGATGGACGAATAAAGCGAAGATGTACTACAGCATGGTTGATGGTCACCGTTAGTCAACACTCGAGGCAGTATTTTGCCAGAGAGCGAAGAGCACACAGGGGCGATTTGCCTTTGCTTAGCATTTATGAGCTCGTTCACTCCATCGCCCTCACAAAATATAAAGCCAAAGAAATTGCATTCGCAGACAGACAGAAATCCTAAATTAATTCCCGACAGGCACCTCGTTCCCCTCGATAGCATACAACCGCACCACTTTGTCAATCTTCCACTCCTCATTCAGCTCATAGAACACATGCTCGGTCATCTTCAGGTTCATCGACGGGACGTGGATGCGCACGCGCACCGCGAGCGTGCGGCTCTGCACGTCCGCGACGAAGCGCTCCGCCTTGATCTCTGTGTTGGGCGGGACAATTGCGCGGAACTCCTCGCGCGTGATGGTCTTGTCGTCGACCTGGATTGACGGTGCGAAGTACGGCGCGAGGTCGTCGGCAGTGGTGGCGGCGGAGCCAATTAGGGTAACGTAGGCGTTGTAGTGCGCGATGAGGTCTGCGCTGCTAGTGATGTTCGGCGCCATTGTGTTCTATGACTGTGAAATCCAAGTGCTTAGTGTGTGCGTTATAACTAGAGATTGCGAGTCGGACTGACGGTGGTTTCGGTCAAGTTCAAGTTGTCGATGCAATCGATCCACTTGTCCCCGATCCCCTGAAGGTCCCCTATCCCAAGACATTGGTTTTGCGTCTGTACACTTCGTTTCACAAAGTGTCAAAGTTCCTTTGTCTTCGGTGCCCGTGTATAGCCGTGGATTCGTTTCAGAGAGTCTCCCAAACCCACACCCGATCTCGCCTCACCTCCTGATTTTTTATCCGGATTCGTTTCAAACAACGGAGACCTGCGAATTAGTCACAGTGATCCCTTGGACGCGATCTAGACGCGACGCGCCCAAGACGCGCCCCACCGGCAGTGTTACGGACTTGGGGGTGGGGCTGGGGAGTCGCAGTGCCTTACTTCGGCGTAACGGTGTAACGTAGAACGCCGGAGGCAACGGAGCGTGAAATTAAAAAACTGAATGATTGTCGTGTCACTTATCGGCGTTCTCCGGAAGATCTGCACTTCCAGCATCTACTGCTTTTGGCTATGTTGTGAACTTACCTCAGGCACTCGGCATGCCGCTTGACCGCATTCAGGTATGACAGGTTCAGATATTTCCGGCGGGATTCCGGGAGGGCGGCGACATCAAGGCGACATTCGGTTGGTATTTGCGTTTGCGCGGAATCAAAAATTTTCGACTTCCAAGTCTCCGACAAGAGGATGGGTCCACGGTTACAAAGATTTCGATCGTTGGTTTACGGACATTCATTGTTTCAGGCCCGCCTCGAGAGCATAAGAACACAGGTTGGAAGACCACGAATATTATTATTAAGTGTAGGAAACGACCGAGTCCAGGATGCTCGTCTTCTATTAGACACATTTTTGATTACTTGCGATTTTACATACATCCTCTCCGAGGTTCAGTGCGCGTGCACGCGGGGGGTAAGCGTGACCCTCAACGGCCCCTTGAGGAGAATCTGGTGGTCGTGCAGCCCGTCAATCCACAACCGTTCAAACTCTTTCGGATCCGTCTCCACCGCGCGGATCTCATACTTGTACAGGAGCTGCGACAGCACGAGACGCATTTCGCGCATCGCGATGTTGCGCCCGACGCAGTTCGCGGGGCCGAGCGAGAAGGGCATGAACCCGTCCGTGTTCATCACGAACGGCTGATCGGTGTCGGTGGCGGTATCTGCGAGCCAGCGCTCGGGCCAGTAGCGATCTGGGTTGGGCGAAAAGTAGTCCGGATCGCGGTGGATGACGCGCGGCGGGAAGTCAATCGATGTCGATTCGGGAAGGTATCTGCAGGCAAATGAGTTGCGTTGGATGATTGAAAAGACGAGCTACTCACACTCCGGCGAGATGGATGCCTCCGTGCCCGGGAGGTATGCCCCGTGAAATGCGCGTCTGGACTGGGGGGAATACGCGCAGAGTCTCATTTCTTTAGATAACAAACAGCCATCAGTAACAATAGAATGAGCAGACAGAAGAAGCACGCACATGCACGCATTCAGATATGGCAACTCCGCCAGCTTTGCCGAGTCGTGGAAATCAACGGCGTCGGTGTCGAACGTCGTGTCGATCTCGCGCTGGAGCGTCTTCATCATCGAAGGGTTCATCAGGAGTGAGAAGACCGTGTTGGCAAGCGTGCTCGCGAGCGTGTCAGAGCCGCCTACGATGCCCGTCTGCACGTCGTTCTCGATCACCTCGCGCGACACCTTTGGCTTCGATTCGTCGTCGATGTACTCGCCCGCCTACGCGACATTGATATCATTAGCTTCGATCGCAAATGTATAAGGAGACAACATACGATGTAGTAGAATACGTCCTTGACTTTCGTCCCGCGCGCCAGCCGATTATCGACTGCCTTGATAGCGAACTTCGTAAATGTGCTTATAGGGGCTTTGTCTGCACCGGGGAGCGCCAACATCACCGGCGTAAGCCACGGCAGATAGTACAACGTTGCGATGACTCTGCGGCGTTGAGTAGATGAATGTTGTTCGGAGAAAGTACATAAGAGTCGACTCACGGAGCAAACTCCTCGATAATCTTCCACAGGCCGTCGCGATCCTGGTCGTTCAGCATGTCAAACGCGCCGCCGAAGCTGTTCAATCGATATTGTGAGAACTGGCAGGTAATAGCTCAGTGGGACACTCACAACAAGTCGCCCATGAAGTCGAATCTGGAGAGCAAGTCAATAAGATAGAACATGCAGAAATTTCAAGTACGAACGTGAAGTAGCCAAACCATCTCCCAAGGTCGAATTCGCCCTCTTGCTCGCCGATCTTTTGAATCAAACGGTCGACGCGCGGCAGCAGGAATTTGTCTGATTCACGGATCGCCTTCGTAGTGAAAGCGAGCGCCCAGCGGTGGCGCCGTTCGGCATGTACTTTCGTGGGTTCCGGGTAGCTGGCGGCGTACGAGGTCATGATGCTCCCTGGGGTGTGCACCGTCTCTGCCGTCGCGTATCCTATTGCGGGTGAATAAAATGAACGGGTGTCACTATTATTTGGGACGTACCCTTCGCACGTGGCAGGCCATTGTTGCCCATGGCCACCTTTGCGGCTGCTGCGTCTGCGAAAGAGACCTGGTCGGACCCTAAAAAAATTGATGAGTACACTCAGAGAAATTCTCTGAGATGATTCGACTTCAAATCGCCGCACCTATTCTGACGACCTTGCCGTAGCGCTTGTGCAACTGCTCCATGAGCACATTGCGCCGCCCACCTATGGCGTGGTACGCGATGAACAGGTTGGATGTTTTCAGCAAAAATGGGCCGGGGATGTGCGCGAGTGGGTGTAAAGGGGAGACGCGATACGCGGCCACGGAGAGTGTGAGTGTCGCGAGGTGCTCGAGGACCAAGAGCGGGAGTGCGCCATATGTTAAATTCAGGCTGTATGCGACGGCGGCGGGCGGTGCGAGGAAAAGAAATGCCCAGACGAGCGGGCGATAAGGTTCGAAACGATTGAAGACGAAGTGCGTGATCTGCGAATTTAAATGTACCCGAGGGCCGAGGGTGAGTGTGGATCCCAAATCGACTCGGAGAATTTTGTACGCACAACGCCTCCTAGCAAGACCACAGAGGTCTCTTGCGATATGTACTTCTCCATGTCTAGTTAGGGAGGACCTCAGGAGGGAGGCGAGCGAGCGGGCGGAGCGCTTTTTCGAATGAATTCAAGGGCTTTAAAACAAATACCTCAGGCTCGCCTAAATCTGCCATCGGGATCTTGAACTAACGGCCCCATGACGATATGGCAAGTAAAGGGAATATTTCAAATTGGCTCAAGACTGTGATTGAATGCATGTTCGGACGTCCGGTGGGTAGGCCATAGCAGCCCTGACGAGAGTTCCTGCGCGTGTATTGAAGCTGTGGCCCGGAGGAGGTAGAAGAGCTGTCAAGCGATGGAAGCTGAAGCCTGTCGTAAGGTGGCGTACAAGGCCGTTCCGAATGGAGGTATTGTGCGGGAATCTAGGAGATCAACTTGATGATCAATCATCCCATCTGATCGTCCAGATTCTCCTTCCGACTCTTCGGCTAATCTCACCGCCCGGCCTCCTAGGCTGCTAAGCAGGCCCTAGCAGGCCCAAGCGGGAGTCTGGAGATATGCGGTGCGTGCGGTGTTGCGTTGTTGGGGACATGTCTCGTTGAAACAAACTACGATCGTGTAACAGGGTACCTTGAAAACTGAAACGGGCGATCAGTAATTGCTACCGTCAAGCGTCCGCAATATAACTGCCAGACGACTCCAAGACTCTCTTCATTCATCCCCGATGTCCTCCCAATCGTACATCGTTGACCACAAGTCTCTCTTCGCCGATGGCAAATACTTTGGTGACTTTGCTATCATGTTTCTTTGGCATGTTTGACTGAACCTCTATCAGCTCAGATTCCCGTCGCCGGAAAGATAACCCCTCCTGAAAATTTGAGCGTCGAGGAAACCGTTCTCTCTGTGGCCAAGCAGCTTTTGGGCGACAGCTACAAGCTTAACGAGAAGGTCACTGTCTCTAAAGACGCTAATGGGCTAGAAGTCTACGAGATCCTGACCCAGGTTCGTCGCTCCCGTTCGTTTCTGTTTCGTCAACTCAACGCGTAATGTACAGGCGCTGCCCGTTCTCTCTGAACAGTCTGTATTCTTCTGGGAAAGAGCAGCGAGGACACTGGCGTCCATGCTCGAGACCGCCAAATACCCCATCCACGCCCAGGCATCTCACTTACTCTTCTGGTGGGCCCGACTTGGCGGCATTAACGGTCCTACCGTCAAGGGCACGACGAAGGAGCAGATCTCCGAGTTCACCCGCGACGGGTCGTGTGTCGAGTTCTCATGGGTCCTCCCCGAGACCACCGACCCCACCGCGCCAGGCAACCGAAAGGTCCGCTTCGGCATCGACCCCTTCCACCCTGACACGCGGACGCGTCTTGCGGGTGGCGCGGTCACGGACTACATGTGGTCCGAGGCTGGTGGCCTGGGGCTTGTCAGCCAGGAGGGCGGCAAGGAGTGGAGAGACAAGCTCGAGAAGTGGCTCTTCCCCAACCTCGAGTCCCCTGAGCAGGTCGTACCGGGCTGTACCTACTTCGTCGGTACGTTTCAAAGCTCGAGGTTCTCTGCACCTTTCTTATGGACTCACAGGCTTCGACTTGGAGCCGTCTGGTTCCATCACGCTTAAGCACTACTACATGCCCCCGGCCCCCGACCCAAATGTCGAGCTCGCGTTCAAGTCCGCCACTAACCGCCTCACTTCGGACCTGTCCCCCTTCCGGGATGTCGTCCAGCAACTGCACCCGTCGCTGCTCGAGCCCTTGAACGTGCTGATTGACTTCCTCGCTAACGACGGGAAAGACTCGGGCCTTCTATTCGCCATGGTTGCCTGCGATCTTAGCCCCAATGAGAAGAACCGTCTCAAGGTTCGTTCTTTCTCGACCTCTACTCACTCAATCATCGCATTGACTCATTCAAACGATAGCTGTACCTCTGGACACCGAAACACACCCTGAAGGAGATTATCCACAACATGACGCTAGGCGGCAAGCTCAACAACGCCAACTACAAAAAAGCCATCGCGGACCTGACGAACCTCTTCCACAAATTCTTCCCGTACGCGACGGACGAGAACACCGAGCTGCGCCCGCAGCATGTGATTGACGACGTGCCCGAGGCGTACCAGGAGGACCAGCCCGGGCGCCACGACGCCGGCCTCCTATACTACTACGAGCTGTTCGTCGGCGAGCCGAACCCTTACTCCAAGGTTCGTGATGTCCTGTCCCTACCGCACCGTAATTGACCAATACCGCACAGGTCTACTTCCTCATGGACTTCTTCGGCAAGAACGACCTTACCACCGCGCAAGCCGTTGAGAGCTTCCTCACCGATCTCGGCAAGCCCGGAGAGGAGGGCTGGTTCCCCGCTGACATCGCCCGTGCCCAGTACGTCGCATCCTCTCTCTTTATTCTGTGTGAGCTCAATCGCGGTCAACCTTCCAGCCCCCACCGAGACCTTGGCGCGCGCTGCGGGACGCAGACCGGCTTCTCCTTTGGCATCAAGCCCAAGGGCTGGGATGTTACGGGGTACTACACCCCGGAGGTGTTCCGCGCTGCCGAGGAGGCCGCAGAGAAGAAGGCGGCGGCGGAGAAGAAGGCTGCGTCGACTGCTTAGATTATATTTTAATTCATCGGGGTGTATTGAACAACAACTACTGTAATGGAGAATGCGAACGCGAGGTTGGCGATTACGAACTCCGCTTCATGAAGTCACGTTACCGTGTTGGCTTAGTCACTCGCCGAGCCCTCTCCCGGCCCACCTTTGCTCCTCTTCCTCCCTCCCACCGCCACTCCGAACTTGTACTTAGTCCCAAAGTGCTCCCGCCAATTAGCATTTGCGTCACTCGCTGCTACAACTCCCCGGATGCCAACTCGGCGCTGTTCGCTACTGACTGCCAACGAGCATACTTAACTCCCCGGATGCCAACTCGCTGTTCGCTGCTGACTGCCAACGAGCATACTTGTCACTCAATGACCGCAACTCTGACTTGGCATGCCGTTGAAGCGAAGATAACATGAGGTGCAAGGATATCATGTTGAGTCTCATAGCGGCAGCAGCGGCGCAGATGTAATTGGCCTATCTGTACGGAACTCCAGCGAACGGAAAGTGCATTACGCCGGCGCCGCCCGTAAACCAAACTCCACCCCCGTCCATGTAGAACAATGGAATAATGGAACAACAGTAGCAGTGGCAGGAACCTGCAAGAACCTGATGCGTGGAGTCGGACGCGGCTACATCTTGAATTGAATGCAGACTCCAGTACAGACTAGTACCATTGATTGTGAGCCTTTTCTCCGCCATTACACTGTCTGATTGTAAGTAAAACAGATGGTCTCCAACAAAGACTGTGCTCCTCCCAGTGACAGTACCATCAACATAAATCCCACACACGCCAACTCCCGAACTGCCTGAAGAATATACCTCCCGTAAGATTATCTTTGTACATCGGCTGAGCATTGAGTGCCATGCCATACGAATTGGGACGAGCCCGTATACACCCCCAATTCTCCAGGTCCGATCCACTTTGTACTCCGTTAGCATCGAAAAGAAAGCAGACCAGACTTAGACCAGACCCATTCAAGTTTGATTCAAGTGATCTCAAATGAATATCAGTCGGAGTGGAAGTTTCCGTGCCCTTTGAGCGCTCATGATCATGAGCGAAGATGACTCTGTCGAGGTCATGTACAACATTTACTTAATACACAAGAAATCTACAGAATGTCATCTAGAAATAAAACAATCATAAAGACTTTATGGCGACAACGCGCCTCATGAGTACCTGTCCGCCAGACGGGTCCTTCTGCGCTCAGCCGCGGCGCGTACACACGTTTCCCAGCCAGCGGTCCGTCCCCGGGGCCACCAAATGAGATCCTCCGCTCCCGCCTCGTACACCAGTCTGTGAGCTGGCCGCACAATCCGTATCGCCATGGTGTCGTCCACCACAATCGCACGCACATCGCCCGTTCGCCGTGTCCTAGGGATGCAGCTGATTAGTACCATTTGATCCTGGAGACGTAGCCACGGACCTTTTGAGAAATGGCGGTCGTTGGGAGATGCGTTCGCCGTCATCATTCACAGGCCCGGGCGGCATCCACTCCGTCGGAAGGCGCATCACATACGTCGTGACATACTCTCTCCACCGGTCGCCCCCGTCCACGCTGGCGTCTTCCGGGCTCATCAAAAACACCCGCATCGCCCGCTCGTCGCGCATCTGTAGCCAAAGTTTGGTCAGTGTATGTTTGTTTATTGGGCCGGCAGAGACGGCGTACCCATTCGAACCGATATAGAGGGTCGTCCTGTCCGACATGGCGCTCGGCCTCTCGGCGGTACCGCACAATGTCCGCGTCGCTCATCCCAGCAGCTTCCGCAGTAGCGTTGGCGTTCTGCAGCAATGTCCAAAGTTCCTGACACTTGTTGTCCCCAACGATCGTCTGCACCTGCTTCACCAGTGCCGTGATGAGCTTGTCCATCGTGAACAGATGATACGCCTATCGAATGCATTCAGTGATTATCCGAGGAAAAAGCTCAAACGTACCTTATCGCCAAAGAACCAACGCATATGCTCCTCGAATGTAGCCTGGTCGAGCTCGTTGTCGAACACCTTCTCGCAAGCATCGAGTAGGTACATGTACACAACATTTGGTGGCCCGCCTCCGGCTGCGTCTTTCGCGCCGAGGGGCTGAACCGTTTGCGCGAGCACCACGGGGGGCCCGGCAGGGTCGTCCAACCCCAGTGCGGATGCGACCGGGTTCACGAGCAGCGAAGCGTGCTTCTCTGCGGCGAGTTTCGCTCCAATGGCCTTGCACATTGCCAGCCGAGAGTACAAAAGCTATAAATTATCGTGAATCAGGGGTGCACAAATTACAACACGAAACTGACCTGAAGGAGGCGTAACAACGTATAGAACGTCGTGTTGCCGAAAAAGGGTCGGCGGGCAGCACTCCCATTGCCATTTACAGCCTCCGCGCTGGGATGTGTACGCTCCTTAATCCAAACATCCGCGCCATCCACAACGGCAGGCGACTGCGCACGCGACCCTGCACCTGACTCGTTCTTCTCTTGTGCCGTCCTCAGCAGCTTCTTGCGCAGGTCCCCGGCCGCCACGCCCGTTCCATTGGTGGCGGAGTACGCACTGCCGTTCGAGCGCCGTCCGCTTCGTGACGACGTGTGCTCCGCCGTATTTGCCTGCGCGTGTTCGTGCGCGTGCTCCTCGTCCTGCAACACCAGGCCATCGAGCGGGCCACACGCAGCGTTGAACTCCGCCGGGGGGTACATGCACAGCAGCGGCACGAAGCGGCGCAGGAACGCCTCAACGCTCCGACGTTCCGGCGCGCTGTACTGCCCCTGCGAGTGGTCCAAAAACGAGTACACCATCTTGAGCGAGTCGTGCAGCACCGGCGTGTCCGCGAAGCTGTACTCCAATTGCGCCTTCCCTGCGCTCGTCCAGCTCGTCGCCTGAGCAGCTTTGATCGCCTCGATGTCCGCGACAAAGTGCTTCGCGGTGATGTTCTTTTTGTCGTTCTGCTTGAAGCTGATCCCCTGGTGGTCGAGGCTCTTGTAAAAGTTTTTCGCGTCGACTTCGCGCCACGTGCGCCCCCACTCGCGCTGTGCGCGGCGCCACTCGTCGTCCTTCTGCTTCAGGCGCGTGAGCACGACGGGCACTGCGACCACCGGCGCGTCCTGCAGCGCCTGGATGATCTCCGCCCCGCCGTCGCGGCCGTAGATCTTCTTCAGGATGCGGTGGTACAGGCACTTGCCCGACCCGCCGAAGTCGGGTTTCAGCCGGAACGTGGCGCGCTCCTCCGCGTTCATCTCTTCGATGCGCAGCGCGAGTGGCTCAAAGTGCGCGATGGTGCGAGTGAGGGCGGCGAGCTGCACATGATACTCGTGCCGCTCCTCCTCGCTCTTGTGCAGCGCCTCCTCGAAAGAGTTCTTCTTATGCGACACGAACCCGGCGTCCTCTGATGCCCAGGTCGGGTGCGAGACCCATTCGTCGTTCAGCACGGACCGACAGAGCTCGTCGCGCCCGGAGCACGCAAGGCGGCTTTCCTGAATATCACAAGTAATGAGGTTCCTGCGGAATGAAATGGAAGCGAAGAGCGGACTTACACTATCCGGTAGTCTCCGGTAACTCGGCCCCTCCCCATCGTCCGCAGGCAGGGCCGACAACGCCTCCGGCGGGCCCGTGCGAATGCTCCCAGGCGGCCCCTTCTCCACCGAATCCGCGCTCTCATCCCACCCAACCAGCTCTTTGAACTCGTTCATCAGCTCCCCGTCGCCCAAAAACGCGTCCCGCGTGCGCTCAATGAGCGTCTTCATATCGATGACCTCCTTCGAAAACAGGCTGAGCAGCTTCAAAAAGTCCTCGTACATCTGCCGGTTCTCGAGCGCCTTCTTCGCGCGGTCAAAGAAGAGCAGCTTGTCCGCGGACGCGGTGCCGAGCATGGAAAGGCCCAGCGCGGACGGCGGCGCCATCGCCATCTGCTGGTACGCCGACATCGCGGGCGGGGGCATCTGCGGCGGCGGCGAGTGCCCAACGTACCCGGTGAACGAAGACGGCGAGTCCTCCGGCTTGTGGTGGTGCTTCGGTTTTTTCGTCGGCTGTGGCCCGTAGTCAATTTAATGTCGAGCGAGCGAGCGGAGAGGAACATACGCGGGCGGCGGGCTTTGGCGGCGGCGCCGGGGTCACATCCTTTTCCGGCACCCGCTTCTTGCGCTTAACCGGCTGGACGGGTTTCTTGACCGGCTTGTCGAGCACCGGCTCCGGCTGGGGCCAAGGCGCGGACGAAGGGGGGAGAATAACAAGCCCTCCCTGCCCCCCAATCATTTCGGGCAGGAAGGCCTTGAACTCGCCCAGCAGGTCGGGCGCATCCTTGAAGAGATGCTGCACCTGCACATAGACCTGCGACTGAGAAAGAATCAGTAGATAGCAGGCCGAAAAAAAATATACGCACATCCTGCAAATGCTTCTGCTCCTTCTGATACGTCTGCAGAATGTCGAGAAACTGCTTGTACGTGTTCGGGTCGTCCGCGTAGCGCGCCTTGATCTTGTTCAGGTATTGAATAGCATGGTTGAACTCGCCCGGCGGCTGCTTCTCGACGGGGTTGCGGTTGTTCAGGTTGCCCAGGAACGACGCGGCGGCGGTCGTCTGCGGGTGGTTCTGGAAGGGCGGCGGCTCAAACGGGAGTTGGTGCTGTTGCGGATGAGGGGCGTGGTACAGTGGCGTCATTGAGCGCGACGCCGGGGCGCTGCCCAGCGGGGGCAGGATCGGCGCGGGCGTGCCCATTCCCGCAAACGGCATGGGGTGCGCGATGTTCGGTCCAAACCCGGGGATGTCGCGCGCGATGCGGGGGAGGTGGGCGTGGCCATAGGTGTTCTGGGTGGTCGTGCCCATCGGTGTCGTCACCGTGATTGTGTGAGGCTCGGCAGGGTTCTTGGAAACGTCGATTCGATATCCGAACGGCAAAAAGGTGTTGAAGCCTTGGATAAGGACTTTATTTCCATGGAAAAGCTGCGAAACACGCTGGATGACTCCCGGGGTGTCGATGCTGAGGACAAAGTCAGCTCAAAACATAAAAATAAAGGCGGCGACGCACACTTGGCTCTTAAAGTCCTTCATTATATCCAAGAAGCGGTTGTAGACCTCTGGCTGGTTTTGAAACTGGTTCTTGACCGCGTCCAAATAGCTCAATGCGTCGGTGACGTTGAGTGGACGCGCGGCCTCTGGAGAGCCACCGGAGGGCGCTGGCGTATTCGGCTTTGTGTGAGGACTGGCCATCGCTCGAGCCACAGGAGGGGTGTTTTCGCGAGTTGGTGGATTGAGAATGGAACGTGGACTCGCTGGCCTTACGGAAGGAGATGCAAGCGGCTGGGGCTTCGGCTCCGATGGGGTATTAGTCCGATCAGGAAAGTCTGTATTCTTGGGCGGCCCTGCGATAGGCCTTTGTGCGAGGCTCATAATCGAGTCTGCGCCCGCGTCTGCTTCTTCGTCCATCGTATGCTTCCACGAGCGAGATACAGCGCGCAGTGGAGGGTATTAACCGTCTCTCCAAAAATATTCCAGGGGGACCTCGACGCGAGATTGCGCGGGGTTTATAGACGGGTCGAGGGCAGGTGGAACTTTGGAAGCAAAAGGGAAGTGATCGACACCAAACCCGGCGTGATGACCGGTCTCCAATCTAGTTCCCGCCGAGGGGGGTCAAAGTTAGTATCTCCGAATACTCGTCACGGAGGATTTGAGGTAGGAGAGGATAGAGTGCAGGTTTGACTGGAAGCGTGGTTGGGCTAACGTAGAAGCAAAATTTGACTGAGGTGCAGAAGACTTTACGCCGTGCCTGCAACCGGTTTCGCTCGTCAAATGCGAGAATGAGACGGCTCTGGGATTGGGGGTGGCTGGGAATATTCCAGTACTGGCAGTGGAATACGAAAACAGCTTCGATCGAGGCAAGACCTGGTTCTATCTAGTTTCCATTGGTGCGAGCTCGTAAGCACATCGCTAAGTCCGAAACCGAAAGATCTGACCTTTTCCACGACCAATATGAATCAGAATTTCGGTAGACAGTGAGAGGTACTGCGATATTCTGCGGTTTCGAGCGAATCGCGTCTCGTCGCGTCGTGGTTAAAGGCAACGGACGCGACGTGTGACCAGTAACGCTGTCACGGGTCACCCCGCCTACTAAACCAGGTTCGCGTTCCGACTTTCGAGTGCTCCTCCCTCCGTTTCACATCCATAAATCAAGGCATCTTCTTACACCCAAACCTACAGAAACCTAGCCTCTTAGGAGAGCGGCGGCTCCCGGCGACGCCTGAGTCCTTTCCTCAAATCTTACATGCCATTATTGCCGCATGCGGCGATTCAGAATTTCAGGTGCCTCTGGTGGGTCGTTGCGGTGCTAACGGGCGTGACGAAGCCCGCCGGGAGAAGGAAGGGATTTAAGAGGAGTGTATGCCAATCTGTGCGGAATCGTGATTCCAAATTCTTCCAACAATGTATATGTCAAGGTTCTAACGGTCCGGTGTTCGAATGCGATATCCCGGCGGTGCGGGGGAAGTGGTGCTCGGTGGAAAAATAGAGATTATGTGGCTTTAAAGAAGAGACGTCTGCCAGTCAACTGGTAAATTACGAAAGTAGAATTAAATCTCACTGATGGACAACTCACAGTTGTTTTTCGGATTAGCCAAGCTTCGAGCATTCACTCAATGGCCTCGTCTGGGAAAACTTGCTCCGGACCTCAACACGGTCCTCGACATCGTTATCCGAGGCGCTTTCCGGGGCGCGATGCTTTTATGGGTCTCAGAAGGCTCAGCAATGACGATGTGATGTTCAGGAAGAAAGGCGCTGAAACCCTGGAGAAGCGCAGGATGGCCTTGGAAAAGCCGCGAAATACGCGTGATGATTTTGGCTTCGTCCAAGGTGCTGCATAGGACAAAGTCAGCTCTAGATCTGAGAGCGATGTCTTCCAAACGCACGCTAGATTGTGATGGTAAGGGGCCAATATATCCAGGAAGCGGCGGTAGACTTGGGGTTTGTTTTGAAACGTCGTCTTAACCAACCGGATGTAAGTGACCGCTGGTTCTACGCGAGGAGTGGTCATCGACAAGGAGAGCGATATTGTTGTGGGCGAGGGTCAAAAAGAGAGGGGTATTGAACGTTGGAAATTTGTTGAAAATCGGTCCGATGATGGTCATCATGACGAATCACGATCGGTATTTATTTCCGTTGTACATACAATGGGAATGCATATCGAGAAAAAAATACAATAGGCCGGAAAGATTGGACAAACAAGTTGAGCGCGGAGAAGATCAAATCTTGATCAGACGTTCTCACGGTTGAGAAAACTGTGGATAATCAGCGGTGCAGGATCTGGACAACGCCTTTCAGAACGAATTGATAGTAGACAGATTCTAGTGGATTTCTTGTAGCGCCACCAGTGGAGAGTGATTCTGGCGCTGCTGACAGTGAAAAGGTGGCAAATGTCGCAAAAGGGTAAATAGGCAGATCTGATCTGGTGCTGTATTTGTATGTCGATGGAGGGAGAGGAAGGTTGATACCGCTACGAGGGAGGTAGCACTACCAGGCCGAACTACATTAGATCCATTGCTTGTTCCCGAACTGCGAGACGAAGGCACCCGTCTCTTGTACAGTCCACCTGTTGATTACTTCCAACTGCATCTTGACCGATTCCTCAGTCGAAATAGGTCCCTTGAAATGCGGCGCGACCTTGGCAACTGAGGGCATCAACAGCTCCATGTCTTTAAGGGTTCCGACCGACGCTGCAGTGCACATGAGTGCTCCATTGCACAAGACAAGGAGGAAATAACCCACGGGCCCGGGGACCTGTAGCAGTCGCCGAGGTATCCACCATACCGGGACTGATGGCCAGGAAGACGAAGCCATCGGCCTTGTATTTCGCCGCGTACTTAGCCACGACCATGTTGAGGGCGGCCTTGGCCACAGAGTACCCCACCTGGCCTGGGGCTTCGCCCAAGACCGTAAAGTCCGGATCCGCGAGGCCTGTGCTCAAGGTGATCACTTTCTTAGCTGAACCGTTCTTGAGGAGGGGGAGAAACGCGTTGGTGGAGTGCACAATGCTGATGGTGTTTTGTTTGAACTAAATGTCATATGTCAATATGTATCGTTTGCGCTTGACGATACATATTGACATACATTCTCAATCAAGTCCGCCTCGACGGCTTCCGGGGTCGGGCTAAGGCGGGCGTTCAAACCACTGTTTCAGTCTTGCCGGCAAAAAACTTACAATCCATCGATGGTTAGGCCGGGAAAGGTGGACCCGCCTGCGTTGTTGATCAAAACGTCGAGCTTGCCGCCTGTTGCACTTGAAACCGCAGCTGCTGCAAGCTGTACACGGGTGAGCTACACATCCTGGAAGGTCGGATATCCACTGACCGTGAGAGCCTGTGCATTGGTTACGTCGGCCTCAAGAACAATGATGTTCTTCCTCGACAATTTATCGAGGTGCGTGGCGGTTGTTTTGTTGCGGACGACGGCAAAGACAGTGTTTTATCGTTGGCACTCAACTGGTTGACGAATTCGAGCTGGAAACGGAGGTCAATTCATGAACTGGAGAAGAAACAAGTTCTCGGACCCCAATTCCTAGGGAAGCACCAGTGACGACGTAGGAAGACATGTGAGTGAGCTTGAGAGATTTTGTGTACCTTCGACTCCAACAGCATGCTTATACTGGCCAGAACACAGGGATTATCAAGAAAGCTTCGTCAGTATTGTATCCCGAGAGGTCCAGAGATTCAGGAATGTCCGGGAAATCGGGATAGTAGTGCAAGTTGGGACGGTGGCGCAGACGCCGATATCAAAGGAAAAATATATATCTTGGCTTTTTTCCTTGAGTGCCCACTGTCAAGAAGCATTGTCATCAAGGGGCAACTTGGAACCGACCGGAATCGACACAGAGATTTCAAGATTTAGGGAACAGCCTAACTCCAAGCCGTCCAAAAGGTCGGTATGCCAGTCTTTGTCGAGTCTTTGCGTAGGGAGCGCATTTGCATTGGCAGGTAACCTAAAGCGGACACTAAAAATGACATCGTGATGCTTGGACATGTGCCTTGTCAACGCCGCTTTTCGTATGGAGTAGGTGGGGCCGGCGACGGTTTCCCCCGCCAAGGTCCGCAGACCGTTGCTTACAACGGCCACTTTCCTCGCTCATGCGGTTTTCGACACGAAGAAGCTACATATGCGCCACATAAGAGACTGCCTCGGAGGAAGGTTTGACAACCAAGGAACCTTGCGAAAAGTTGGGAAATTTTGATCGAGTTTCCCACGGTTGAGTAGTTCAAAAATCTCGAACAAGCCGATAGATCATGATGGACGGATCGATGACGGATCGAGGGTATATTTCAGTTGTACCGCAGTCTGCAGTAGTAATGTCGAACCAAGAGCCTCGCGGGTCATGCTGTTTATCTTTATAGGATAAGTACTACTCAACTTTCATCAGATTTTATTCTAATTGAAAAATTTAATTCTATTAGAGAGTTGAAATCAAATTTTGATCACAAGGTTCCACGGTTGGAATGATCAGTACCAAATAACACGGGCCATTCTTGAGAAAAGATGTTGTTCGGATCTGCAAAGCTACTAATCTCTTCTTTCCAAGAGTTGTGTATATCTCTGTAGGAAGCCGGACGGCGACAAAAAGCGGTTAGACCAACACAGCTGAATTCGAGTAGGAAAGTCCCGAGGCCGCCGCCATCATGAACCTCTGAGCTTTCACGGGTGTGTGGGTTAATTCCGACTATCGGACCCTGTTTTCTCAAGAAGCAGTGAGTGTGAGCACAGAAAGGCGGACAAGTATTCGTCACAGAAGCATCGATCGAAAAGTTTGAGACAGCTGCAGCCGCGGTCACGTTTCAACGACTCTTAGATCCTGAGCATGTAATATAAATTGCATGTATAGCTGCACATGAGCATCAGGCAGTCTGATTTTCGTGGTATGAGTTAGGACTGCAACTAGACCATACCATGTTAAATCCATTCCTTGTTCCCGTGATGCGAGACGAATGCGCCGGTCTCTTCTATAGTCCACCTGTTGATCACCTCCAATTGCATCTTAACCGATTCCTTTGGCGTCATAGGGCCTTTGAACTGGGGTACGGTAGGCGAGAGCTACGGGGTTCGATTCATATCCCAAATCAGTCAACGCAGTTCGGCAACTGCTTACCCGGCATGTTCCGCTACCATGATCTCTTGGCACCTCTTGGCACACCTCGTCGCCAGCGGCTCAATGTCCCGCCTCCCTGCGCCGGACCCGCGCCTTGCAGCAGCCTTGATGTGCCCGCGACTGGGTGTTTTATACTCTCGATGTGTTCATTCTTTTCAGGTTCAATGCACAAGGACTTGATATCATTGGAAGTATTAGTATCCTCGACTACTGTACTATTACGACCGAAGGTTCAGGTGACGGGTGACGGAGGGTCGTGAACTGAACCATTTTGGTGTCGGTGACGGTGACTTCTCAATTTTGTGTCCTAAATAGGCTCAAAAACACCAAAATTTTGCGCCCGGCATTCGCCGGGCGTCCATTTACACTCCTGAGTTTCCGCCTCAAACGTAAGCCCCCGATAAGGGAATTCTTTTCGGCGGTTCGGCACAATTGAAGTTCCGCTACACTGTCATCAGGCTTACACACTGCGGTAGAACGCTTTGGCCAACACGGGCACACAGCACAGCCCGCGTCCCGCTTGTCCTCTCCCTCCACCACCATCCTCTTCAGCGCGCGTCCCTTGACACTATGGCGACTTCCGACACATTCCCCTTCGATATCAATGCCCGTAGATTCATATGCCCCAAGGCGGGATGCGGCCGACGCCTAACATTGAAGTTTTCGACGGCTTCGACGCGCTTCTTCATCAATGTGCGTGAACCCGCTCAGTCTCAATTCGTGCCCAAGCTCACCCCTTGTAACAGTGCTTCAACGATGCCCATCCCCGCCCTTTCTCGCACTACTTCCAGGCTGGCGTCGTCCCCGCATCTACCAGCGTGAAGGCTGCGACACCCTCCGCTCCCATTCACCCTCCCCAGAATTCAGTGCACACGACCGCGCAAGCCCCCACATCCCAGCGCACCTGCGCCATCGATGTTTGTCTCTCGCTCCGTGTCGCCAAGCTATGTGCGAGAGCGATGTGCAAGAGTCATTGTGAATCGCGTGGCGGTTGTATGCTGCATCCCCTTCCCCCCCCTCCCCTTCTTCTCCCCTCCCTGAGCAGTGCTTCTATGGAGGTCTTGAACCATATCCAAGAGTTTACGCCCGTGCCCCGCTGGGCAGAGCAGACGCAGAGGGATCTCAAGGCCAGAGAACAGCACCATCGCCGTGAAGAGGACGACTTCCTTGCGTTGTTGGCGTCACCCCCCCTTTCGCAGGAAGAGAAGGACCTCCAGCTGGCGTTGCTGCTTCCGTCACCGCCGCCGCCGCCGTCGCGGCTCCGTTCTCCGACTGCCTCTTCCTCGCTGTCATGATCCACTCATTTTTCACCTTTTTTACCCATCACCAACAACCCGGATCCGGGTTCTTGCCTTTACCCCTTCGGGGTTCTTGACCACCCCTTTACCCCTTTGAACCCGGATCACTGCCGCGCCAGACCCCTCCTCAATCCCTAACTCCTGGACTTCACCCCTGGTTCCTCCCTCCTTACCGTCACTCCTGACCCTGGCTCCTTACTGTTGTGGAGCGGTCCCTGTTTCACTCCTAGCTCCTAGTGCACTATATAAACCTAGACCTCAGTAGTAGATCTTTACACTATTCTAGTCTATTCTCCAGAGTTTAATCGACGCACTTGCCTATCTTCTTGTATCGCCCAGCCGCCTACGTCGCAGTAATCCTGCAACCAAGCTCTGTGCTGACAAAAGAATAGTGTCAACCAACCGACGACCCGACTGGACGATACGATGGCCACCCCTGGCCAAGGAGAATTCACCATGCCCGACCCGGGCGACTTCGCCAACGAGAATATAGACCAGCGCTCGGCGCTCCTGTACCAGCAAGCCCTGCTCGCGCATCAGGAGGCCGCGAGCCTCAAGCACGTCGTGGACGAGCTTCGAACCCAAGTGCAGCTGGCCTCCAGCGAACGGGCGGTGTCGAACACCCTCCTATTGGAGGCGCTACAAGCTCTTCGCGAGTCCCACTCTGCGAACCAAAGTCGCCAGGCAGGCGCACGAGGCGAAGGAGAGGTCAAGCTTAACACCAAGCAGCCTCGGGTTGCTGCTCCCCGTACGTTCGGGGGGGACCCCGAGCAGGTCGACCAGTTCCTGGCGGATTGCTGGCTCAACTTCCATGGGAACACCGCCTACACCTTGGACAGCACGAAGATCGCCTTCGCCCTCTCCTACATGAAGGACGGATCCGCCTCTCAGTGGGCCAACAACGTAGTGTTGGCTATGCAGACCGAGAACGCCACGGGATCCTACTCTACCTGGGAGGACTTCCGCAAGGCGGTCATCGAGGCGTTTAAAGGCGGTGCTCAGGTGGAGATCGCTCAAGCCAAGATGGAACGCCTCCGCCAGAGCAAGAGCACGGCGACGGAATATTTCACCGTGCTCGACTCTCTCAACAAGACCGCGGCCTACGAAGAAGTCACCCTTATCCGTCTACTGAAGACCGGGTTGAACGCCACCGTTATTCGAGCAGTTTACGGGCAGGCGGCCCTCCCAGCAGACTATAAAGGGTGGAAGGAATCCGCGATACGCCACGACGGGTTGCATCGCGCGTTCCAGGTCATGGACGGGAGTTTGCGAGACGGCACGCATGCCGTCGCTCCCCCGAAGCTCCACCAGGCCAATACTGGCGGATACGTTAGGCCCCAGCAGAAGACTGGCTGGAAGACGTCGGAGCACCACGCGAAGGGATCGAACAGCGGCGGGAATGCGCCCGCCGGCTCCTCGAACCAGCAGGGCAACAACCCGGTGACCCATTTTGGCAGCAACCCGGCCAACCCCGGTACCAGCGGTAACGCCCCGGTGCCTATGGACATCGACCGGGCTGTTGGCAAAGGAAACGCCAACACCGCTCGCCCCACGTGCTATTCGTGCGGGCAGGAAGGACACCTCGCTCGGAACTGCCCCAAGCGGATGATGCAGGACCCGCAGTTCCGAGCCATGTACTCGCTAAAGGACGAGCAGGATTTTTCCGACGGTCAGGAGTAAAGACTGCGCACTCCCGACCTATACCCGCCTCACATGTACCGGTTGCATCCCCAAATTCATTTGAACTTTTGACCCCGGAAACTAGTGAGGCGGACGAAGCAGAAGGAACTATCACGCCTAGCGAGCGAAGCGAGAGGAGTACAGGGGCCACTTCCCCTGGTCGCTCCCGGAAAAGGAAAACCAAGAAAGAACGGACGGAGAAAGCGGAATGGCGCAGACTCCCCGTTGGAAGCGCCGAAAGGCTGCTGACGAAGATGAGCGAGCAACCCCGGAATGCTTGCCAACATCTGAAGAACTGGACCAACGTCCACCGCAGAGAAGAAGTGACCCCGGACTTGGTTGCCGGGTTATTGGCGACCTACAGGCCGGAAGCCTTGGAAGCGCTCGAGAACTTGCGAGAACCACCCGCGTTCATTCGCGCCGTGAACGGGAACTCCCTACTCCTCCCCGTCACCATCGAAGGGTTGAACAACCTGAAAGGATATACTCTCACCGGGCTCGTCGACTGTGGGGCCACCGGAGTCTTCATCAACGAGAAATTCGTCGACAACGAAGGGATAGAAACGGAACCCCTACCCCTGCCAGTTCCCGTCTACAATGCAGACGGCACACTGAATCGAGCCGGGATGATAACCCGGGTAGCCCGAATGCGGCTCACAGTAAAGGACCACTCAGAAGTATTCGCGTTCGCGGTTACGAACACGGGTAAGAGCGATGTAATCATCGGCTATAACTGGTTGAAGAAACACAACCCGGAGGTGGACTGGGAGAAGGGAGAGCTCACGTTCTCCCGCTGCCCTCCCTCCTGCAAACGAGAACGTCTCCAAGAACAATGGGACGAGGAGGACAACGAAGATATCCAAGAAGGAGACCGGGTTTTTATAACCCGGATTTATGCCGACGAGGTCAACCCTCGCCGGGATGCCGCCCACCTGCGAGCGATGGGCAGCGTTGCCACCAAATTGGCCGCTGCAGCACAAGAGAAGAAACAGGAACAAAGCCTGGAAGACCATGTACCCGAACACTACCTGGCGGACTATCGCAGCGTGTTCGAAAAGGACCAGTTCGACAAGCTACCGGAGCGTAAAAAATGGGATCACGCTATCGAACTGAAACCCGGCGCAGAACCCGTGAAGGGGCGGAATATTCCGCTCAACCCGGCGGAACAGCGGGAGTTGGACGCCTTCATCAAGGAGCATCTCGAGACGGGGAGAATACGCCCGTCCAAATCGCCATGGGCTTCGCCATTTTTCTTTGTGAAAAAGAAAGACGGGAAGCTACGACCCGTTCAAGATTACCGGAAGTTGAACGACTTGACCATCAAGAATCGATACCCGATACCGCTTATCTCGGAGATCATGCATATGCTCCGTAAGGCAACCTGGTTCACTAAACTGGACGTTCGATGGGGATACAATAACATCCGGATCAAAGAAGGCGACGAGGAAAAGGCCGCGTTCATGACCAATCGGGGGTTGTGGGAACCCCTTGTCATGTTCTTCGGGTTGACCAATTCCCCGGCCACCTTCCAATCCATGATGAACGAGATATTCGAACGTCAAATCGCTGAAGGACGAGTGATTGTTTACCTGGACGACATCCTCATCTACTCGGACAATCTGGACGACCACCGGGCAACTGTGAAGGAAGTTCTGCAAATCCTCAAAGACAACGATCTCTTCCTGAAGCACGAGAAGTGCGAATTCGAACAACGAGAGGTGGAGTACCTCGGTGTTATCATCGGGGATGGGAAGATTCGGATGGACCCCATTAAAGTCGCGGGAGTGCGCGAATGGGCAACACCCCGGAATGTGAAAGACGTCCAGAGTTTCCTCGGATTCTTGAACTTCTACCGCCGGTTTATCCAAGACTTTGGAGGGCTGGCGAAGCCGTTAACCCGGCTCACGCGAAAGGATCGCCGTTGGCATTGGGGCCAAGAAGAACATGAGGCATTCAGGCGGCTTATTGACGCCGTAACCTCGGAACCAGTCCTCCATTTCCCGACGGACGACGGAGAATGGAGGGTGGAAGCGGACTCCTCGGATTTTGCGACCGGCGCATGCCTCACGCAATGCCAGGACGGGGTATGGGTGCCCATCGCCTTCCTCTCCAAGGGACTCAGTGACACGGAGCGCAATTACGACATCCACGACAAGGAAATGCTGGCCGTGATGCGGGCGTTATACGAGTGGCGCCACTTTCTACAAGGAAGTCTGAAGCAATTCGAGATTTGGACGGATCACAAGAACCTCGAATATTTCACGACAACGAAAAAGCTCAACCGACGACAAGCGAGGTGGTCGCTAGAGCTTAGCGAATACGATTTTGTGCTAGTGCACAAACCCGGGAAACAGCACACCAAGACGGACGCACTGTCTAGGCGTGGGGGACACGAACGAGGAGAGTTGGATAACTCCAACATTACCCTCTTGCCAGAAGGGCGGTTTGCGAAACCGGGTTCTCGACAACCCGGCGCGGAATTCTTGCGGGCGATGCCCGCGGTCCTAGACGACACCCCGGGGGACCAGTTTATGAAGGACATCAAGGACGCCAAAGACAAGTGGGAGGACCTGGTAGTGGAGGCGGTACGGGAAGGCGATAACGGGTGGGCAGAAGTGGACGGATACGCAACCAAGGACGGGCTGGTCTACGTACCGGCCGACGAACTACTGCGACACCGGGTTACTCGCGCTCACCACGACGACTACCTTTCTGGACACCCCGGGCGGTATCGCACGGCCGAGCTAATAACCCGGAACTACTACTGGCCAAGCGTGGTGAAAGACACGAAGAAATATGTGGCTGCTTGCCCCACCTGCCAACGGACGAAGATTTTCCCTGCCAAACCCCGTGGAGCGCTACACCCTAACGCGGTCCCGGAGCGCCCTTGGCAGAACATTTCTATCGACCTGATCGTCAAACTGCCAGAGAGCAATGGCTATGACTCTATTGCGGTGATCGTGGACCGGCTTAGCAAGGCCATCCGGGTTATCCCCTGTACCGAACACATCAGCGGCGAAGGGATCGCTCGGCTCTATCGCGATCACGTCTGGAAGGACTATGGGATTCCCGAGGTGGTTATCAGCGACCGGGGGCAGATATTCGTGGGCCACTTCATGCGGGACTTGCTTAAACTCTTGGGCGTCAAGTCAAACGCCTCGACGGCTTATCACCCTCAGACGGACGGGCAGACGGAACGGGTAAACCAAGAGGTCGAACAATACTTGCGGGTTTTCACCAATTTCCTACAAGACGATTGGGCGGATTGGCTGTCGATGGCTGAGTTCAGCTACAACGACAAGGTTCACACGACGACGGGCTTCAGCCCGTTCTACACTATGCTGGGCTTCCACCCGCGGAAGGGGACAGAACCCCGGCTGGCGGTGCCGACGGAGGCGGCCGAAGACTTCGCGAAGCGAATGCACTCTGTACGAGAAGAAGCAGCTGCGGCTATGCGAGCCGCACAAGACACCATGAAGCGGTTCTACGATAAGAAACGCGACGCAGACCCGGGTTATGAACCCGGGGACAAGGTGTATCTGTCGGGAAAGAACCTGAAGACGCATCGACCCATGAAGAAACTGGACGATAAACGCCACGGGCCGTTCACGATCGTGCGGAAAGTGGGGGCCATCTCTTACGAGCTGGACCTACCAGCCAGTTGGAAGGTGCATCCCGTTTTCAACACGGTATTCTTGCGGCCGTGGGTGGAACCCGTCGCGGAACATCAGCGGGCCAGTAAACCGCCGCCGCCCGACGTGGTCGACGGAGTAAACCTGTACGAGGTGGCCGAAGTCCTCCGGATTCGACCAAGGAACAAGAAACTGCAGTACTACATCCGATGGGAGGGTTACCCAAAGGAGGAATGCACGTGGGAGCCACGAAGGAATCTCATCGGTGCAGAAGAAGCCCTGGAGGAGTTCTACGAGAAGAACCCGCGGGCGCCACGGGAGGTACAAACTCCTAAAGGCCGTTGGAAGATCCAGAAACGATGACGACCGATGCTTCGGGGACGAAGCATTCTTAAAGGGGGGGTAATGTCATGATCCACTCATTTTTCACCTTTTTTACCCATCACCAACAACCCGGATCCGGGTTCTTGCCTTTACCCCTTCGGGGTTCTTGACCACCCCTTTACCCCTTTGAACCCGGATCACTGCCGCGCCAGACCCCTCCTCAATCCCTAACTCCTGGACTTCACCCCTGGTTCCTCCCTCCTTACCGTCACTCCTGACCCTGGCTCCTTACTGTTGTGGAGCGGTCCCTGTTTCACTCCTAGCTCCTAGTGCACTATATAAACCTAGACCTCAGTAGTAGATCTTTACACTATTCTAGTCTATTCTCCAGAGTTTAATCGACGCACTTGCCTATCTTCTTGTATCGCCCAGCCGCCTACGTCGCAGTAATCCTGCAACCAAGCTCTGTGCTGACACTCGCGCTCGCGTGCACGTTCTTCCCTTGCCTCGTCGTCGCGTCACCAAACTTCGGCTGTGTCTTCGTATTCCAGATCACCTTTGTTATGCTTCTCCTCCTCGCCTCCTCCTCCGTCAATGATCACAGATACTCTAGCGCAAGCGCGCCGTCGTTCATTCATCCTCATCGACTGCCAGCAAGACAACAAACCAGCGAACGTATCCGGCATCCAGGACGTGCCCAACTGGCCTTATTGGAGACGCTCAGGCACCGAGCACTACCAATGCTACGACAAGGACCTTTTCACGTGGATCACGGTTGGCCCCTCATACGTCCACAACGTCACGTCTGGCACCCTCCTCGTCCGTACCCTCAACGTCAGAGCCAGCGACGAGCAGCAGCACATCCTCCGTGTTGCACCTCTCGCGCCTCCCTCTCGTGTCCCGGATAGCGTCATCGAGATATCGTCCGACGAGGAGGACGTTGTTGTCGTCGTGTCTGACTACCGCCCGCTTGAGCGCGCAAAGCGCCGTAGAATCAAGGTGGAGCCGGTGACCCCCGCCAAATCGTCGGGCACCAAGCGCCGTCTGCCCACGCTGTCCCCTTCGCCCCGCGCCCGCTCGCACAGCTCCTCTCCGTCCGTGTTCCCTTCTCGCCTTTTGGCGTCCCCATTCCGCGCATCCCACTAGCACATACGGACTTTGTCGTGTTCCCACACATATTAGATTTGTAGCATTCCTGTAAAGCCCGTGTCTTTCCTCTTTCAATATATAAACCTTCTGCCTCCGTCTGGGAGGGAATAAGCTCGCGCGCGCTCTTTCTGCATAACTTGTCGCGTCGTGTCACACTGGTCACACGCGCATTTCCTTTTCCGTCTTCCACCACGTCCATCCTCCTGCTTGCTTTCCGAGACCCCGCCCAGTCCTCAACTGCGCAGAAATGCCCGGACTCTTTGGGCGTTTCCGCCCTGACCGTTCTGCTTCCACGCCGGGGCCCGAATTTGCCGCAACATCGACGACGGCCACTCCTCCCCAGACTTTTTCATTTCGCGCCTTCGCAGACCCCACCCCGCCGCCACCGCCTGTGGGATCCTTCGAATATGACTTGGCTTCCTCAAAGTATCAACAACAATGGGATTCATTCAAGAACTTCGAGCTCTGGTTACAAGAAGAACAGCGCTCCAAGGCGATTGAGCTACGGCTTGTCAACACGTACCGGGATTCCCCACTCTACGAACGAACTCTACGCTATGCCTGCTCTCGAGGAGGTACCGGTGGCAACAAACCATACAGCAAGCTCCACCCGAATTGGAACCGCAAGACAGAGGGGAAAAGAACTGGCTGCCAGTGCTCGCTACTTGTCAAGCAATATCCGGGAACTTCTACCGTGCTGGGAAACTACTCCGACACCCATAACCATGATGTGGGCACCGCAAATCTGCGCTTCACTCAAATCTCCAAAGATACGCGGGAATATATCGCTGGGTTGCTACGACTGAAGGTTTCCCCGGACCACATAGTATGTGGTTCTCTTTGCTGCATGCTTATTCTACGAGGTCTGATCCTTCGCAGCTCAAACTTCTACACCAGGGCGTGTACGGCTCGGACGACGTCTTCGAGGGCGATCATAACGGCGACTTTGTGGCCAACCGCGCTGAATTCATTCAGCTACGGGATATCCGACGAATCGAGAAGGACATCCAAGCCGAAGACGTAAGACTTAATCCAGACGACGGCCTCTCCACACTTCGCTGGGTCGACAATCTTCGTGCCCAGGGCCACTTACTCGGTTTCAAGTCCAAAACGGATCCCCCACCCCCTGGCTCAAATCTGGACCCCGAAGTCTTCACGCTGATGATACAAACGGGATGGCAACGCAACGTCTTCCAGAAGTATGGGACAACTATGATCTACGTTGACGCCACGCACAATACGACGATGTACGAGCACCTGAATCTCACGACTCTGATCGTGCGTGACAAGTGGGCTCACGGTACGTGTGTCCTTCCATGTATGTATCGTCCTTGTATGCTCAACTCAAACTGCAGGCGTCCCCGTCGCATGGATGCTTGCGTCTAACGGCACCCAGTCCACGATCTCGCACTTTCTCCGGCTCCACCGCGCTGCGAGCCCTCAAACCATCCCCCGCCACATCATGTCCGATTTCGATTGGCCGCAGATCAACGCTGCTGTCGAGGTATACCACGAAGCTGCGGCCTACTATGCGAACCTCAGAGCGGCGTTTATCCTGTTGTGCTGGTGGCACGTCTTGCACGCCTGGCAGAAACATTTCAGCATCACGCAAAACCCCGAGCTCTGGGATCTGCTGAAGCAGTGGATTCGGATCACGGACGAAGCGCAATTCCAGACCGTTTGGGTCGAGATCCAGAGCCTAGCTGGTCCGGACAGTACCTTCATCGCCTATCTCAAGGATTATTGGATGAAGGATCGGGTCGTCCGGATGTGGTCGGCCGTTTATCGCAAGGACAGATCCATATTCTCACTCTGCGACACTAATATGCTTGTCGAAGCGTGGCATCACGTCCTCAAGGGCAAGTTCCTGCATGGCAAACGGAATCGGCGCCTCGACCATCTCCTCTACACGCTGATGAAGGAGGTCCTTCCGTACTTCGCACTCAAACAGCGGCGGCAAGATATCGGTTTCGAAGGTGTGGACATCGAGGTCCGCAAGCGCCAAGACATCGCCAAGCGCAGTCAAGTCTACGCAAAGGACGATATCGTTGTGCGTATACATATTGTTTTGGCCACGTACTGGACACTGATCGTTACTTGCAGCACGTCCAGGACCAAAAGTACTTTGTGCCGTCCAAGTCTGACTCCTCGAGGGTGTATGAAGTAGACGTCGATACGTATACCTGCACCTGCCTCGACTACCCCCTGATCTGTTACTGCAAGCACATTTGTGCTGTCCAGCGACTGTTCGACGTGGAAGAGCAAGAAGCTGGGGCTTCGGAGAACGTGCCCACAAGTCCCGCCGTGCCTGCCCTCTCGTCTCTACCCGCTTCAAGCTCGGCACCTGCACCTCTCGTTCAAGACGCCGCTTCGAAGCCCGTGGCGCTGGTGGCGATTGCGGAGAAGCTCGAGCGTCTGGCAGCGCGTCTTCGCCGGCCAAACAAGATCAAGAACGATGATCCGTGTCTCGCCGACCTCGAAAACTCACTCCAAGCCATGTTACTCGCAACAGATGGCATCGCGGTCCTCCCCTCGGCCCAACGGCTCGCTCCCGTTGTCAAGAACGCGACAGCACGCGAGACGATGCTTCCCAAGGTCAAGACCCGCCACGTTCGAGCAGGGGATCCCGCCTACGGTGGTGGCGCAAGCAGCGGCAGCCTCGCAAGCAAGAAGGGCTCAAAGAAGGCAAGGCTCACCCAGACACCGACGACCTCTGCGCTTCCTCAACCCCCGGTACACCATGCTCCACCGCAGCTGGCCTACGCACCGCAGCAACAGCAACAATTCTACCCCTTCTATTACCCTCCCCCGGGCCCACATTACTACCACGCTCAACCAGCGACACCAGGACCACCTGCAGCAGCACATCCCTATCCCTATCCCCCACCTCTTTTCGTTGCTTCAAGGCCCAATTGAGAGTTTGCGACGTCCGTTGGTAATTCTACTTGTTTTGTAACACTTCTCGAATAATCATGGGGGCTCCCATAAATATATTTGGAAAAGCGATCAATAATCCTTATTGCTCTCAATTAATACATGACACAAATAAACTAGAACGGCGTCGACTCTGGCACTTGGTGCAAATTTTCACGAAGTCAAGTGAGAGTGTCATTTCGATGACACATCGGCGCGACACGGCAAGGTGAAGGGGCATGCCGAACTGCCGAAAAGAATTGCCTTATCGGTGGCTTACGTTTGAGGCGGAAAGTACGGAAGTGTCCATTTATGGTAATTTGATGTGATTGCCGAGGAATGAACATCAAGTTCAGTGAACAATTTTGGTGACGGTGACATGGCGTGAACCTTTGGTCGTAATAGTACAGTACGTCTACAGCGCGCCAATTCCGACATTCTCGATGGCCACCGACATTTTTTTGAATACTTCCCAGCTGGTTTCCAGTGTGATGTGTGGGGAGCCGAGTGATTTGTGAACGGTCTCGGCCAAGACGGCAAACTCTGCATCCACCCAATCCAAGTGCTCGCTTCTGGGCCCTACCTCCTGCGTCAGAAAATGTCTAAGCTCAGTAATTGTTTCCGGAGGGACTTTGATGAAGCAGTTGATGCCCCCATAGAACTCTGGATGCTCCAGGGCATCAGCCGGTACGTGTCCCGAGGGCATGTTTTTGTTAGCCTGCGGGCGAATTTGGTGTTGGTTCCACCAGGTGCGAAACTCATCCAGTTCTGCTTGAACCAGAGGTGGGAAGATCCAATTGAACAAATCTCTGCTTGTAGGCGGCAGTGAGCAGGGAAAATGGCAACTGAGAGGAATCGCACCGATGGAAGGCAACATTAGAATCAAAGATATGTTCGTTCTTGCCTCGCAAAATATGATCTCGCAGGTTGACTCCGAGTTTTTCACGTAGCCATCGCCAGAATGCTTCAATGATTGTATTCAGCTGAGGTTGTAGTATCATTGCAAAGTAGCCCGAGAACAGTCCAAATACCCAATGCAAAGTTGGCCGAGACTTCTCGGGCGTGAGAAACATGGCCAAAAGAAGTAATTTTAAACAGTTGCTCGCAGCCAGGATTGAACCAAAAGCCTTACTGGTGCCGCACATTTTAGGCAACCAATTCTTAACCACTATACCATCAGGGCCATATCAAATCATTGTTGTGGCCCAGCTAGGGTAAGGAAACCTTACCCTACCTGGGACCCTGCTAATTCCCAACCTAGGGCAGGCAAGCTGCCCTAGGTCTCGGTTATTGTTTGTTTCTGTAGTGTTTTGAACCCTAACCAAGCTAACCACACCAACCCTAACCTTCAGAATTCAATATACCTTGGGACCCGAACCTCTCTAACCCTAACCCTAACCACTAACCACTAACCACTAACCTCCCTGACCCTAACCTGGGCCCTATCGGGCCGGAATAGTGGGTATAACATCGGAGCCCCCACGGTATATCCCTGGACATAAAGGACCAATCATCAGCTCTATAGCTTACTTGATTTGGTGGCTCTGCTTTCTCAATAGTATGTAATTACTATTGATCAGCTTTTGGTTCAATCCAGCCAGGTGCCATCTCTATTAATTTGGCTGAGGGAACCTGGTTTTCCCACGCCCGAGAACTCTCGCTGAACTTTGCATTGAGTACTTGGACACTTATCGGGCAACTTTGCATTGCGACTACTGCTACGGGTGTTGTATTGTGAACACTTTTAATCGACCGATGTGCCGGATAGACATTGATATCAATGTTAGGCGCAAACTGCTCGCTATCAGCTCCCTCTGTCAAGGCCAGGTCGAAGGGTAAGAAACGGCTCACATACCGCAGAACCGTTTGAATCGCCTCCAACCAGCCCACCTCCGACCCTTTATCTGTTGTGGATTGTAAAGCGATACCTGAAAAGTACGATCAGATGCTTTAGAACGCGAAGTGGAATTGATGTACCTCCGTGCTCCTCGATGAAGTCCAAAAACAGGTGCCCAATGGCAGCGTTGGTCCGAGAGTCTGGAACAACATTGATCTTCAATAAACCAGCGGTCCATTTATCTTTGAACCCGTAAATAGGCAGCCCAATATCACCCATCTGCAGTGCCTGCTGGCCAATCTTTTCATGTCCATCCGACGACACCTCATGAAAGGGACCAAGAGCAGAAAGAGGGTGCCGATAAACTCTGTGTTTCTTGTATCCTGGGTAACGTTGCTCCGCACCGAGAGGATCTAAGTCATGCATGAAGCGTCTGATGTCATCCCTAGTGCAAATTGGGTACTCTCGTATTTCTCGCACGCCTAAACATCTACGCACCGAGGAATCATAATCAGTTTATCCTTCAATTTCGACTTGACAAAATTTGGGCCATTGTTCCGCATGAGATCCTTGTCCATCTCGTCCGCCACGGCTTGCACGGCCACCTCTCGCGGAACTCGGGTACGGCGCACTGAAGGTATCTCAAGCCTTCTCTCGATCTCATTTAATTTTGTTGTGCTGAAGATCTTGGTGAGCAAGCTCTGTATAGCCAGTTGTTATTGACTGACCGGATAGAGAGGCTGTGGTCTTTAACAAGCCGTTCAAGCTTCTGCTCCTGAGTCAGTCCGCGCCGAACATATCCTTCGAGAGTTTGCTTGAGCTCGTCGTCCGAAGGGTCTTGTTTGCTGTCAGACTCAACTTAAGCACAGGATAAATCTGATCTTACAGTTCTTTTTTCCTGCGCCGTTCTTCCCAGTGGGATTGGGCATCCTCGAGCAAGTGGAGGCGGACTTGCGAGTGGCGTCGCGTAATTGACAGAGAGAACGCTTCGGGGCGGCAACTTTGTTTCTCGCATGTTCTTTTCCATATTGGTCCTTCCGAAGGGATATAAATTCACTGCAGACTCACTCTTCTCTCCCTGGCAGATTTACTCCTCACACTCTCTCAACGTCAATCTTTTACACATTCCTTATTTTATAGGTGGCCTTCCAGGCGACCCACTAATCATGATCTGCTGGGAGGTAAGTGCACCATGTACTACCATGATTTATCTTCGTCAACCTTGTGTCCCAGGCTCGATCCAGCAAGAATTCAAAACTTGATGCTCGCCTCGGTAGCGCCTCTAAAAAGTGGTCGACGAGCCTTTACATGGAAGGTAAGTCGTTTGAGCTGATTCTGCATTACCGAGAACTGACTTTTGTTCAAAAGATATCAAAGCCGATATCGTCCAAGTTGTTAATGTCGAGTGGACAAAACAGAATCTCGTCCCTCTTCGAAAGTTTGTGCCATTTTATGTCGTTCAACACAACACGTTAACCTGTGCTATCTAGTGAGGTGACCTCCTTCCGCTGGCCTGTTGATCGTCTCTTGGAACCCGGTACCTCTACTATGACTCTGGCCGACTTCTACACATATTACAGTACCCCCATAGTAATGCACCGATGTACCTCCGTGACGTGCCGAAGAAGTGGAAGCATTTCTTGAAGCAGGCGAAGACTTCACCGTTTATCTGTCTTGAATTGTATATTGACTACGACGCGGTAAGTCTGTCGCAATCGGTATGTACACTTTATTTACCCTGAAATTTGACAGTGGAAGCAAGACCGGGATTTGATCGAAAGTATGGGTTCTGTCCCTGACACGCCGTCCTCCTCTGTGTCCACCCGAAAGCGGAGCAGAGCCGAGTCGTCTAGGGACTTGGGCGGAGAGAAGCAGAAACAATCCCGAAGTTCCTCCAATCCAGCAGGTGGTGTCTGTCCGCGTTTGAACTATGCACCTTGAATTGATGCGGTGTGATAAGGACAGCGGTGCTGCTACTAAGCGATTTATTGTCTCGTAGGCTAGCTTGTTCTTCCACTGGGGGGTGATTAGAGTCGGGTCTATTTGAGAGGTAGGATAGACGTTAGCCTAGAGCCGTGGAATATGTGTGTGTGTGGTGTGTGTGTCGAGCGTGCGTCGATGGAGTGTGTGTGTGTGTGTGTGCGAGCGCGGCGCGCGGCGTCGTACTCCGTGAACGGGGAGTCGGTAGTCTTCAACGGGTGTTCCTGTTGTTAGCAAATAAACGGCGTAAAACGTGCAGAACTTCTTATCCTGGGGTCAGAGTCCGGTGGACGGAGCTATTTCTGCCCTAAACCACGATGCTTCTCGTTGCTTCTTCCTCTGCGTTCCTTCCCTCGATGATCTCTGGGCGCAGCGGTTTCCGCTTTAGACAACTCTGTGTCTCGAGTTTAGCGTCGACGTCGGTCGCCGGGCCACCTGTAGGCGAATGAATGTGTTACTGGTAGGTCGGTCGAACGGCGATTTGTTCCTATACGGCTCTGCTCTGGGCAACTTCTACACGGCGCGGTGCCTGTGAAGGTGATTATCCAACGGTGAGCGAGCCCGGGCTTCGTATGAACGGGGAGACTCTGGTGAGGTAGAGGTCTGTCCCTGGGGGATCGGTGAAATGTCCTGAGGACAAGTGAGAGAGTGTGGTCAAAGGGTGAGACGGGTTAAAGTGGTACTTGTGGGTACAAGTGGTGGGGAAGGCTTCTTATGCCCGTAATTGACTGACTACCCAGCCTGTATCCGCTCTGCTTTTATACCTTTTCCCTACGCGTCACGTTTCCCTTCCCTCTCGTCAGCCTTATGCCTCTATCCGACGATCTCATGTTTCATGTCTTCCCGCGCCCTGCTCCGTGCACACGGTGTCGCGCCCCGGCAGGCCGCCATACGTTGGAATCGCGTCGTTCTTCTCGTGATAATCGTTACTTGTTGGTGGGGGATAGCGTCGGTGTGTCGTATCGCTGGTTTAGGGTTCACGGAGTGCTTGGGTGGGTTTGCCCGGAAGGCGACGTCGCGAGCCTTTTGTGTAACGGTGTCGCGGCTAGCCGGGCGCACCTCGTGGTGTAACGCGTAATTTGATATTCCTGGGCTCCCGGTGCTCGGTGCTGGACACAGGGTGGAGAACGTGGGGTCGGGCAGGTGTGCGGACCCGTCGGTGGCGGTCTGTGAAATCGGGCACGCGGCGTCGTTCGCCGTTGTGCCGGAGCCTGCATCGTCCGCCTAGCTCAGTAGGATAGAGCATGACACTCTTAATGTCAAGGTCGCGAGTTCAACCCTCGCGGTGGGCCGTTGGTCTTTTGCCCGTGTGTCGGTTGGCGGCGTCGTAGGTCGTGAGTCCGCATTTGGCAACGTTGGTGCCCGATTGGGACAAGTGGGTCGTTCCTTCCGTACGGGTTGTGGTGTCGGGCGCCGGGTCGGAGGGGACATGAGGGGGTACGCAGCGCGCAGCGCAAGTGCCAGCCTCACACCTCCTCTATAGTTTTAATGTTGACCGTCCCCGGTCAACCCTTCTGCTATAAAAGCGCCCTCATCTTCTCGACTTCCTCCTATATTCCTCCTCTCGTCGCATGAGCATGGACACCACCGCCACTCGTCGTTTTGAGGAGACCAACGTGGATTGGCCTGGCGACCCCTTTTTCATTCCCGTTGGAGGGCTATCCGTCTTCCTCGCCCAGAACCTCCGATTCAAGGTCTTTATCGTCGCCACCGCCGTGTTCACCGATGCATTTGCGGCAAACGTGGTTCCGTCGTTCACCACTCCTCAGCGAGACGAGCTGCGCCGGCAGATGCGGGATATCGTCCGCCACATGGTGAGCGACGCCGACCACCGTTCGTCCGTGAAGCTGACTGCCTCTTAGTTCTTCGCCGCTCAGATCCGCCAAAACGAGTTCCGGGTGGAGTATTCTCCGGCGCCTGTCTCCCCGGCGTCCGCTTGGATGTTCCACGTTATTCTAGTTCTCCTGGTCGTCGTTGGTTTCAATGGTGAGGATACCGCGGTGAAGTACACGACGGGACCGACGGTGGCCACCGAGGGCCAGGTAGCGCAGGCGCAAGCGTCCTTTCTCCTGGGAGCGGCGTTGTCGACGTATATTTCGCGGAAGAAATCCGGGGAGGTCCCTGGCGAGGAAAGCCATTTGGAGTACGATGGGTACGACCTTTCGAGGGCGATATCCGCGAATTTCGCGTACCGGAGCCGACCGTCGACCTTCTCTCGCGTCCCGACCGACGACCGTATGGCCGATGCCTTCCAGTACAACGAAGTCATCGCGGATTGGCAGGAACGTTCGGCGATTATCAAGCGAGGGGAGCACTACCCCGGGGGGGCATGCGCGCACGCCGGTCATACTCCAGGGGTGGATTATTCGCACTGCGGGCATTCCGTGGCGTCTTCTGAGTCCTCTCTGTCGTCCGAGTGTCGCGAATCGGCGGAGGTTGCTGCTAGGGTCTGCGGAATTATGGCGGCGGCCCACGCCGCGCACCGGGTTATTCGTGGACTCCCCTCCCGTCGTCCGTTCAAGCGTTCGACCCCTCTGGGTCCCGTAACATACGAGGCGTTCAATAACCAGTTCCTCGTCAAGCCCGACAAGTCGTTAGAGAGCGAGGATTCGAGTGGTTCGTTGCCGGAGCTGCAATCGGTGTCGAATAGCAGCGATTCGGAGTCCATGTAGTCGTCTAGCCATATTTAATTTCTTCTTCCACAAGCTCCCACCCGTCCGTGGTGTCTTTCGAATGGGGCGTCCAAGGCGGGGCGTGCGGGGGAAATATTGGGTGAACGGGATTATTGAACGGCGCACGGCGTCGTGCGTGGTGCGGCGCCTGGTCCTTGTGATCTGGTTTCATCGGACAATCTCGTTCCGTGGCCATATAAGGCGACGATCGATCGGTTTTCTCCACGGGTCCGTCGCCATGTCTCGCGGGTCACTCGCCTCATATCGCCATTTCCTTTCCGACCTCCTCCTTACCGACGACAAGCTCCTCAATCCTGGGTGGGAACCGTCCGTGTCACTGGAGGTTTTCTTTCAGCTTCGCCTACGTCCGGCCGTGTATTTTCTCCAGCGATGCCTCTGCGACGAAGGGGGGGTGTCCGGGCCCGCTCCCCGTATTCCTGCGGCTGAAAAGGCGGAACTCAAGGACTGGTGTCATGGCGCAAAAGTGTTTGCAGCCAGGACCAATCTGATGGCTCGCCGACCCCTAGCCCCAGAAGTGAGCAATTCGCGAGGAAACTACTACGCAATGAACTTTTGGGGAGAAGCGACTGCGCAATCCAATTCTTTGGGGAAAGCCGAACCCCAAAGAAAGAACAATGGCTGCGGAAATGATGGCATCAACTGCGGACGTGACGTCATCGACTGCGCATGACGTAGGACAATGGGGTCACGCCTTCGTAACATCACGCGTGACGGACTGCGGAATTAGTATATATAGACAGCCGAATGTACCTAGTAGGAAGCGAATCATCTACCCATTTTTCGTTCACCTTGCTTGCTGCGCACATTGTGCTGCGTAGAGGCCTACGTTCTGCGAATTGCTTGCTGCGCACATTGTGCTGCGTAGAGGCCTTCGCTTTCTGACTTGCTTGCTCGGACCGGGTGCTCCGCAGAGGCTTGTCCTTCGATTAACGACGCGTGTTGGGCAGTTCGAGGCTGCGCCTTCACCACCCGTTCCGCCTGTGACTTGGCCGTCATCTGGTGCCTAACGTCTTGTTGCCACTGCTGCTGCTTACGCCGCCGCCACCGCTGCTGCTCTACGCCGCCGCCACCGCTGCTGCCTTCGCCGCCGCTTTCTGGAGCTCTCAAGTAAACGGTTTGCTTGCCGGCTCTTACGTCTAACTAAGCTAGTGTCGCGTGGACACTCGCCCGTAGTTCGCCACTGAATAACTGTAGGTGGCCTTGGGGGTTTAATCTGCAAGATAATCCTGCCCCAAGCTTCGTTTCTCGACCAGTAGAACCGTTTACTGTGTCACCCTTCACCCCCGTTCTCGTCTCAAGTCCTTCGTCTTCGCCTACGCTTGAACCAGTAGCCCCTCGCTGCCAGTTCTTCCACCCTTGCCTTTGACAAGTCTCGTGATCCAAGTTTACGAGCCTTTTCTGATCTCCTACCGGCCTACCCCTCCGCCTTCCTTTTTGGGAATCTTGCGCAACTAGCAGTATTCTCAGAAGAACCTTCGTGCAGTTGGAAGTACGAACCAATCGGGAAACACTCGGATAACGTCACTCCCAGTGGACCTCGAGTATAACCATTTATACACTTGACATCGTTGGTGACCACCGCAGGGGGAAATTTACTTCCAACTGCTTTACGATCTATTGAAGTCTACCTACACCTTACCCCACCTCACTATCGACCATGCACCTTAACCCCGACACCATCCTAGTGGATGCGACTACGCCCCAAGCCTCGACAAGCCAGCTTGGGGATGGGCAAGCGCCTCCACCTCTCACTTCCGATTTTGGACGTCCAGCTCAGTCTGGAAGCTCCGCACCCCCTACGATTCAGTTCGTAAACCCAGAGCGCCGCTCTAACCTCCCCTTTCCAGAGCTTTCGTCATTTCGCTCCCCGCGGACGTCCCGTCCTCCGCGGACATCCGCGGACTTGCTGGATGAGACTGATCTGGAATACCTGGATTCTGATAGTTCCTCAGAATCGGATGACGAGAGTGACTATATGTCATCCGACTCTCAGCTTCGTCCCCCGCGCATGAAGAGTGCTGTGCCCCTCTTTGGGAGCGGCTCGACCCGCACAATTTTGGACATGCCTTTGCGCGGTAGCAAGGATGCTCCCAAGACTTTCCGCGGCCATCACTCTGAAGTCAAGTACTTCATTGCGCATTATGATCGACTAATCATCAAGTTCAATGTGACCGACCCAACCGACCAGTGTAAGCTTATTCTTGACTATTGTTCTACTGACGTACAGGGATTTATCCGCGCCTCAAAGTACTACCAGAAGAGGAGTTGGCTTAAATTGCGTAGGGAGATTCTCCTCAGCTATGACGCAGACCGAGCCAACTCCAAGTACAAGCCCAGCGATGTGGCTAGGTATACTTTGAAGACGCAGAGCCGACCATTCCACAATTTGTCACAGTGGAAGGGTTACTACCGCAAGTACAAGACCATGGCTGGAGCTCTCGTCCAGCAGGGGCACATCACCAGAGTCAACTATGATGTTTACTTCTGGTTAGGTGTCGAACAGGACTTGCGGCGTACTCTGGAGCAGCGCATCAATCAGCTGAACCCAGGGCGCAATATGCGCAACCAGTACTCTGTGCGCGAAATCAACGAAGCCGCGGAGTGGTACTTCCGCAGGAACCGTGCCGAGGCCATGGTTGTTAACGCCGCGGACTACGGCATTGATCTTGACAGCGGCACCACTGACGCGGGATCCGAGGACGAGTCAGATGACAGTGATGACTCTGACTACGAGACGTACCGTCAGAAGCATCGTGCCAAGCTTCGCGCCAAGAAAGATAAGGACAAGGAAAAGAAGAAGAAGGGGAAGAAGACATCCACGTCTGCGCCAGGTGTGTCCAAGACTCGCACCCTGCAGACCACTGGCACCGCTGAGGAAGTTACCAGCATGATTCGCCAGCTTAACAAGATGTCGATTGCAGACCCCGAATATGCCCCTGTATACTATAAAGTGCTTACACTGGATAGTACGGGTATCGCGGCCAAGTGTGTTCAGCCACCCCGCCTCACGCAGCCTTGGACGGACTCGGGTGCTCGAGGGCCTCCCAGAGCGAAGGGACCAGCCACCGGTGGCACTAGTAATCTAGCGGGACTCGCCACGTACCCTAATAATATCCCTGTACCCACTGGATGCTTTGGGTGTGGAATCGATGGTCACCGCATTGGCGACTGCCCCGAGATTCGAGACCTAATGGGCAAAGATGTGTTAAGCATTGACGAGGAAACTCGACGGGTTCGAATGAAGGACGGCAGCTTAATTCGACGCGGGCCCAACGAAACACTTGTACAGGCAGCGCGCAGAATAGCCGCCCCTCGGGTAATGTTTGCGACCTCCAAGAAGGAGCCGGTATATCCTACTTATGATATTGCCTCGGAAGATGATGAGGAGGAAGATGCACCGGCCACCTACATGTTCACCTCGCAGCAGCCGGCATACCCTACTTACGACATTGCCACAGACAACGAGGACCCCGAGGACTATCTGGAAGAGCAGGCCGAGGCGTCAGCGGAATCCGAGCTTGAGATCGGCAGTGGAAATGACGAACGCACGCTTGACGCGAACTGGTACGTCACTCACAGTGACGTAGAGGCTGAAAGCCTTGGAGAAGGAGAGGTGTACCTTACGGTACCACAACTCCCGTTCCCGCCCGAGCCGGACGAGGACGGAATGGTGAATGCCGCGGAGCGGACAATGCCGGGAACACGCGCGGCCCGGAAAGAAATCTTTGACGGGGTTATGATGCCGCGGCGAGACCCGGCAAAAGCCGCGCCTAGACCTATGAAGTCATCAACCCCAAAGGAGACTGTTAACTCCAATGGGACTGCTGCGCGCAAGCTTCCTGAAACCCCACTTCAACAGGTCCGCGACTTACTACCTGAATTGACGCCTGTCGACGCCCGCGTGCCACGCACCGACGTCGACATGCCTGAAATGGAGAGGCTGGAACCCGAAAAAGGACTTGCCAGGAAACGGCGAGAACCTTTTAAGGATCTCCAGAACGACACTCAGCGTCTGCTCGAGCCCCCTGAAGCTAAGACCTCAGGTAGGCATTCCGAAATCCAGGCCACTGTGCAAATTCCAAGCATAATTGAGCGGATTCTAGACTTAACGCTCCCCATGACTGTACGAGAAGCGTTCGTCGCATCGAAAGACATCCGCGCCGGGATTATGGACACAATTCGCTTAAAGAATGTCAAGGCCGTCCTGCTCGGTCGATCGCAGGATAATCCGCTTGTCGCTCACTGGAACTGGCCCCGAACCGACGGAATCTTAATCAAGATAGACGTCGAGTCAGCCGGCAGGAAGATTTCAGCAATCGTGGACACTGGATCTCAACTAGACGTTGTCCGCGCCGACATTGCTGCGTTGCGCATCCAGCGGCCGGTGGATATGTCTTGCACCACTAATATGAGCGATGCCAATGGAGGCCGTGGGCAGCTCCGCGGCTACATACAAGACGTCGAGCTAAACTGCGGGGGAGTTCTAACTAGTACGGATGTCTGGGTATCGCACCAGGCTCCGTTCGAGCTTCTCCTAGGTCGTCCCTGGCAGCGGGGAAACTTAGTGACCATCGATGAACGGGACGAGGGGACCTACTTGGTATTCAAGGATCGCGATACGCGCCTTCCCCGTTACGAACTCCTCGCAATCCCTTACCAGTCCACTTCGCACCCCAAATCCTCCGATCCAGAAGAGCCGACCAGCCATCTTTAACTTACGAAGTCGAGACCGTCGCGTCTTCGAAAACCAGCGAGCCGAACGCGACTCCAATGTCGCTGTGGCGCGGAGCGAAGCCTGCGCGACGGGTTCAGGCGAAGCAATTGGAGAATCAGGCGTCGGGGCAGCTCTGGGCTGCGTTCTACAAGCTCTTGGTGGGGCTTTTGCTGATTTGGGGGATATTGAAGAGTCTTTATTGGGGAATGGGAGCCTTGAAAGTGGAGCAGACGAATTGGGAAATGGCCGACGAATGCGGCACCATTAGGTACAAAAGCCGCACGGAAAACGACACATCCTCCCTACAAGCTCGCATTAGCCCACTTGGAAAGCACCCCGAATTCGACACCACTTACCTTATAAACACCATGCCCAACTTCTTCCAACCTCTCTCTTCTCCTTCCAGCCCACGCCCCGCCTCCACCGTCAACCCAACCAGCACCCCCGCCTTACCCAAGAAGGCTCTTCCACGCCGCGCTCGCCTCTCCGCCCCTACGCGTTGCCCTCTTCCGGCCCGAACCGTCCCACTCGCTTCTCTCCCGTGCGACGTTCTTAGCCGGGAACGAACGCATTACTTCGGCGCTGTTGACCACCAGCCTCACGGAGGTACGGCTCACAGTCGAGTCCGCGCCGCCGCTGACTCACAGTGGGTACAACACCGCAAAGGGAACGAACTTACCGTGCGCCCTGGCTCGGTCGTCGCGCCCCAGACTTTGTACACCGGCAGCGAGACGCGCCCGAACGGGCAGGAAGTCCAGCACGCCATATTTCTGAACGCTCGGATGCTTGTCCACAACCCGGCGACAGGGGAGCCAGGTATGCGGAACGGCCATGTGGTCGCGCACCTTTATCTAGCCCCCACCGCTGATAAACCCTGGGACTTAGAAGTCCCGTACCCATCTGCCGCACAAGTCGGGACGGCCTTGACGACGTATGGGCCCACCGTCCATAGGGAGGTAGGCCTACAACGACGCCCCGGGTTGTTCAGACTGAACATCAACCGGCAGGTGGAACGTGTGCTTCGCCCACTTTGACTGTTGACGCATCACCCGACCTTGCGCCCGCGCCCCAGCTTCCCATTCCTTCCCCTCCCCACCGACTCTCGAACTTGCCCGCGTCCCCGTCCACCACCCCGTACCCCGCCGCCCCGCACCAACAAAGGCGGGGTCGTATCGTTTCTTGACGTACCCGCCTGGCACTGCGCCCGCGCCGGGGACGTCGCAGCTTCTTGACACGGGGTTGATCGACGAGGAAACTGGACACGAGGTCCTGGCTCTCCCGACGGGCTCTGGATCGGCGCGCCCTGCGTCACCGCGTCCGGGTACTCCCGCCCCACCCCGACGGATGTACGAGACGCGACCCGTCCGTGTAGCGCCTAAACCGAAACGTGTCAGCAGTGATGTTAGCCTGGAGGAGGCACCGCCGCGAAAGACAACGCCGGGACTTGGACGACGAGGAGA